>JAJOHN010000016.1:0-600000 GCA_030271015.1 Didymella glomerata
GGTCTAACGTTTCTTTATAGTGTTATAATTATAAGGGGACACCTTAAACTTTAAATATAACTATATCTTCCTCTAGTATTAGTTCTTTGTTAGCTACTTGCAAGGGGTATAGGTTCTTCTTATACTATAGTAGGAGTCTGGCTCTCTCTACTGCTGTGCAGGATATATAGTTTCCCTAAGCACCTAAGTCTAATAATACCTTTAACTGCACATCTCCTATAGAGACTATAAGTTTAATAAGGTAATTCTTACTAATACTATTAATAGATTAATTCCTAGCGCTCTCTAGTGCTGCCCTAAAAAAGGCTTTGTGCCTTTAAACCTACTATACTCCTTCTTAAGTGCATGTTGCTTGCATACAGCGTTTAGGCATTCTTCCTAATAGTGTTCTTTGCAGTATCTATTAAGGACTAATTATATAACAAGTATCTCTTGCAGATCTATAATCTCTAGGAAGTGCTGCTTGGTGCGTTTGTCCTATAAGTGCTTAGGGCACTTGACATTTTTGCATATATACTACGCTTAGATATATCCTGCTAGTCTACTTAGGAACTAGCAGGCTTCAACTTTTGCTATATAGTGCACCTTGCACTATCTATAGTAATAGTAAGTCTAGGGCAATTCCTTATGCCTAGGGTTGCAAATATCTTGCTAGTGCATTATGCTACTATAATAGGTCCTAGTTGCTTTAGCGCAGCTAAAGTTAGGTTTATTGCGCTAGAGTTTGTAGCGATTATATAGGTTAATACCTGCCTATATTGCATAGTTATTGTCTTCCTATTTAGCAAACGCAAGTTCTGCCTAATCTGTATTAGTCTTTTTACTGTTAGCAAATTATTAGTTAAGTCTAGTAAGTCTTTTGCTATCTTTGGCTAGGTATATGCATGCGTGCGTAACTTTGTAGTTCTAGTACTCTTCTGCTTCTTTATACTCTTCCTCTTTGTTGTTATTAGATAGCTCCTAGTTGTATATAGCTAACTGCTTATTACACTAGTTGTCCTAGTAATAGGGTAAGTAGTTAATATTCCTAGCTTAGTCTAGTTCTTAACGCGTCTTGCGTTGTAGCGTGTTAATTACAAAGCTATTGCCTATATAGATGCCTTTTATATTATATACCTATGTCCTGTCTTTCTTAATCTCAACTAGGATTGTGCTATTATAAGCGTTTAGGTACACCTTAAGTACCTTAGAGATAGGGCATTAAACTGCTGCGTTGTTTATAACAGGTACTTTTATAGGTTCCTTGCGTTGTTGTTAGTAGTTCTATTATACCTTAAGTTTAGTACGTGTAGCTACTAGCTCTTTATAGTCTTAGTATAGTGTAGGTATATAGTTATAGCAGCTATTGTTGTTAATATAGTCCTAAGCGTTACTACGCTCCAACTTAGTATCTTCTATAAGACAACCTATATCCTTAGTAAGAATTTTCTATTTGTTACTAGTCCTGTTATTGCTAGTAGTTAGCACGTTAAGCTGTTAAACTACCTTATTCTTTATATAATAGTCTTAGGCAAAGTAGCCTTATTTGCTATATCTATAATAAGTTACCTTAGACTTGTCTAGCTTGCTTCCCTTGCTCTAGTTCTAATTCTACCTATTAGGTCTATTGTTAATATTTAATAAGTCTATAGCTGCAGGTCTATAGTATCTACTTCTTGTGTTGTTATAGATATGTTGACTACTATTTAGTTAGTAGTGTCTGCTGCGTTGGCTGCAGTTAGATAGGTTGTTACGGTATAGGTTGCGTAGTAGGGGGCGTTTGTTAGCTAAGACAACATGCAAACACAGATCCTCTTAAAGCTCTTGCTATAACTTATAGAGCTTGATATTAATGTTAATTACAGTATTAATAAGGTTATTAAGGCTGTTAGTGCTAGCACTAGTGCGTATTAGCTCTGTCTTAACTTAAGGCTTAAGACCTTGCTTAAACATAGTTATTAGGGCAGTGTTGTCCTAGTTAGTATTAGCAGCTAGCTGCTAAAACTCTGCAGCGTAGTTGGCAGCTAACTTGGTCTAATAAACACGCTAAATCTTACGTTGTGCAATTATAGGCTTGTTTAAGACTCTAAAGACAGGCTTAATCTTTTCCTTAAACCTATTAAAGTCTTAGATCTATTTGTCTACTTTATCTAGGGCTTCGCCTGCGCTAGCTTGCTAGATAAAGGGCTTAATCTACATAAAGGCTTTTCTACGTATATAGCTTAATACAAGGAGGACTTGCTTGTCTATAGGTACCTTCTTGCCCTAAAAGGTAAAGAAGAGGTCCTACTGCATAAGCTAGTTATCTAACTTGCTATAATCTCTATTATAGAGGTTAGGCTTGTTAACGTTTATAACGCTATAGGTTATAACACTAGCGTTAGTTATGTCTGTATTATTTAAGCAAGAGCTGCTAGGAGTAGCACGTGTTCCTAAGGTAGAACTTATCTTAGGGGTGTTTAAAGTGTTAAAGTCGTACCTAGACAAAGTCTAATATTGTACTAGTTCTATTAGGTCTTAGGGATGAGTTTAGTATCTAGAACAGTAGGGTAAGTTGCGTCTAGACAAAGTCTAATATAACAGCTTAGGTTAACTAGGGTCTAAGCAATGCGCAATACAGCTAGTTATAGTCAAGGTGAGATTCTAAGAAGTAACTTAATTAACAAAGTTAAACACAAACTATAAGGGTTGTGTTCCTATGTGCTATATACTAACAGTAGAAGAGTGCTTATTAATAAGCAACAAGAGTTAGTCTAATAAGAGGTAACTTAGTGCTTATTAATAAGCAGTATTATACTATGCTTGTAGACGCGCTATTACGTGTGTTATGCTTGTTAACGAGCAGTCACGTAATACAACCTAGTAGTCACTTCTCTACTTGCAGTAGGTGAGTCCGCGGTCTGGTTAGTAGTTACTTATTGCTGTGCCGTTCCTGTGCATGAGGATCGTAACATACTCTTTGAATTAATATTATAACCTAACCTCCTAGTAATACTAGCTATAGGTCTTAACAGCTAGCATAGCCTACTTTAAATCTATTATTAACTTAGAATATAGATTCCTAGTATTCTTAGTTCTCTTATCTATTAATAATAGAGCTCTAATATAGACGGTTTTCTATCTGCAACTAAAAGACAGGATGTTCTAGCTTTAATACCTCCTAGCGCAGATAGCACTTCAACTAAGAAGTTGAATGAGAATGACAATGTGCATCTCTCTCTATCGTCGGAAAACTCTACCCGAAACCCACCATCTCGACGACTATGTCTTGGATAGATGACATTTTGAGGAGGCACGTGGTATGTGTCCAGCTCTATGAAGCCATAGTTGAGTTTTGTGCGTCCTAAACGATATCGGATCTCTAGGATCAGGTTCCGGAATATACCACAAAGATGGCCGAGATTGATCGCCACGGTTACTCGGTCTTGCAACTTCCAGTTCTTCCTGCAAATGTGGAAAGCTGTTGCTGGATCTGGAAGGAGCTCTACAACGTCCACCGTGCGCTTTAGAGCTTTTAGTGGTAGGTTGTATCTAGCAAACATGATATTGCCGAGTGAGCTGGTACCTAATGGAGGTGTTGTGAGTTGGAGAGTAGCAGCGACGATCTTAGCAGAACACAGGCAAAGGGTGTGACTGCAAGCTCTCAAGACGTTGACTGCTAACTCTTCGTCCGAGATTTCGTAATCGACTGTGATGTCGGGTTTGTCGCCACAAACTGCTAGCATTGAGAATATTCGATCCCGCGGGAAAGCGCATCGCGTGTCCTGGAAAATATGCAGCAGAAATATTAATCCGCGGTCCTTCAAACCCTCCAAAGACGACGCATAAAAGTGCTTCGCCTCTTGCCATATCTTTTTGATGCGTTTGTTAGTGACGTTGGGTTGTGGTGACATAACGACCTCAGTGAATCCTGCCATGAATGTCACTGAACGCGCTAGTACGATCTCTTGTATAATCCATGCGCGAGTCCAATAATCAGAGTGATGAAACGTAGCACAATCCTCTGCGCAAGAATTCAAAGGATCCGAGAGAAATCTGGCAATTCGTTTGTCTGAACCAAACCAGGATATTACTTTCTCGGCTTCAGAGTAAATTTGACCCATTTGCTGGACTTGATGGACTCGCTCTCTTGTATTGGCTTGATCGATGCACAATGCGTCGATCCAAATCCATATTATATGTCGCTTATGTCTCGCGTGATCCAAGAATTCCCATAGGTTGTTCCGGATCCACGAGCGTTGTCCATTCAGCGTAATCCATGTACCGTTGAACTCTCCACCCCATACGTAAGAGAGGCAAATATATGTGTCATTTATCGTCGCTTGACGCAACTCGCACTGTATAAGACCATCTGATGATAGGTCAAAAGCGATGCGGATAAGTCGGATAGAACTTCGTGTAAGGTCAAGAGGAGTATAATTGAAAGTGCCTTTTGACATATTGCACAGTCGTCGAATCGAAGACAGCGCAGGCACGAGGCTATTCGAGCTGCTGAGATGGGTTGCGTACTTCTCGAAATGGGAATTGCAAAGTAGAGCAAGAGGGGTGGTACCGTGAGTTGTAGGGATCAGAAGAGTCAGCGTGCTTCGCTTGTTGGATATTTGATATGCCTCGGTTGACGTGGGTGGCTGATGTGCGTTGTCATATGCGGGGGCAGTGCAAGGCCGAGGACCTCGGATCGCACATTAAAGCAGGCAACAGAATCTAGGCCCAGAGAAGCATTATCTTATTCAGAAGATTTCGCAGCTTCGTAGGCCTTGACGCGTTCCTAGAGTT
The DNA here is from genome assembly GCA_030271015.1 of Didymella glomerata. Lineage (NCBI taxonomy): Eukaryota > Fungi > Ascomycota > Dothideomycetes > Pleosporales > Didymellaceae > Didymella > Didymella glomerata. Next base: position 4,756 of record JAJOHN010000016.1, read on the forward strand.
CCATTTTATTGTGAAGCTTTCAGTAAATTTTCTTAGTACAAGGCAAAACGCAGAAGACGCAACTGCATATCTGTGGGGCGTGCATCGCTGCTTTTGTGCTGCTCAACAGGCGCTTGACTATCCCGAAACCCAACAACAGGAAACTCTGGCTGCAAGCACTAGCACTCTAGTAGCAGATTGCGCATATGATTCTGGGTCGATTTCGTATGGCACAAAGTTCGATCTGACGCAGAAATTGTTGTGGGGAAGCTGTGTCAAAATACACCGGGAAGCCCTAATCTTTTCGCTCGATTCGAGTCTCAACCCTAACGCTAAGCCACTTTCCGCCTGGGAAAGGGCTGTCCGCCGTGTCATATACTAGGCTTAGATCCGGTAGTGGTGCGATGGAAGCGACACGCGTCTGGCAGGAGACGCAATCAAGCTCCCAGAGCGACAACTCCCATAGCGGACCCTTTGGACATACAGAGAGACTTACAGAGCAACACGGTCACCACAGTCAAGAACCCTTCATTCCTTACCTTGGGATTGCCTTCTCTGATTCTTTGTGACACGCGTAGCAGAGACGGAACGATTGCTTTAGATTGAGCAGGCGTTGCAATTAGTGGACATCCAAGAGATCGTTTTACTTCGAGCGGACGGCTGGAGACCCGCGCAGTTCTGGGTAGCCCTCAAGATCCCTCTTCGCACTCTTACTCGCTCTCCCAATCGGCAACGCAAGGGCCTAGTCTCCTAAACAACACAGCACCGTCTTAAACTTCAATGCAGATAGTACACGCGTTCAGGGGGCGCATCCACGCAACGTGTCATCGGCCATCTTGGCCTGAATTCGCTGGGTGTAAGAACGCCCACGACCCAAGCATGACAACCCTACAAGCAGCGAGCGAGACTTTTGTTCCTCGAAATCATCTCGCATAGCGAGCGCTCAAATGCATCATTGCGATGGTGACTCGGGCGAACCCTTTGTACCAATGTATACGCGTAGCTGTTTATTGCCCGTCAACGAGATGCTCATGGCGTTCGAACAAACATAGACATGGTCACACGACGGCCGTAAAAAAATGCAGACAGAACAATTAGGAGACTGAAGATACAATTGGGGCAGCTTGGTGAGAGCGACACATATCAGTTGGTATGAGCATCTCCAGGTCGCGTAGGTTGGCAATACACGGATGCTGTTCCTGATTACCACCAGAGTGGCGCTTACCGTTGGAACGACGCTGACGGTGAGCGCCGCTGTCAGCTCAACACAAGGTTCAGGTGATCAGTCTTGGCGAGGAGCTTCAGTCGCAGAAGCAGAGCCGGAGCCAGAGCATCGACGAGGAACAAGAGAAAGAGCTAGTGCAGAGCGATTTAGTAGCCCGTCTAGATCGTGTCTGTCTTCAGTTCTGCATCTCTTTACTGAATCATACGCTGAAGGGAGATCTCGAGAGCACAATCGTAGGCTTCATCGCCGCGCTAGCCGTAGATCCTGAAAAGAAGATCTCTCGAGATGCATCTTCCTTCAGCTCGTACCTGTCAGCTTTTGTCAAGATATCACAGATGCTCGTGATCCAAATGTCAGTCATGATGTCGAAAGATGGAGAGATTGAGCATCACCTTGCTCACAATATCGCCGTTTCTGCGTCGAACACCTACTGTTTACGAGATGCGGTCGCGCTCAAGGGCCCGCTCTGATACGAGAACGAAGTATGACTACAGTAGAGCTGATTACATCCAAGCGAAGACGGGTCCTCCGCACATCATCACCTCGTCATTGTCCAAGCTGTTTTTGAGGCTGTCGCTTATGCTCAATGCACATGGGCTGACAAGCATGTTTTGCACGCTGATCATATCGGTGCATGCCTCGTGGTAAGCAGAGTCCTTTGTCGTGAAGCAATTCATCCGGATCCGGGCTAAGCTACAACAAAAGCTGTGCGAGTCAGTCGTGGGGCTTGGCGCAGTGGCTATACTGCCTTCAATTACAACGTTTGTGGCTCCGCAGCGATTGGACCAAGGATGCGATAACCACGCTTCGGTCTCCGTCATCAGCAGCTCCCTGGCTTAAGATCTGACGATCTCGACTGTCTATTCAGTGGCTGCGTGCGTTCTGAATGTGGCTTACAATACTTCTATGACACGTGATAACAAGTGGATTATGCGGAAAGGTGACGATTATCACACAAATTGCCGTAAGAGATGACGCTTCCCCCTCCCTCAACTTGACGAGAACCATAACCAGATGATGCTGACCTTCAGTACCTCTACACGAAGAACATCACAATCACCGAGTGCTGTGCTGACGTTGGCGCCTACCCTCAGCATCTTTCTAATGGTAAGCACTGTCTGATGACACTGAGCAGCAGCATTCGCGTGTTGCTACCGACTGCGTTGCAGTCAGATCGGATCTCGGGTCATGATCTGCACCGTGCACAGCCTGGTTCGGCCCTGGAACCTCAGGCACTCTTCCAGCTGCCCAGAGGAGTCGAAGGATCTGGATATGTCGCGCTCCGTTCCACAGGATTGGCTCGAGCGGATGACTTTTTCCCAAAAGAGCTTAGTTTTAGGGTAGGGAGTCTTCCCTGCCGCCATACCTGAGTAGGGTGTATTCACTGTGCCGCACCGGCTGTACTTCTTCGAAGTCGGAACTAGTTGTTCGGGATCGTAACACTACTATAGCAGTAGAGGCTTAGCAAAGCATACTATTGTACTCGCGCTCCTCCTCTACCTGCACGTGCTAAGAAGTCGACCTTTTTTTCTTCCTTACCGTAGCCTCCTTTTTGCTACTTATGGCACGGATTGCTGGCCACAATCTGCCAACCCAATATCTATAGAGAATCAACAATACCGCTTTGACCAGAATTTTTCGAGATACTTCTCCACCGACATAGGCTTCACCTGAGGCACCAAATCGTTGTGCACAGGCTCAATTACGCCCTCTCCTGCCCTGTCAAGCGCGTGCACGATCTCAGCTTGCAGCCAGAACTTGTTTGGCCACTCGACTGTCTCTTTCGCCTCTTCTTCAACGATCTGCTGATAGGGGCGATAGCTGACCTCCATCTTCTGCCCACGTACCTTCTCGATGATCCTCACGACTTTGTCCATTCGAATCGTCTCGCCGACAAAGTTGAACTCTTCTTTCCAAGCACCTTTGGGCAACAGACATGCTGCAGCGGTGAAGCGGCCAACGTCGCTGAGTTCTGTCAATGAAAGTCGAGGGATGTTGCCTTCTGGCGACAGTGGGATCTTCGCCTTTATGTTCTTCATGTCCCAGACTACAGGCCACTCGTAGGCGATGCCGTGCACAGCGTCCTCTTCGTTGTGAGGGGCGCCAAAGCCCAGGTAGTTCATGAAGAGACCAATATGGAAGCCGGCGACTTCGAGATCGGGGTGGTCTTTCTTCGCAGCACGGCACGCATCCATAACCTCGAGGGTAGGACGCATCACATCAATAATTTTCGCCGCGTTCTTACCAGCGGCAAATTCAGAAGGCGCGAAGCGCTTGACACCAGCATGTATACTCGCTTTCAGCAGGTTCTTCTGGACTTCGACCCAGTTGTTGGCGCCGACTGTTGAGATGAGCTATTTTTGTCAGCGCATAATTGACAAATTCCAGGCTTGACTTACTGTGTGTACATCCTGCAGTGCTTGTACTAGAGAATCTTCAGACATGTAGTCCACCCGGCGTACCTCCACATTCAGCTTCTCCAACCATTCTGGAATCTTGGAGCTCGGTCTTGTCAAGACGATTGCTTCGAGCTGATCTGTATAGTCTTGCAGAGCTGTTACTATAGCTTTGCCGAGCTGTGGAGCAGTACCTCCTGCAATTGCGACTTTGATTGCCATTTCTGTGGGTGGCGAAGCTCAAGCAGCTTAAAATTAATGTAGAAGGAACAGGCCTGGGTGCGGAATTAGTTTGCAATCTCTTCGTTACGTTTATTATACTCTGTTCGGCCAACAAGGCCAAGTCGCGCTTGTGATCCTCTGCAACTCAAATTTGCATCGACAAGAAATGGTTGCAGAAGGGCGTCAGGCACACCGCATCGCCAAGAGCAAGGGTGCAAGAGTCAGTGTCAGGTATTGCACAGAGGAGTTTGGCATTTGCTGGAAGCAGCTAGCATGTGTAGGATCTCGCTTACGTATTGCACAATCCTATCCCTTGGTACCGCTACGGCTTACGCCAATCCCGCATCGCCCAAGCTATCATGGTACGATGCAGGACGATTACAGCAATCAATGCGGTATACCATGTAAGCGAGTCCCACTCCTTGGCATCCTTCCTGATCCCAGCATCGACGACAGATGCTGACACCGTACTGGACCTCCTGGGCGGCCTCCCGTTCGCCCTCACCTAAGCCGGTGCGTTCATGCGCGAGATAAACGTATCTGCATTAGAGTACGCGCAGCTTTGCAAGCAGACATGGAGCCGTCTTATAAAGAAGCAGGACCGCTTACCGCTAGGGGAGTACGGCAACCGCAGCGTGCTGACGATGTGAACGGTGTCGTACGAGCAGGTACAGCGACAGAGCGAGGCGGCGGCTTCGCTGCTCAAGCTGTGGGGGTACCTAGACAGCGGAGAGCTGTGGTGCAAGCTGATTGCAGCAGGCGAGGCTCTGGTTAAAGAGACGGACGTGTCGGCGTGGCTGCGCGAGATGGCACAGGACAAGCTGGAGTTTGGCGAGGGGGCAGGGCTGCTGTGTCGCTATATACTCGCTCCCTGATGCCACAGCAGAGAGCGGCAGCTTCTCGATGGATGCACGCGATGCTGCATCGACGGTGCAGGCAGCTGGCGGAAGGTCAAGAGTTACAGGAGCTGTATGGTGTGCAGTGGGACTAGTTGCTAAGATTGTGCCAATAGAGAGTGAGGCAGAGTACTAGAGGAAGCGGAAGCGGCTGCTACCGTGTCCGTGCGCGTGATGCGCGGATTCGCGTGATGCGCCGAACCACCCTAACAAGCACCTGCAAAGATGAGGCTGTAGAGCCACGTACAATAGTTAATATTGTGAGATTTTTTGGTGGAGTGATGTATTGATGTACGCAAAAGTATCCTGTGAAGGGTTATTTATATAAAGTGGCGGTGCGGCCGCTGCGCGTTGTGTGAGTGCGCGGAGCTGGAGGAGAGCTTGCAGCAACAGTACGGCTACGAGCTGCCCCAACACAACGCTTTTTGGATATTTTTGCTGCAGGCGCTGTTGAAGCTTTGCGCTTGCCTCTTTGAGGCAATTGTATAGCTTTTTCAGCGTCGCGAGCTTGCTTATCACGCTCTCTTTGAGCTTTGCGTTCGGCTGCTTCCTTGGCCTTCTCAGCTCTAACACGCTCACGCTCCTCCTTCTCCCTCACCCGCTGCTCACGCTTCTCCTGAGCAATCTTCTCATTGTACAGCTTGTTGGCGTGCCTAAGCTTTGTCATCTCTGCTTTTTGGAGTTCTTCTGCCTTCTGGTTCTCTTGTTTAGTCCTCTCATCAGAGCGTGCTTTCTCGACTCTGCTAGGGGAGTAGAACTCAGCTCCCCCGTGATACTCCTTGCGAGGCTGGAACTGAAGAGCTTTGCTTTTGTTCTTGTGCTTCTTCTGGGTCTTAAGAACCTCTTTTAAGCCTATCACTTCATTGTGGAGAAGCGTGTTCTGTATTGTAATATGGTGGAGCGAACGGCTGATCTTCCTCAGCTCCTTACTGGTCTCCTCCTTGGCAACTTTACGCAACAGAGTCTCAATTTTGAGCCAGTCCTTGCCAGAATATACTGAAGAAGAGCTTATGCTGCCGTCGGAGGCCTCAGGGGTATCCTTGGCAAAGCGTTGGAGGATAACGTTAGGTTGAAGGGGTGATATACCCGTTGCTGCAAAGGACCTGAGTATTAGCCCCTGAGTAAACACAGACTCCCACGCCTTCCAGAATAGGGGGAAGAAGTCGCTCTTCTTAATTACTGACAGTCCTTGGCCGTTGTGAAGGTGTGTTGTGAGCTCCTTTGAGTACGCAGTTGAGAGAGGCTTAAACATGACTACATCAAGCGGCTGCAGCGTGTGGGTTGAATGTGGAGGAAAGATAGCCAGGAGTATCTTGTTCCGATCGCAATAGTTGATAAAGTCCATCGTCACATGGGAGCCGTGGCCGTCAAGGATCAATAGGCGGTACTTTCTCCGTGCTTTGGCCTTGGTGAAGCGATCAAACACCTGTTCAAGCCAAGCCAGGCCTATATCGTTGTTGGTCCAGCCAGAAGGCGATGAAGACACAAGTACAGAGTGTTCCCCTGACTGTATTTCCTCCACCCAGCTTGATTGAATGGTACTGTTGGCAGACTCATAGATAAGGCTTGGCGGCAGAGCTGATCCATCACCGCACACACACGCCAGCAGCGTAATCCAGGCGCGATTGCCATCTTGAAGTGATGCTTTGACCTCTCCCTTCTCCCACATACGCCTGCTGAACACGTGTTTTGCCCTAGTAGTGATGCCTATCATGAAGCCCTTCTCATCCATATTGTACGTGTGCTCGGCGTCAAGCTTATACTCAGCGGTCTTACGCTGCAGTAAGTTGAAGTAGAGCTCGTACTTGGTGTAAGAATCGGCGTTGTGGCGATTGGCGTCCATACCCGTTGAGTATTGAGAGATGAGGTGGATGCTGTACTTGTTGATGAAGCGCGTAACCCAGCTCTCGCTCACTGGCTCCTGAGCGATTGATGACGCGAAATTTGCGATCATTTGCCTTGTAGGAGGTATATGACGAGCAGTAAGCTCCTCTATATACGTTACAAGCTCCTCCTCTTGTTGTTGGGTGAGCTTTTGTTGTGCGAGAACCTTCTCTTGATGCGGACGCGTCTCACCCCTCCACGTGCGCGTCAACGTTGACCGCACAACACCATGATTTTGTGCTATTTTAGACCACGGAATCTCATCTCCAGATGCGAAAGTATCACACTCTGCAAGCGCTTCTTGTAATCCCATTGCGTTGTGTTGTTGTTTAGCTGTAATGATTATAGTGTTTTGGTGGTTCGGCGCATCACGCGAATCCGCGCATCACGCGCACGGACACGGTAGTGCACGGTATGAGCGTCAGCAAGTGGATCAACGGTGGACATGTGAGGGCTGACAGAGCTGCATCGCTTTCTATGCAGCCTACCCCCACGCGAACCCTGGCATTTCCAGCGGGAACGGGCTCTGGCTCCATTTTTACCCCTATAGTTGCTCCATCGAGACGCACTAAGAGTGCTAGCTCTATTTCCACATCGATTCGGCCAAATCTGGCTAGGGTTCGACGAGTAGCCCCATCTCCGACTGCCACTTGTCACGACGACATCGTTCTTGCACGACTTGTACCTATGAACGCAGCATTGTGCGTTTCAATGAGACGTTCCACTAGTGTGTACTGTCTCAAGCTCATCTTTCCACAAGAGCCTTGATCTCACTTCTGTGAGACATGCTCGCTGGAGTCCGCATAGTGCCTTATACGTTTCCTCCAGCGAAGGTTTGGTACTCAAGGGCGAGCCCTCGGTTTGCTCTGACCATCGTTACTAACGGCGCCCTAGATCCATACAGACTCCACCTGCTTGATTTCACGCCTTACAGGTTATGACTACCTATTCTGCAGTCCTTGCAAAAGTGTTATAGTTTACACAAAATTGGAAGCGCATCTTCGACACTCCCACCAGGTCAAGCCTCCGCTTCATCGCTCAGTCGTTTCAGTCCGTCAAAGGAAGATCTTGCCTCGGCGACGTTCAACCTGGGGAGTGCCCATTAATTATGTTGCCAGTGGCAACTAATTAAGGGGCATTTTTGAAAGCTCAAGGCTTGCGACACTTTACCCCACACTATAAGTAATAACGTGCAATTAATGTAACTAGTATAAGCAGCTGCAGAAGAATTGCCTACACCTATACCTCTTGCCTATGCGTTAAGGTATAACGGGTTAAAGTGTGGGTGCTGTTTTGGTTATTGGGCGTCACGCGACTCTGGGCGTTAGGGAGTGCACAGACACGGTAGTGCGCCGCTTGCCCTCAAATTAAGACAGCACACAGCTCTATCTTACAATGCAGGCCTGTTCCAAGTGCTCCCTCCGATACAGCAGAACTTGTCTTCATACGCGAGTCGTAGACTCTAGCTACGACAACTACGCCATCCAGCCAAAAGATGAATTGTGGAGACTCGGTCGCACAGCATGCGAAAACAACGACACCGAGTCTCTTGACGAGACGATCTCCATGATACCTAACAGAGACCTTGATTGGTTCTACTTCGAACTATTGCGTACGACAATTAAGCATAACTCCATATGCGTTCTTCGTCACCTGATCGATAATCACGCGGTCGTATTCAGGCACCTATCGCCGGAGAGTGTTACAACAGACCCATTACCGTCAACGACAACGCTTGAGTTCCTACTCGCGCACGGATGGGGCATCAACAACAGCAAACGGTACGGCGACTGGGGTGATGGGCGGTGCGACCCTTTCCTGTGGCGCGTCCTGGCGGACGAGAGCCTCGTCGAGTAGTGCCTAGCACGTGGTGCACACGTCAGAACTGCTTACACACCAAAGCGATTAATACTCGAGCGAGCTGCAGCTTTCTCTACCTGCGCGGCTTTCAAACTCTTGCACGCTGCGGGCGCACCACTGGGACGCCGTACGCTGCATCTAGCTGTCCAGGCAGCCTCTTTCAGCCCTGAATGCTCAAGTGATCCAGAAAAAGATACCGCGGCACAACGTCAAAGCCGTGAACAGCACGCTGACCGCATGGCCCTAGTGGGCTATTTGATAGATGTGCTATGTCTTAGACCACTGCGACCCTGATTGGGTGAAGAATACGCGTGCGCTAACCTGGCTCTTACTCGATCGAGGTGCGGATCCAACACCGGCGCTCAACGATGCGAAATCGAATGGTATGGCCGAGTTTGAAGAGTACGTTGGTGACTGGAAGAGACAGGAAGATTGTAAGAGAGCTAAGGAAGGCTGCGGAAAGACGTGGAGTGAGCTCAAGTGTGGTGTGCAATGAATGCGAGATGTAACTTGCGTTACACAGCGAGTAAGCTATGTCGAACTCGGGTCCACGAAGCATAAGGTGATTGAGTGGTCCCTGTCAACGAACATCGTGCCAGACCGACGTGGCCCCCCCCCCGGGGGGGGGGGGGGGGGGGGGCTGCCGCAGCCCTCGCACGACAACTATTTTCGACGCCTTCATTGCAATGAGCGTGATGCCAGCAGCACCTTGACTATGTCAACACTGTGAGCTAGCACACTGGCTAACAACGCAACTGCTGATACATTTGCTACCGCGCTGAAGACGGGCTTGAAGCCCTCTATGTAGCTCTTCAGGTTGACGGCAGTTTTGCTCAGGTCGGCAAGTGGCATCGCCGGAAGCAAGAGCACATAGTGCTCACAGTCGCAGGCTTTAGCTGCGTGTGATCAAGACTCACGAAGTGAAGCCAGAGTTCGATCGAGCTTGTCGGAAGACAAGGTTGATGCGCTAAACACTTGTCGCGGAGAGCATATCGAAGCGCGCGAGTCCCGCGCCGACTGCAAAGCTCCTACTCGGGTATGGCTGCATGGTTCCATGATGACGAAATCTTGCTTACTGACTCGGCATGGGCAGAGAGCGAGGTTGACCACGACAAGCCGACGACAGCGAGGGCGACTCATGCCACGAGGACCCTGAAACACCCCACCCCATTATTGCGGGTATAAGAATGTACTCACCTCGTCTCCAAGAAGCTCAAGAATTTCACAAGCATGTCAATCATACCAATAATTCTTTGCGCACACCGGCCTGATATCGCGAAAAGTATCGTGAATGGGTTACTGCCAGACTTCAAAGGTAACCACCCGATCATCTAGCCCTGAGTGCTCATTGAGACAGTGTGCGCTGATGCAACTCTAGCCGCGCAGATCTTCAATAGGCCTCAAGAAGGTTTCGCGTCTATCCCGACCCTTTTGAGTGTGCAACAGCCGTCAATCAAGCAGGTCAACGCGGTCATTGTGGGTGGTGGCTTCAGCGACGCGGACTACAATGCCTTGAGGGTGGCTTGTAAGGATGATAGGATCGTGCCATGATTCAAGGCCGATTGGAGGCACTTTGCCGACATGCCGCCTCTTAATGAGCCTGAGGCTTCTGGGGCTCAAGCGGCTGTCAGGATCAAGGCGACATTGATCGAGTTGCGAGTAGGTCAGGTCGGCGGTGCGCCTGATGGAGAGCACCTCTTTTGAGCGACTTGACGCAGGAAGTACGACAAGTCGGCAGTTCGCATGTCTCCGAGACGTCTCAAATTTCTTCCTTTGTAGCTTTGGGTGGCCTAAGTCATGTTGTTATTGTTCATGGGACGGCGGTAGCTTTCGCTGGGGTCGGAGCGCAGAGCGCCGCTTGGACGAAAAGCCGCCGTCACTGGACCTTGAACCTGGGAAGTAGCGCCACACCGAACTGCATCGTGCGTTCTCAGCATCTTGACCTTTGTACAATTTTCACCTGTCTTCTTTGCTGGACCATGTACGTTGATAGCAAACACTCGGACCCCACACGCGACATCGATGCATCGACGCTCGATTGATTTTTCATGCACCGGACCACCACAAAGACCACTACAAGTACCACATAGCTCTCGTTATCTCGACTCCAAAGGGTATCTCGTCGTATTGCGCGATGAATACAGACGTTGCTTAATCACAAAGGCGACGCACGCCACCCTCTGCCTGTCAGCCACTGACTGTGCCTGTCAGCGCATTGGCAAACGCCACAGGTGCGGGGTATGAAGCACTTCATCTTACAAACATCAAGGAGTCCATCACAATTGGCCACCAAGTATCATATCTGCCCATGTTACTCGCACTCAGTCGACATGCCCAGACCTCTATATCGATGCCTGAACACGGAGAAGCGCGAGATCCGCGTTCTTATTGTTCGGTCCTCGCGACGCAAGAACAGCCGCGTTCGATGTAACCTCATACACGCGGACTTGGATGCCTTGTCAGAAGCCCCTTTCCACTTCTATGAAGCTGTGTCATACACGTGGGGTGACATGAGCGACGTGAAGTCCATCGATCTTGACGGCCACAGCTTTTCAGTAACTCGGAACCTCCACGGGCTGCTGAAGCGCCTTCGGCATAAGCGCACGCCGGGCTTCTATTGGGTGGACGCGATTTGTATCAATCAACAAGACATACCAGAACGCAACCAACAAGTGCAGCTCATGAAAGCCATCTACGAGAACGCCGAGCAGGTACTGGTCTGGCTAGGGCCTGCCAGTGATGACAGCGACATTGCCATGCAACTGATCGATGAGATAACCGACGCCGACAGTGACTACGATGCTACAGAGAGCGAATCAGTCATACTTGGGAGGTGGTCAGCTCGATTGCAAGCCTCGCTTAGGGATCCGGATGATTATCACAGGTGGGAGGCTATAGCAAGACTGTTCGACAGGCCTTGGTGGAGACGTGCCTGGATTCGTCAAGAAGTTGCTGTAGCCTCTAATGTCTGGGTGCTCTGTGGAGACGACTGTTTACAGCGATGGGCGACCTTGATCCAGGCCATGGAAGCCATCAACCGAGTGGCAGCCGACTTCGAACCATTCACGAAAGCGTTAGGGGGTCAGTCCAGTGGCTATCACCAAGCAATCGCTGTTGACGTGTTCAGAGAGTCTATATCGCAGCAAGGCTGTGTCAAAGACGAGGAGTATCTCTTGCTGCACGGCCGGCAGTGCGAAGCGACCGATCCACGCGATAGGGTTTTTGCGTTGGTAGGCCTGGCAGGTGAGCAGGCTCGGGCTGCCCTTGTGCCCGACTATCAACTGCCTGAATCCGTTGTGTTTGCAATGGCAACGAAGTATCTCATTACCAGTAGCAACAGCCTTGATGTACTCAGTCATTGTGGGCTTGGCAAGACTCATGACTCTATGCCCTCGTGGGTCATGGATCCTAGAACGGATTGGTCAGAGCTTCCACTGCGGTTCCGAGAAGACCAAGAGACTTTGTACATCACGTCACTCGCTACAGCCCCTACGATAGCGTTTGGCGAACAAGCTGGTTCCGAAACCCTTGTTGTAGAAGGTGTTTTCATCAGCAACGTCGCACACGTCAGTCCCGGATATCTGACGGAGCGAGACGAACATTTCGAAATGTGTGGCGTCACATCTGGCACTACCACCGAGCTTCTTGACATATGGCTTGCAGGTTTGCCAGCATCCAAAGATGTTCATGGGGTCGAAAGCCAGCTACAGACATGGTTTCGCACCATCATTGCTGACCAAGACAACGTCGGGTCTCGAGCGACTGAGCAGTACATTAGAGAGAGCTTCCCGCTGAGCCCGGAGCATATTGTGAGAGGCTGCCCTGACGTGCCGAGCATAGACCAGATGTGCCAAACTTTCTGTGACTCCAGCCCTATCTATGCCAGTCATGTTCTCAACAGGCGCATATTCATCACTAAGGGCGGAATGCTCGGCCTTGGTCCCCGCGTACTCGCCACTGATGATCTGGTGTGTCTTATCTACGGATGTGGCGTACCACTGGTACTTCGACCCATACGCGGGGATTGTTACCAGCTTGTCGGCGAAGCATACGTTCATGCGATCATGAATGGCGATGCCTTCCCGGACACTACGCAACATGAACGGGTAAGCTTGACTATTATCTGAACGAGCGACGTTTTCTCTCCTCAAGACTTGCTTAAATTGAGTGCATCTGTGCTCTCAGTTGAACCCTGCCTACAAGAATGCGTTTCCGACTGTTTGTGGGTTCCAGAACACAGCTTTGCGATCAAGATCGCGCTTGATCTAGACCAATCTGCTGTAATTGGCAGCACTATAGGACAGGTTCGCTGCTTCGGCAGCTGTCGGCGCTGGATCCAGGTAGTTCGGACACGCAAGGAAGTCACGATTCGGCTGTGCAGTGGTCAGCGCCATGTTCAGCCCATCAATGATCGAAACTTGTCGGAACACCTCTACTGACAAGGCATGCCTGCAAAGCTTGATTGTTGTCCACTAAGGAACCGTCCCAGACGCCCCCTGACGTCGGATGATAGGAGAGGAGACTAACAAGCGTTTTCAAGTACGGACCCAATTTGGATGGCCAAGGGAGATTGCAGCTTAGCAACAAGCACGCTGGCTCATATACAGTTTATCTGTGCAGCTTATCGGTCATTACTCGTGGGCTGAGCCTCAAAGGTTGACGCAGACAATTAAGTGCGTGTGAGGATAGGTCGGCAAGTATCTCGTTGTTCTCATCTCCGCTAGCAACCACAAAGGCAGCATCTGAGCGATTCCGTAGAAGGACCTTGGCGAAAGTGGGATCGACTTCGGACCCAGGAGCCCGAGTGTTGGGGCGATTCTCAATGATGTCTCACTACCGGATGATGTGGGTCAGGGATCTACTTAGTGAGAATCTCCAGTTGCGTCGCGAATTTCATGCCGACACAGCAGTTTGTGCGCGAAGGGTCCGACGGCAGATGGATCAAACATTTTAATTCCAAGACTAGGAAAATGCTCATTTTGAGCAGTTCATCCTCTATAGATCGTCTCGTACTCATTCACTGGGTGAGTACGGACAGTGTTGTGGTCGGTCCGATCCGATAGCTCGGACTGCCAAGCCATCCGATCGGAGCCCGATGCGGTAAACTATCACTGCATCGCACAAGCCTTCCGTTCTATACTCTGATCAGGATTTGGTCTGACGCAGCGTTAAACCCAAGGATAAACTCGCATTGTTTGAGCCCGAACGCCCGAGCGAATGGATGACGCAGGGTTAGCCATGCTTTTCGGACCTCTTCCACGGTCTTGTCAATGAAGGCTCTTCGTACATCGACGTAGGATGTGGATCGCTCGGACGCGATGGAAACGCATTTTGTCGTCAGCCATGCGGCTGTGCAAAGAGATTATGAAGCCGTTGCACGTATATTACCCCCTCGTCCGGCATCAATGTTACTCATAACACCACCGACTACACCTGAGCACCGCCGTTCTGTACACGACATCGTCAACATCTCACCCAACCCGCGACCAAACCGTTTGCCATCATCTCTCCTTACTCCGACAATCCTGTCCCTCCTTCCAAGCTCGATCCATTACTCGGATTAACAACACGATGACCGTCCCACCTCCCGCACCCCCATTCTGCACAGAAGTCACACCAGACTGCCCGGTCGAGGGCACCATCTACGGATATTACCCGTCGCTCGGATGGAACGCCGCATACGCCGGCTTCTTCGGCCTCGCTCTAGTTGTTCACATCATTCTCGGCATCCGCTACAAGACGTGGAGCTACTGCATCGCAATGTCACTGGGGTGCATTGGAGAAGTAGTCGGATATATCGGGCGGGTGATGATGTGGGATAATCCGTTCTCCGAAGCCGGCTTCCAGATGCAGATTTGCTGTCTGATCCTTGCGCCGGCATTTATATCGGCGGCTATCTACCTCACGCTCAAGCACATCGTGTACAGCTTTGGTGAGAGCTGGTCCAGAGTTCGGCCGAGTTGGTACACGTGGATCTTCATTGGCTGCGACCTGCTGTCCTTGGTGCTGCAAGGATCTGGAGGTGGCATTGCTGCTACGGCCGATTTTGGATCTGACCTGCAGGACGTCGGCACCGACCTCATGCTTGTGGGCGTCATCTGGCAGGTTGTTTGTCTGACATTCTTCGGATACTTCTTGGGCGAATATCTGGTGCGGACTTACCGGCATCGCAACCAGATCGGCTGCGACGGCATCGAGCTTCTCCATGATCGAAAGTTCCAACTCTTCGTCGGAGGGATCATCACGGCGTACGTAACCATCCTTGCCCGTTGTGCGTACCGCATCCCAGAGCTCTCGGATGGATGGAGGAGCGAAATCATGAGAAATGAAGTTGAGTTCATTGTTCTGGAAGGTGCGATGATCGTCACTGCTGTTCTTGCTCTGACTGTCTTCCATCCGGGGTATTGTTTTCCTGTGTTAGCCACTGGCAAGCGATCTGAGGGCCTGAAGAGTATGACCGATGTTGATGAGGGCATTAGACTGGACAGCTTTGCTTGATGAAGAGTTCGAACCTTTGTTTTCCTTTGTGGGCGAAATATCTGTGGAGGATGGCGAACCAGCTGAGATCGCGGTGTTCATTAGGATGGAAATTACAAGCATACTTTAACCTCGGATCTAGTCTTTGTCGCATGTGTTTTCCTCCGCCAGATGACCCAGCGCATCCTCGCCCGGCTGCCTTAGCTCCGCACCCGCTTATTGTGCCCTACGAGTGCAACATCGTCACCGATACCAGATGATTGCTCCAGTGACATTGCCCCATGGACCGTGCTCGCTCCGCTTTCTTGTTGACTTTCGCCTGCTATCGTGTCTGTATGACCGCCAGTGATCATAATCCTTGGTCCTTCTTTCTCTGCAGAGTATGTGACACCCGACTCCCGACTGATCACTACTTCCGTAGTCTGCTTGATATGATTACATGCTGTGCTCTGGACGACACGAGTGTCGGACTTGTTATCGGTCGCGAACGATGCGACACTCTCGAGCTCATGAAATTGTCCGCAATGATGGTGCTGCTGGGAGAGTGTGGCCGATTGTCGCCTCGATAAAGTGTTGCTCGAGTTTGACTGAAACTCCTTCGCAATATCTGCCTGGCCGGTCTTGCGAGCTGTCGACACCGCGATACGCTTGATCAGGTTTGCCATGATCATTTCGATGTTGAGCTTGACCAAGTAGGCCAATGGATGGAATTGAACATATCTGACGACCAGGTCAAGGCTGAACTTGTGTTGCGGGAGAAGGCTACTTACACCAGAGAGTTGGGAATAGACATGGCGGCAATGATCATCACGTCCATTGACAAAGACAGGACAACCATCTTTTTGTTGAAGCTCGCCAGTTTGTCGTACTTGCTAAGGCCATTGTTGATCAAGTTGGCTTTGACTGTGCGTAGAAAGTACCAGTTCAGACCAGCATCTACCAAGAGATAGAAGACTTTCTCAATACGATCCCAAACCATGTTGGCCATCTGAAATCTGACATCGAGTCAGCTCAAGTCATAGAGACGAAGTAAACATGGATCCCTCGACACCATCGGTACGTACGCGTGGCTAGTTTGCAGGCGAGCGGGCACCCACAGAACGACGACACTGATGTTGATGGCGGTGACAAAAGCCGCTGTACAGATCATGATCTTTCGCGAAAGGGCTCGGTTTGCTACAATGACGCGAATGCGGTTGATAACGATCTGCAGAAGCAGCTGAGTTTGTATACACCAAAGGAACACTTTGGTGCCGTTAGCTATCGGTTGCAATGTGTGTAATGAAAGATCAGCATTACCAAGAGTGAAGTATAGTGCAAAGCCTGCGCACTGTCAGCGAGGTCTTGCGCTCGATGATATCTCGCAGGCTTACTTGGGCGAATAGTCTTCAGCATGTGCAGATAGCACTCCAGTCCCATCGCAAAACACACTGCCAACTCTATCCATATCATCCACACGTATGCACTGCGTAACGGCGACCGAGAACTTCGCGTCTGTCCGTAGCCGAGAAAGATTGCAGAGCAAGCGGTGACCAGCGTGAGACCCCATACCACAGAGGCGGTGATGATGTCGGTCCTTGAGATCGGCTCATTGACGAAATGGGGAGAGACGAAGGGTCCCCACGGAACGAAAGTAGGGTCGTCTTTGAACTCTTTGGAGTCACCACCCATGCTGAGCAAGTGATCGAGAAATCGGGTAACGAAAGTCGAGCCTGCAGGTGCTCAGATTGCAGCGCTTAAAAACGAAAGCTGAGATTAATGCTCAGCTTTGGAGCTCAAGGTAAGAATCCAAGTGGGACAGGAGGAACCGTTTAAACCCTCAATCTTGGGTTATGAAACCCGTGGACTGTCGTTCAGGAGACATAACACGCAAAGAAAACCCTGGTAATTCCTGCTCTCAGTTCTTCCCTTCGACAGGAACAGTAACCGCTTTGCGCAGGATCGACACTTGTCAGGTATTCTACGCGGTCGCGAAACTTTCCATAGGCGCATGGGTCGGCTCTGAGGATCGACGTGATTGTCGCTGTGTATAATTGCCCAGCTTCCACGCCGCCCTCTCATCTCTACGCTCAATCTTACACTCATGAGTAGCTAGAGGTCTGAGCAACAAAAGATTGGCAGCTAGGCGTGCCATCCCCAGCAAGTGCGCACCGCCTGAACATCGACCCTGGCATCGCGGGTATCCCAAGACCTCGTCAGTCTTGAAGTGCAGACGTCCATTGGTCGGAGCCTGACCTCCTACTGACGCGGGAAGGGGGATCTGCGGAGGAGGACCGATTGCTAGCCGAAGGGAAGGAACGTTGTGTTTCCCCGTAGTGAGCGGCTGATCGGCTAACCTACTCGGTAGCTAGCCTGTGACATCCCCTCGCATCACCTCCCGGATTGTCCTATACCATACTAGATCAGGTTACAGGGCTTGTCCACTACTCCGCCACGGTGCTGCGTTCTCAACAGCCACCAAGCACGACTATGTGCCGAACCCGCTCGCTACACACGCATCGATCACTGCTTCAGAGTACGCAGGAGTGCACAAGTTGAGAGATCGATAGCGATGTCCACACAACGACGATTGCTAGAAAAGGAAAGCCAAGCTTAGAGTATACCGTGATTTGTACTTCGTCGTGACCCATGAGGCCTGTGATAGGCAAGAGCAATCGCGCGAACCCGTTGATGGCGCTCGGTAAGCACAAGCTTCTCATGAACAACGTTGATGACTGCGACATCGTCGGTGCCAACATGGCTCATACTGTATCTTGTAGGATCACATTATCCATCTAGGAACGGAGCCAAGGTGAATGTGATCGAGTAAGCCTAGTGGAAACGGAGTTGGCTGACATGGCCACTGGAACTATAAACTGCGAGTCTCTGGTGTTAACTCTGACAGAAAGAAGTAGTGACGACTTATCCTCCAGGAACACATTTTTGCTCGCAGAGTGTAGCTGGGCGAACAAAGCCCTGATCAGGAGGTCTGGCATAAGACTGAACAAGGCGTTGGTCTTATGCGCGGAGACATTGAAGGTTTTGTCGACGTCTACTGCGCCGAAGGAGGGTGGCATCCCGGGCCAAGGTGGAAAGGGACAGAGGCGCTCAGACTAAGTAAGAAATTGGTATATTGATCGGCGTAGGTCTGACTACTCCAAAAACGCCAGCGTTAAAAAATCCGTGACATCAACCTCATCATCATCCTTGCATCCTCTACCATTGAAGGAAGGAGCGCCGAACTCAGCCCAGCACAAGGCACCCTTAAGCACCTGCTCTGAAGACTACACTTCCACCGTGGCGCATCCTGATCGTTTCTCTGGCAGCCATGACATGCAGCGCTCTTGCGAGTGCCTGCTCAGAGTATCCCTTTCCGTCCACAAACTCCCGCTTCAGCGAGGATAAGTTTACCTGCCACCCAATGGGCATACGTCTCCTCAGCTCTTCTTCCACCTTGTTCGTCTCATCCATGAGCTCCTTCGAGCTCTGACCATCACCTTGTGTCACCGCGTCCATGGTAGAAGCAAGGAACAACCTGATTGCCTCGTCGACGTGGCTCTCATCCGCGATCGGGCTCAGGCTGAGTTTGGCCAATGACTCTGTGATACGGATGATAGCCTCGAGCTGACGGATCGTGATGGGGATGCTGCTTCGCTGGTTGGCGTTCATCTCAGATGCGTGCACTTGTCTCCTGATGCTGACGAAGTGTGAGCTCAATTTTTCTGCTGCCTCGGGCGAGAGGCGAGGCGCGCACTTCTGCCTGCAGTATGTGATGTAGCGCTTCATTTTTTCGATCGGGATTTCGGCTTGGACCTGCTCTTCGACGCCACGCCCGCCCATCGCGATCCCCATGACGTGCTTTGCAATGCGCTCGTCGCGGGCGCGGTCGTGGTCATCGCGCACGATGAAGATCATGTCGAAACGTGACAGAATGGTGGTCTGGAAGTCGATGTTTTCGCCAGGCGTCTTCATGTCGTCGTAGCGTCCGAAGATGGGGTTGGCTGCTGCCAGTACTGATGTTCTCGAGTTGAGGATAGTTGTGATACCAGCTTTGGCGATGGAAATTGTCTGTTGTTCCATGGCTTCGTGGATGGCCACTCTGTCCTCGTCCCTCATCTTGTCAAACTCGTCGATACACACTACACCGCCATCTGCAAGCACCATGGCACCACCTTCGAGGTAGAATTCTCGTGTTGTGTGGTCACGCTGGACGGACGCTGTCAGACCGGCTGCAGACGAACCCTTTCCAGAAGTGTAGATAGCGATTGGCGATACCTTCTCGACGAACTTCAGTAGTTGCGACTTTGCAGTACCCGGGTCACCCAAGAGCAGAACGTTGATGTCACCACGAAGCTTCATGCCATCTGGCAAAATTTTCTTGGAGCCACCCATCAGCAAGCAGGCAATAGCCTTCTTGATGTCCTCGTTTCCGTAGATAGAGGGCGCAATGCACTTGGCGAAGACAGAGTAGATGTCTGGTCTCCTACTCATCTCCAAGAAATCCTGCTCTTCTTCTTCTGTGAAGACGGCGTTGCCCTTGTTTGTGTGATCAACATCTGCATGCAAACCGACCGCTCGGATGTAGGGGTTGCGGATGGCGACTGCGGCGCTGGAGGACTTCTTCGAGCCCTTTTGCTGGTAGATCGAGAATATGCCCATGACTGTGCATCGTGTACCGGGAACGACTCTGTTGGCGAGGTATCGATCTGCAGAGATCATAATGTGTCGCGGCAATTCTCCCACAGGCACCTGATCTGGTGCCTCTTGCAGCTTCAGCACTTGCTGGTCGATGAATTGACAGCGCTCGTGCATGACATAGTATGGGTCCAAAGGGCACTTGTCCTCGCCCTCGCCTGCCTGTCGCGCACATGTGCGTGGCAGCGAAACACCGGCAAAGCCGCCAGAAACCGGAAGCATCTCTTCATGCTGACAGTTTCGACAGCGAATAGCCAGTACTGTAGATTTCGAGGAGAGTGTAGAGGCACCAATGATGATACCTGGTATGCGCACGAGGTGGGAGACGTTGTTTGCTGTGAGGTCGCGAATAGACAGCTCCGAGGCAGACGAATGGAGGAGCAGCTGGTGTTCGGGAAGCTTTATGTTCCTTTGTGAGGGGTAGACAATGCGTTGTGTGCATGTCTTGAGCGCGGCTTCGAACTATGCTGGATCAGTCCCTGCGCACCAGGAATCTGCTGGGCAAGCTTACCAGAGGAACGACTTCTGCGGGGTCTTGCTGGAGCTTATGCGCAAGCTCTTCGTCGTACGAGATCAAGTGTGCAATATCGATGTCGCAGTAGTACTGCTTTACGAGTACGTTCTCGCGGATCTGGTCTCTGTAGAGGAAAACATTGTCGAGGTGGAAATCCATGATGAAGTCGACCAGCTGTTGCTGCACGCGCGAAGGGGAGGTGCCATCTTGCCGTTCATCGCCCGCCTGGCTGCCGAAAATGCTGATTGAGTATGCTGTTTGCCTGTCCGCCATGGTGTATGCTGCTGTGTACGCGGGGTCGAGCGGAGGAAAAGTGGTGGTCGCTGCGCGTCTCCTGGGCGACGCACGCGTTCCTTCCAGTTTCGTGTCGACGCGATTGCGCTAAAATTCAATTAGGTACCCCAATGCGGTTAGACATATCCATCGCGCCTGCCCCCGCGGGTCCGAAGTCACTTCACAGAACACAACTTTGCTGTATTGTGTAGACTAGGTAACTGGCTACAGTTTCATGTGCAGAGAGCTCCCGGCCCGGCTGACCTTGCGATAGCAGCTCGTGATTCGTCATCAAGCGTACAGACGGCCCTCCACCAACGGCCCAACCTCTTTGCTCGAGAAAGCGCAGTGCCCGATCACATCTGTACTCGTGCTAGTAACACCCCACTGCAGCTTCTCCTCAGACAAGGCGAAGGCCTCACCTTTGGTATCCTCATCTGGATGACACGCCGCGCTAATAGCCAGACTGCAGCTGCCTGCTAGAGGCATGCCACTCTTGTACGGTATGTAGCCGAAGCCAACCACTGTTGCGACCATGGCAGTTGCAAGTAGAATGACGACCAGCATCGCGATAGGCGAATATCCGCACATATTTGAGGATGTAGAGAATTTGCCGAATCGATCGTACCCATCCATAGATACCACGAAGATGCTTTGTGAGACCAGCCAATGCAGTGTACCGCTCAGGACAACAAGCGGAAAACCAAACCGGTATGGTAGCTGGAGAAAGTAGGTCGATCGTTGCAAGCCAGACGGCACCCGTGAGACACGAAGGCCTTTCCGCTTCCATGCATAGGATGTCCACTCGTAGCCAAGCAACATAGCAGTGAACATCCCGTTGTACGCAAAGTACAGGAACGACAAGATGACCTGGGGTAAGTTGGCAATCAGAACGAGACTGATCATGTCAGTGGGAAAGCTGCCACCTAGAATCAGCGCTCTTGTGTCAACAGCGCCGAACCCAAGGCGAAAGACGGCGTTCGAGCTGAACGATGCGTGGTCTCGAATAGCTTTGGTGCCCCAGCCTAGGAGGCTAGAGACGACGATTATAGCCGTTGCGAACCTACATCTTCGTCAGCTCAACGACACAAACGCATGGGGTTGAAGCGAGTACAAGGTAAGGGTCACTCCACGACGCTGTCTACTAGTGGTGTCCTTCCACCGCCAACGCTGGATGTGCCACGGTTTTGCGCCGACAACGTAACCAGATTTGCAGTCGTGCGATGAGAGCAAGCCGAAATCGACGGTCGTAAGGTCCTTTCTGTCCAGGAAAGACGCAACCGCGTCGCCCATCGTTAGAAGCGGGTCCTCCTTTGTTGAATAGATAACGAGACACATCAAAGCGGCTTTGACTGAACGATGTCAGCCGACAGACTCGAGTCTCTTCAGATTTAGACAAGGACCCTGCAGCTTAGCAGCAATGCTGAAAGGCAGTATTACACGTTCAGGCCACTTACAAAAGTTGAGTACGGTGACTATGGAAGCGATCGCAGGACTAAAGTGTAATCTGCAACGTGGAGTCGCCCGTTCACTGAGACAATATTTGACTGGCCATAGCGAGTCGTTGCAGGACGAACAGGTGCCACCCACTTTCCAAGCGTCCGGCGCGCTCTTGATCGGGCCAATTCGGTTGGCACAATTCGAATTTGGATCGTAATCGAGGGATGAGCAAATCCAGTTATATGAGTCGGGGGCATCGGTGGGATCCATGCCATCCAATGCGTCGAACGCTGCGACCCAGAAGGTATTCGTGTTGTTGAGGTAGGTTAGGTTGCGGTTCTGTAGAGGCAGATCTGCCTGCGTGCTGTCAATCACAAGCAACAGGTTACGTCTGTAAGACTGCAAAGCGGTCGCATATTGTGCGATACATTCGGCAGGCTCCAACCTATCAAGGGTGTTGTTACGCGATTGGTTCCATAGCGAGAGCAGGCCTGAACCATCGTAGTAGCTCGAGGAGTAGTATGGATCAGAAGAGTACTTGTCTGTACAGTTGCGGCACTCTGGGTCGTCCAGGAAAGCTTCGTTGACTAGATAGACGCCATAGTCATTGGTGGATATGGACGCGTAGACAGCTGAGTTGTAGCTGATGCCATCATCGTTAGCTCCGATGGGGCGATCAGGCAAGGTACTAGAGTCGCTCACAAAAGGTGCAGAGGCACTGAGCTGAAACCTAGCAGCAACCAGAGCCAGAATCTACGCCGACTGATGTGCTTCAAGTTCCGTATGCTTGGTACGCCTATGTCGAGCCAAGTAAGCTTCGCATGAGCTCGATCGATATCTGTCCTTGTTGGTGCTGACAAGCATTGCATGCAATAATTGCTTCCGCTGAGTAGGATGGTACTCAAAATGTTGATGAAGATGTGCAGCCCGCGATTCAAGTTCTTGATGTCGCCACAATTGCCCTCGGTCAGACTGCCCTTCGCCTTTTGATACACTCCGCCCCAGATACTGAGAATGATGTTGATTGTGAAGACAACAGCGGCCCATGTCGCGAAATGCAAGGCGCCAAATCTCCATCCGCTGAGGGATGATCTACGAAGAAAGTTCCATCTGGACCGTCCCCGGAGATCAGGGACTGCTGTTATGGATGGCGAAGTTGGAGGGTTTTTTCGATCAGCGCTGGCGATATACTCGGTATTGACCGTGTTTAGATGAGCAAGTTCCACGGGGTCGGCTCCATGTGTTTGGAGATAAGCAATGCGCGTCCTTCTAAATGCTGTGATAAAATCTCTGGCAGGACTGAGGACGCGGTTCGCCATCTGTATGAGGTTGTCCAGATACACAGGTCGAACGGTGGAGTCTCCGGTGACGGGAGAACTTCTCGGTGTTTGTGCAATTTTGGAAGGATGCGGGCCTTAAAGGTATCGGTACCGTCAACGAGGTCCTGGCACAACTTGAATCCTGCACAGTTTTGGGGGCCAAATCCCAGGTTCGCTTACCCACGAATCCTGAGACCCACATTTGCAGGTGCATGCGACTCAGAACAACATGATCGGTGACGCCAAGCGCTTACCTACCAGGCTCTGCTGACAGACAAATGCAGCCATGTGTCGAGCTCTTTGCCTCCAGGCACCAAACCTACAGCATTGTCCTCCATTCCCTGATAGTGCTTGTAGATATTATCGCTGCAGGAAACGACCGCAGGTAGTCAGGTCGTATCTGGCGTGGCATGCTGGCCGATTTGCGTGCCTTGATTGAATTAGGCCTGGGTGCTACTGTCGTTGCCTGACGGGTTCAGCTCTGGGGTCGTGCATCCTCCCGCATGTGTGTGGCGCACGGAGGAGATTACGTCTGCAGGCTTCCGAGACACGAACGACGTTGTAAGTGGTGGCGCATCGGAGACAAAAGTGGTGATCGACGTCAGTTCGATCGTGGAAACGATTGAGTTGTAGAAGCTGTGCTGGTGGAGTGTTGAGCCCGACCATGTGCATCAAAATTAGGGCCCTTCAACACGCGCAACAGCCACTTCCTGCTTCTTTAGTCCTTCCGTCGTTCGAAATGAGACGAGCATACGGTCATGTAACATCTTAACTTCACCTAGAATAATACTGTTTAGAAGACGATGAATGCCTAATAAGTTCCTGCTCTTCGCGCAATCGTGCGGAGTCGCGCACGAACTTCGGCCCGGCTCCACAGTAGCAGCATGCCAGCTATCGTACAGCAAGCATCTTGACACTCATGCATCCACTCAATGTACGAACGAGGAATTGTACATGCTTTTTCACTTCCGCGCTGAGACGTGCGGCTTGGCGTCTGCGTGCCAACAACGATACTAGAAATATCGTCGACCGTTGATCGCGGACGAAGTGCAGAGATTGAGAGGAGATTAGGACCACGAGACGAAGATATAACAATGTTAGTGATGGCGACCTTCAGCCCCCCAATCTCAAAGCACATTTACTCCTTTAGCTACTGGCAGCTTTCTTCCTCAGCATTGCATCATGTCCAATCGAGAGCGCGTCAAAGTCCTCATAGCGGGTGGCAGTGTAGCCGGACTGACGCTTGCTAACATCCTTGAACAGATTGACATTGACTATCTGGTCTTGGAGAAGTATGGCAAGATTGCTCCCGACATGGGCGCCAGCATTGGCATCTTTCCCAACGGGTTCAGAATACTAGACCAACTTGGTTGCTACGACGCTATCAAGGGCTTGGTCGAAGGTGCAGATGCGTTTCAGACTCTCAACATGAGGAATGAGCATGGCAAGGTTATCTCAGAACTCAAAGATGCCTCCAAGAAGTTCAACGAGCGGTACGTTCAACATTCGTGAGCGAACATCCTTCACTGACAAAACACAGTCTTGGTTATGAGCCCATCTTCGTTGATCGTCAGATGATCATCCAATTGCTCTACGATAACCTCCGCAACAAGTCCAAGGTTCTCACCAAGAAGGGCGTCACCAAAGTTGAGCAGACGACCGAAGAAGTGCTAGTCACCACGGAGGATGGAAGTACTTTCCATGGTGATGTCCTCGTCGATGCAGACGGTATCCATAGCGCTGTACGCTGCGAGATGTGGCGGCTCGCAGAGAAAGACAGTTCGGGACACTTCCCTGTGGGTGAACGATTGAACGTACCAACCGAGTACTGCTGCATTTTCGGTATCTCGCAACCCAACGACAAGTTCCCAAAATACTCTTCCCAGAACATCCAAGGCCAAAAGCATGCATACCTTGTGGCGACTGGGCCAAATCACCGCATTTACTGGTTCTTGTTTAAGAAGCTACCTGACGTAGCTCGCGGGCTGTACGACAAGATTCCACGCTTCACAGACGAGCAAAAAGATGCTCTTGCCGCCGAACACGCCAACGATCTCGTGTCAGACACACTGACGTTCGGCGAGCTATATGCCTCACGAACAACCGCAACCCTGCAGGCCCTCCCCGAAGTAGTCTTCCCAAAATGGCACTACAACCACATCATCACTATCGGCGATGCAGCTCACAAAGTGCGTCTACTCTCCTCGCTGACCGCCTCGAAGCTAACGTGGATCCAGTTCAACCCCATCGGCGGCCAAGGCGGCAACAGCGCCATCGAAGACGCCGCCGTACTCGCAAACCAACTGCACGCACTTGTCTCCAGCTCAAACACCGGTCCCACCGACGCTCAGATCTCGCAGGCACTCGCGGAGACGCAACGCATCCGCTTCCCGCGCGCCATGAAATTCCTAAAAGCCTCACACGACAACCAGAGCATACCGGCTCAAGACACATTCACCTCAAGACTCATAGCAAGATACATTATGCCGCTCTCAGGCCCGGAGAAAGTGCTCCAGATGATTTGCGAGGGTGTGCGTGGAGCTGCGAGAATCAACGCGCTGCCAATGCCGCAGCGGCCGCACTCTCAGCTGTGGGATGATGAGCGAAAGCCACGTATTGGCTTCGCTTGGAAGCGTATGGTTTATGCTGCTTCGGTGGGCTTTGGTGTGTTAGCTTTGCTTATGGCGAGTGGTGGGCAGCTGCCAGTTGCTTCTTCGCCAAGGGTGCTGCTTAGTGCTGGATCTGATGTGTAGCCGAATGGGCTCTGATGCGAGGTGCTAGAGTGGAAGGCTCGCGAGCGATGGGTACTACAAGTGCTAAGCGCTTGCCGTTGCAGTGTCTGTGTTGACTGCTTTTGTCTGTGTAGGCGGAGATCATTTGTTTGCAGAGCTTTGAACGTCTAACAGATGCTACTTTACGAGAACGTCATTAAATGTCGGCATGGGTAGTCTACCGGGTAAGCTTGACATGACATGGGTTATCGTAACTTGAGCCCATACTTCTAATCGCTGTGCAGCAAATGCAGTCTCTAAGCGCACACTCCCTGAGCTATCTCGTCGCGGTAGTTGGCTCGAGCGGAAATGGGAGAAGAATCTTCATCTACACGTAAATTGGCTACAAGGTGACCTGAATATGCTGCCTATAGCAAGTCGACCGTTGGGGAGGTCATACTCCCGTTCGTGGCCGCAGAAGCTTTGGTTGGCGTCGGGCAGGCTTGCCACGTGGAGTGACATTTTTCGCTCTTTAGAGAATAAGAGGCCGGTCACGACCTGTAACATAAGCTTTCTCACCTAGAACTTCCTCTCGAGTCACCACAGTATTGCCGATAGAGTGTGAACAGCGCGCCTACCATGGACCTTACTCCTCCGAGACGATTGTCACATATCACTCACCCAGACCCTCGATGCATGAAGGAAATACATCAGCATAGAGAAACTCGAGTGCATTCGTGATGACAACAGCCTGGACATGTCCACAGTGACGTCTTCCCCAACTCAGCTAGCCCAGCGGCAAGTCCGCGGGATTGCGACATCGGGTCGTCGCATGGAGCCTCGGCCTGATTCGCCGCTGACATCTTGAGCTTTGAAATACTGCGAGCTTCTTTGACCTTGCCTCTGCTCTCTCCAACACACACAATGTTCAGAACAGCAGCGCGGCAATTCGCCGCCTCAGCGCGTCGCAGCGCTGAAGCCGTGTCCTTCGAAGCCAACCACCAGACCGCAATTGGCATTTCCAAAGCTCAAGGCATTGGGCAGCGGGGCTTCCTTGATGGTATACTACACCAAAGAGCAGACGGCAATGGAGATTGAGGTAGACTAACTCAACTCAGCAATCGGCAAGACCCCCCTTATCCGCTTGAAGAAGCTCAGCGAAGAAACCGGGTGCAACGTGCTCGGCAAAGCAGAGTTCCAAAACCCCGGCGGCAGCGTCAAAGATCGCGCGGCGCTCTTCGTAGTCGAACACGCTGAGAAAGCAGGCCTGCTCAAGCCCGGCGGCACCGTCATCGAAGGCACAGCAGGCAACACCGGCATAGGCCTCGCCCACGTGTGCCGCTCCAAGGGCTACAGGCTGGTCATCTACATGCCCAACACGCAATCCCAGGGCAAGATCGACCTGCTGCGACTTTTGGGTGCAGAAGTATACCCCGTCCCCGCGGTTGCGTTCGACAACCCGGAGAACTACAACCACCAGGCGAAGAGACATGCGGAGAGGCTGGACAACGCGGTGTGGACGAACCAGTTCGACAACGTCGCGAACAGGCAGGCGCACATCGAGACGACAGGGCCGGAGATCTGGCACCAAACGGGCGGGACAATCGACGCGTTTACGTGCGCAACCGGCACCGGCGGGTCGTTGGCAGGAACAACACGCTACCTGAAAGAAAAGAGCGGCGGCCGCGTTAAAGCGTTCCTCGCAGACCCGCCAGGCAGCGTGCTGCACAGCTACATCCAATCGGGCGGCAAACTCGCAGAGCGCAAGGGTGGCAGCATCACCGAGGGGATAGGGCAGGGCCGGGTAACGGACAACCTCAAACCAGATATCGACCTGTTGGACGGCAGTCTGCACATCAGCGACGAGAAGACGATAGCGATGGTGTACCGGTGCTTGGACGAGGAGGGATTGTATCTGGGCGCGAGTTCGTGTCTGAATGTTGTTGCGGCCAAGGAGGTTGCTGAGAAGCTAGGTAAGGGCAGCACGGTGGTCACGCTGCTGTGCGATGGCGCGTATCGGTATGCGGACCGGTTGTTCAGCAGGAAATGGCTGGAAGAGAAGAAGCTGTATGGTGCGATCCCGGAGCACTTGAGGAAGTACATTGTGCTGCCGTAGATGGGTGTTGTTGTTTGATAATGGGATCAAGTATTCATCATCTACAGTCTACTCTACACCTGGCTTTGCGTCCACGCCGCATACGAGTGCTCAGCTTGGCTCAGATCATCGGCGACCCGCTCGCAAATCCCTTCACCATGGCACTGATCAATTGATGCGCAATCGCCGTCTTGGGCGGCAGTCTAAGTCCGCCCTCCTTCCACTCCGGCCCCGGCTCCTCGCCCAACCCACTCGTGCCCACCCTAAGCGCCTCCCGCACCTCGTCCGCCTCGAACCACTTCGCATCCTCGAGCTCCGCATCGTGTCCCAGATGCACCGTCTCGCCATCCGGAATCGCCTGCCCAATCGCCCCGATCATCAGGTTTGCAGGGTACGGCCACGGCTGCGTGCTGTGGATCACGACGCGCCCGAGGTAGACGCCCGATTCCTCCCACACCTCGCGGCGCACGGCCTCCTCGACGCTCTCAGCGGGCTCCAGGAAGCCGGCGAGCGTGCTGTACCAGTACGCCGGCCATCTTTTCTGGCGGCCGAGCAGGATGCGCTTCCCGTCGGCGCTGACGACGGCCATGATGACCGTCGGGTCGGTGCGCGGGAAGCACAGGTTCGAGATGCCGGTGCGTGTTGCGCAGGGCGGGCGGTCGCCGGGGGTTGAGGCGTTGATTTGCGAGGCGATGTCCTTGGGCGGGCAGGTGCGTTTGAAGCCTGCGTTGACGGAGAGGGTTTTGTAGCCGCAGGAGGCGCAGAAGGGGTTTCGCGCGTTCCAGTCGAGGAGGTGGCGGGCTTCGGCGTAGATGGCGGCTAGAGTGCGGTGAGCAGGGAGTCTTGGTAGATGTTTGGGTGTGCACGAGAGGGAACGAACCTTCTTCAGCGACAAGCGAGAGGTGCATCCGCCCCTTTGAAAAGTC
This sequence comes from Didymella glomerata, assembly GCA_030271015.1. Taxonomy (NCBI): domain Eukaryota; kingdom Fungi; phylum Ascomycota; class Dothideomycetes; order Pleosporales; family Didymellaceae; genus Didymella; species Didymella glomerata. Next base: position 33,647 of record JAJOHN010000016.1, read on the forward strand.
CAGGCCGCGCGATTGCAGCTTCTCGATCAGCTTCTCCGCCTCCTCCTTCACGCTCTCCTTGGGCGTGACATCGACCGCGAACCACGGCTGCCCCTTGTAATGCTCCTTGTACACGAACCCCTCTTTCCGCTCGTCGAGGCCCAGGAACACGATCTGCGGGATATACAAGCTGGAGTTGTACTGCGCAATCACATCCTCCTCGGTCGTGTTGAAGATGTCCTTGCCGAGGATGGGCTCGACATCGGCGTACGAGACGCGTGCCAAAGACGTGGGCGACTGGACGAGCGGCTCGATGTTCTTGAACAGGATGAACGTCGCGCTGGGGTGGCGCAGCGCCGAGGACAGGAAGGTGTGGTCGGGGCGCAGGAAGGAGACGCGGTTCAATGGCGAGCCTTTCGCAGTGTCAGTACATTGCTGCCAGTGGGGTGGTTGATGTCAAGCTACCCGAGAAGTAGTTCGCGACTTCCTTGCCAAACTTGCGGCTCAGCATCGAGTCGACGGAGGGGTGCGCGGGCTCGGGGAGGTCGGGCTGGGGAAGCGGGGCCATAATCTATCGACTGTATGTACTACGGCGCAATTGAGAGCTTGAGGAACAGTCTACAGGCAGCAATTCCTTAGAGAGAAGAAATGACCAAAGCAACACCGAACACAGAATGGCGACATAGCCGACGTCCGCCCCACGGCGGGGCGCGTGCTTGGTAATGCCCTGTCGTCACCAAGTGCATCTTTCCGAGGCGCTTGCGCTGCCGCGGTCGGATGCCGATAAGCTTATCGGCGCGGGTAACTTTATTCGGACAACGCGACAGCTGGACGTGTTGTGGGGTGCTGGAAGTGCACACGCAAGACCAATCCAAGCCCGAGCGCTCCACGACAAGATGAGCCAATTCTACGTACGTCCTTCGTATCCCATGAACCGCTTCATCCGGATATCTCGCACTGACCCCCAACAGATCTCAGACTCACGCCCCTCCTCCACCGCATCAGACGAAGACCTCGACACCCTCCCCTTCGCCCAACCCCTCGCGCGCGCCGACTTCCTCACCCCGCACTTCACGCCCTCAACCTATCTCTCCACGCTGCGCAACCGCCACCAAACCCTCGAAGACCTGCGCTCCGAACTCCGATCCCGCAGCCAGCTGCTCAGCGCCGAGCTGCTCGACCTCGTCAACGCAAACTACGCCGACTTCCTCACGCTCGGGAACAGCCTCAGCCGCGGCGAGGAGAAGGTCGAGGGCGTGCGCGTCGGGCTGCTGGCGTTCAACAAGGAGGTTGGCTTGCTGCAGCGGCTGGTGAGCGAGCGCGAGGAGGAGGTGAATGGCCTGGTGCAGGAGCGGCGGAACACGCGGCGGGATATCGAGGTTGGGCGGCGGCTTGTGGAGTTTGAGGAGCGGCTGAGGGAGTGCGAGGAGGGTGTTCTTGGGGATAGGGAGGGGGCGGCGGGTGGGCATGTGAGTGATAGTAGTGAGAGCGAGGACGAGGATGGAGACGATGACACACAGTATGGCACGAGTATTGCGAGGTTAAGGAGGAATGTTGTCCAGTATAGGCTCGTCAAGGAGGGCGTCAAGGGTTTGGAGGAGCATCCGTTTGTTGCGGCGCAAGCACAGCGATTGGGGAGGGTGCGTGGTACGCTGCTGCTTGACCTCAGCACGGCACTGCAGCAGGCAAAGAAGGCAGGGGCGCCTGGATCGGGGAGGGTGATGCAGATCATGAAGATATATACGGACATGGAAGAGCAAGGGGAGGCGGTCAAGGTGCTCAAGACGCTGAAGTCCAAGTGAGGGGCCTGAGTAATACCAGCATAGCCGCGGCGTTCATATGGTACATTGGTCGTACAGCGAAAAAGCTACATGCATTTACAAGGGGCCGGTCAAAAGGGCCGGGGATATCGAGTTGGGGCCCTTGAACTCGCCGTTCAGCGTGAATCCAGGTGCGTTTGTGGAGCTGAGAACCTGGCAGATTGTGAGCGACTGCCAATTGTTTCCTGCAAATGGACAAACTTACCACCTCGTGAATGTCTTTCGATACGCGGTCCTGCAGCTGCGCAATATCCTTCTTCAGCGCGTCCATGAACGACTTGATGTTCTCCTGCATCTCCGTCGGTGTGAAACCCAGCTGTCCGACCGCCATGCGAACCACGCCCAGCCTCTCCCTGTACTCGCTACCACCGACCATATTCCTGACCGTAGGCCCGACACTCGTGACCACTGTGCCGGTCTTCGTGCTTGGCATGAGCCCCTTGGGACCCAGCACCCTTCCCAACCCCGCCTTGTTCAACTTCTGCAGCGAGTCGATGTGGCAGATACACCTGTCGAACTCGATAACGCCCTCCTGGATCTGCTTGAAGATCTCCTCCTCGCCGACCAGCGTTGCGCCCGCTGACCGCGCCTCCTGCCCGTGCTTCGAGTCTGCGGGCGCAATGACGCAGATGCGCAGATCCGTCTTGACCGAGTGTGGCAGCCGTAATCGGTTGCGCACGACCGGTCCGTTCTTGAGAGTGCGCAGGCGCACGTGCAGCTCGTACTTGGACGACGAAGGGTTCCGCCCGACTTCGAATGCGCGGATGTACTGCATTGCGTCGACGAGGGCGAACTGCTCCGTGTTCTTCAGGTCATACTGGCGGAAGGTGTTGCGGGCTTTCTTCTTCTTCGCGGGCTCGGTCTTCTTCGTCACGGCGCATCGGATGGTCTGGTATGAGGGCGTTGCGAACCGGCAGACTTCAGGGCGGAGCGTCGACAGTGATGATGCAGCGAGCCGTGTCGCGCTGAAAGACGCCAAGAGCGTTCGTGGGGCGGCCATTGCGGCGTTGTCGTCGATGGCGGTCGCGCTGTGAGGTTCCAAAAGATTCGCGATGGCTCGGCCAGTCGGTGTTCTGACGGTCTTGGCAGGAACGACCGCGCGACTTCCGCTCCGCAGCTTCTACTGACGAACACCCGTCTTTTGTCGAACAACGACATGATTCGGTTTTGCTTGCAATCTCTGCTAATGGACATGCGTATGACAGGTCTTCACTCAGATGAACCCAACCGTAAAGCGCTATGCGCTGCAACTGACACTTGACCTACACTCCCTTGATAGCTTTGCTGAGACCATTCGTTCTATTGTGCAGACTTCGATGTTCACTCCACTCTATCTCTCACTCTACTCTATCTCCCACAACTCACAGTGTCAGTTCACTATTTGTGCATCTCTCAGGTACGAACTTGTCCACCCCACTTTCGCAACCACGCCTCGTGTCAAGGAACACGGAACCCTAAAGATTCGTAGACGTAGGAGTGTTGGCCACCTGCTTCATTCCACATCGATGAGTATCGTCCGGCTTGACTAGTCGGTAACAGAAGCTCAACTTGATTAATGTAAAGATTCGTGTAATAGATGATGATGTTGTGCTGTGTTTGCTGTACAGTGCGAAAGGGTGTGTTGACATTATGGTGTTGAAGTTGAGGTCGTGGGGGTACGTCACAGTGACAAGGCGCAAGTGGTAGGGAGTCACTCATCACTACGACCTTCGACACTGGGTCCATAAATTAGAACAGTGGGAGAGGTGATTCAGAGAGGAAGGCCTGGGGATAGACAATAATGAACAGCACGTATTGCAATTGCACCCACCCTAGATATCTCGGGTATCAAGAAAATGCCCTAACAACGCCAGCCCGACTCCGATCATACCAATACATATCAACAGACATTTACATCGTCATCTCCTCGTCGCTAGCAAGCAGTTCATCCATGATATCAGCCTCTGTCTTCTCGGCCGCCTCCCTCGTCGCCCGCACTCGCGACGCCCGGGGCGTGCTGTCATCGTCGCTGTCTTCAGCTTCGAGAGGCATGCGTGTGCTCTCGCCTTGCATGCCCGCCAGCATCGTGTCCTCGTCGTCGTCGACATCCATCTCGCTGCCGTCGACGGAGGGAGCGACGCTCGAGCGGGCACGGCTTGAGCGCGGTTCTTCTGCGGGTGTTTCGCGTGCGGCTGCTGTCTCGAGGGTGACTGTGTCTTCGCGGTCTTCCTGGGGGACGGCAGCGTTTGCGGCGTCGCCGAGGCGCTTGGTGAGGGTGGCGTCGAGCTTGATAAGGGCGTTGCGTTGTGTTGCGTCTACGCCGATCTTGTCTTCGACGGCTTCGGAGACTAGGCCTTGGAGTGTTTCGAGCTGCTCGGCCGTTGTCTCGCTTACTGTCTTCTTTGGTGCTGAGGAGGGTATGTGGAGCTTGGTGAGGATCGCGAGGAGAGGTTTGCGCTCATCCCTTAAGCAATTGGCTGTGAGAGCGCGCTCGAGTAACTCGACCGCAAGCATGATGTGGGGCACCTCAGACTCTGCACTGTAGCTGACCTTTCCATCGCTGCTGATCTCTGTCTGACCAACGACCTTGCGACCGTCCGTCATATCGGCTAAGTAAGCTGTGATTCTAGGCCAGCCCACCATTTCGGCAGCCTCCTCGTCTTCATCCACTTCGTCACGCATGACGAGTAGCTTGCCGATTACCGATACAACGACGCTTCCCATGATCTGTGCATTCTTGATCTTCGAATGACAGAAGACAGGGAGAAGGTAGCCCAGAGCCTGGATCATCGCTGGTTTCTGCTGACCCTCGGGGTCGAAGTACGTCAATGTGAACGCTCTCACGATATCTGCAGTCTCTTCCTCAGGTAGAAGAGAATGCAACACTAATTTTCCTGCTGACTCGATGGCAACGCGTGCGACAAGGATATTCTCATGGGTGATTCCTTTGCGCAGCACTCTGCTTAGCGGCTTCAGCAACGGGCTCTGCTCTGGCACCTCGGACTGCTCTGTTGTGTCCGGATCTGGTACCGGCGGTGCAAGGAGGTGCGGATGTGTGATGATAACATCCGAGATGACTTGGAGTGTTATCTGCTTGAGCTCGTCGCTTCCCTTGTTGAAGCAGTGGAAGAAGAGATCGAGGTTATTAACCGCGAGATCCTACATTTGTTAGCCGACGAGTGGATATCCGGGCTTGGTACATACTTTGCTGAGTAAAGACGCAAGGCCAAGGCAAATGACACCTCGCTCTCGAATGATGGCCTCGTGTGACTGCACGGCGGGGATGATGAGTGTGTTGAGTGCAGTCGTCAAGTTCGTGTCTGATTCCAGATCGCAAGTCACGTTCTGCAGCGTGCACTGCAGGATATGAAGACACTTCGAGTACACCATAGTCTCGGCGTACTTGTCCGCTTCTTCTTGTTCAGCTGTCTTCGCCGGCTTTGCTCTCCTGCTCGCCGGAGGTGGGCTGCTGTGGTCGGACTGTGCTGAGTGAAAGCTCTCTGCGTCGTCTCCCGCGCCGCTCGCATCGTTCGGATCATCACTGAGTGTGTCGTGTACTTCGTTGACCGCTTCCATGATGACTGCACAGAAGTCGGCTTCGCCGCGGTTGCCGCAAACAATACGCAGTAGCTCGATACAGAGCTTTGTGCATTCTTCTGGCAGAGAAGCAAGCGCAAGCGCCGTCCGGGTGATACTGTACACATTTCGTCTACCGACCTCGTCCGAGAAGTCAAGCGACATGGCAATATGCAGGACTTGCTCAGCGACGAACTCGGCATCCTCGCATTCCTCCTGTGCATCGGCGGCCTCGGGATCATTTTCCTCCAACATGGCGTACTTGTCGATGATCTCTGCTACATCGTTAAGCTTCTTCTCGAGCACGAAACCGAAGTTGTGGGGCTCGGGTATCTTGTCTTCAATCAGCTGTCGCATCTGCTCGTCGTCGATGCTCTGAGCGTAATCGTTCAAGCTGCGCGCCACGAAAGCGGATGAGGGGTCCAGCTCCAGCCAGAACTGATTGCTGAACTCGATGGCCTCGACATAGTCGGGTCTTCGGGCCCAGAACTGCCGCATGGCTTCGTGTGCCATTCCCTCCTCTTGACCTGCCCGGACGATATCGAGGCGCTCCAGCAGCTCGCAAAGAGCCTCCAGACTTGGTGGGGCCGTAGAGCCTGCCACTTTCTCCTCCTCTGGCCGTGTGTCACGACTAGAAGCGCACATTTCGATCCAGCGCTCGGAAAACAGCTGCGCTGTAGCTTTGCGCACTGTATCGTCTCGATCTTTCAACCCCCACCGTATCATTTTCTCGCGCTCCACGAGCGAAAGATGGCGGAAATCGCCAAGGACTGGCAGAATCTTGGAGTAGACCAGCCTTCGGGTGGCGGGGTCGGTATCGCGCGCGCGCTCGAGCTGTGCCCGTATGGTGTCTTTGAAGAAAGGTATGTTGGCGAGGATCGTGCGGCGGACCTGTGCATCCGGGTCGTTCTGCATGATGTCGACGAGCTTCGAGAGGATAGTGCTGGCTTCGTCGTCGCTGTCCTCGTCTTCGTCCTCCTCGTCGCTCGCGAGACGTCCCAGGCCCATGACCGCTTGTACACGCACCGAGGCCTCCTTGTCCCGCAACCGCTTGGTAAGACTGGAGATGATGAGAGAGAAGATGTCCTCGTCGATCGCCTCGAGGTTGTTGAGTAATTGTGTGATGGTCTGAGTGGCGCGGAAGCGGACCGTCTTGTCTTTCGATTGGATGAGGCGTAGCACCATCTTGATGATGTACTCGCTTAGCCGGCTGCTGGGGGTGGTGTCGTCTTGGGGTTGCTCTTCGATGAGCTTGGCATCCTTCTCTGTCGCATACTTGAGGAAGGTGGTGAGGAAGCGTACAATGCGGTCGCCAGCAGGCTCGCTCTTCTTGACGTTCATGACGCGCAGCACAACGCGCCCCATCTCAGCAATGAAGTCGTCCTCCTCGAACGTCTCGCGCTCTTCGTTCCTGCCCTTGTTTGTCTCCGGAGGCTCGAAGCAGCATTCTTCCTGGATCTTCCGCAGTGTGACTACCAGCTTGCGCTGTGTTGCTGTAGTCTTTGACGCATCGCTGAACACCTGCGCGATCCGTGTGCGCAACGAGGTGACAGGGCCTTCGTCCGGGACTTCGATTGCTGATGACCGCGCTGTTTTCGTACCGGCTGCTTTTGTCCCAGCGCCAGCGCGTGCTGTGCGCGTCGAGCGTGTTGCCGTTCTACCTGGCATCGTTGGCGCTGTGGTGTTGTTCAGGACGAGTCTAGAGTGAAGGGCCGTTGTTTGTTGTTGCCCCACAACACACCAACGCCGCCGAAAAGGTCCGTGCAAACCTCCGGAACTCCGCCGCAGACCCAAGTCACCATCGCGCGTGTGCTGGTCGTGATCGGAGTCATTTTACTCAGTCATGTGCGCTCTGACGCAGTCTTGATCGTTTGTTATTATTTTTTTATATTGCTAGGACGTCACTGATTCGAAGCACATAGGCAGATGCCCAACTTCTCTCGATTACTCCCTGAATTGCAGCACATCAGGACTGCACATATTCTGCAAGTATGATATAGCTGCGGCCGTAGCAGTCTCCAAGTGTACAAAAGTAGATTGACAACTATATGTTCCTAGGTAGATGGCCACAAATGCCTTCAGACTCGCATTACAATCTGATGAAGAGAGTCATGAAAGTACACATGTTTCGCCTACACCTCGACTGTAATTCGACATGTCTGCTAAAAGTTGGAGAAGGAGGCTGTCAGAAGTTTGGACGTTAGAAACGAAATCGCTCCAAAACCCACGTGAGGCGCTCCTAGGGTTTTCCAGAGCACACATCAAACTACTATCAATGCAAATTAAGACTGAAAGTTCTATGCATGTGCAACAATATCGCCGACGCGCAGATCGAGTTTCCTCCATGCTTTGCTGATCGCTACCGCTCTCTCTTCGCAATCCACTTCAACACCACCTCAGCAATCCCTCCGTTATTCTTCTCAAGGTGCATAAAATGCGCGTTCCCCTTAATCCCAATCTCGCCCAACTTGATCCACTCAGGCTGGGCACCTACTTGCCTGAGGTAGTCAACAATGCAGTGGTCGTACGTGATATGCACACTCGCCTCCGCAGTGATCATAACATACGGCACACTCGCGACATTTGGCAGCTTGCGCGCCGGCTCGACTTGTCTGACGCACTGCCTCCGGCTCGTCGTTGCGTTGCCGATGGTTTCAGTGACGAGCTCGGAGGGACTGGAGATTGGTGGTTCGTAGCTTAACGGGGTGGTCGAGAGTCCGTAGGGGTTGTACGGAATGCTTCCAGTGCCGAATGTATACCATGTGAATGGTGTGGTGCTTGCTTCGAGATTGATGCTTGCTGCGACGTATTGTGGGCAGTCGTTCGATAGGAGAATGCTGGTTACGCCGCCTGCGGAGTGGGCAATCAGGTACGAGGGTCCAATGAGCTCGAGTAGCTCACACCCTGACTTGCGAAGAGCAAGCTCGGACGCTGTGTTGTTCGTAGTGTAAGGGACCATGGAATTCTGAAAGTTCTCGAAGACCGGGTCGCCAGCTCTTCCTTTCTCTCTTCCTGTCCCCGGCCATTGTGTGTGGAGCTGAGACTGCGGGTACGAGTTGTAATATTTTACTCCCGTGAAGCCTTGCTCTACCATCAGCGATGAGGAGCCGGCCGTCATGGGAAAGCTGGCAAGATCTGCAGATGCACTTCGAAGATTCTAACAACGTGCCTGTGCCTTGAGCGCTTGTGTTGCTTCAGCCCGAGTGCGTGGTTGTATACGACACTGGAGGGTTGCCCTCCGACCGAAGTGCTACGGTTTGCCGTGCCTCATCTACGACGTGCCGCCTTGAAAGTCTTTATAAATCAGAGCCCGCTCGCTCTGATCACTATAATCCAATTCTTATCCACTTCGTTACACTACGCGGCTCTGAGCCAAGACTACCCCAGCAGCTAGTCAAGACGGTCACTCGAATTCGTGATACATCCGGGCAGCATGGCAGCCGATGCTGATTTGCCAGGCACACGAGCCAGCTCGATATCAATACCAGACAATCCTCGGTTGCTCCCTAATGACAGGCCTTCGGCATTCATTGGACAGCCTCCTAGCAGCCAGAGCGACTATTGCATTGTCAAGGGCCTCATCCGGACGGTTGGCATGAGGGATGCCAATCCAATGATGGGCTACTTCCTTGCGGCTTGGCCGCCGGTGGATTATGTACAAGAAAGCCGTGTGGTTGGTGTGCAAGTTGGCTTGGTGGTTGTTATGCTGTCGATAGCGCTACCAACGACCGTACGGCTAGTACTTCGAGCGCGCAAAGAGCAGATGCGATTCGGCTGGGATGACTGGGCTATACTCATCGCAGCAGTGAGTTGTGCCTGTGGGGGAGAGCGGCATGGTTGAGTTAGCTAACAGACGAGTCCAACAGATACTTGCCTTTATGTACCCCGTCGCGCAAACCATTGGGCTCAACCTCAGCGGCGCAGGATTGCATACATGGGAGGTGACCTATGACCAGTACGAGATTGGCACCCTGATTGGTGTCTTCTGCAAGATCACCTTCTACCAAGCCGTCAGTCTGATCAAGATCTCCATTGCCCTGTTTATCCGACGTCTAGCAAGTGGAGCGTCCAGACGGTGGAGATGGTTCTGCGACATCTTCCTGGTCACAACAGGAGCATACATGCTCGTAGCTTTATTTTGGTTGATCTTTACCTGCAATCCAGTCCAGATCCAATGGTCCCTCTATGCTCGTGGTGCGATTGAGCCTCTTCCAGGTTGTCTCGACACAATCTCGCAGGGCCGGATACTCAGTGGCGTCCACGTAACGCAAGGTATGATTTTGTTGACCGCACCAATAGTAATCCTATGGACTATTCGAATGGACCGAGCCAAGAAGATTAGGCTCTTCGTGGTCTGGGCTGTTGGAGGTATTACTGTGCTTGGCGGGTTGCTTCGACAGGTGCGACCGCTCATACATCGAGATATGACATGGGACCACGTGGAAGTCCTGGCTTGGACCAGTCTGGATCTGACACTGGGAATCGTCACGGCGTCACTCCCGGTGCTCGATGGTATGCTGTCCAACGCATGGCATCGGACTATGACTAGCATTGGAACATCTTCTCTGACAACAGGCGAACATTCGACACGCAGTGCGATACGTCCAGGAGGCCCTGTAGCATTGAGTCGAAGAAGTCCCGGGGTGCACGTGCCGTCGAATTCGAAGGAGCAGATCATCAGCAAGGCTGGTGAGACAGAGCTGGAGATCGTCAGGACTCGCATGGTGCTCATTCGATCCTCGTCGAGGTCAAGTCTCGATGCCTTCGATTTTGAAGGGCAAGTTAGCGCCGAACCTCAAGTCGTTCCGCGACGATGGTAGAGCTAGCTCTTGCGCCGCAGAGAACGTCGGATCTAACAGCAAAAAATAATTGTAGCCAACGCAAGACCTATCCGTGCTCACACAATGCGTAGACAACTGTTGACTGCCTCCCATCTTTCCGTGTATCTGGGCTCAGTTCCGGCTTTTCCTGCAATGCAACAGAGCAGTTATAAATAGCAGAGTGACTGAGCCGGATGGGTCGACTCGTCAACAGTTAATCGTGATGCATGTGATATGATGGTGGATCACTCATCACGGCTGACGTGCCTCTCCTCGCTGCGACACGACTCGTGCGGCGCTTGCATGTGCCTCGGCTCACGCTTCCCCACACCCCAGCTTTGTAGCCGCAACACCATCTTGCCGACCGTTGAGCCTCCAACCTTCTTCCAATAAATCCGTGATATATCCACACGCAATACTTTTGTCATCTGGAGCTCGCCTCATTGTCTGACAGACAAGCAGCCACGATGCCCTTCAATACAGAGCTCACACGTGCCCTCGGCATCAGAAGTAAGCTTCGACGTGCCTTTCAAGCTCCGGCAGTACACTGACAACCCCAGTACCCGTTGTCCAAGGTGGCATGCAATGGGTAGGCTACGCCGAGCTAGCCTCTGCGGTATCCAACGCCGGCGGTCTGGGAATCGTAAGGCCACACATTCACCCACTCCTCCTGTCCAGACTCTGACACCTCGCAGCTCACAGCCCTCACCCAGCCCACCCCCGAAGACCTGCGCAAGGAGATCCGCCGCTGCCGCACCATGACCAAGAACCCCTTCGGCGTCAACCTCACTCTTCTCCCCGCCATGGTTCCCCCTGATTACGCCGCCTACGCCCGCGTCATCATCGAAGAGAAAGTGAACATCGTAGAGACCGCCGGCAACAGCCCAGGGCCCGTAATCAAGCAGCTGAAAGCCGCAGGCACCACTATCCTGCACAAATGCACCACAATCCGACACGCGCAGTCCGCAGTCAAGCTCGGCGTAGACTTCCTCAGCATCGATGGCTTCGAGTGCGCCGGCCACGTCGGCGAGACAGACATCACCAATTTCATCCTCTTATCGCGGGCGCGCCAGAGCCTCGGCGTGCCGTTTATTGCTTCCGGCGGCTTTGCAGATGGCCAGGGCCTGGCTGCTGCGCTGGCGCTGGGCGCGTGCGGAATCAATATGGGTACGAGATTTATGTGCACGGTCGAAGCGCCGATTCACGATAACATCAAGAAGGCCATTGTTGATGCACAGGAGACTGACACCGCGCTCGTGCTGCGGCGATGGAAGAACACGTCACGCCTGTTCGCGAATAAGGTCGCGCTGCAGGCTGTGGATATCGAGAAGACGAGCACCACAGGGAAGTTCGAGGAGGTCGCTGAGTATGTGAGCGGGAAGCGCGGACGCCAGGTTTTCTTGAACGGAGATCCGGATTTCGGCGTTTGGACGGCGGGACAGGTGATTGGGTTGATTCATGATATTCCTACGAACAAGGAGCTGCTGAAGCGCATTGAGAGGGAGGCGATCGAGACGATGAGGCAAAATCAGACACTCTATATTGAGGAAGGGCAGGAGGGTGTTGCGCCTAACGCGAGCGTGGGGAAGAAGGAGAACAATCCTGGTGCGGAGATTTGGGGAATTGGGAAGAGCAAGTTGTGAGCGTTGGCTCAGTCCTTTGGGTGGAACCTGGGTCCGACTTGAACCGGGTGCGCTTATATCCTCTAGCATCTGTGTAACCCATCTCTACTGTACGCGGTATGCTTTACGATGCTCTCTACAATATCTTGATAGCTGACAGACCGCACCCCGAGTCTGAAGTGATCTCGATTGTTGTTAGTTCCTCGAGTCTGACACAACTGGTGCTCGATCTTGCCCAACCTAGCACCTAGAGCGACGGACTTGTATGAATTATTGTTGCTACCTGTTCGCTGCAAACTATCTCGTCTCTCTTCATCACTGATGGCCGTCGGGATTTTGAAAGTCCAGAAGGTTGATCCCCGTGAGCTTTGAACCACCATTTTCGTCCTTCCTCCAGTCCGCGCTTTCACATTGTTGTTGGAGGATAATCTTGGTAATTCGTTACAGCTATGGCATACTGTGAACAAGTCAAAGTCCAACGACCTCAAAGGAATTCCTGAACAACATTTGCAGTAATCGGAACAATAGTGAGCTAATAGATCCTTCAAGTTTGCAGTTGAGCGACGTTCTCCAGAGTCACGTACCGAGTATTGGTGAATCAATTGAGACACAGGCATCACGTTGTGGTGAGGTCGGTACCGGCTTTTGGAGCGTGCGTGATGTGCATCGTTGATCATTATAGTCATGCTAGCTTTGCATGCTGATATATACATATATACAAGAATCTCAGCGCAGTTTCTCGTGCACCACCATAGCGATGGGCATCGTGATTAAGGGAATCCCTACTCATGTCCACACTTAGTAGGTGTAGACAGGCGTAGTAGTGTTAGGGTACTGTCCCGAGCCAAAGGGGTTGGAAGGCGTAACCTTCTGGCCATTGATATCAGAGACACCGAACCAAGCGATGTCCTTGCCATTCACGACCGTGACAACGGCGAAAGCGGGAGCGGGCTGGGCAACGTAACCCCAGGACACGGTGTAAGGAGATCCAGATGTGCACGGCTGGTTGCTCCAAGACTCGGTCGCGGCATCCTTGCCGGGCATGCGAATGACGGTGCAGCGCTCGGTCTTGCCGTTGGCCTCGATGACGAAGTTGTAGTCACAGCCGGTGTTGCCCTCACCGCAGTAGCGGCTTAGGTTGTTGAGCGCCCATGTCTTGTCGGTCTTCTTGGGGGCGGAGCCAGGAGCGGATGAAGGGACCGCGACAGAGGGCTGGGCGGTGGGCGTTGGGCAAGATCCGGGATGTGCTGGGTTGCATCCACCTGGAATCGAAGTCGGCGTAGGGGCGACTACAGTGGTCTGGAAGTACGAGGAAGGGCACGAGCCAGGATGCGCTGGGTTGCAACCTCCGGGGATACCGTAAATGCTGCTCGCATGTAGTGTGACAGGTAGTGTGACAGTTGATGTGCAGGCCTGTGTCGATGTGGGCGCGGGAGTAGACTTGGTGCTAGTGCGAACGATGGTGGCAGTAGCTGATGCGCAGAATTCGCGGCCGCGCAAATTGTCTTCTCCGGTGCAGGTTTGGAGATCGCAGGCGCAAGCAACCTGAGGAACCCCGGAAGCAATGCAGGAGCGGTATGTGACCTGGCAAGGCGAGTTGTCCTGGCGCTTGTCGAGAGGGCTGGCAGTAACCGCGGAGGTCAAAGCGAGCGCGAATGCGAGGGTCTTGGTGTACATCTTGAGGGGTGTCGTGGAGATGGTGGATTAGATATTAGATAGGATCGGACCTAGGATCAAGTGATTGTTGTGGATGTGGGTGGATGTGGGTGGGAGGAAGTGAGGTCAGCCTTATATGCAGATTTGACGTCTCGTACAACATCGGCCTTCACGAGTTTGGATACCATCACCACGGTACTCATGACAGAAATGCCACCGCACATGACGTTGGTTCTCGTGTTTTTGCAAAAGCGTGAGGCTGGTGAGGGTCCAAGAATGCACGCTAGCTCACTAGTACCCGCCTACCGTGTCTAAATTTGACTCTTCACCATCCAATCCGCCACTCGGGCCTTGTCCGGCTAACGTACTTGCGGCTTTGACCTGCAGGCGAGGGATATCTCCCCGTATCCGCTGCGTTGTCGCGGTAGTCCTGCCCTTCGCAGTAGATCTGGGGAGCTAATCTAGTCGCGCGAGCAGTGGCAATACTACTTTGGGACGTCATCGGGTCGGATTCGATAGACTGCTAGCTTGTAAAGTCACATTCGACAGCCCGACCACGCTCGTATCGTGGCCAAAGCTCCAGGTGCTCTCGTATCCGGCCTATTTTGCCCGCCGTTACTCTGAACTCATCGAGGTTTAGCTGCATCTTGAAAATGTCTTCGACGTCACTCGACTCGCGTACAGCTTCATCACGAGAAGCTGTCCCTTTGGTTGAGACTGGTCTTCAATACTCACACAGGAGCTTCTTCGTCAGTGTTCGTGTCGCCAACACGACGGCAATTTTGCGATGTTGTTCTGCCGAACAGAAATGCGGGTGACCGTGGCTGGCATATACATGTATTGACCCCGCCGTTTTCATGGTCACCTGAGATGGCGGATGCTCAGATCGGACTTGGAGATCATTAGTGGGGTCGACCACCACACCATATCCATGCCGAGCTTTGAGCTTGATCGAGGCAGCCCTGTTTGTGGGAATCCACTGTCTACCGAACTCTCTCACTGGTAAAGGTTACGAGCAGATCTATGATACTTCCAAGGGGCCTGATGTTCGTTAGATGGTCGGTCTCATAATTCTGGTCGAACAGTGGAATGTGCTACACCGCTCATCGCAGTGGCTGGGAGATACGAGATAGGCCGTGCACTATGGAGACAACAGCACACCGTTCTTCAAGATAGCGGACGACGTAAGCAAGATACGAAGAAGTTCATGAACAGCGTTGATGGAATTCAAATTCTTCAAGTGAGAGCCCGAGGCCTGATAGGCGTGAATGTGCATCGTGGTATCATAAATAAACAAAAGTAGAGGGCTAGTGTATCTTCCAACGCAACCTTACATCTGAAAAGCGAGCAGAGCGACACCCAGTAGGCCGGCAGTAGCGGGAGGAAAGCGGAACTTGTCAGCAGCTCCAGTGAAAGGCTGGACAGTGCTTGTGGGGAGTCCACCGCTTCCGCGAGGCGATGCAGTGCCCTTGGCGGTCGATGAGGCTCTACCATCGACCATGAAGAAGTTCCCCGCCATCGGAGCACTGACCTTGTTCTTGGCCATGAAGGCGTTGATGTCGAAGTTTATCCGAGCTGAAGTCTCTTTGAAGTCGGAGGCTTGGATCTTCAGGTCTGCGGGCTGCTGGAATAGAAGTTGAACGTAGCGATGAGGGATGGTGTCCGTCGGAGGTGGACCAGGTGGTATGTATGCTGCTGGTCCCTTCTCAGACGACGCGAGCAACATGGCAGACCCGCCGATCTTCTGTTTTGTTGCTTTGAAGCCTGTGTTCATGGCGTGAAGCAAGACACGGCGCTTTGTGCTTCCTGCTTCTGGTGGGACATCAAGGTCGAGCATAACGAACATGTAAGTCGCACTCGAGTTGGCCATTGTATTTGATACTGCGATTCTTGGCTGACTTGCAGTTTCTGAGTATGATTAGCTACAGCTTTTCAACACAGATGTTGATCTACATACCAGCTTTCGAGAGCATCTGGCCTGGTGTCATGACCATGGTAGTGTTGAAGAAGACATCTAGCTTGCTGCTTGCTGATGGAGTGAAACCTGAGGGCGTGACGCTTTGCGACTGTGCTAAGCCGGCCATAGCGGCGATGAGTATTGTTGAAGTGAAAAGCATGTTGATATTGGTGGAACTGAGTGTTGTCTGAGAGACAATGGCTGTGGATAGGGTATAATATATAGCGAGATCAAATGCCGATGATCAACGGCCCGGAGCACCAGTCACGTAGGTGTACGCGGCCTCAGGGTATTGTTGTGTCGAAGTTGGAACTGGTCGTCACACGCGATTTGGAGCGCATATTCCATCACGCCCATGCTTGAATATCATGAAACGGGTATCGCGTGAAGCGTCCGCCGTGATCCTTGGCAACGGCGATACCCCACGGAGCTATACAGCGCAGAGCGGCTTGATATGAGGGGTATTTGAATGATTTTCCATGGTGCTTCACCTCGCGAATTGGGCCGACGAGGGAAAACATTGCCCTCGGCATGACAGTACAGAGCGGAACCGCAAGGCTCGCTAGCATCGTGTCTGAAGGCACAAGTCGTCCTATGCATGAGCGTAAGCTGAGATGATGTCGCAATGTGGTATTGTAGTCTTTGGTGGTCGCGAATTGATGTTGCCGAGGTCATGCGGCTCGACCTGCCAATGCGTTGTTGAAGTCGGTGTTCGTGGTGGAGGCCGAAACGCGGACATGTCTGAAACACTCCTCGCAAGAACAGTTGACAGCCTCGAATGCGAAACCCGCGATGACGCTGCATCTGCGCGGTATTTGTGAGACATGACAGATTCAAGCTCCGAAGCTTTCAGACAGATCCACAAGCCGCAGCTAAGCAACTCTCAGCTGCGTCGCCCAGGTTCGTATTCGTACGAGCGGGCACGTACTGATGAGTCCTGTATCATCTACAAGAGGCTCAACATCGCATTAGTTAGTGTTTTGGTACTTGCGGATGGTCGAGATCCCCATGGGATGAGAAACGAGAACACTGTGAGTCCAGAGTGGACGAGAGACCGGTCTGATCCGATGGGAGTTGCTGCATCGAAACTAATCAACGGGTATTTTCGGTTGCCTAATTCGGCAATTTTTGAATAAATTTTGCTACGCGGTCTGGGGTGTGGTAGTGGCGTCTGCTTTATGACTGGCTTTGAGTCTTGTCTGCGGGTCAGCTGCTGTAGCACCAGGCGGGTGTGGTGATGGCATTAGAGCCATGATGTTAAAGATTCGAGGGGATTCAAGTCACAGCAGTATTCAAGATGAGAGATTGTCTGCGAATTGATGTTGTGTCCCAGAGTGTGTTCACTCAGATACTTGAGTGGTCCCGAAATCCGTGGATCCTTGGTTGAGATATTAGCACCATACTGGGCAAGTTTGCTTGACAATGACAAAGCTTACCTCTACGCCTTGCCCTCCACCCTTCTTGTCACCCTGTGCCAGTTTTTGGCAGTCACTCCAGGCTTGCTGATCTCCTGATACACGCCGTCCCTGTGCCCTTTTAGGCTCCCACCGTCTAGACGGACTCACCACAGAACTGCCAATGATCTTTTGAACCACTGCTCGGCATCCTCGTGTTCTGCCTGCATGTGCTCATTCCACTCTCTCTGACTGTGCAACACGATCTTGCCTATGTAACACTCTTGGGTGAGCCAAGCTGACTCGGTGCAGACTTGGCGGGTGGCAACCCTGGACGTGTTGCTCTTGTTGAAGTACGATCTGGAATACTCGAAGCACGGTCCCCAGAAGAAACGACTCGGCTGAACAGTCTCGTCGAAGAAGCCTCGATCGGACGGCAATTGGCGTGTGCAGGTTGTGAGATCTTTCGGCATATAGAGCGAAAGAGAAAGTACATTGCAGATATTTGCTCAGGGCATAGGCGTACTTGCTCCTCACTCATACCTCAACCCTCCACCTTCTGCGGCTCTCACTTTCACGGCCTCCAGGAGTTCCGCATCGTCTTCCTCCAGCTCTCCAATCCAATGTGTCTTGGCATGGAGTCTCAGATTTCCAGTATCACGATCTTCTGTGATCCAAGCTGACATATTGCACCCCTCCTCTCGACAGTTCCACGCTCGACTCTTGTCAGTCCACCTGCCAAAGAACGGTAGGTATTCCCTGGAGCCGAACGAGACATAGAGCGTGTTCGTCCGCCGACGCACTGCCCTGAAAAACGCAGGATCAGATGTGCATCGATGCGCACAAATCGGCTGCTCGAGCGCAATGAGCTTGCGTCGCACGCGCCAACATGGGATGCGGTCGGTGTCGATGTGCTTATGCAGATGGATAGAGATGTTGACCACGGTGATGTCAGGACTTTGCTTTGTGATTGTGCAGCGGTAGTCGTCTTGGTGTTCTGGCCGCTGTACGGAAACAGACGTTCTAAAGCCGGGTGGTGCGTATGGCGGTGGTACGAGCAAAGGTAGCATCTTCGACTGAAGGTCCTTGAAGGAACGGTCCGATTGCTCGTACATGATGATGGCCTTGTAGAGCTTGTCGGGGCTGTAGGTTCCAAAACGAGGTTCGGAAGTGAGTGTGAGTGTCGAGCAGGCATCCCGCGTGACATCTGCTCATCAGCGGGGGCTGTTTTGCTCTGGTGTGGCACTTACTTGTGACGCCGTACATTCTTTTGCATACTTTCCAGAAGCTTGCTACACAATATCAACGTGCACGGTGTCGCAACCGCCTATAGCGCAGGGATATCTGACTCCCTGTCGTTAGTTGAAAGCAGTCAGGGAACCGTCAACTACTGAGCGTACCGACACCATATATACAAGTCATGTCGTCCTTTGTCCAAAGCTGAATCGGTACGGCTTCAAAAGAAACGATGCACTGTTTCGAGATCGCTGTGTGGTGTCCGGACCATAGCAGACGAAGCTTTATTCTGCTGTCGAGTTTAGACGGTCCGCTTGTTGAAGGGTGGTGCGAAGTGCCACAAGCTCGGGGAGACCCAACCATCTGCGGCATCGCCTTCGTTACTTACACAGCCAGGCACAGTACCCGTACGGCTGCAACCTCCACACAAAGCGGAGATGACCGCCTGTCAGTCCATCTGCATGTATCCGTTGAAAGGTAGCGTCGTATGTAGAGTGTTGCGGGGTCGCTTCATGTCAGTGCCTTGTGGAAGTCAACCAGGTGAGAGGCTGTGATGCTGCTAATCGCACTTCCGACCTCGAGACGATGGGCCTGCGGTTGTGCAAATACTGAAATATAAACAAGAACGCTGCAGAAGCAAGTTACGAAATTAAGTAGTATAAGATAAACGAACTCTGTGTATACGGATGGCACCGGTGCAGCGCACTGAGCCGCTGTAGTGTGAAGAACAGAGCGAGTAGACTGAGAGATAGCGAGGTCTTGTTGGAATTTGTTGACATCAAGGCAGGCGTTTCTTCCTTCACATGTAGACTGACGTCACGGCTTTGCGAATCGAGCAGCGGCGCGCGCAGCACCACAGCTTTGATACAGTTGTTGTTGCTCACTTCGAAGGCTTGCAGCAAGGCTGAAAGCTAAGGTATCGAGTGGGCCTGCGCTGACCTTGCCTGGATCTACTGACTGCACGTGCAGGTCGTCGTCTGGCCCGAATCGAGCGACGCTGACCTACCGTTCAACGCTCGTCAGATCGCCAAGCTGTCAGAGTACGTCCTTCAGCCCTGCAGCGTTCGATGTCTGCTCAACGACTGCCCGAAGATGGGAGGCTTGCAGATGTGAATGTATGCAAGTGATGCAGTAGTACGTTGATAGGCGGCAGCCCTGTGCCACCTGCAAATTGCAGCTCTATATGTGGGACCGGTGATACACAACCTGGGCCTGTATAATAGGCGGTTCCAAGGTCGCAATCGTTAAGTGGTCGTTAAGTGGTATCGGTGTGTAGTTGCATCGACCGAGCCAGACCGCACTCCTTGCATTGCGGACGATCCCTTCGTACTCCCTCAAATCTCGTCATACATCGCTCATTACCACAGCGATCTCTTTGTTTTTGACTTCGTGGGAGCATAGAGCATGCTTCACACTCAATTCTCGCGCGCACGATTTCGTCAATACTTGCAAGCATACCCAGAATGCAGCCAACGCAACCCCTCCAGTCTGGCCGTCCCGGACATAAGCCAGCCAGCAGCAGCACGCACGCAGCGATCGTCGTCGGTGTGATCATCGGCGCCCTGGGAATACTGTCGATAACGCTCTTCATCCGGGACCGGAGAAGGAAGCGCGGTGTCAAGAAAGGATTTCGAACCGAATCTCTGTCGACAATGCCGCGGCCCGGAGGGCGATCTTACTACGAGAAAGACCTGGAACTCGAAACTGGCATTATTCACGAGCCACTACCGGTGTACCAAAGGACGTTAAGCGCGAATCGAGATCGAGCGCAACCGAGTATGTGTCCAGGACCGCAATTTTGAATGGCGAGGTGGAGGAGGCTGTATCGGTAGACGGTGTCGAAACAAAGTGAGAGGTTCTCGATGAGCCAGCGTTGTAATCTCGTCTGGCAGCTTTCATCCACGGAGAGATCAGCTTCTAGGCGTATTGTCTAGAATAGCCGAAGGGGTGGCAGCTCACACTCCCCAAACAATAACATTGCCATCACCACCTCCACTGACCCATTCTCTTCTTGTCTTGCAGAACGCCACAGCTGACACGATCTCTTTCTTGCTGTTTGACTGCGCCGCTGGCCGCTTGCCTTGAACCTCGCGCATCTCGGAATGCTTGAAGCGGTGCATGCACTCTTCACCCATGATGTCCCAGGCAAATACCATGCCATCATCGCTGCCGCTCAGCACGACGCTATCGTTGAGACCCAGTGTGCTCCTGACTCTGAGATCCTTATTGATGAACGCATCGTCCTTGTACGCCTTCAAAAGCTCCCCATTCGCCCGATCCATGAGCCTGATTGTCGAGTTGAGTGAGCTCACGAGCAACTCTGTACCTTTTTTGGAGATATCCACGCTTGTGCAAGGCGCTCCAATGACATCAGCCTGGCATATACCGGTTCTAAGATCATAGCTTCTGACTCTGCCGTCAACACTGGAAGCCAGAATCTCCGCATCGTTAATGGCTACGTCTGTGATGCTGTCTTTGGCGTCATCGAGCGTCATGATGGGTTTGTATGCGTTTGACTTCAGGTCCCAGACCTTGACCGTTCCGTCGAAGCTCCCGCTCGCAATGATGCTGTCTCCTTCGCCGCCGAAGACTCCACGATTGACGCGCCCTGAGTGGCCGGTGAAGCGCCTCACTGTCTGAGCGGTCTGCACGTCCCAGACAAAGACTGTCTTGTCGCCACCGGTGGATACAAACTTATCGTTGTCCGTGTTGATGTCGATGGACAGAACTTCGTAGCCATGTGCGCTGTACTTGTTGACAAGACCGGGCGGGTACACGTTCGATGCGGTGGGTGCGACAGAGGTCGTGGGAGCCTTCTGTGGGTTGAAGAGACGGATCGTACGGTCGGAGGAACCAGTCAAAATATACGACTGCGAGCCAGAGGAGTATGCGACTGCGTGGACGATGCCATTGTGGCCGGTGAGTTTCGCGATTGGTCTGGTGGGGAAGGACATGTTTGCGGCTTTCGCGCAGTCTGGAAACCTTCAAGGCATTATCAAGCGAGTAGAGCTGTCGGACGCGTAAACAGCGAATCCTTCGAAGAAGTGCGTGTGGAAAGAGCAGGAAGGATGCCCCACCTGTTGATTGAGGGAAGGAGCTATGACGCTCGGTCACTTTTTCGAAGGCAGCTACACCAACGTGATCCCTTCGCAACCCTAACATCGAGCGCTTTCAAGACCTCCAAAACTACAGAATCGCAGTCGCGTAATCCGAATCGACCCGTTTGAACCGCTAAAATGTCAATTCGACACCTCGACACCGCGCCCCAGGCCAACGACTTCACCCCGCTGCAAGAACACCAGGAACAGACACCGACAACATTCTTCGGCGCAAAGCCAGTCACATACGCGAACTACTCAGGCGTCACACTTTCAGCGCCAGCGTCGCAACTTCAAGAAGACCCTGTGTTCGCCAAGTTCAACACCACCACAGACGGCGACGATACCTTGATCAAGGATGTAGACATCTGGGTGACTTCCGAGTAAGCTTTCACGGACACGAAGCCTACGGACACAACGTTGACAGACCTAGATCCCTAATCCTCTTCCAGACCGCTCCCATACCAACCGGCGCCGCCATTACCTACCCTACCATTGCGCTTCACGCAACCATGAAGTGGAAATCGCAGATCGAAGCGCTCTACATGAACCTCTCGCTCAACGATGCCGAGTCCGTCAACGCTGAAGAAGACATCCAGACCCTCGAGCTTACTCTCCTGCCGCCCAACTACATATCCGCCCCAGACAGCGCGTGTACCAGTACCATCTTCAGCGCCATGAATACATGTGCAGATCTGCACCCAGATCCGGATGCGGACGATGAGGGAGATGTTGACTTCGAGGATGATACGGCGCCAGGCGCGAGCGGGTGGATTACGGCGGAGAATATGGACCAGTATGTTGACGAGGAGGGGAACTTCAGTGGAATGGTCATCGGGGAGGAGCTTGGGCCTGGCGCGGGGACGGTCAGGCAGAGAGATGACGAGCCTAATGGAGTTAACGGCGATGACACCAAGTGGAGCAGGACGGGCTGATCCAAAGCCTCAGTAGAGTGCTGAGCAGCGGTTGGCATTTGAAGCGTTCTCGATGTCCTCAGCGGGCAACAGAGACAGCGCAAAGTTGCAGCAGATACCCATGAATCGAACGAATCGTATTGGAAAACACGTAGAATATACAAGATGTGCTTCCACCCCTCCAGACCATCTGGTCCTCGCTCATCTCTGCTCCACCTTGTTCCGGCTTCGATGCCAGCCCACGCTCATCACCCAATTGCGCCTATCTTTCCGTCTTTCTCCGTTTCTCTTCTCAGCCTTTCACGACCTCTTTTCTGCATCTACTGGAAGAAGACGTAGTAAAGAGATGTAACAACCGTAAGTCCAATAACCGACCACCCCGTGCGGATGACCTGCTGGTTCGTGAACCCAACACCGACATCCCACAGCAAATGCCTGACGCCATTGAAGCTGTGGAAGAACATGGGGAAAGCAAAGAAGCTCTTGAGCGCAATCTTCACCGCCGCAGGCCACGCCGCGACCGTCGCGACCATGCTTGCAGTCTCAAGGTGCCATCCCGTGTACGGCGCAGCAAGGTACGCAAGGCCAAACAGGTAGAGCGAGCCGCTAAGCGTGATGCCGGTGATGCGGTTCAGCGACGAGGCTAGCCAGGTGATCTGTGGACGGTAGATGGACAGGTGGGGTGAGACGGGGCGTTGGAGGCGCTGCTTTGCAAGGATCTCGGCGGCGGTTTCTTGGGATGCGGATTGTGTTGCTGCGAACCTGATCATCGTCAGTATGGGTTTGGAGGAGGCGGATATGTTATCCGCTAGAAGGCACCGCGGTGCTGGCGACGAAGAGACTGTAGAGCTGTCGCTGAAGATGGCTGCAATGATATTTGACCTCGTCTGAGCGCCTTTTCAATGCGCAGAGAGGGTCGATCCCAGTGTCTTCGTGAGCGGTCGGTGGATTGCTTCGACGTACCTCTTCGTGACGGTGCGGCCGGCGGGCTGGACCTTGAAGGCGGGGGCAGCTGCGCGGCGCAGGCCGAGCTGGAAAACACGCTGAGAAGCCATTATTGCTCTTTGCCTCGTCGTCGTCGCGGATTCGAACGTGGATGTGCTGGTACTGCTTCACGTATCGATGTCGTCGTTCATCCTTGCTCCGACTCCCGAGGTCATACCCGTGTCCAATCAGCACTCTCCGCTTACTCAACGCCGCACGGACGCAAATGCGCGCACCTCCCGTAAAATCTTCGCACGCAGCTGTCTCTGTCTTTCTTCACGAACCTCGTTATCGCCAACGCTGAGCGCAAGCGCTGAAGGCGTTGGAGTGACTTCCCATTTGTTCCCTGCCGTTATGGTAGGGGGCTGGGATTGGAGTGTTCGGAGAGAGACGCCCGTCGTTAATCACTCGTACTGATTGAATAATATCTTAACGAGCTTCATATCAAGGCAACATACTATTTAAACATGATCGACTTGACTCAGCAGAGTGAAGCGTCATGCGTGACCAGAATGCTATCAGGCGACTTGGCAGGCGACGAGTGCAACGCTGTCCTGGTGCTCTTGTGCCCACCGCTGAAAGAACGCGTTATCACATGGGCATCAGCTATCCCAAGAAACCTGGGCTTCTCAGGGCGCGAACATGCTCTGTATGTTCGCAGAGATCTAGTTTCCAGATATCAGACTCGCTATGACATATGATGAGCTGATTATGAGGTTCGCGCTGTTCGCCCGCAAAACTTTTCAGCTCACCTTCATCGACTCGTAGACTCTTCCAACCCAAGGCCGCATTCGTGACTTGCCGTCTTGTGACTGAACCGGCCAACTCCTTCGGCCTCAGATTGTAGCAGCAGCAGCATGGCGACACAGCTTTCCAGCTCTGACGTTGGGCTCCCGCCAAACTCGTACATCTACCGGATCATTTCTACAGCTGCGCGACAAGACCCGCTCACCTACTCCAAGACAGATCAGCTTGCCGTCATTGCGTCGGACGATTCTCTGCGCTTCGTGAGTCCAGACCTCAAGGCGACAGAGGTTGTCAAGACCGCCAACAACAGCATCACCTGCCTAGAGAGAGCGAACGATGCGTCGAGCAGCGTCGTAGCAACTGCTGGCCGTGACGGCTTGATCAGGTATTGGGACAAGCGAAGCCGACAAAAGGTGCTGGAGATTCGAAGTCGTATGTCCAAGTTCGGTCACAGGTATTTTGGTGAGAGCTAACAAACTGCCAGCTAGCCAGCTTATCTCAGCGCTCGTCTGCAATGCACACAACAACTTCGTAGCTTGCGGCATCGAGAACCCAGACGATGGTCCTCATGAGTCGCCTGTCTACGTCTGGTATATTGTGTCCATATGAAACAATCAACCAGCCTTTAACATTGAGTAGGGACCAGCGCAATACATCAGCACCGCTTCGTGCATTCCTGGAATCACACACAGACACGGTCACATCCCTGCAACTGCATCCCACACTCCCCACATTGCTTCTCTCATCTAGCACAGATGGCCTGGTGAACATCTTCGACACATCACAGGCCGACGAAGATGATGCCCTCTATCAGGTCATCAACCACGGGTCTGCAATCGCACACGCAGGCTTCATGTACCCCAGCACCGACATCTTTGCCCTTGGCACTGACGAGACGATGAGCTTCTATGCATTGCAGAGCCAGAAAGAGGAAGAGGAAGAGCCAGCGCCAAAGACCTTTGGCGATATGAGAGAGTCTCTGGGCTGCGAGTACCTTGCGAAGATGCATTGGATTGGCAATCAACCGGTCATTGCTACAGGAAAGCACAGGTCAGCACTGTCAACATCGAGTCTGTGCCATGTACGCTAACATAGACAGCGAGGGTCGAGTGGGACTTGTACCTGTACACAAGGGCGCAGGTATATTGCAGTATGACTACGACCTTTCGAAGAGCGTCAAACTGCCAGGTGCGCATGGTGAGGA
Organism: Didymella glomerata; assembly: GCA_030271015.1. Taxonomy (NCBI): domain Eukaryota; kingdom Fungi; phylum Ascomycota; class Dothideomycetes; order Pleosporales; family Didymellaceae; genus Didymella; species Didymella glomerata. Next base: position 58,633 of record JAJOHN010000016.1, read on the forward strand.
GATTGTGCGAGATCTGTTCACGGATACACATGTGAGTATATGTTTGAAAATCTTTCGTATCTTCATGTTAATAGATCGCCAGACACAGACAACATACTCAGTCGGCGAGGACGGCCAAGTCCGCGCCTGGAAGACTGAAGCATCTGCCGACGAGACGATGGATGTCGATGAAAGCGCTGATGCGAAGAAGAAGGAGAAGAAGGACCGAAAAGAGAAGCGAAAGGAGAAGAAGGACAAGAAGGACAAGAAGCGCTACGAGCCGTACTAGATGCTTGTGCAGGCCTAAGACTTCGTCCAATCGCCTTGGATTTGCCAGAATCAATTCAACTGCATTCCAATCCACTTCAGCGCTTCTCCCAAACCTGAGCATTTAAGTCGTGAGGCACGTCGTCAGGAATCGCGTCCCCGCGTCTTGCAGATCGGCCACTAACAATGTACCCCGCGCCACTCCGCAGTACGGTTACATCACGTCCTCAATACAAGCAATAGTCTCGGTATAATGCCCTACGACTTGCCTGTCTGGGCACGATATTCGATTTGCAGTTGCATGATACGAAGGATGCCGGCGGAAGTTACATCGTGTCACGCCAAGAGGGCAGGAATGAATGGCCATATATACAACGGATCCCACGCGTCAAACACTCCGCGCTGTTGTTATTGATCCAAAGAACTTACAATGGGCTCATCGGCGCGCGTCAAAGCTATTGTAGTCGCGTGTGTGTCGCTCGCAAGTAATGTCGATGCTCAGTCACAGCCAGACGCACGAGGCAAATTGCCTTACGAATATGTAAATCCGCTTATTGGAACTACTAATGGAGGTCAGGTCCCATGAATTCAGTGTCTTGTCACGAGTACTGACCCCTACAGGACATGTTTTCCCCGGTGCAACCCTTCCATTCGGTAAGCGGTACACGCTGCTTCTCCGCCACGGGTAGCTTACACAAGCCAGGTATGGCCAAAGCTGGAGCCGACACTTACGGCGGAGAAAACCAAGGAGGCTTCTCGTCAGACGACAGTCCAATCTATGGCTTTTCCCACATGCACGATAGCGGAACTGGTGGCTCAGCTTCCCTTGGTAACTTCCCCATCTTTCCGCAATCAGGATGTCCCAACGGCGACATCAACGCATGCAAGTATACCCTATGGCAACGCGCAACACCACGCCAACAAGGAAGTGCGAATGGAAGACCTGGGTACTTTGACGTTTCCATGACCACCAATATCAGGACAGAGATGACCGTTACGAATCATACCGCTCTGTACAGGTTCACGTTTCCGGACACTCCAACTACGGCAAACACCACACTGAACCCACATATCTTGGTCGACCTTACCGACCTGCCGCAGACGAGGAGCCAGGCTAACATCACCGTGTACCCCGACAACGGACGAATTACAGGAGGTGGACGGTTTGCGCCATCATTTGGTAGCGGAACATATCAGTCCTACTTCTGTTTGGATTTCGACGGCGCAGCAGTCAAAGACGCTGGTGTATGGTCGAATTCACGCGCTTCCCAGCAAGCCACCAGCCTGAAGATAAGGCCTGGAGATAGTCGATCTACACCCAGTGATACCCCCGCAGGCGGCTGGGTACAGTTCGAGCAGCCGCGATCCGCCAACCAAATCCTCGCGCGCGTAGGCATGAGCTTCATCAGCGAGGCGCAAGCCTGTGCCAATGCTGAGCGCGAGATCCCCAACAGCGACTTCGACGGCATTGCCGCCTCCGCTGCGGCTGCTTGGAACGACAAATTCTCCGTCATCACTCTCAAGGATGGCGGCGTTGACGAGGTTCTGCTTCGCGCATTCTGGAGTGGCGTGTACCGCTCTATGATATCGCCGCAGGACTATACGAATGAGAACCCCTACTGGAATGATGGCGAACCATACTACGACTCTTACTATTGTATCTGGGACTCTTTCCGGAGCATCCATCCACTGATAACCATCCTCGATCCACATAGCCAGACTCTGATGGTGCGCAGTCTGTTGAGTATTTACAGGCACACCGGCTACCTTCCCGACTGCCGAATGAGTCTGTGCAAAGGGTTCACGCAGGGCGGTTCGAACGCAGACATCGTGCTCGCGGACGCGTATTTGAAGAACATCACTGCGGGTATAGACTGGAACGTCGCGTACGAAGCCGTCATCAAGGACGCTGAAGTCGAGCCTCCAGACTGGAATCTCGAGGGTCGCGGAGGGCTGGCCTCTTGGAAAGCCCTCGGATATATCCCCACCGAAAACCTCGACACCGACGGGACGGGTCTCGAAACACGATCCATTTCCCGCACGGTCGAATACGCCTACAACGACTTCGCCATCAGCGCACTAGCCCGCGCCCTCGGCCACCTCGATGACGCAGCAAAGTATCTTCAGCGCAGCGGCAACTGGCGTAACATGTTCAATCCCTCGCAACGCAGCGTCCTAAACGGCGTCGATACGAACTTCACCGGCTTCCTCCAACCGCGCTATCTCAACGGCACCTTCGGCTTCCAGGACCCCATCTATTGCTCCCCTCTCTTCAACTTCACCGGCTGCTACCTCAACCCTGCGGGCGGCGAGACATACGAAGGCCCAGTATGGCTCTACACATTTTACGCACCCGGCGACATGTCTTCCCTAATCAGCACGCTCGGCGGCACAGAAACATTTCTCGCGCGTCTCGACTGGCTACACGAATCCGGCATCCTGTACGTCGGCGACGAACAAGCCTTCCTGACTCTGTATCTATACCACTACGCCGGCCGCCCCGCCAAGAGCGCAGAGCGCGCACACCAGTACATTCCCAGCCTGTTCAACGACACTGTGTCTGGTATTCCGGGCAATGACGACTCGGGCGCGATGGGCAGCTTTGAGGCTCTTGTTATGATGGGACTGTATCCGAATGCTGGGCAGGATGTGTATTTCATCACGCCGCCGTTTTTTGAGGAAGTGAGTATCAAGAGTGGGCAGACGGGGAGGACGGCAACGATCAGGAATGTGAACTTTGATCCGAAGTATGGGAATATTTACATTCAGAGTGCGACGCTGGATGGGGTGGCTTACACTAAAAATTGGATCACGCATAGCTTTTTCCTGAACGGAGGCGTGTTGGAATTGACACTGGGGCCGAGTGAGAGCGCATGGGGCACCAGGCCAGAGGATATTCCGCCTAGTCTTGGGCCATTTGGGGATTTGGGCAATTTGACGTCGAGAGGGGACGTTGACGGGCGCTGGGCTTGAACGATTGCAGAAGCTTGAATTAAAACGATGCTGCGTTGTCGTCTACGTATACGACTACAACCTAGCTCTTTGACGGCAAAGATGTTTAGAAAACCAGACTTCTCTTGGAAGACTTGCCGACACACGACTGTAATGGCTGGGGTCGACGGTGAAAGCAACCAATGTTTGTGATAGAAGCCGTATCGGAAGTGTCCTCTTGGGATGTAGTACTGTGGCTGTTCCACTGGTCGACACGTCGTTTGAACGCGTAATACTCCCAAGTTGAGATGCTTTCGTCTTCTTTGTACATTTTTCCAATATCTGGCACCCCGTATCCGTTCAGGGCTCTCTGCCGTCTTTCTGAGCGTTCCTTCTTCCGCCCAGGCCTCGCTTCTCGTGTCGTGAGTAAACGACCGTGGATTTTGGACTTTGTGTCCTGAGCTGCAGCCTCTTCTGTGATACAAATGGGGTAAATACGGTCCCTGAGTTCAGGTCGAGGGTCTAGAAACATGAACAAAAGCTGCGTGTGCTGAGCGTTGGGAGCGACCGATATGCGCGCCCACTTCGCTGAACAATGCGCATGAAGCTTCTGGACCACTCCGCGCCAAAGCTCTAGACCTGAGCCTTGGCTGTCTATTTCCTCTGCTGTGACGCTGTCAATTCGGGCGAGCATGTAGGTCATTGCTTTGGCAGCTCCATATAGTGTGATAACAGGTCGCTACTAGCAGTGGCTGCTAAGTAGACAGGTTCCTATTGTGGACAGTCCCTGATGGGTTGTGCGAACATCAGCCACAGCGCCATGATCTTTTGTAGCCAGCTGTGGGACCAGTCAACAGTTGGACCTTGTTTGCTGCTGAGCTCGTGACAACATAGTCTGACAATCGGGGCGCTTGGAGCAACTATCTGCACCGTTGTCCTTGGTCGAGACCAGGATACGGTCTTGCTCATTTCTCGTCGCCTCGCAGGTAGTCGAACAGCCACTTCCTTTCCCTCTCTTTTCCTTCGCCTCGCTCGAGCTTTGCTATCTCTTCTTGGAGTATTTCGATCTGGTCTCTGATGTACCATCGCCGGTTGATCAACGCAGACTCATCAGCCGCATACAAGATGCGCGCCTTCTCTTTCAGATCTGGAAGTTTGTCTTTATAGGCTGTTTCCAGTCGTTCGAGGCCCGCATCCCCGTCAACAATCATTTTCTCTAAACCCACGATTTCGTCTCTCGCTCGGTCAAATACAGTCTTGAAAGTAAGGAGCTGGCTTCCGGTCTTCTTGCAATGAGCTAAAGCTTCGGTTTCAGAATGATGGTAGGCCAGATCAAGCCACAGTCGCTCTGACTTCTTGTTTTCGACGCACTTTGCGAGCCAGTCTGGATCGTCTGATGGCGTGTAGTGGAGTCTGTGCTCGCGTAGTTGACTGATATTGGTATGGTATGCTTCTTCGTATGTGCGTTGCAAAGCCATAAATTCCCATAAAATCAAGTCCTCCTCTTTCACGCACACGTCGTCCGGACAAAGCCTTGCGACTCCTGCTCGAGCGATGTCAAGGCGATCTTGAAGGTCCTTGAGATGCCAAACGGTATGCTGGATATGCCATTCCTGGACCTGACGTTCTTCGGGGTCGGCGGCTTCTGCAAGCTGTTGGCGGTGGCGCTTCAGTCGATCTTGTGCATACCACCATTCACCTACATCCGCATCCCAGTCTGTCCAGCCATCTTCTATAGGGCTGAAGATGGACCGGTTGAAGCCCGCGATGCTGTCAATATCTCTGAGCGCTGCTTCTGCGTGGCCTTTTCCTGAAGGCTTATGCTTACCACGAATGAAGTCGGCGTTGAACTGGTCATGATCGAATGTTGCCAGCCAGCCGTTGCGTAGGAGAAGATTCTTGATGATTTCAGGAGAAGCGCCGAAACCGTTCTCCCGGTTCGATGTTGCCCACGGTGTCCGCTCCAAGGTCTTGTAGTTGTTGGCAATAGCGCGCAGAATGTGCGAGGCGCCATCGTCCCTGTCCCACCACAGCTCGCCGTCGTCCTCAAACCACCAAGAATCCATCTCTTTGCCAAATTCGCGCTCGGCACCCCAGCGTGTTACCCATAACTCTGCGTCGAAGATCCGGATTGCATCTCTTGCGGTGTCATAGATCATCACCCAGGTGCGGTCATTGTTCCAGCCTCCAGTTCCCCAGTTGGTCAAAGCAATATCGTTAGGTGACATGTAGTCAGTCCAATCGAAGCTCCGCCCACGGCAAGGATCGCACAGTTCTGCGAGGTGTTCCGTGTTTCTGTAGTCCATGAAGTGGCCGCCATGGATCCAATCGGGCTCGCCGACCAACGACAGATCTACGTACGGCAGGAGCTCCATGAGGCGGAGCACAGACGCGCTCGGTGTGCACGGCAATGCGGTCTGGTTGATGACATGTGGTCCGCGAGTGATGGCATTGTGTGGGATGAATGTCGAATCAGCCAAGGTCGTGTAGATATCGTCCATCAGGCTTGCTACTCTTTGCAATCTCGTCTCATCATACGATGGATCAGCAACATAGGGTAACAGTTTGTAGAGGTTTGGCAGTGCTAGGAAAGTGACGAGAGGAATTAGAAAAACTGTGACAGGGTGCTGAAGCCATCGTGGCGGCATGATGGATCAGCTAGAAATTTTGCTGATGGGCGAGGAAACAAGAAGGAGAGAGGAACGCTCATGAAGGCTGTGACGACTCTGCCCTTAACGAGTCAACGAATTAACGAGTCAGGAGCGAGGCAGAAGCGCATGGACTGCTCTCAGGATACTGACTGAGCCTGACTGGGCCAATGTGACGATGCGACTCGTGTACTGTCCTCGCCGTGGACTTGAGAGTCTGTCCTCTCCTCATTGGGCCCAAAAAATACAGATTGAGGCTCGTGTGTGCGCAGGTGCTGTGGTGATGAGATGACGCGCTTTCCAGTGTTGGTGGACCCTGATTTTAGCGCGTCTTTGAATTCATCCCACGACGCCCAAAAGTTGCTCGCGACAGCTGTACCAGTCGTAGGAGAAGCAGTTCAAGTATCATGGAGCTGCTATCTTCACTGCTACCTGGGTCAGCGCCAGACAAAAGCCCGTTACTAAAGCTAGATCAGTTGCCGCCAGAGATGCTCGAGTTCGCAATTCTCAAAGCAACGGGCACACTGGCACCGCGCCTCGGCCGTCTTTCCCTTCCCAAGCGCAAGAGTATACCAACCCCGGGGTTCATTGGCAACACGTCGCGCGGCGTAATACCGCATATATCTCAGGACAATTTCTCGAAGAATTTGAACCTCAATGGCGTCTACGTCGCGCTTGAGGATTGTAAACACGCCTTCCAGAAATGACGTAGCTTCTTGCTGACCCTCACAGTCATTGAGAAGATCCCCCAGAAGACACCGCCAGTCTTTCAGTATGAAAGTCCTGAGCCCCTACGAAACTTCATTGCCCTCCCAGAAGATACTCTGCTCGTCCTCGGCCCCCGCCGCAACCCGCCTATACCATCCCCAATACACAGCACGAACAAGGAGCTAGGTGTTCTGACGTCTGTCGGCTTCAAAGCATTGAGCTCGGAATATTATGCCGCCGCGGCACGAAAGCTTCAGCCAGACATTGTGGTCGGTCTGGCTGACATCCCCTTCGGTCAGGAGGCAATAGGGATAAAGAGGAAGGACAAGATGAGTGACAGGACCGAGGTGTGGACGCGCGACATTATCGCGAAGAAGGCCACACTAGACAAAGATGAACCGGGCTGGGGCATATTCGCGCCCATCTTGCCAATAGACCGCGACCTACAGAGCTGGTATCTGGAGCACTTGGTCGACGACATGGCGGACAAGATCTCCGGCGTGGCTATCTACGACGCTTATCTCCTTGACGATTTGTCTGAGGAGCTTCACCACCTACCTCGTCTCTCCTTCCACGCACCTGCCAGCCCACACGAGATCCTCCGTCAAGTCGGTCTGGGCATGGATATCTTCACCGTACCGTTCCTCACTGACGCTACGGACGCCGGCATCGCTCTGAACTTCGCTTTCCCTGCCCCGCCCAAGGACACAAGTACCAGCTCGCGCCAAGATCTCGGGCTTGACATGTGGTCAGACACGCACGCTGCCTCCGTCACTCCCCTCAGCGAAGGCTGCGGATGCTACACATGTACTAAGCACCACCGCGCCTACATCCAGCACCTGCTTGCCGCGAAGGAAATGCTTGGATGGGTCCTCATACAGATACATAACCACGCCATCCTCTCCTCGTTCTTCGCCGGTGTGCGCGCATCCATCGAGGGAGATACGTTCGAAGCAGACGTGGCTGCCTTCGAGCGTTACTACGAATCTGCGCTGCCAGAGAAGACAGGCCAAGGTCCAAGAGTCAGAGGATATCAGTTCAAGTCAGAGGAGCATGCAAAGCCCGAAAAGAAGAACCAGCGTGTGTTCACCAAGTACGATGATGAAAAGATTGCTGAGCTCAGGTTGGCGGCAGCGCATGGACAGCAGCCAGGGGCAAAGCCGGAGATGAGGGATGTAATCGATGATGAGGCACTTGTTGGGCTTGTAGGGCTGGACGCAGTCGATGTTGATGGCGCACGACAGGTCGAATCGCTAAAATTGGAGGATGATGTGCAGAACACCAATTAAACAGAGGAAGATACCCCAGAACAATACACGCGTACGCAGGAATCGAATTCGCGAGGAACGTCGGCAGAAAATATTGAGCCGTGAGCCTCGCATGAGTGATCAAGATAGGGACATTGTTGGGCGACCTGTCTTGCAATTTTCGCCTCTCAACACGGTCGCCTCTCAACACGGTGTAAAGGTCACTCACAATGTCTCCCCTCGCACTTCAATACCGCCCTCACACTGTACACGAATGTCGTTTTGCAATGTTTACTACAAATCCACTCTTGGAAGCCTTCCATTCGCATTCGCAATAACACATAAAAAGCAACTCAGTATCCTGACAGCCACATACGAACATCAAGGTGGCTCCCAAACAACATCGATCAAACCCACTACTTCTAGAATGCCTCGATCATCAAAACTCACGCGCGCAAAGACGCCCAATCGCCATGTCGACAAACACACTATTCGCCGCCCAGAACCGGTAGAGAACATGCGTTGGGAATGTTGCGGCTGCGGCTCAGACAATGAGGCAGCCGAGCACCCAGCGCGCTGCGACTTTTGTGGACACTTCTGGTGCTATACTTGCGAAGATTGAGGATTGGTAGATTTTATGTTAGTACGTCTGGAGTGTACCTAGAGCAAGCAGTCAATGGTATGATTTGGATCTTCTGACCTGTGCCGACCGCTGTTCCTCCGGCGTGTGTTACAATTTGCGGCTTGACGCGAATAGTATTGTCCACGACTTCTACAATTGGTGAATACCTGCAAGTCAAGTGCTTGCACATTGTGTTCATCCCTGCTTTGTGGACTGTTTCGTGGGATCACGTGAAAGTGCCTTCACAATGACGCGATATTGCCAAACCCTTATGATCTGTCGCCGCCTGCATGCTATCTGCCAGACAAGCCTGGGAAGCCACAGTTTTGTGAACTCGTGCTTAATTGGCGCTTCCAACGCAACAGTGATGTACCTACTTTCACTTCACCTTTCCACGCCTCTCCAACCTGGCCAGCACTGCGAGTTCAGTCATCTTCTGGTCCAAGCTCTCCAAAGAGCCGGCATTCGGCCGCAGTGAAGGACAAACGCTACCTGTCCCTCCTAGCACATAAGACTCGCCAACCTCGCCCTCTTGGACAGCCGCGCCCTCTTGGACAGCCGCGCCCTCTTGGACAGCCGCGCCCTCTTGGACAGCCGCGCCCTCTTGGACAGCCTCGCCCTCCACTTCCACCTCCACTCCTCCCTTTCGCCGTCCGCCTCCACCGTCCACCTTCGCCATCCTGCTTCACCATTCTCCTTCTCCAACTTCGACCTTCCCCCTCCGCCTTCGACTTTGGCCTTCTGAGAAGTTCACTTCGAGCTTCAGGTTTAAGTCACCGCTCTGAAGGTCTTCCACCGCCACTGCCCGTGACCGCCATCGCCTCCGACAACCAACACTGGCATCTCCTTCTTCGAGCACATCTGCTGACAAGGCCAGGCTACCGACTTCCGTCGAGGCTGCTTACTGTGCGGCTTCCGGTTGTCGGTGGATCAATTTTCGTCGAAGCACCCTTCTCAGGGGCACTTCTGGTCGTTGACGAACACACTTTACCGCTACCGCTTCTCCTTCTTCACTTCAGTCCGGTCATTTCCAACGTCACGCACTAGTCGTCTCCACCATCCGCGTTCCTTCAGCGTTGCTTTGGGAGGCACCAGCTGCTCGCTGCGGCAGCAGGCAAAACCATCAGCGGGTGTCACCGTGCGTCGCGAGACAGGAGCGGCCACTAGATAGCTTTTCACCGTGTAGATAGCAGAAGGGAGGCAGCAGGCTGTAGTTGCTTCGGCTTCAGGCAGGCAAAAACATCAGGAAGGCTGTCACCCGGCAAGCGAGTGCGGGGCTTGTCGTACGATCATGCGGTCGTATCCTGGTACTTAGCTGAACTTGATTCGAATTTTTCTCATCTTGCTCGAGTCAATGTCGCGACATTGTTTGTCTTGAGGATTGCTTTCACTCAGTGACTTGACGTAACGCGACCACTCTCAACACTCCACAATGGCGCAGAATACCCGTTGAGACGAAAACAAGCACTCTGAGCTCGCTATCGGCCTATTCAGTGAGAAGCTCGTTCCAGAATGGCAAGCTTGCTTCTTAATGTCGAAGTGAAGAAGCTCGAGATGTTGGTCCGATGCTCACGTGCTTTCGCGCCTTAGCGTGGTGGCGACTTCTGCACTAGGCGCGATCGACCAGGGTCGACTGTCCCGTTAACAACAGACATGTCGTCCTCCTTCTTCACTGTTGCGTCTGTCACACTTGCATGTTTTGTCGGCGATTATCTGGGATGACAAGCCTTGAACCCAAGTCCGTTGTTCTCAAGGATGCAGTAAGCAAAAGCAAAAGCGAGACGGCGCGTTGGCCACTCGGCTTCCGGATACCGCCTGGATCGGAGCATCAACCACAGCAGGGCCTTGCGGCATTCGGGGTGACCTCGATGAAGGAGAAGCCCAAGAAAAAATGGTGGAGCCATCAGCTGTACAGAGGACCAAAGGGCGAGCAGGTGAAGGTCCAGTACAGCAAAACGAAAGTTGAATCTGAGATCCTGGCCAAGCAGTTCCTGGGTGAAAAGGTGGTTGGGTTCGACATGGAATGGCCCTGGAACGACTGGAAGTCGGATAGGCTGCAGAACAAGATCGGTCTTATCCAAGTGGCCACAGAGGAAAAGATTGCCCTTTTCCACATTGGACTGCACGCGGGAAAGACAACCGACGAGATCATCGCTCCGTCATTGCGAAAGCTGATCGAAAGCGCGGCGATTGGGAAAATTGGCGTCGGTATACTCAGTGCCGACTTTGCTCGACTACGAAGGTACTTCAAGCTTCAGCCAAAGGGCGCGGTTGAGCTCAGTCATTTGCACCGCCTTGTCACATTCGGCGGGCGGAAGCCCGAACTTGTCTCAACCAAGATGACTAGCCTCGCACATCAGGTCGAACAACACCTAGGACATCCACTATACAAAGGCGATGTCAGGACATCGAACTGGAGCAAGCCATTGACCCAGGAGCAAATCAAGTACGCTGCAGGAGATGCTTACGCTGGCATCATGCTGTATCATTGTTTGAAATACAAGCGACTCCAGATGGATCCGGTGCCGCCGATGCCTATCCACGCGGAGAAGTATCTGGGCTTCAAACTTGCCGGAGTTGGCTCGCTCTACCTGGAGCCTGCAGAAGAAGGCGGCCATATCATGACTTCGGCCTTTTTCTTTGGAGTACCTACCGCAGTCGAAGACCTGTCCAAATCCAAGAAGACAAGTAAGACTTCGAAAACAGCCAAGCCCACAACCAACACTAAGGCAACGACCGATACTTTGACACCCACCCAAGCTAAGGCCCCACAAGCCAAGGAGACAGATGTTTCCCATCTTGACCCAGCGTCGCTAGCTCTCTACCAAGAGCTACACGAATGGCGTATAGATGCCGGAGTTCGTATCAGCGACGCAATTCTCATACGGCTTGCTGACCAGCGACCCGTCGCTATCGAAGCCTTGTTAGGAATCAAGGGTCTGGGCAAAATCACCCAGAAATCGCATGGCAAACAGATCGTTGCGGTTATCGTCGCCTTCATGACCAGGAACAACATGGACTTGCCAGAGTCCGTCGTTCTTGCATCATTGGAGACTACTCTGGCTACCTCAGATGACACAGTCAACAAAGTTGTCGTCCCCAGCACGTCCACCCACAGCCCACAGCGTACACGCAAGGTACGATCATCAACGCCAGACTCGTCGTTTGCCTTCGGTACACCACCACCGCGTACACCTCAACTGCACACCGGACTGTCTTTCACATTAGCTGGGACGAAGCTTGCAGAGAACCCGAATTCGGACTCTGGTTCAGACTCGGACGACAGCTTACCATCACTTGACTTTGGCCTATCTCCTTCAAAGCGCAGGACATCGGGCCAGAAGCGCAAAAGAGCAGACAGCCCAACGAAGAACGCACCCAGCAGCTCTCAAAAGCTGCAGGAAGTGATTAGTACCTTTCGATACTGCGAGAACCCGGTCCAAATCCCAGTGTCCAAAGAGCCTCGCGAGACACGATTAGCGTCACCGAGAGGAACCGGATCACCAAAAGCCAAACGAGCACCCCCGAAGACATCAGCCGTTACTTCTACTTCCACGATCGCGCCCCTCACACCACGCTCGAAGATCTTTCAGAACAAGCTCACGGCTTTCAGCAGGCTTGTTGCGACCAAGGGAAGAACGAAAACAGACAATATTGTCTCATCGGCAACACTGGAAGCCATTGCGAGGAAGCCTCCCCGAACACACGAGCAGCTCCGGGCTGTGCCGGGTGTCCAGAGCTTCTTCGCGGCGTGTGTAGATGCGGATATGGATTTGCTCGTCAAGATCCAAAAGTTTGCATCGGAGCCGAAGCTGTGAGGCTTTGTGGACGTTCATCGTCCTGAAGGCTGGAGTTATTTGGACCATTGTTGGGTGTTTGTTGGATTTGTCGATACCCATTTCTTTGAACAAATCATCCTTTTCGTTGTGACAGAGCTTTCATGGCGGTGACAAGTAACCATGCTTACCATTGAGATCTATAGCACTCCAGATCGACTTCAATTCACGACAGCTGCTTGGGTCAAGGAACCGTATCGCCTCCCGCGCTGATTGGCCAATGCCTTCCCCGGGCGCACAGAAGTGGGGCATATCGCGAGATCCCACGAATCCTCCGCATCCTTCAGCGGAGAGCCGGACGCTATCTCAACCCGAACACTGTGCCATACTCAATTGACCTCACTCTACCTGACCCAAGGCCTTGTTCTGTCGAACAGCCTGGACAGCCCTTCCAGCAGCCGCTCGGCGTATCACAGACCGAAAGCCTTGCCGGCGGCATCACAAGCAAGCTGAGCAGACGCGGTGCGACGTTGAAGATAACGGCTGGCTCATCTATCTGGCTCTGCATGTGAAGGTGTTGAGATGAGCAATCTCAACGCCCGCATCTACATTGGACGTAGTTGCCAACAGCCCTGCGATAAACACGTGCTTTTTCGTAAGTCTCCACGCCAGGACCTTTCTCTGTCTCGCTGCACTCGAGTGGATTGGTCCTGGCGGACCGGGTTTGCGGGGAGCGCACATGGCTTCCCCCTTAGCGGTCGCTGCTGCAGCCACTGATCTGCCCGGCAAAAGACTGTGTAATGCGTCGGCACCCGGAAGGTTCGGCTTGCTGAGGCGCTGGAGCTCGCTGCTGCATGGCATATTGGATGCAATCAAGTCAATGAGCTGCCGCTGCTCAGGCCCCCAGATGCGCTGCAGCAAGGCGTTGTTGCACACGTCTCGCGCGGCCATTGCCTCGCTTAGAGATGGTGCTGGGGTGTTGTCTCGTCTCGCGCTGCTGGCTCGCACTCGGATGAGGCACGGCTAGCAGTTTTCAGTTGGTGAGTGGCGTGGCCTGGCGGGCGGATCTGCGCGACATGTGATGCGGATTTCTGACATGTGAGAATCGCGGCTTTGTGAACGCACGCCAATTTGCTGCAACGCCCTGCGCCAGTCACCAGTCATCCTCTCCAGCTTCTCTCTGCTCGCTCTGCTTGCTCTGCTCGCGCTGCCGACCGCCAGCCGAACTATTCAACATCCTCCAGACGACAGCACCTTGCGCGGCTCGATTGACCGCTGGACCCTTTTCTCCTGACGTGCGCCCGCGACTGAGCTCCTGACGTCGTCGCATCGCCAATTCGACGTCCGACTCGGAGCCGGAGCGCCCTGCCGTTTTGAGCGACCACACCGAAGGACAAGCAACGGCAACAACGGACTTAGCCAGGACACGCGGGCATTGTGAGGATTACTTGGAGGCACTGGCGAATATTGTCGGCGCATCCTTGACTGTGTGCTCTGTCTGACAGGCGCGGGACGGTGGGGCATCTATTCTCGCGCGCCGCACCGAACCACGACTATGCAGGAGGAACAACAGCGCCCTCCACCGCCGGCCTACATCCAGCACGAGCCCGAGAGCTTCCAGCTGCCCAGTGTGCCCACCCATGCGCCGAACCGCCTGAGCAACGGCCGCCTGCCGGGCATCAAGGCGCTCGACCTGCCCGATGCGACTGCGAGGCACACGGCGCGCAGTTCGATTGAGCTGAGCCCGCGATCGCAGACGGAGGGCGCGCAATGGGGAGCCCTGCCGGCGCTGCACAGTGCGACGTTCCCCAAGGTGCCGGAAGGTCACCCTGTAGACATTGGCAGTCCCATGGACACGGCGAGCGTGCTGAGTGCCCAGGACGAGGCGGCGCGGAGGCGCGAGACCAGCGTGAGCATGGACGACCCCGATGTGCGTCTGGCGGCAGAGGCGCTGAGCGGGCTGGGCAATCCAGGTGCGTACGCCCAAGATGTACATGCTGGTGCTGTACTGATATCATGCAGACTTCGTTCGATCGCCGACTGCACGCTCATTCACCATGTCTGCCCGCGAACCCACCGCCGAACCCCAACAGCCCATGCTCTCGCTGCTGACATCAAACCACCCCTGGCTCGGCGGCACCATCAGCGGCTCGCTTGCTGCATACAACCTCACCAAAGACTACTCCCCACGCTTCGTCAAGTACGGTGCTGAGCTGGTAGAGCGCAACGTCGGCTCACCAATGGTCAACACCGTCTCCTCCGTAGGCAGACGGACAGGCATGGAGAAGAACCTACGTCGCTACCTAGGCGAACAGCACCGGCGCCCGTCCGACCTCGAGCAAGGCGACGCCGACGCACCTCGCAAGCGACAGCGCGCCGCCAGCCCCAGCGCCGACGCCATGGAAATCGACTCTCGCACCGCGTCGCGCACACGCGGCGGCTCGCAGTCCTCGTACGCCGAATCGCTGCCCGCGTACGACGACCAGCGCTCGCCCAACTACGAAGAAAACGCCACCATGACCGACTCCTCGACGACCACAACCGGCAAAGAACCCGAGCGCCGCCAGCAGTCTTCCGCCGTGCAAGATCGCCGCGTAGCGTGGTCCACGCAGCTCATCATGACAACCTCCGGTCTCGGCGTCGCGCTGTCCGCCGCCTCCCTGCGCTCGCTGAAGCAGTGTCTGCACCTCCTGCGCGGCGCAACAAGCCACATCGACAGCGTGATGCAGGCGCTCAAGCTGCTGTTAGCCGAGTACGAAACCGCCCTGCAACAGCGCCGCGACTCGTCCTCTTCCAAAGACGACTCGGTCAAAGTCGAGGGCGAGAAAGATGACGAAGTCCGCGCCATCGCCGACAAGATCAAGTCTCTTAGCAGCGACATCTGGCAAACCCTCCAGGGCGTCGTTCAGTCCGTGAGCCGCTACACCGGCGGCGCGCTCCCGCAGAATGCCTCTCAGGTCGTCCGCACACAGCTACTCAGCGTGCCGCAGCGCTGGCAGCTCGCAGGCCGACGCACGCAAAACGCGCCGGCTGACGAGGAGGCAGGTGAGGGCGAGGCGGTAAGAGGCGCGAACCGCATGCTGGCATTCGCTATGGAGGGGCTGGACATGATGGGTCAAATCACGACCGTCGTCGACGGCACAGTGCAGAGTGCCGAGTCCTGGCTTGCACGGATCGGGAGAGCACCGCCGAGCCAGCACGGCGAGCGTAGTGCTGAGAAGAGGGGGATTGAAGGAAGACACACACCCACCGGCTACGCGCAGGACGAGAAGCGGTGATACGCTTGGTGTTCAAGATGAAGACGTGGTCAATACAGGGGCTGTAGAACTCCTGGCGGGCGAGGAAGGCTCGCAGCGTGTTGTAAAGAGACAAGACGCGTCAGCTTGGAGGAACATACAAGGCATACCCGGTTTCTTTTGTCCCATTGCACTTGTCGAGCGCGGCGTCGATCTACAGAACGGTCCAGTGCCATTATGGGTACTTCACACTGTCCCTTTCTAAAGCGCTTTCTTTTCTCCAGTTCTTCATTTCTATCTTCTCTTCTCCTTGACTGGCCGTCAAAATTCCGTTCGTCCATCAGAAAAGCGAGAACAGCTTACCCAATTTACCCAATTCAGTACTCTCTCCCTGTAGGTCTAGACAGATATGCGGAGCCCCACGCGCTCGCGCACGCTAGAACAGAGAAAATAAAACAGAGAACTCCAACCCCTAGATCCTCAGCACTTCAAGACTGCTCAGTGCACAGCGCGTCTCGCCCCATCCCTTTGCGCTTGCGCAAGTGCGAGTCGACACGACTTGACCGAATCCACGGCCTGCATGATATTACAGGATGCTGACCAGTGTCAGCAAGGCCACTATTACCGTGACCCAGAACGCCGAGCACTCAAGCTTATCGCGTGCATGGAACGCGAGCTGCATCAGGTTCGTGTGGGCTCTCAAGCACTTCGAATAGAGCCAAGATCTTCGCCAGTGTTCGTGTCGTTGGAGATAAGCACGCTTTCTGCTGCGAGTGCTGAAGGAGCACAATTCCGTGAGCCATGTTGATGAGGTGCTTCATTGGTTCTGTGCCGACTGGGAACGGGGGGTTGAGAGTGGATAATGACTTGCTAAACATATCGCGACTGACGGACCGCTTACTGCGCTGTTGCATGGGAGGTTGATAGACGGCGTATGTCTGGAAATGACGCGAGTCTAATCTCACATGGTGCGTAAGGTGGTCTGGCCATGCAATCTCATGACTGCAGCTGCTGACTAGATGTGCTGTTGTACAGATTGGATCGATGTTTAGCCTGCCCTGCCGTAAAGGCAATATCATGTTGGTCGCTCCCACTGCTACGGCGTGAGTGTTGACATTTAATTTGAGCTATAGCCGCACACGAAGTTCATGGTTTCTCTGAGTACTGGTAACGTCGATGGTGATGGCCTTTCTTCGCTCTTCCTCGATCAGATCATCCAACATGCGAGGCGCCGAACTCTGCAACATGTTGGTCATGTCTCCTATGTCCAAGCGTTCTCATTGCGAACGGGTTTTGGTGATGCTTGACAGACGTGCTTTCGGCCTTGACGTATCGGGCGAGAGCTGTGAAAATCACAGCCTGATCGATGCTCAAGTCGGCTGAGCCTGATCTCCAGAGAAGTTGAACGAGCGCTACCGCCCCCGCGTTTCCTCCTGTTGAGAGGACATTGGGCAGGTCATCATCGAAGGATGATGATTTCGACGGTGTTGACATTGTTTTGTAAAAGACACTGCGCGAGTCCCCAGGTTTGATGTCCAAGGTTCTTTTCTGAAGCCTTGTATATTGGTGGCTGGAGCACTGCCAGCTAATAGGTTACGAACATGAAGGCCAGCGCCTGCAGCGTTTTGCTAATGTTTTTGCATTATGAAGCTTGATGCCATCAACGACGTGCGAGCGACGGACAACGGATATGTAAGCTGACCCTCTTCATGTAGTATACCCTTCATATAGTACATTCTAGATATTACCTGATTCGTAACGAGGTATTGGAGGGTCCCCACTTTGAAGCTTCTGTGAATGCAGGGTTCATATTCACGATGAATGAGGTCACAGATTAGTCGTGGCAATACCCTGTAGAAGGCAATTGCACTTATGAGCTCACTGAGAATTATGACTAGATCTCAGTGCCCTACATATTGGCCCCCCATAATTCCTTGCCGAAGCAACATTGTGTGCATACTGAAAACTTCCAGTATAGTCCTTCAGAGACTCCTCCGGTGTGAGATCCAAAATAGAACACAACCAAGAGAGAATACATCGTGTGCATAAGCATAGATCTCCACATGTCAGCTGCTGGTGAGTTTGTTCCGAGATCTCCAAGGTAATCCAGAGAGGTCGCAACCAGACTCAAGGACTGAATACAGCAACATTACCCTACTTCTCACTGCTTGCAGCAGAAGCTCGCAAACATCGACAAATTGTGTCCAAGATCCGTGACAACAGTAAGGCTATGAGCACCGCCACCGGTACTGTTGTGTTCCATGGTAACCGGTCGCCTCCTGTATGGAAGGCTGTGACAGCCAGTGTGATACCGACTCCAATCAGTACAAGCGGCTTCTGCGATCTGCTTCGTCTATTGCTATGAGATAATAGACCACATGCTGTACAGAATACGACCGCAGACAAACTGAAGGTATCGGCGGAGGGTTCCGTGGCTGTACGATGCATTGCGGTCGGCCATGACGGGGCATATGGCTCCCGCTCATGGAATGATGTCAGATCGCTGGTTTGATGCATCTACACAGGTATCAGGCAACCAGTCTTGTAAAGATAGCAGTATCGAACAGGGTCGTGAATGAAAAGCAAACTCACTGCAAAGGTTTCACCGGGATGCCGGTATTGGTGATAACCATTATGAGGATCGTCCGCCATGTGATCTTCGTGAGTTGAATCTGGCGTGTTGCGATAACAAGACAGTGGGACGAGCGCCGCAGTCGCGGCGGCGAACAGAGCAGTCGTAGAAGACATTCCCATTGTCCCATCGTCGTACCAGTCATGAGGAGCGATAGATGGGAACCATTGAACTTCATCTGGTTTTTCCTGAGTACCTGAGAAGCTACTCGAGTGTTGAGGGAAGGCATGGACCCCACATTGTATGGATGCAGAATTTCTCGCATTGCTGAACTCCATCACAGACGTGTCCGGACAGGTCAGAGAGCTATCGTAGCCATTGAAGGCTTGATTGCGATACATGTTGTCCATATGGGCGGTGTTGTACGAGCCCTGGTAGGACACTCGATGGTCGTCGAGAGAAGTCTCATCCGGCATCTCGCGGAAGCCAGCATCGTTGGAATCGGAATAGTAGTGGCGATATATATCGTCGCGGTGATCCATGGTCGTTAGGAAGTAGTAGTTGGGTGAGTCTCAACGTAAGGGAAGCCTTTCGATGGATGAGACCGAGAGTGTGAGGAGGTTCAGAGCTATGAGAAGTGCGCAGGAAGTGACAGCGAGCAGTCATGGAGCTTAGTGTGGGGACTGGCAACCTATAGAAACAACACACGAGACCTATGCATGGGGGCTATGCACCGGTGAGCTGGCAGGCTGTGGAGGCGCAGCCTGCCCGCTGAGCCCAGGACCATACCAATGGCTACCCCTCTAATTCCTGGAACCTACCTTCCACCTCAGAAACCTTCTGGCAGCTATCATAGCAGAGATCACTGCTCATCAATTCTGACCCAAAAAACTCTACCCAACTCTTACCCTGTCACATCTAAGCAAAGATGAGGATGAGAGTGAAAGAAGTACTTCTATCCGCCAGTATACTGTCCAGTGTGACGGACGCTCTGTACATTCCACAAACAAGCAAAACAAGCTTGACAACAACAGAGATCCCTTTTCCGCGAGTAATGAGGGACGGATTTGCGAATGGACAAGAGAGCAAAAGACAGGGCAAAGAGGCAGGACAGAAACGCAGACGAGGAGTTGAGAGCAGCGAAGCTTTGCCAGGTCAGTCATTACTAAAGTCAAGACGTTTCAGAGTTTCGCCAACCTCTAGATAGTCGTCAAAGATTCCCCAACAGTTGAAACGGAAGACAGCAACCCAGAGAACCCCACTGTATCCAGCCAGAGCGTCCTGATGCCGCCAGCGAAGCCACAAGACTACCGTTTCACCAAAGAAGCCACGAAGAAGCTCGCACAGCTGGGAGCATCCGGGGTTGATCTGATCGTCCCGGGGATTATTCTTTCGACGACAAGCGGAATCATCTGGTACTTGCAAAAGTATGACGATGATAACGGCTTGGTGATTGGAGCAGCTGCCTCGGGTGGAGTACTCATGCTCATTCAGGCGGATGTCGCCGCATCGCAGCCGCTGCTGATCGCCACTGTTGTGACGTATCTCAGTTTCCACATTGCGTATTGCAAGGTTGTGGCCAAACAACTGAAGCATGCAGACGGCTTCATAGCCGCAACAGTTCTGACAGCCACAGCTCTCTTAGGAGTGATCGCACACATCCCCAGCATCGCGGACATGTGGAAGGAAAGCAGTGGAGTGCTTTTGCTGTGGACGATCTTCCCATTGCATATTTTCTCCGTCTTTTTCAGCGCATTGGCTGTCCGAGTCACCAGAAAGTACTTTGAGTACCACAACAGAACCACTGGCGTGGAGAAAGACTACATCTGAGCCTCGCTTTACAACAAAGCGTGGATGAAGTGTTGTGGCCGGCATCGGTGATATCACGCACTTAGATTCTATCGCGTGGAAGGCCCTCGGTCGCCCTTACGTTAGGAGGCCCTGCTCGTGAATACGTCGCCTCCATCCGCACTTGATGATGTCTGTTGTATATGCTGTCGCTGACGCAGCTGAGTCCAGAGCTCAAGTACCCACAATACATACGTTTCAAAAGATAACTATGTCATACAAAAGCCGTGAGCATTGAGTTCCCACCAACATCGTGGTTCTGCATGATCTTGTTCCGGCTCACCTCTCGAAAAGACCAATTTGCACCGACTTTTCCGCACCTCTCTTTGACAGGTGTAGGACAGACGAGAACTGCGAAGGTGTACAGCCCGCACAATGAGGCACTGATTGAGCGCCAGCTTCTAGCCGGTCCATTGGACGATCCAGCGACTTTCACAGCTTCTTGCCCTGTGCATTGCGGCCCGACAGCATTCACTTGGGGATTGGAATCTGCCTTGGGGTAAGCATGCAATTTAACGAGAGGTTGGGAGTTGTTTCTGGGAAGGCAGTGAGGGCACGAGTGAGAAGGCTGAGGTCGAGATCGAGTTTGAGGGCGACGCTAATGCAAGCCACACGACCCCATTCAACACCTACGTGTGCCACAACATAGTGCCTCAGGCTCACTCGAGGCCTTTGGATTGCCTCATAAGACAGGCTGTAGGTGCAAAGGGTATTAGAATTTATGCGCGCAAGCTATGCAAATCTATCAATTGAATCGTAACCATGGCCCATTGCCTCATCACTTCTGGACCTTGCCCTATTTAGTAGCAAGGCGGCCAACACCACGCAAGTGGTTGTAAACAATCGATCAACCCAAAAAACGGCGGTGCAAAGAACTCACATTAGGCCTTGGCAGATACTTCGCCGGCACTCGCGGTGCTATCTCGTCTTCTCTTCGAGTACTTTCGCTTTCCGCTCAAATTCCCGTTGTGGATCTGTCTCTTTTTCCTCCTCTTTTCCCTGATTGTCGACCATGAGGGGTGTGCAATGGTGCAGTTTGCTTTGTGGTCGCGTTGTGATGTCCGCAGGCAAAGACCAAATCCTGTTCCATGCGCAGAAAAGCTGACTCCAGGCAGAAAGCCAGTATCAGGCAAAACACCACATGATGGCTCAACTTAAAGAAGGCAATAGAGGCGCAGTATGCGGCTGAAAGTGACGTGGCAGTTCCGGGTTCACCTCACTCACAGATCTCATCACGTCTATTAGTAGCTACACTGAGGTACCAGATCGGGTAAAAAACACTGCAGATTGGGTAAATTAACACCGCATCTAGGTAAATAAACACAGGAAAAAGGTCTTTTTAGGTAAAATACACTGCAAATTGTGTAAAACTTCTAGAAAACGTGTAAAGTACACTACTAAAAGGTTAAAATAACCTGTTGCGGTGTTAAAAACATAGGAAAAAGGTCATCGCTGGATAAAAAAACACCGGATGTGTACCCCAGTGCTACTTCCCTAGATTCCAGAGAACTAATCAGACATCTCTCGCTCGAGTGCTGGTGCTCTTGGCCAACTGTGCAGTAATTTGAGCAAAGTTTTGGTCGATTTGTAGTTCAGCCTCGTAAAAGGCCGATGCCTGTTCGATCAATACTCTGTTGCTTTTGGTGAGCCAAGCTGGAAATCGAGATTACCGAGCGTGCTCGAACATAGTAGCAAAACACGGAGTCAAGAGTCGATAGATCATCGTAATGACAGATAAGCTGAGCGCTACCATTGCTGTGCGACCTACTTGTTATGGGGTTATGGAACTGAGAGACTCCCAGCGACTGTGCTTACTACTGTCTTGCAGACTGTGGATAACTCGCCTCCCAAGTTATCTGACACCAATTGAAGTCCGTAGCAAATCATGAAGATCGGCGTATGTGACAACAAACTTTCTCTGGTGATTCTCGGCAATATCTACCGTTGTGCTTGTCGTACGTCCGATAGATCCATGGCCACGCTCGCTGCAGTACCAGACTGATGAGTAACATGATGAGTGTTGTCGCTGTTGCCCGGAATTTGTGCCTGACCGAAGCGCATAGCGTTGTCGTGATGGCTACGGCTTGTCCCGGCAGCGCGACTGTTCTCTGTGAGCTGCTGAGTGGCTCGCGTTGGTAGAGAATCCAGCATATGATGCCAAAGATAATACAGGATAGACAAAAATTGAGACTCTTGGAGAGACCTTGACGCAGTTGACACACCTCGAGCTGCCGGACGCTATGATCTAAAACCGTCAGTATAAGGTCAGTCTCTAGCAACTCGATTACTTACTTGGCAGAACATCTTCCACATGGCCGATGACTGGTTTATGTTGAGCTCTAGACTGTTAGGGTCATAGTTATAAACGGGAATCATCGCCACGAATGCCGCAAGAAACAAAGCTCCTATTACGACGCTCTCGCATGCGTTCTGAGATGAGTCGCGTTGCAGCACTCTTTGCACAGCACCCGTACGCTCGGCCGCACGCAGTGTCTGCTTCTTTTCGTCGCAACTCTCTGTGAATGCGGGCGCGTAGTCTTCCAAGTCCACTGCGCTGGCTTCGGAGTCGGGTACGCGGTCCTCATGCTCATGACTGGCATCATGACAGCCGCAACCACATCGACAGCCGCAAAGAGTCTCGTTGAGTTGAGGTGATATGTCTGGACACACTATCATCGGCCTGAACTCCCTCGAAAACACGAGTGATTCATGGTTTCGATTCATCGATTTTCCAGTAGTCCACGAAGGTGTGATATTGTACTTGGTTGGATGTTCGGTAGCAAGATTGGAATTTGGCGAGTTTGCAGAGGTGTGGATATTCGAAGAAAAGCATAGCATGAGGTCATGCTATCGCTCTTCTTGCCAGTGTTTGGGTCTTTGGACGAGAAGCTTGCAAAGCGCGGGATTGATGAAAACGAGAGGTGATGTTAAGTTCACTATCTCCATAATCACATTGTTTCTGGAGAAGAAGTGCAAGGTTCTGGCCTGACTCTCACCTGTCGACCACATAGATGTGTTGAATACACGCGCTACGCAATGTTGGAGGCATTTCCGGTCTAGTGAGAGGGAGCGGGGATCAACAACGTACTGAACGTACTTGATCTAGATAGAAAGCTGAAAAATGGGTTTGTAAAGGAAAGGCGGTACGGCCTTTGTTAGTGTGCCGCTGTTTCGATGCCCTCTTTAGCAGCACCTCACTGGAAGCAATGAGCGATGTTTTCTGGTATGCTACGCAACAGCACCACTTCTCCACCAGGCTGAGATATGTGAACTTGCAGATCAAGGTTGTTTAAATTAGGATATCATATGCAAACGCTATGCAAGTCTAAAGTCTATCAGTATTGTGATCCGACTGACCTCGCGGAGCTTCGTCTCACTTCTTGATCTTGTCTGGACTCTCAGAGACCTTCCCCACCTTGGGCGCAAGCTCATGCACTTTGGTGTCCAGCCCAACGTAGAACTTTTTGCCCCTCCACTCAACAGTTGCACCGCCCCAGAAAGCTGTGACCCAGATAGGGAGCGCAAAGAATTCTCGACCGAGCCACGCATAGAAGAATTCGCGGAAGCCTCTCCTCTTGCCATCAAGCAAGCTCGGTTGCGCGTTCTTCTTGTCCTCAAGCAGAGGCTTTGTCGCTCCGTCTTGATGGTATGCCGCATTCGATCGCTGAGGCAATACGAAGTCTGGTGTGTCCTCGTCGATCTCCACAGTCTTGGCAGAGTGCAGCAGAAGGTATTGAACGTAGTCGACCAGACACCAAGCAGCCATATGCAACAACCATATCAGGGCGAACGAAATCCATGTCGGGCTGATGACCGTGCGGAAGTACGGCAGCGTGGTCAGTGCATACGCACCGTATACACCGCAGAACATGCTCTCCGTGCCGGGCTCCACAAAAGTGGCCAGGGTAACCGTATATTTCCTGACTCGCAGCCAACGTATACGACGATCGAGGTACGCGGCCACAGATGTGTGACTTATAGGCTGGAAGCAGAGATCGCCAAACAGCATCTCATGCTTTCCCCATCTCTCCTTCCTCTCGCCCGGCACAGGCTTGTAGTCGCGCTTCTCAAATGCTTGTGGCTGCTTCCACAACGCGTCGCCAATCAGGTGGTCTTCGCAGATGTTGTCGGAGAAGAAGTCAATGCCAGGTGCGTATTTCGGGTGCGAAGAGGTAACGTAGTTGAGATGCGAGCGTCGGAACATTGTGCTCTTGCCCATGATGCAAGGTGCGACCTTGACAGTATTGATGGCCTGGTAGAACTTTGCGTGCGCAGAAGACATAAAGGCCTCGTCAAGACGCCCGCCACCACGTTGCAAGACGCGTTTCCAGGCGCTTGCCGAGGCTTTCGATGAGGAACTGGCAGCGGCCGCTGTGCTGTCTTCCCGTTCTTCTGGCTGTCCACTCAACAGTTCCTTGCGCTCCTCCAGAGTCAAGCTCTGTGAGTCCAGATCCACAGTCAGCGGAGTCTGGTGCACGAACTTGAACTTGGTCTTCATCTTGCATCCCTTGTCGTTGCTGTAACCACACAGCAGGTCGACAAAGCGAGCACCAATGCCCTTTCCAACCCAGACATTGCAGTCGAGGATCCATACGAGTTCACCCTTCGCTTCTCGGTAGGCGCGACTCATGTTCCTGATTTTGGGGTTCGGTCCAAGCGCTTTCCTGTCCTTCTTGAGTAATGGATCCTCCTCCTCGACCGTAATCCGTACATGGGCGTTTGGGAAGTCGTGGACGAGGCGTTCGAGGATAGGATACGCAGGATCTAAGCGACTGGCGACGCAGAAGACATTGTCAACCTTGGGGTAGGTCTGGCGTAGGCTCGATGCCAGACACTCGTACAGGCGCGGGTCGAGGCCGGAGACGGGACGAATGACGGTGATGTGAGGCACGTCTTTCTCCTTCATGGCAAGACATGCTGCTGGCTGGGGTCGTCTCCAATAGTAGCGGAATCTGTTTGCGTGTCAGAAATGTTTCTTGGGAGGCATGACGTAGCCTGCAGCAAGTGTACATACAACTGGGTGAACCCTATTCCACAGACGCTCCATACGATCACCCACCAGATGAGACTGCCGAGGGCCACATAGTACTGCACCTTGGAGCCATTGCTGGTCTCGGCGCTCTGGAGGAGCTCAGAGCGCATGCGCGTTTAGGTATGCAAGGATGTGGGGAATGCACAGAATGGGGGTTTCGAGGCGCGTTGAGACGGCTTGCGGCTTGGCAGGTACGAGGTCCAATCACGTGAGATCTCGGTGATGCAATTGCTCCCCGACGCTGTTAATCGTCAGATTCTATGTGAGGTCCTGGTGGTGGTCAGAGTATTATGCGTTGTTGTTAGGTAAAGGTCGTTTGCAAGTTCGCGAAACAAACACGTTGATCTCCGAACTTTCCGCGATGTCACTTACAGCATTCATGGATCAGGTCACTAACATGCAATCAACATGGTGCAAACATGTTTGAAGGCAACCTGCTGTGTCATCGTCAAGTGCTCTCATTGCCCTTGTCCGGTAGTTAATGCAGCTCTAAGTCCCAAATGCAGTCGCTATCAAGTGCGCGAAACCCTCGCCCGTGATGCCAGATACAGTTATCATACAATGTATAGCTTCGAGACCCCGCGCTACGCCTCAACGTCAAATGTGAAGCCCAAAGGTGTCAGAATCTTGTTCTGCACGACCTTGTTGGCCTCCTCACCGCCACGCTCCATAGCAACAGCACCGACAATGGCGTACATTGAGGTCATCAGAACAGACTCCTGACCAGAGCCCTGCAGGTTGTCTGCGCGCTTTGGTGTCCACCTTGTTACCTTGTCCAAGCCGTAGCGCTCTGCGAGCTGTGCTAACCGTGTCTTGTCCAAGACTCTTTGTTCTGCCTCGTGTGAGAGACCTTCGAGGCCGTTCAGCGCGGGGTGGAGGAATGGCCTGCGACCGTAGCTGTCAACCTTTGGCTCGCCTGATGCGTCCCTAGGCCATGCCTTGGCCTGCGGAGACTTAACAAGCGCTTGCGATGTCTGGAGCTCGACTATCCGTCGTCCTGTATATTGTCAATTTCCGCCTCCCAATCCCATATCTGCTGGTACATACCCAGGTATGCAAGTCTGTCATTGAAACCCCGCCTTCCGTGGTCGAAGCTCTTATGTGTCACCGCCAGCCATTTGACCTCATCATCCAGCACTTTGTCACCACCAGGTCCCAGCATCCGTACGTAGGCATCGTCTAGCCGCTTAGGATCCTCGTTGACCTTGAACACACCTCCTTTCGCGGCCGGCCGTATCCTGAAGGGCGCCTGCATGCGCGGCGGTGTCTGCTGCCATCGTGGCCTGTCTGCTGCTTCGGTGTCGAACTCGGGCGCACGTGATGAGGTTGTGGTCGAGAAGCTGGAGGCGCATGCGGAGGTCCGCACAAGGGTACGCCTGGAGGTATTCGCGCAGCGCAGCGACGGCGCAACCGAGGAGAGGAGGCTTCGAGTCGCCCGATTCGATGCCATTGTGGCTGGCGTGTGATTGGTGGCGGTGAGATGCGCAGGTAATGGCAGGCGACACACAGCGATGCTTGATGGTTGACGCAGGTGAAGTTCGAAAAGTTGCGGCCGAATTGCGCCTTTCCCCAAGCAGCTAGCTCAAATCGCGTTCCCCAGCTGGAGGTCTTCAGCGCGACGCGCAGCTTGCCAGCTTGAGGTTTGGCTTTTGTTCTTGAGTTGATTTTGGAAATGCCGGACACCTCCAGCCGCAAGTCGTTGAGAGATTTGTTAGCTGAGCAGCTGCCCAAGGACGTGCCGTTCACCTTCTATCATTACTCCACACCTCCCTCGAAGTCTCCGGCCCTCTTCTCCGCGCCGCCGCACGTCAAGTCAGAACGGACTTACTGCGAGTCGCATTTCCTCTCCGCGACCATTGTACCAAAAGATGCAGCTATCTCCCGACTGCCTGAAGAGCTGCTCGTTCTTGCCATCGAAGTCCTGATCTACACCACCAAGCGTCTCACCACCATCTTCGTCTCGAAAGCGGACTCGACAGGGTATCTCTCGGAGCTACAACTACCACGATCCCAAAGTGGGTCGCCATTGAAAACAATATGCGGCACTTTTGTATCATGGCTAGCCAGAGAACGGCAGAGAGACGGCAAGAAGCTGGTCATATCACTGTTCGCCAGAGCACAGGATCAGTACCTCTTCCCGGCAAGCATTGACAACAAGAACAAGCACGTTCTTGACGACCGAGGGCTTGTTAAGTGGTGGTGCAAAGTGCTGGACCCAATCATATGGGAGTACCAGGCTGAAGAAGACCGCAAGCCTTTCCAAGAAAGGCTGGCTGAGGGCAACGGCAGTGGATCTACAACGAATTCTGGAACTACTGCGAAGGGCTATCTTGTCGTCCCAGGATATGAGCCGTACGATACACTTCGATACGTCCCCGCCTCACCCGTACCGAACACACCTCGACGGTGGGCTGCTGCACATCCACTGTTACAGATTGCGCCTTATCCGGCTGCGCCCCCACGGTGCCTCGTACCGCACTTCCCAGACGACCCGAAAGCACGCTTCCTCGACGAGCTAGACGAAGAATTACCCGACCGTGGCGAAGGAGTCTTGGCAGATGGAGGTACACCCTCGCGCAGTAATGGCATATGGAAGAGCGTGAAGACATTGGATCAGTTTTGGGAATTCATGGCTTTTCGCCAGGAGTGCTCATCTGGGCGCATCGTAGGCTTAATATGGGTCGTTCTGACGTCACCGAAGGATTCGATCTCAGAGGAAGACGATGATACGCCATCACAGCTCTCTCAGGCTTCTCAACAGTCAGCATTTGAGTCTCAGGAAGGCCTGCCCACGCCGCGAAAGAAGAAGTCTGCCAACAAGCGCCGCACCAAGCCTGAAAAGAGGACTGGTCCGATCCCCTTAATCCTTCCGCGCATCAAGTCGAGCTCATCCAACCTCTCAACTTCGTCTGCGACCTCATCAACTTCTGTATCGAAGCTTCCAGAGAACAGCCCGTACTTCACATGGCCAGCGTCTTCCCGCGGCACAATCTGTTTCAGCGAGAAGAACTACAACCGCGCACATGAAGTCTTGATACATTCCTCCTTCGCCACACGAGCCGCCACTGCACGTAGCACACAACAATTTAAGAAAGAAATCGGCGTCCTGGGTGGTATCGCTCAGTGGGGTTGGACTGTGATAGGCCAGAAAGAGACTGCTGCGCCAGCAGCGAGCGCAGCGGCGAGCGCAACTCCAGTGACTGTAATGGGCGTACGTAAGAAGAGGAAAGATGGCGATGCATCGGCAGCGAACACAAACGAGACGAACACGCTGGATGCAGGGCTGGTGCGCAAGAAGGCAAAGATCGAACCTACGCCTGCTGCATCAAACGAGGGCACAAACGGCGTCCAAGTGCTGGGTGCTGGGTTAGTGCGGAAGAAGCCCAAGCCTTGATCGGTGCTTGTTCATCATTATGGAATCACGACTTCCTTTCGACTTTTGTATTAATATCCTGGATTATGTTTGGATATGACTGGCAGCAAGCTCAATGCTCTTTAAGGACTGATTGATGAGAATGGTATCAGAAGGTAGCAGATGCTGCATTACACACTATTGACTAAGAATTACACTATCTAATCATCTCTTAATAGCGGCACTTTTGTGTGCCTCGTATGCTGCTTCGCCTAGGACTCCTAAATATGCTTCCGTGTTGGACAGATAATGCTTACAGAAAAACAGCTACACTACAAGTCTTTCCACAACCTACTCAGGTAAAACATTATCTCAGAAACCCCTGCTCATCATAATAGCTCCCCGGCGTCATGGTTGGACTCGTGACCTGTATCCTGACACCAAGGTTTGGCGTGCCATCGCCCAGCACACTCCTCTTACGATCACTCTTCACCTCGTAGCTGTCTTTGTGCTGCTTGTCGCTCCTCGCGTGCCCCAAGACGGGGCTCTCCTGCGGCGTACCTGGCTCATCCTTCGCAACCTGAAACTGTCTCTTCTTACTCTTCGCGCCCACACCCAGCTTCCCCGCTTCCAGGGGCGGCGTAGAACTGCTCCAAAACGCATCACTCTCATCCCAAAGACTACTCTCACTCTTCTCCGCACCCGCCATCGCATCCTCCTCCGCCACCCCCCTCTCCCCACCAAGCGCCCCCGCCGCGCGCGGCGTAGCCTCAAGATCCAAAAGCGTCTCATCTTCAACGCAATAGTGATCACTCTCCTCATCCCCAGATTCCAACACCGTCCCAACCAGCCTCCGTACCTCCTCATCATCCAGCTCCACTCCCTCGGCCTCGTACTCGTTCAGCTCATCGAGCCAGCTCTCGTCGCCGGGGAGCTGCACACTCGACTCGCGCCCTAGACGCAGGTACCGCCTTTCCCCCCGCCCGAGTCGGTCTTTACGTGCATCCGACGCGTCGCTGTTCATGCGGCGCAGCTGCTGTATCGAGCTCCGTAGCGGCTTCGGGGGGCTGACGCGCGGGCCGCGCGGGCCGGGGTAAAGCTGCGGCATGTCGTTGAAGTTGAGGCTCAGGGGTGGGAGGGAGGCGTGGGCGGGGCGGGGTGAGCAGGGTGCGTGTAGACCGATGTTTGTGAGGGACGCGTGGGGCGAGTGGATGGGTGAGGAGTACATGGAGCTTGTTTGCGAGCGTGTGGTGGGTGAGTCGGGGTTTTGCGGCGAGGGAAAGGTGGCGGCGAGGAGCGGGTCGAGGAGACCGGGTGTTGTGGGGATGGCGATGCTGGTCCGGCTGCTGTTCAAGGAGTGTGTTGTGCTGCCATGGGAGTGGGAGAAGCCGCTGTTGAGGAGGCTGAAAGTGTCTTTGGTCAGGACTGAGGGGTCGATGGTTCTTGGAGACTCCTCTTCTGGAATCGTTGTGGCGTGGATCGGAAGGCTGTATTGACCGTTCAAGGTAAACCTGGGTGGCGAGTCGGTCTTGGGCGAGACTGGAGGAGAATCTCCGTAGCGGTTCTGCTCAGGCTCCATAGCTACCTTGGACCCAACTGAGGACTCTTCGGGAATGGTGGTGCATGCTGACTGATAAGTGCGAGACGGAACATTCACAGGGGTCTGGAAAACTAAGCCAGGCTGCTCCGGATCGTACTCATCAAGATCTATGAGGCTCGTTGGAGATGGACACGATTGACGATCCGGCGTGCCGATCCTGAAGGGGTACTGTTGCAAGTAGGGAGTATCGGGCATTGGTGATACCACGCCGTGATCCGGAACATGTATGACAGTGTCGTCATCAGGCTCGATGATAGATAGCGGCAGCGGGAAGCGGGACAGACTGAACACCGAGCCAGTGCTCAGGCGATTCTGCTCACGGTCTGAAAGCTCCGGCAGAACCTGATCGGTCGGCGCGACAACGAAAGTCTGGTCATAGCTGACCAAAGGCAGTGCTGTAGAAGTAGGCGTTAAAGATGCTCTCAGCGAAGTTGCCATAAAGCTCAGCTCAGGCGCGAACGTATCGGAAGTTGGTGGAGTTGGTAGCGAACGAGTATTAGACACGCCCAGACCAGGCGATCTCTTCGCAACTGCCATCTCAGTGGACGGATGCCCGTCATCTCCGATCAAGGCTGGGCTCGGTGCTCGGCTTCGAATAGAGTGAATAGTGGGAACCAGAGAGATGCGCACGCTGTGTCCTCTTCGGTGGCCTTGACGTGCGCTGGGGCTGCCTTTCAGCGCCGAAGGCGGTCTGATGGCGGATGTGAGGGGCGCAGGATCCCACTGGAACGGATTCCCACAGCTGCTCCTAGACGATGCTCTCGAAGTCTGACGTTTGGGCGATTTCATGGTCAGCCTCGGGTTTGTCGTGATTTGACAGTACTTCTCCGGGGATCCTGACGAAGTTACGAGCGTCTTGGACCTTCGCTTCGGTGTCCTTGAACGCGCTGTGGATGGGCTCGCACTCGCCGAGACGACTCTGCTCATGGTGATCGACTCAGCCCTCTTGACTGAACCAACGGAGCCAAGAGTGTGGACTGAGCCGAGGGTATGGGTGCTTGATTCTTTGGGAAGCGCAGTGGAGTCTTGGATAAATTTGCGCCATGCTTCCGGCGACGCTACTTCGATCTCTGCCGCGCTGCTCTTCATCGAACCATGCAGACTGTACATGCTTTCGCGGGTTTCGATGACGGGATTCATCTTCTCAATTGCATTGTTCTTCCACTCCCGCTTGACGATCTTTGGGGCTCGCGCGTTGGAAGCTTGCATAATGATCGGACTGGGGCGAGGGTTCAGTATGGAGCTATCTGTCGAACCAAAACTCGAGACTGAGGTCTTGGAAGGTTGATGGCGGAGCTGGCTCTTGCGCCTGGCTTCATCTTTAATGCGAGCGATATCCAGAGGTAAAGGTGGTAGAATCACATCTGGTGCCTTGCCGGACGCCAGGTTGTGAAGGCTTGTAGATCGTTGCCGGATCTGCGGTCGTTCGGTCTCGACAGGAACTTCAGTGACCGACTTTGCTCGTTCCAGGCGTTTCGACATCTCCAGTGGTGCGGGCTCTATCGCGTCTGTGTTCAAGTTCTGGTTGCGAAAAGCCGGATGATACTGGAGTAACGATTGACAAGAGGAGGGTTGACTTCCACATTCCTTGAGCAAAGCCAACGGTGGTCTCGAGCCAGATAGCTGCGCGTTGCCTAGAATCGGGACCAAAGATGACGGTTTCGGATCCTCCAACACAGCGGAGAGTCTGTTGGCTCTCAACGTCTTCATCTTCATGGTGTGGCCCGACAACTTGCGACTGTGAAACGGCCACGACAGACTGCTTGTCCTCTTGCTAGGCTCTGTTGGCAACGGAGGCACGTAGTATTCCGGTGCGGCAGGCCCGGTAGTAGATGGCGCTGCAGAACCTATGGTTTCCACTGATGGCAGTGTTCCCCATCCTGACTTGGCGTTGAAAGGAAGGATCGTGTTCCGCCTGAGCACAGCGCGAGGTCTTGTGACCTCATTGAGTTTGACCTCTTTCTGCGCCTGGCTTATAGTCAGGCCTCTTTCGTCGAACTCAGCGAGGAGCTGCTTGTGCCTGCGCACCGCCCGAATGAGGAGTAGAACAAGGGCGGTCAGAAGGCCCAGGATGACGACGCCTACGGCGCTCACGATTGCGGTGATTGTAGTGGTACTCAAGGGTCCGCTAGCCTCGGTGCGCGAGCGTAGGCTTGCCATTGCGCCTCTGTTACTTTGAGTCTTCAATCCAAAATCGATGTCAAGTGGACTGCAGGCGCGTGTCGATAGGGTGGCGATGGGGTGCCTCGGTACTTGCTGTATAGCTATATCAGTCTTATGCACTCAATTAGTATCCTCCTCTTTCAATCCCTATATCCAGGCCAGTCGACGAAGCCAACAGCAACCGGCGCAACGAAGCCCACGACAAAAGCGATCCCAGAACAGACCAAACATCGGGCGATACGCGAGTAAACATACATTCTGGTATATTTTGGCGTTCTTCCTCCGTCGTCTGGGTAAACTTGACGGAATGCAAGGCAAATATGGGGAGCAAAACAACGGTCGATAGCGCCGAGAGAGGGATGAGGTTGGAATGCATGAATTGGGTCTGGCCGCGCATCACGCGACAGACCTTTGCTGCTATCCTTTATGCATAGACTGTACTGATACCTTCTGCCGGAAACACTCGCACGTTCCCGCAGCTGTCAGGCGCCGCGTGGTGCGGTGAAGCACCGGCACATGCTCGCTCGACTTTTGCGCACAGGCTTGCTGAGCATGCTCTAGGTTCCTCGCAATGAGCCGAAATTTGACGTGTTGCTTCCTGGGAGAGCTGCAGGACGAGCGCATCGAGCTGCGTCAGTGCCACAAGTTGTTGCGGAGCGGTCGCAGTCGCGGCAGATGTCTTCAAGGGAGGATAAGACTGAATTTCCCTGCGGCTCGATGTCTTGAGCACCGACTACCACACATACGCCAGAAAGGCAATCATGCATGTGTGTACCAGGTACATGGCACACTGCGACTGGCGCTTCGTCGTGGTGTCGAGACAAAGTGATAACGTGCAGCTTCCCCGCGAACCCTCAACCGGACTGTTGGTAGAGAGGCGCATTGACGGTGGCTGAGACTTAGCTTGAGACAGCCGTGTAGATGTTCGCAGACGTGTCGAACATCTGTGCCTTCGTGTTGCTGTTCGTAGACGATGGCAGGTGGAGAGGGCTTCCATAGTCACGACCGGAACACGCCCGCGTCAGAGTCGCGTAAGTGCTTACATAAGCGGGACATCGTTCACCGAATCTGTGAGGCTTCGCAGAGTCCTTCTCCTAGGAGGATGAGATAGCCATAGTGCACACGCTTGATCACAAGTTATGAATGATGGATCATCTTGAACCTGAATCTGATTGAACTCGCAAAAGCTGGGTATAACGAATGAAGCAACGCACAAGACTACCCCTTCTTCCAGAACATCGCCTTTTCCTTTGCACTTGCCTTTGGTGGCCCTTCGAAGCTCGGAGCGGACTCAACATCCATCTGCTCGAGCTTCGCAGCACTATTTCTTGCCAAGGCTTTCTTCAGCCTTCTCTCGTCCGACTTCCTCAGCCAGCTGACATACAAGCAGTACAGAGCAGCAATGCAACCGATACCCCCGACAACACCCCCGATGACAGCACCGATGAGACCTTGGCTTTCCCACTGGTTCTGTTTGGGTCGCTCATAAGCCTCGGGTGTTGACTTGGGGCAGAAGGTGACAGGCATGACCATGTTGTTTTTCTGAACGGCTTCGGCGAGGAAGAAGTTGCTGCTGTCAAAGTCGGCCATAAGGTAGACTTGACCGAGGAACGCGGAGCCAAGAAGGAAAGGGGAATTGTCATCCTCGTCACGATTTTGAATCGGAGTGATATTGGAGGCGTTCCTGAGGACCTCGGGGGTAAGAGTGATGGTGAAGCCGTCGTCCAGCATGATCGAGAGAGTAGCATTGAACGCTCCGTCGGCCTTCAGTGAGTTGTCTCCCCAGTAGTTGTCCTTAGAGGCTTTGGCTGCTTTGATAAAGTTCTGGGTGATTTGGTATGGCAGTGACAGTGGGAACTGGTCGGTAGTGATCTCTGCCTCGAAAGTTTGCGGCGTAGACTTCATATCGGGGAACGCCTCAGTGCTAAACAGCGACTGGTTCGTGTCGCTCCCGGTCTGTGTGACAACGATATCCTTGATACGTACGCTCATGGGGTTGGCCTTGTTCAGGTCCATAGGGTACTGGTGCGGGTTTCCTGTAAATCGACCCGAATCGTAACCTCCGAACACGTTGCTTCCGTTGACCTTCCCGCCGGCACGATCAAAGCCTTGACCAATGTAGAGTGAGTAGGTCTTGCCTGCGATCATCTCGCGACCGGCAAGATCCTTCAACAGTGTTGACTCTGCACCCATCCCTACTCTTCCTGGGACGACGTTGCCTGAAGTGGCAACCTCTATGGTGGAGTTCAGAACGAGGGTTTGTGATGCTCCATCTGTTTCAAAGAAGTGTGTGTACAGTCGCAATGTGTCTTGGCCGAAGTAGCCGTCAAGGGTGTTGTTGAGGTCCGCATCCAAGGTCTTGAAGTCTTTGTACGCGATGAAACTGGTGAAAATGTTAGTGACCTGACTACCCTCGCCGGGCAAAGGTGACCTACGATGTAGACTGGTCGCTGTTGAAGAAACCACCTGTCGACTCCTTGCAGTTGGCTAGTGTGCTTTTGTCACAATAGCTATGTGCACCGAACGACATATGGTTCTGTGATAATGATGGCCACAAGCTGTGGTTCTGTGCTGATGTGGCTGACGCTGTCTCGCCTGTCCCGACTCCGATGAATGACCCATACTGGAAGACAGGCGAGTCGTGAACAGCGCGTTTGTGGATGTCAACATAGATGGAGTTGAGTGAGCAGTTGAAAGCATTTGTGGACTGAGCAAACAGCACAGTTGCGGAGACGAAGAGAGCAAGAGACGACATGATGAACGATAAAGATAAAGACGCTTGAAGCCAGCAAGCTATGCCACAATACAGATTCGAGCTCTGGGGGATATGCACCGAGGACTGGCCAAGAGACGGCAAAGATGAACGCGCAGACGTCTCGCATGCACTCGAGGCGCCTTGGTGTCTTTGTAGGTCTGATCTATCTGCACCTTGATACACTAAGATGAGTCTGCATAGCACGAACCACTCACAGATCGCCCGGAAGGCCGGCTTATCCCCAGGTTGCTGTTCATAGAATACGCCTCCATCTCTGGGCGCTACCCAGGACCGGAGTCAAGGAAGGGAGCGCCTGCTGACGCCTCTGCGGAGCGCACCGCAGGTACAAGGGATGGAAAACGGCTCCGCGTAGGCGCTTCGAGGAAGGGCCGCATACGGAACATTATTCATCCTCCCCGTGTGTAAGAATGCCTGCATGTCTGATCCGCAGTCATTGGGTGGACGTTGATGAACGTTTCACGCTGGATAGATGGGCGTCTACGAAGGAGGGTCCATTGGATGGGAATGATCGAAGCGCCCACAGTGCACGGACTGCGGGGCAAAGAGCTATTCTTGTCTCTCGACCTCCACAACACCAACACCACCTTGCGCATGCAATCTTGTCCCACTCTACTCGCCTTACTTTGTTGCTTCTGAGTCGGTCGATTTAGTTGCAAGAGCTTACAAGATGAGCCGGTCTGGGTACACGCCAGCTGAGAGCTTACGACGACAGCGGCACTCTTTCCCCTCACCGTAGTCAGCAGCGTCACCAGCCTAGGAACACACGAGTGAGGCAGACATTTTGAAGTCAGCAAGTCAGATCTCATCACGCTATCTGCAGGTCCAGTGGTATCTGCCAGCTGAAAGTAAAGGTCATCCTTACCGTACTTGCATTATGCCGCATGAGCGCTCATGGTCCTCATTGTTGAGCAGTTCATTGCGTGTGCTTAGCTGGCTTGACTGCCTACCCATCTCAGCGCGAACGATAATGACCGAGGAGGAACACACGGCCGTGATCAGCAGGCTGCCTCGACTGCAACTACGTACAACAGATACCGTGCCTCACTTCAGCATCCAATGCCTTCCAATCCATGGACGCCGCCTGCTTCCACAAACTTGCATTCGCCAGTGCCTATGTTCGTAGAGTTCTCCGCCACCGTTAGGTTGACGTTTCTGATGTTGATGTTGTAGCAAGGATGCACCTTTGAGCACGAGATTCCAGCAGTCTCGTTGGCGCCGTTATCAAGGTGTAGATAACCGGTCCAGTTCGCGTACACAACATTCGAGATTTCCATCAAACTGCTTCCCTGGAACGCTTTGGTGCCATTGTTTCCGCTGTCCTGGTTGATCTCCGGTCCAGCCTCAGCACCCTCAATATGGAAGTTCGAGAACAGGATGTTGCGAACGGTGCCCCATCCTGCACCGCGAGGCACGTACGCCGACTCATAGCTGCGACTGGACTGGTTGACCAGCACCCCAACCCAGGTCTTGATCAAAGCAGACCCATGCAGCCACTCATTGCGAATCAGCCTCGCGCCATCAATAACCACGTTCTCTACACTCGAGTCTTCAAGATACTGTCCCAAGCTGCCAATCGCAATACCATTCCCACCATAGCACGTCACATTCCTGACCTTAATGTTGTAACTCCTCGGTTTGATCGCCACACAATCATCTCCGCCCTGGTACACAAAGTTCTCAAGCAGGATGTTATTCGCATCCATGGTATCAAACCCATCGGTATTCTGAATCCAATTCGTCCCGTTCCGCGGCGCAGACGGCGCCGTCGCATTAACCGTGATATTAGCAAAGGCCATGTTCGTCCCGTTCATGATGTTGATGGCCCACAGCTGGGGATCGCGGATGTAGAAGTTGGATACGGATACGTCTGACACGTTCCAGAAGACAAACGGCATGGGCCGCCCGGGCTGGGTGTCGCCGACGGGCGAGGCGGCTTCGGCGACGTACTGGGCAACTGTTAGCGGGCAAGTTGGTGGTAGCTCGACGAAGGCGGCAGGCTCGTTATCCGCATTTCACTGCGTTCACTAAGACTTGCAAGAGACGTACCCATGTGTTGCCGTTGCCGAAAATGCCACCTGTGCTGTAGCCGTTGATCCAGATGCCGTCGCCGCTGAGAACGAAGCCCACGGCGTGGTTCTGAAAGAAGATCGGGTAGGAGTTTTGCCGCCAGTAGGTGAGGTTCGGTGAGAAGGTCCATTGACCATGCCAATGGATACGGACGTCGTTCACAGTGGGATTGAGGCGTGTAGCGATATAGTAGTCTTCGCTCTCGGGGAAGACGATGTCGCCGCCATTGCCGCAAGTCGTGAAGGCCTTGAGGATGTTGGGGACGTCATCTGTTTGGTTGCCAGCGGAGTGTACGGTACACTGCAGGCGTCCATTTGGAAGGGTGACTTGCTCGATGCTCGCGGATGCAATGGCGATCGTCAAAGCCAGAGCTACCAGCGTTCTGGAGAGGAGCCTCATCTTGGCTGACTGTTGGAAGGAGAAGATCGATAGGTTGCACCGAACTCGGCGTGGCCCGCTACATCCCCAGGTTATATGTGGCTCGCCATCTCCTTACAAAACGACACCGAGCAAAACGCGGGGAAACAAGCCTTCACCAAGAGAAGCTTGATTGGAGGCATAATGAGTCCGTATCCTGTCGATCACCGAAGTCTGCTCTTCTGTCGTCAAGTTCGGGGCAGTTGCGACCGAAAAGTCCGGGAAAAGCATCTTCTGACGTCATGAGCAACGTCAACTTCATCCATTAATCCATCCATGCCCGCCAGGTTGAGCAATCTCACCTTCGACAGGGCGGCTACACAGTATCTCAAGTAATCATTCGAGTAAAACAACCAAGTCGGACCGTTTCGTGCCGGAACCGCTGAGACCCATAACAACAACCTTTTCGCAACCTGCAAAGCCGTTGAGCATACCCTCAGGCCGTGGCCAAAACAGACTTTCCCAGCAGAGCCATAAAAGACCATCCAAAAATTTCAAAAAATATCTCACAAACATGTGAATACCTCCCGTGACAGCCGAATCGTCACGTGGTCGTTGAGAAACCCATCATTCGAAACCAACCTTGATAATGTATCCGCGGTGGAGCTCAGCGATCAGATCCTGGACAAAAAATTAGCAGAAGTCGGGGTATTGGGAAGGTAGAGTGCGTACCTTGAAAGGATCGACGGGCGCAGCCTCTTTTCCGTCCTCAGGTGTTGCTGGTGTGAGCGGCGTGCTCTCGTCATCGATCTGATCGGAGGGGAGGGAGGTGGGTGTCGACGGATAGGTACTGGTGCTGCCGGTATCGTCGACACGAATCCAGTCTTTAGGGTTGTGGTGGCTGCGGACGTATGGTCCGAAGACAGGCGCGCGAGAACTCTCCTCGTTTGTGGACGCTTTCACCTCGTTCACCTTGACCTCATCCTCCTGTGAAACAGCAAACCCCTTTGTGTTGTTCTTAGCCAAAGGAGGTACAGTGCGCTCGACCTCAAAGATACCAGCCTCAAGCGCATACCTCGCCGCGTTGAAGTTGACGAAGAGACGGTACTTCCTCAACTCGACGTCCGGCCACCCTGCGTATCTGAAATGGTTATCGTAGCACCACTTGTCGACGAAGTTCCTCGCAGCGTTGAGGTCAGAGAACGACGTGTGCCAGGCTTCACGTGGAATGAGCCTGAAAAGGCGGGTGATGTCGGATTCGATCGCTTCTGCACCGTGTCAGCATGGCCCTGCATAGTAGGGAGGAGTAGAGGTACCTGTCAACGTCTTCGCCTCGTCATTAATCTCCTCAGGCTTCTTAGTCTTCTCGGCTCTCCGCTTCCACTCCTTCGGCACCCTCTCCATCTCAAACCCCTCGCCTTCCCACGCCCTCCTCGCAGTATTCCACGTAACATACGCGCGAAACTTCTCCTCGCTCACGCCCTCGAAGCGCGTGTACTCGAACCGCCTTAGTGCCGCGACGCCAGCAACGTACTTAGCTGCTACATCCGCGGACGCGAAGGTTGTTGGCCAAGCTTGTACGAGGGCAGAGACGCGAGGAATCTCTGCCTCGATGGCATCTACATGTGTCAGTCTCTTCACGGCGCAGCCGTGGACAGCTACACAGGGATCCTGGGAACATACCGCGAAGCCTCTGTCGATCCGGGAGGGCTTCGTCGAGATAAAACTCGCCATGCGCATGCGCCCTGACAGCGACCAGAAAACACACTCTATCCTTCACCAAGCGGACAATATGGTGCGGGTCTGTGGGACGTAGGTTGAAAGCGGTGGGCAAGCCGTAGTCGAACGCTGCGGCGTCACAGAGCGCCTGCACGAAGAGTTTAGCGGCGTTGATGGTGGGGAAGCGCTGGGGGTAGGAGGGTGTCAGGGTGTGCTCTATGGCGTGGACGGCGGCTCGGACGGTACCTGCAGAGTGTCAGTGAGCTGTGAAAAGAGTGGAGGGGAGGGGACGGGCACATCTAAGTTTGTCAGACATGGACATGATGGTGTCGATTTTAGGAGTGTCAGTTTGAATGATGGATTTGAGCTTGAGATATGCAATATCGAGAGAGGGGGGAGATGCTCGGGAGAGCAGCTTTTATGGCTCCTATATACGTAGCGCTCCGATGCGTGACCGATGGCGCATGCGAAGTTGGATGCGGAGCTGCCTGACAAACGGCTATGCATACGTCTATCGCAGGTTCAAGCCAATAGAGGATCGTGGTGGCATGCGATGCTCATACTGGTCGAGCGTGCCGCGCAGGTACGCAAACGGACCATGCACTCGAGCATTGGAGGCAGCCACATGAGTGGTTGGATCTGTGTTTTGAAGCACGCAGATGGAACATGAACTCGTGTGTGCTCAGTTAGATATGGATATCACTGACGACCTTTGAGGAGGTGCTGGGACTTCGAGGACCTTCGGGCTACGGGGTGAACAAGCCCTTCATGTCTGCTATCTGTAGGCTTTGCCAGCCTATTGATGTCAAACTATGATGCGATCTACATGCACTCAGCGGGCGTCTCACGCCACCATGATGTGCTTCTCTCTAATCTGCGATACCGCCATTGTAGAACGTAACATAGCTCCATACTTTTCGTTGTATCGACGTATATACAAAACCTCGCCAATATGCGTCATCAAAGTAACTTTTAGATACCATACAAGCCAGACCGTGTCAGTGTCCGCAAACACCCCCATCTTCAAACCCTCCTAATCCTCTTCCTCATCGCTCTCCTCCTCATCCTTCCTGTACATAAAGTACTGCACAAATACGCACGCATCCAAGATAAGCGTTCCGAAACTCCCCAGCAGCCACGAGAAATTAACCGCAATATATCGCCCGTAGATATCCCACGCCTCGCCCTCCCTGCAGCGGTGATGCTTGCATCGTGGCTTGTACACGACGATGCTCAGCACATACGTCAGGTTCCCCAGACACGCAAACAGGAAAAACAGCATGCTGATGCCGTCGGTGCTCTTGCGGCGGTAGTTGAGCAAGAGCTGCGGGATGCGCGACCCCAGGTAGAGGGCTGCGCAGATGTAGCCAAAGATCTGGCCCCAGAGGTTGAAGTCGGGCTTGGTGTCGGGGGCAGGGGCGGAGTCGGAGGGGGGCGTTTGGATGGCGCTGAGCCACCATCCAAAGACTCCGGCGGCCATGACCAGCACGATGGTGCCGAGGTTGAAGAGAACGGTTTGCACTGTTGATTGCGTTTGTGGACGCCGCTCGACGTGCACTTCGCCGTTGGCGTCGCCGTGCAGAGGTGTGGCGGGCGAAAGGTGTGTGCCATCGATTGAGAGGAAGCGCTCGCGGAATGAGGACTGGGAGTGATTTGAGTGGCGGCGGTCCGCATCTGAGATGCGAGGAGGCTGGCCGTTGGAGTGGCCGTTGGCAACAACACTGGCATATGAAGCGCCGTTCTGGCGGCGATCGGAGAGGAGCGGTTCGTCCTCGCTCACAGGAGAGCTGCTCTCGTCGGAGTCATCGCCAGGCTTGTTGACTACGTCACGGAGCGTGAAGCCTTTGTACCAGAAGCATTGGAGCAGCAGGACGATGTCGGCCAGGGTGTAGTATACAGCCAAGATAGTCATGGTGGGCAGCACGCCCTGGAGGACGGCGCCGAAGATGTTGAAGAAGTCACCCAGAAGCCATATTATAATAAATACGACCGAGAGACCCTCTGCAGAGCTTCTCCTCCAGTTCTCGATGATTTGAGGCGAGAAAACGACTAGGATGTGTGAGCTCTTGGTTTCTCCAGGTTATCACGCAGTCACCACGCCACGAAGCTGCGCGTGCAACACGGACTCGAGAGAGAACTGACCTATCCAACATGCGATACTGATTGATCCAAAAATTTGGCTGATGGCGTCAATGTCCAGCCGCAGGCCCTGTGCTGGCGGAAACATTTTGCCTATGACGTATGCACACACTCAAACTTCGATAACTCCTGCTCTTGCAGCTCCAGGCAAGACCGATTATGACTGATGGTAACTCCCACGAGTCCGAAGTGTCTGATAAGCCGAGATGTGCCTTCGGGTGTGGGTTGTGGTAATTACTGGGAGAATGGAAGCTGGTTGCGTCCCGAAGTCAAATTGGCGCGTGCTCAAAGAAATGACTGTGGCCGAGCTTCCTTCTCTTGCAAGCGGATGTTTCAGTGTCGCGACGATATGGTCAAAGCTCTCTTGCAACTCAGCGCGATGGTAATATGAAGAACCGATATAATCAATGGGATTGGTCCCTCAGTGGTTGTCATGCGATGACTGGGTAGATGAAAAGTCGCAAGCGGTTGGTAATGCCAAGATCTGGGGTAAGCTGCAAGGCACAATGCACCCGGAATTGAGCCGCATCCATGGATCACGTGCAGTCATGAAGAGAGATAGATTGGTGATAGGTATCATGTATCTAGATATTTTCAGTCCACCCATATTCAAGGTGCACTTCTCATGATGTGCATGTTCAACAGCTCTTGCTACGACCGGTATCACAGGTTGTTGTCGGTCTTGAACTTGTCCCAAGCCTCGTTCAGCGTCGCAAAGACAGATGCGCTGATCATCTTCTGCTCTGTAGTGGCAGACTGAGGAATCTATTGAGCGCATTAGCAATGAAATACTTGGGTTCGTTGATCCAAACATACCTTATCAGGATGCACCTTGGCAATGGCCTTCATGTAGTTGATCTTGACTTTGTTGGGCATCACAAGATCACCCATGCCGACCTTCTTCCACCCTGCCTCAGGCCACAGCACATTGTCCAAAGATCCGAGGAGCGCGCGCAGATTATCGGTCTTGCCGCCCTTCCAAGCGATGAGCTTCGCGTCGACCTGGTCAGCAAGGGCGAACTTCTCATCGTCGGCCTTTTCAGCTGCCGCGTTAGCGAGCTTCAGTCTCTTGACAGCCTCTGAGTCAGGCGCATTCCCACCAAGGTCTGACATGGCAGAGGGCTTCGGCGCTGGCTTCCGGACAGGCGGGCGCTTGGCGGGTGCTGGGGAGGAATCATTGTTACCGCCAGAGGCAGCCTTCTCACACCTGTTACGTCCGGAGATACTGACAGCACCGCCAACGCCATCCTGAACGGCCAGTTTCCAGACTTTGTGCGCATCCGCCCATTTCTCCATATGCTCGAGAGCCTCAGCTTTGCGCATCAGCGCCTTGCCGTAGAATTCCTTCATATCTTTGTCGCTTTCGGCGCCGCCTGATGCTATCTTCTCGCCATCTCCTTTGGAGATACCGATGATGGCCAATGCAGCATCGGCGTCTGCGATTGCCGCTTTCGGATCACCGACCTTGTTGTTTGTCACAGCTCGATTGCAGAGAACGATGATCCTGACAGGATGTGTATCAGGGAGAGGACCTAAGGCAGATGTATAGGCGATGTGAGCGGCAGAGTAGTCGCCACGCTTGAACGCTTCGGACCCCTTTTGACGATCCCTAGCAGAGGTGCTCAGTGCAGACGAAGACGCAGGAGGTATCCTTCGAGGTGGTGCTTTCGGTCTGGGCGGAGACGGTGTGCGAGCGGGCGTTCGGCTTTTAGGCGTTGAGGATGTCTGGAGGAAGGGGTTGTTCGTTTGAGTCGGCACTGACTGGCGCGATCTAGGAGCTGACGGCATCGGCTCGGGTGAGAACAGATCGACCTCTGGCTGAGGCTGTGGTGTTGGCTTCTTCCTGCGCGCAGGGCTGACGTATGCTTGAGCGCTCTGTTCCTCTACTTCTTGCCTAGTCAACCGCGCTGCAGGCTTCTTGTCGTAGCTCGGTGTAGGCTGACGCTGTGCCGGAGATTGTGAAGACATCCTGTCAGGCAGACCGTTTCGAGACATTTCCTGCTCTCGTCTTGGTCGCACAGGTAACTCATCGGTTCGCTGGCTTTGACGAGCCGGCTTGCTGGGCCGTCCTCCGGCTTCCAACATCATGGCCTCGTCGGTTGCATTTGTGTCGTTGCGTTGTTGTCTGCTCGTCTTTGGTGCTGCCTCGGCTGCCTGTGCATCACGCATCCATTTCGGCATGTTCGGGTCGCCACCATCTTGCTGGAAGTCGGCTACCGCCTTCTGCACCTGTTTCCGACCTTGCTTCCACAGCGAATTGGCCGATTTGAACAGACTGCTTCCAATCTCTGACGCAACCTGCGTGACGTCCTTCTCCTGCTGTTGGCCGTCTTGTCGACGCTGGCCAGAGCGGCTGCGAGCATCATCACCGCGCGCCCAAGCCGGTACAGGCTCATTGCCTCTACCTTCCCTTGCGCTGGGCCTGCTGTCTCCTCGTCTGGGGCGCTCCTCAAATTCTTCAGGCCTTCGTCGCGAGCTATCCCGACTGGGCTCTTGTGATCTCTGCTTTGCCTTCGCATGTGCCTGATTCAGAATCCATCCTACGGCCGCCTGTACGTCGAGGCCAGAGTCGGTGGTCGCAAGTGCAATAGCAGACTGGTCCGCCGAGAAGCCCATGTCTACGAGCTCAGCAACAGCTCTGTCGTGGGCATTCATGGGACTCGACGATCTCTCTTGTGATGCCTCCGGTTGTCGCTGCTCCACAGCTGGCTTCGGTTCTTCCCTCTTGAACTCCTCCACAGGCTTCCCTAGCAGTCCAAGTATGTCATCGTCGTCGGCGGCGGGCGGTGGTGGAGCAGGCGAGGCCGACTTCTGTGCCATCTGCTTGAGACCGAACATGTCATCGTCGTCGTCGGCGAAGGCGTTCACGTTGGACGATTGTGGAAGAGGCGTGTGGCCTCTTGAAGCGGTCGCGCTGAACGCTGGGGTGCTACGGCCGCTGCCGTTCGACGGAGGAGGGAAGTGGCTCGACTTGTCGACTGGTGCTGCCTTGTTGAAAGCCGCAAGAAGGTCATCCTCGGCGGGAGGAGACTGGATAGGGCGCTTTGAAGTAGTGTCGAGGCCGGCAAACGGCTTGTTTATAGTCTGCGACAGCGTCTGCTTGCTGAACGGGTTGTTCGAGCCAGGTGGAGGAATGGCTCCCAGAGTCGCGGGCTCTGGCGTGCTCTTTCCACTTCCTGCCTTGTTCCAGAACTGCGAGTCGGCGCCGCCAAAGCTCGCGTCATATTGCTTCCTGCGCTCTGCCTCCTGCCTCAGCTTCTCCTCCTGCAGCTGCTTCTGCCGCTCCTGCAACGAAAGCCCACTGCCCGCGGGCTTGGTGCTCTTGCTCGAGATCAAGCTCGCGAAGCTGTCGTTGGCAGGGGTCGCAGGCTTCGAGGGAGCTTTGAACGGCTTCGGCTGCTGTGCTCCTCCAGATTGCTGTCCAGATAGGACAGACAGCGGTGTGGAGCGGCCAGAGAGCTGCGGCGTGGGGCTCTGGCGGAAGGGAGGGAACGCCGCGGGGGTCGTTGCGGGCTGTTTGGCGGGCTGTGACCAGTCAAGGCCATTGAGATCGTCCATGGCGGTGTCTAGGTGTCGTAGTACGCAAAGAGGCCGCTAGCAATCATAGCATCGTTACAGGGGGTGTGGAGGTGGGCAAGCTGTTCGCTGCACGTTGCGCTTGGTTGCGACCGCTGGCATCGCAGCGCCGGTCGCACAGCCACTCAGCCACAACACACGACCCTGACTCCCGGCACTCCTGGCAACCCTCGACAGCCCTGCTCTTCGCTAGCATCGCAGCCTCCGCCCGACACCCTCATCGCGATTGCTGCCGCATGTCGAAACGCTAATGCTGGTGAAACTGTCATGTCTGCGGCTGCCTGAAGAGCATCGTTTGACCGGC
Organism: Didymella glomerata; assembly: GCA_030271015.1. Taxonomy (NCBI): domain Eukaryota; kingdom Fungi; phylum Ascomycota; class Dothideomycetes; order Pleosporales; family Didymellaceae; genus Didymella; species Didymella glomerata. The sequence continues at coordinate 103,552 of JAJOHN010000016.1, forward strand.
TCCAGTCGGACTAGCACCATGACGTTTGAACTGCAGAGTATCGATTCAGCCTTGTCTGCACGGTAGCTTTCTCAACGCTCTTTGAGCCCGTCATTGGTTCAGGCAGCAGTAACTGCTCCTACCAACCAAGCTGAGATCCAGCTGTCCAGCGACCACCATTGTCCGCGTTGGCCTATAGAGCACGCCGCTTATGCACGACTTCGCTGTCACCGATGCTGACCGTGCAGCATAAAGCAGCCTCACTCCCATCTCGACAAGATCAGGAGGTCACCAGTTCCATGGGTGCATAAACCATCTCTCACTCCTCTCTTCTATACTTGCTAATTCTTCTCTTCCCGTGTCTGCTTGCTTGCTCATCCAAAACCATGGACTTCTCGCGACTCCATCAACTTGGGCCAGACTTCCTGATGTCGAACACCACCACGACCAGTCTTCCCTCGACGTTCCTTGAGAGCTTCGTTCCTGGCTATGGCATCATCTCGCAGATCATCCTCCGTCTGTTCGGTCTTGATATAGGCCTGTTGGCATCTGGTTGCGTCATCCTCTTCGGCCTTTCGCATGCTGCTTCTTTTTGTAATTCATACATATCTTCTTACTTCGATCGATACTTCACCTCAGCGGTCACTATTGACGGCGATGATCAGCTCTACAGAGATGTAGTGAAGTGGGCTACAGAGCAACCAATGACGCGAATCAGTAGAGACCTCAGAGCGGAGACGAAGCCGCGAGGCGCGCAGTATGATCCCGAGGATGAATCTGACTCGGATGACGACAAATCAGGCGAACAGAGCATTTTCAACTATGGAAAGCTGGCTAACAACGTCCCTCCGCGCTACGAACCAAACTACGGGATTGACAGATTCGTACATGGAGGTCGCACATACTATTTGTCTAGGGAAAGGAAGGACAAGAAGAACCCGTGGTGGGGAGATGCATGGGATGAAATCATGATCATCCGGTGTAACGGTCGAAGCACGAAACCCATCAAGGACCTCCTTCTGTATATCAGGCAATGGAATCTGAAGAACGAGGACCAGACCACAAATATACACCGACCCTCGCCGAAGGGCGATGGCAGTGGCGACACCAGATGGAACAGACAGTCGAACCGAGCATCCCGACCGATGCGCACAGTCTCCCTTGAGAAGGAACAGAAGAGGATCATCGTGAACGACGTCAACGAATACCTTCAGCCCGAGACCCGGCGCTGGTATGATGCACGAGGGATCCCGTATCGTCGAGGCTACTTATTTCACGGCCCGCCAGGAACGGGCAAGACATCGCTCTCTTTCGCGCTCGCTGGCATCTTCGGGCTGGATATATACTGCATCTCGCTCAGCGAAGTCGGCCTCACCGAAGCAGACCTCAACAAGCTCTTCACAGAGCTGCCACGCCGCTGCATCGTGCTCCTAGAAGACATCGACTCCGCCGGCCTGCGCCGCGACAACGAGCCCTTACCCGAGCCAGCCCTGCCCACCGTCTCCGATACCAAAGCGCCCCCAGTAAGTGAGCCTTCAGGCCCGCGCAAGAGTTTGATCAGCCTCGCTGGCCTGCTCAACGTCATCGACGGCGTGGCCTCGCACGAAGGCCGCGTGCTCATCATGACAACCAATCACCCCGAAAACCTCGACGAAGCTCTCACACGGCCGGGGCGCGTCGATGTCCGCATCCCCTTCACGCTGGCAACGCGGACGCAAATCAAGGATATCTTCATGCGCATGTACGGCACGGACATGCGCAAGTCGCTGTCTCGGAGCCAGACTGATGCTCACAAGCATCCGCAGAATTCGAAGCGCAGGGAAGCGAAGAGGAGGGATACGCAGAGCCTGGCTGGAGATGGAGAGGATGAGGATGATATTGAGGACTTGCTGTTTGATAAGCCTGTCTCAGAGATTGTTGATAAGGCTGAGCTGAGGCACATGGCTGAGGAGTATGCCGACATGTTACCGGAAGGCGTGTTCTCACCTGCTGCCATACAGGGCTACCTCCTTACCCGCAAGCGGGAGCCTCAGCGATCTCTGGATGAGGCGCATGTGTGGCGGGATGAGCAGCTTAGGATCATGGACGAGAAAAAGAGGTGAGCAGTCAACAGCGTGGTTGAGTCTCGGTAGCGAACGGTGAAGATCGATCTTAGAATGTCATTAGGCTGTCCGCCAGCCTGGCTCTCTCTTAGTGCATTGAGGTGGTGGTCTCTTGGCAATGCAAGAGGACTTGTGGGTGTGGAAAGAAGGCAAGGGTAAGCGAGGAATAGGCACCGAGTACGAGTGCTGATCGCCCCGATGAGCCTCACACTCCATGGTCCACGTTCTGCAGTAGCGACACTTTGTCTGCCTAGCAACACAAGGAGATCAGCGGTCACCTCAATAGATGTCAGACCTCACGCAAAGCCTCACACGCTATGTAATGCGCGAAAGAGATTGCGCAATCAACCTCCGCAAAAGCGTGATGGTCGAACTTTGTGACAGATCAGAGCAACGGCATCATGAGTGTTCAAAGTCGAAGAACAGGAGCTCAAAGCAAAACCGCCAATACAAGACCATGTCACAGCCCTCAATACGATCTGCCCTTACAGAGCCTCACGACGACCCCAAACCCCACAAACAAACCTCACACAATCACCTCTTGTAAAAGCTAACCACCTACCCTCTGACCGGCCGCTGCTCCCGTTCCGGCGTGACCTATACGCTTCCCTCCGTTCCCTGATCGTTCACATATGCCACTGCACCTCCTACCAGCGGGAGACAGGATCCTCTTTTGCCTTGAACGCCATCTACGAGCCCTCGCGCGTCTCTGCAAGCCTATCCACCGGACTCAGTGGCCAAGCAGCGGAGCAGGAGCTCTTTTATGTACCGACCCCCACAGCCTCCTCGCCTTCAGGCCAGACCACGGTAGGTTCAATGGGCTCATCTGGGAGAACCAGAGTGTCAGCACGTTTTCGGCGTAGCATGAATGGCCTGAAAGGTGATGGAGGAGGTTTGTGGGGGCTGTTTCAGGCCAGAGCCTTGTCAATCAGCCGGACGAACATGGTCACGACCTGACGTTTTCTGCAGCTGCGAGTGCATTCATGCAATTCACGCCCCCCGCGCACCCTCCAAACTTAGCAATGTTGTTGAGTATTGTTGGAAAGCTGAGGTTGGGATGTACCTGCGGATTGAGCTACAGGGTGGACAAATTTCTCTGCACCAGTCAGCCTGATGCGCTAAACTCACACCTCACCGGTACCGTGCGCCTCAGCCGCCTCTGGTGCTCGAGCATCCATCCTCCCAACACGCACAAATGCATGCCGTCACCTTCAATCCTCCAAGCACCCAAAAGCTTGCTCGAAAAGGATGCGCACAGCCACGCGCACCGTCACACATGGCAGCCTTAATGCCGTCTTCCGCGAGCTCAAGAGCACCCGAGATTCCGTAGCCGACTCAGCTGATGTCTTGGCCCTCCACAAGTGCACTCTGCAACGTGCAAGTGGCGCGCCATCTCGTACCGTGATTTGCTGATCGCTGTCCCTAAGTCCCAAGGAGACAAAGGCGGCGGCTCTTGTAACCCACAAGTCAAGCACCTTCAAGATTGGCATGCGTGGCCGACGTATACGAGAGGGCTGCGGTGAGGCTTTCAGGCAACGGTGCGGGAACATGTTAAGTGCGGTGCGCCCTGCGTCCCTGGAGGTTGACACTACTTTTCGTTTTTCAGTCAGGCTACCTGTTTGTTGTGCGCTGTCGGTCTGTTTTGGTGGGTAAAGAGCTGGACATCCTGGCTAAGATCGTCTTGGACGGGGGCCTGAATACAATAAAATAAGAGGCGGATATCCGCATCTGCTCGCATACACGATCGTTAACCTCATACTACCGTCCGAACCAGTATGAGGTCTTGCCATCTCTTCTCAGCGGTTCTTGCGATCGCTGCGTCGGTCGAGGCACAATCGCAATCATTGGCGATCACAAGCACGCCTCGATTCTCGTCGATAGGAGACGTCCAGCCAACAGCAACAGAAACAGCATCTGGACCGATACAAACAGGCCAGGCATGTGCAGAGGTTGCAGATCTCGTGACTTCTTCACGATCGCGCTTTCCTAGCGTCAATGCAGAGGTTGGTGAACACAGCACCAGAAGTCAATGTTTCGAACCCATGAAGGCTGACCGTATTACAGCTCGCGTATGCGTGTCTTAAGTCTGTGCCAATAAGTGCACATGATGCGAACTTCACAGTCACCTCGATCAAGCAAATGGTCGAGTTTCAGTCGACGTTGACATACCTCAAAGATCCGCCTACAGGCTGGCCTAATGATCCTGTGGATCTCCTTGCTGGACTAGATGATATTGCTTCTAAAGTCAACGACGGCACATACACGAATGAGTTCGACTTCGAAAACGACATTGCAGGACTTCTCGTGAAAGCGCACGATGGGCATCTCGCTTTCAATGGCATGGCGTATGGCGGTGCCTTCCGGTGGCGAAGAAATCTTAATATCGCATTAATCTCTGCATCAAGAGACGGGAGCGCTGTTCCTGAGGTCTGGTCCGTTCGAGACTTCAACGCATCCCAATCTGATTATGAGCCATCTCCAATCACCCAGATCGACGGACAGGACGTGCAGCAATTTCTCCAGGCAGAATCTTTGAAGAGCGCCTACCACGATCCCGACACTAGGTACAATGTACTGTTCTTCATGTCTAGCGCTGAAGCCTATGGACTGTTCACCAGCCCAAGGTTCTACCCGGGACCTACAACGAGCGTCACGTACCAGAACGGAACGACTAGAGAATATGCGAACGCAGCTGTGGTTCTGCAGCCAGACACATGGTCAAGCATCGCCAGCCCGGATGACTTTTACTCGGTATACATTACACCCTCAACAACCAGCTCTTCCGGGACGAAGGCGAAGAAGCGGGATCCGAATGCTATACCATTCCACCTTGATAACCCTCGTGACCATGAGATGACAGGCTACAATACCATCCAGCAGGGTTCCGCCCCGTTGAACTACCCCAAACCTTCAGTAGCTCACTCCGCCGATCTTGTGCCTCTCGCGGGCTACTTCGTGAACACCGGCGCTGGCGAGGTCGGTGTCTTCGTTGTAGGTACATTCAACACCGACGACGTAGCTGGTGCGCAAGAATTCCAGCAGGTCACTGAGAAATTCATCTCCACCGCGCAGTCCCGCGGCGTCAGCCGCATCATCATTGATGTGCGCCAGAACGGCGGCGGAAAGGTCATCTCTGGCTACGACATGTACAAGCAATTCTTCCCGGACCAGGAGCCGCAGACGCAGTCGCGCTGGCGCGGCCACGCAGCGAGTGAGATCTTCGGCGAGAACATCTCAGGCTTCAAATCTCTGACGACTTCGAACGCAAACCTCTACGTCAGCCCCTTCAGCAAAGCAGCCTACGTCAACGCCGACGGCACCGACTTCGGCTCCTGGTCCGACATGTACCCGCCCGTCCAGCACCACAACGACCGCTTCACGAGCCTGCTGCGATACAACCTCTCCGACCCCCTGACCACCAGCAGCGAGAGCCTGGCCATCGGCATCACAGTGACGGGCTATGGCAACCGCGCAGACATCACAACCCCGCCGTTCCGCGCCGAGGACATCGTCATCCTCTCCGACGGCATCTGCGCATCAACATGCGCCATCTTCCTCGAACTCATGGTCCAGCAATCCAACGTGCGCACCATTGCCGTCGGCGGCCGCCCACAGCCCGGGCCCATGGTGCCCGTCGGCGGCACAAAGGGCACGCTCGTCACGCCATCCGAGTTCCTACAGGCCCTCGCACAGTACGTGGTTGCTCAGTTCGCGGACAGCAGGGCGCAGGCGCAGACATGGTTGCAGATCGTACCGAATCCGTTCGCCATCGCGGTGTCGGATGCGGGTGTGAATTTCCAGGATAACATCCGCAAGGGCAAGGAGGGCGCGGGTGTGCCGACGCAGTTCCTCAATGATACGGCGAGTTGTCGGATCTGGTATGAGCCGGACATGTACCTCAATGTTACGAGTCTGTGGGCGAAGACTGCGGAGGTTGCGTGGGGGAACAACGGCGCGCTTGATGAGGGTGCTTGTGTCTCTGGGAGTGTGACGAGTAGGGAGCAGCAGACGGGCGGTGGGGATGCGAATCCGAGCGGTACTGAGGATGGCGCGGCGGGTTCGAAGGAGAGTAAGGATGCTGCTGCTGGGCTGAGGCCTAGTGGTGACGGGTGGGCAGCGATCATCGTCTGCGGTGCTGTTGTTTTGAGCTCGATGGGTGTGGGTATGGGTATTATCTGGTGATGATATCTCGTGTTTGCATTGCTGGCGTTCTAGCACTTCCCAAATGGCAAAATGGTCAAATGGAGTTCCAACATTCTATCGTGATACTCTGTTGGGGTCGGGTGCTCAAGTTAAGTATCGCTTGCCCCGCCGCTAATTGGATGTTGTCGGCTGCTGCACTGAGTACGCTGCTCGTTGCGAAGCTCTTGAGCTGTTGGAGCTCAGCTTTCAGCTCGGCATTCACATCCTCCAACGGCTGGATCTCGTTGAGAAGATCGGCCTGGGATGTACTGTATACTGTCGCGGCTCTGCGAGACGGCTGAGTTTGGCCTTTGTCAGGTAGAGCGCGATTAGCAAAGACGTGGGTGTATGCTTTACAAGTCTTGCATTGATCTTCTGCTCCTACGCTCGCTGATAGAATCTGCACAATACAACGACCACACACACCGAAAAACATTCGCAAAAACGCTACAAATCTAACCCATATGCCCTCAACGCCATAGACCGTTTCACAAAGCAACCCTAGTGCTCCTTACGCCTCGGCGCACTGGGTCCCGCACTAAACGCACCCGACAAGATCCGCTTGAGCTGTCTTGGTTTGAATCGATCCGCGGCGGTTGGTCTCTGGCTGGACGCCGACGCGCTACTCCTGCGACTCATCCCCGTGCCCTGGCGCGTAAGTCCGTCCTGTGCCTCCCAAGCGCCGACAGCCGCACTGTTACGCCGGGCATTCATGCGCCTCGTCGCATCCTCATTCTCCTTCTGATGCAGCGACTCGCTCGGAAGCAAGATAGCGCGATCCAGGGCGTACGGCAAACCACGGTGGCGGCCGCGGATCTGCATAGCGATGATGATGAGTTTAGACAGCGTCTTGAACTGTCCGGAGAAACTCGTGTTGACGCCCGGGTAGCCGAGACTCAATCCGACGGTGCCGTACGCGGAGACGATTTCGAAGAGCACAGAAAAAAGTGTGAAGGCGTAGTCATTTGTGTTTTCGAGGCGAGAGCCTTCGACGATGGCGATCAGGAAGAAGCCCAGGAACACGAACCACAGGTCGAAGGAGAGTTGGCGACGCAGGTGATGTCCCAGGTAGCTGGAGTGGGCGTTGTCGTCTTCGTCGTCGGCCCAGACACCGAGAGATTTTTCTTCGTAGACATTGGTTTGCCGCATGGACATGGCGATGGGGAAGATGGAGATGTACATCATGATCAGGTAGCTGACCTGGATGGCGGGATGCAGTTCGGCGATGTTGACGACGGCGAATCCGGCGGTGCGAGTTGCGGCGGCTTGGAACAGGCCGTCGAGGAAGCGGAAGCCTGGCGGGAGGACGGTGACGGTTGGGTCGTTGAGATCGAGGATGATGAAGAAGATCAGATCGATGCCGTTCAGCAAGACTAACACACCAAAGAGCCACCAATTGGCTTTGCTAGGAAAGAGCAGGGTGAAGCATCGACGAGGGTGATCGAGAAGGAATCGGAACTCATCCCATATACCGCTTCCCTTTGGCACGAACAAAGAGCAGAGCCAGATTACGAAGCGAAGCATGCACGGAAAGCCAGTGTTTCCGATGATGATCAGGAACGTACCGAGAATGAGAGGCAACACCGCAAATTGGAACGAAACCATGGAGTCTGGAGTCAGCGTGAAACCGAGATCGTTGAACATGGACGCCGGGGTGAAGAAGCCCCACCAGACGGGAGTGACGCCCACGTCCTCGACTACTTGCGTATAGCGCTTAGACCGCGTAATCCAGGGTGTCAGGCAGACCATGCCGAGCAGATGGAAGCCAACGAAGTACGCGCAGAGAACCCAGGCTAGTGTCTTCAAAGCACGGTACTCGATGCCGCCAAGCTCCTCACGCTGGTCTTCTGTCAGATCAACGAAGTTGGAATTTCGTCCTATCGTAGGTGCCCAACTGAGATATGGCATGGGGTCTGCTTCTTCTTCGTCATCTTTATCCCTAGTGAAGAAGCTGGCAATAGTTCGTGATCTCGATCGGTTGCGAAGGTGCATGCTCGAATTGGGCGCGTCGGGATCCTGTTTCCGGTACACTGAAGCGCCAGTGGTAGGGCGCTGAGGACCGTCGAATGTGATGTGGTTCCTGAATTTGGGTGCGTCTCCGTTCGCTCCGCTTACGCTCGTGGAGCGAGATCGCCGCCTCGAGGGCCGCTGGTCGTCTTCGTGTGATGCGCGAGTCACTTCGCGTGTCAGGTCGTCATCAGTGACGTGCTCCGGTACCAGTCCTCGATCGAAGTCTCGTGGGCCTGGGATGCGCAGGGTGCCTTCCTTGGGAGCCCGCTGCTTCTCTACGAATGCAATGCTCTTCTCCTTGTCTTGAACGGGGAGGTTCACAGCGGGCGAATCAACGGCATCAGAATCGCGGCGCTTCATCGGAGTCTTCGTGTCGACATTGTCTGCCCACACAATGCCCGAGTTCGTATGCTGAGGAGTGCCAGGCCGTTCGAGGGGGTCAATGTCGTCGTCGCTGCTCGAGCGTGAAGGCTTGCGGTGGGTGAACCCGGCGTTGCCGTTCGTCTCCTGGAAGGCGTGCTCGTCCTCGATAACTCCGCCCTCGGCATGTCCGCTGGCGCTGCGCATGACGTTGATGCGGCGATTGCCGACCCCGCGCTCCTCGTCGCCCATGTGCCGTTCCTGCTCCTCCCTCATCTGACTCTTGCGCTTGGACAGGGTGCGGGTGCGAGTGGCGCGCATGCTGCGTGCCTCGAGGACGACGCTCTGGAAGCGCTTCTCGAACCAGTACAGGCGGATAAAGACGACGAAGGTGTTGATGAAGATCGGGGTGCAGACGCAGGTGATCAGCATGATTGCGATTTGCTGGTACAGGGCGAGCTTGTTAACGTCGATCCTAGAGAATGGTCAGCAAAGGGTCTCTGCGTTGCTTGGATTGAACGCACGTATTCAGTCCGCTCTGTGTCGCGGAACCGCTCGCGAAGAAGAGCGCATCGATGTAGTCTATATTTCTCTGGCCATACAGAATGACAGACCCGATCAGGGTCATGACGATCAGGTATGTATCTGCTCCCGGTCAGGGGTCGTCCGCCATGCAACCAGCTTGTACATACAGTGCAGCGTGATGAAGTTCAGCTTGGGCTTGAACATATTCAGGAACTTGGGCGTGTGGTCCCTCACCCAGTGGGCAGCGGGAACAATCGTCTCGGCGAACATGTTGGCAGTCTCCGCGCCCTCCGGCCTTCAGGTCGTGTCGGTTGCGTGCGCGCCGGCGGTTGAGTGCAGTGATTGAGGAAGGCGACGGATACGGGTCTGCGTTAGCTGCACCACGCAGGCTCGCCAGGAGTAGTCAGCGCGCTCAGCCAAGAACCCAACGGACCGACCCGAGTAGCGTGCAGCGTGAAAGATAAAGTGGGTGGGTGTGCATGGCGGCCGGGGAAGGGGCGTGTGGGAAGAAAAGTCGAGCGGGTCGGAGTGGGTGCGGTCAGTGAATGAGCGCTGTGCGCGGTCTGCGGTCTCGAATCATCGCAATCTCACACTTGGCGTCATCGCGAATTCCCGGTTCAAGTGCCCCAGGGAATCCCTCGGAGCTTTGTCGTGCAGCCGTGGGCCACGCGAAAAAGAACCGCCCACAGGGGACCCGGCGAATCAAGCATCACCAAGCACCGAGTTGTGAAACACAAACAACGCACGGTCTGCTTGCGAAAGGAGACTTTCGTATCGCATGCACTCAAGCCGCTGCGCCTCTGCCAAGTCACTGCACGCCACGACCGTTTCGGCTGACAACTGTACCCGCCCCGCCTCCAGTTTGACATCATTCGAGAAGAGAGACAAAAGCTTCCGGGGCTGCCGTGCAAGGGTCCCGTGCAGAAACAACGTCCAACAGCGCAGCACTGCCTAGATAAATGGCTCAAAAGCACTGTGGGCACCGACATAGTATTGACAGATCTGGTAGTACATCGTAACGCGTCGCGGCTTCTCTTCATGCAATAACGATGGCGTGGTAAACACAAGGAAACGATAGACTGCAACTTCCTCCACCCCTACTCCTCCCATTATACCTCCCTTCTTATTCTGTGCCATTGGCCTTCTCGAGCGTCGGTGTTACGGCGCCGGAGCCTGTGCCTTTCTTGGGCTTGAGAGTGAGCGGGAACTGGAAGACTTCGTCCGTCTCTTCCTCCTCACTGTCTCGTTGTTAGCACATGTCAGGCGTCTGGAGAGTTCATATACTCACGGAAGCTTCCACGCAATGTAGTCCTCGGTGCTCAGCCCTTCACGACCCTCCTGCAGCGAGGCAAAGTCACCTGGCGTCATCATGCCTGAACGATCCCGGGGCGATCCAGGCTCTGACAACGGCCTCGAGATCTTCGCCTCATTAGCGCTGAAGAAGTCGGGCTCATCATCGTCCTCGTAGGCGTTGGGGTACGCTCTCCGCAGCGCCAGTTGTCGGGCCTTGACGTATTCCAAGCCCATACGCTTCCAGTCGAGCAGATCGCTCAGTCGCTCGGTCCGGTTACGCTGGTTGATACGCTGGCGCTTGCTCTTCCTTGTGAAATCGAACATGTAGTCCACGAGCTGGTTGACCGAGTCATCGACACCCTTCATCCTGCGGTCGACAATGTAGATACCGTAGTCCTGGGCGTTCTCAATCAGCTCCTCCATGTAGCAACCAAAACCTGAGAGGTTGGTTGTGATGCTAGGAACACCCATAACTGTGCACTCGGCGGGTGTGTAGCCCCATGGCTCGTAGTATGACGAGAACACACCGAGATGGGTTCCGCGAACGAAATCGTCGTAGTCCAGAGGAAGGACAGGGTTGGCAGAGTTCAAGAACTCGGGATGGAACACAACCTTGACGCGGTCCGAAGGGTGATTGAAAAGCTGACACCTTCGCAGCTGGTTCAGAACGGGGTCCTCTGCATCGTTTGCCATGTTGTGTGTGACGATAGGAGGCAGGTTGTGCCTCTTCATAGCGTACAACCGGCGACGAAGCAGGATCTTGTCCTGAGGCGAGAGCAAGTCCTTGTCCTCGGGCAGTTCCTGGCCTTCGGTCCAGGTCAACGACCGCTCAAATAGCTTCTTCGCTACGTTCGCAGCAATGTTGTCAACGGTGTCGTGCAGAGACTTGATGACGGCCTGGCCTTTGAGTGAGTCGACAGAGAGCGAAGTGGTCTGCGCTGGCAGGATGATGAAAGCCACGACAGTCATGTCCGAGTTCTCTGCCTTCATCTTGTGATTCAATCGCGCCAGAGACTCGATGAACATATCGACACCTTTGTTGCGGTACTCGTACCGTCCAGCTGTGAAGAAGTAGAGAGTCTTATCAGGATCGAAGTCGTTGTGGCCGTAGAAGTGACCTCGAATGAAGTCGTTGATCTTGACCTTGGACTGCTGGTGCAAGTTTTGGAACTCGTGGGTAGCCGAGAACTTCTTGACGTTCAGACCGTTGGGCAAGACACCGTCCGGCTTGCGCTTGAGAAGATGCTCGCTCTCGTATGCAGTGATGTGGGAGACAGTTGTGAACACATCAGCCGCATGTGTTGCTGCGCGCTCTATGCAGTAACGGTGGTAGATACCACGCTTTCCAGCCTCAGCATCGACATCGAAGTATTGCAGGTTGTTGTAGAAATCGACCGAGCCTGCGCAGAGGTAGCGACCAAGCAGCGTGGCGTGAGTGGTGAAGATGGTGGTCACGTCGATGCGGCGCTTCTTGCAGAGCGGCACCGCAACACCTGCGAGCCATTCGTGGAATTGCACGATGATAGCGCGCTTCTTCTCGTGGAATGTGTACTCGCCCAAGAACCACGCAATGAGGTAGCCGAAGACGATAGCCTCGTTGGTCTCGGAATCGCCAGGCGGCGAGGGAATGCCGGCGGAGGACCACAGGTCGCCCTTCCACTCGTCGAGCCACCTGTAGGCTGTGCCTGTGTCGAAGAGGAGCACGCGAGGAGCTCCGTCGATGAGCCAGCGTCCGTACAGCGTCTTGATGCCGCGCTCTTCCATCGACTTGATGGTGGCTTGCAGAGCAGGGTCCTTAGGCTCTATGGGCTCGACCTCGACTTGCGCCTGGATTGCTCGTCAGTGATGGAGCACCATGTCTCTGCTGCAATTGCGCGTACCGAAGCTCTGTTCCAGGGCCCCAGCAGGGTGTATGCTGCGCCATACTCGGCGGTGGTGACCTGGGCCTTGGACTTGAGCACCGAGTAGATGCCACCCACTGCGGCGTCGAGGTCAGCGTGTGAAGCGTGGGGCAGACAATTGCTACTAGAGCTTCCAGCAGCTCGTACCTCTGTTGGCGACCTCGGTCGCGACCTCGAAGAGGACGTGGTTGCTGACGTCTCGTGTCTCGGTTGCCATTGCGTCGGTCAGGAATGCTGGCAGCTACGTGATGTGTGACGGGCTGCGCCGCGGTTTTGAGGGGAAAGCTGAGAGAGGGTCCCGGGCCTAGCTGGAGAGCTTCGAGCTCGAGGCTGGTCTCGTTTGGAGCTACTGCGGGTGGCACTAGACAAGCGCGTGTATTCCTTAGTGTTGGGATCGATCTGGCCGTGCCGGGCACGTTGAGGAGCCGCAATCGGGGGTACAGGGAAAGAATGCAGAGTTGTCTCCAGGATTAGCAGAGCAAACAAGGGAGAGGACAATCACGGTCAAATTGGCAATGCATTGGGCTGCCCAGCGCCCTCTGCCGCTCGCGAGAGAGGTTGGGGTTAATTGGCAGCTATCACGGGTCCAAGCTGCCGTCTGACATCATTTCACGACCATCGAACGATGCATTGCCCAATGGCAGCCATCTGTGCGGCTGCTACGCCAACTCCACACACTCCACACTCCACAGCAAGACGAACACCAGCCCGAAGCAAGCAATTCTTCCTCTCGCCGCGGCCCGTGGGATTTGGTGAGGTCGTGCAGCCTCAGCAGGGTTTGTCGCCAACAGCTCAACAATCCGTCAGTGGAGATGAAAACGGAGAAATGGCCGACAAAAGCCGGGGTGCACTCGTCTTCAGTGGTTCTCCCATCTTGAAAACACCACATGAGCAGACCTCGCGAACGCCCAGCCAATGTCTGCAGAGCTGTACCGCTGCATAGTTCCGTCATACCACCGATGATGCGGGGTTGGGGGTTGACGTTTGGCAGCAGACGCTCTCCGCCTCAAGTTTGTGGAGCTGTGGAGCCTGGAGGTGGGCCACGTGAAGATTTCTCCCACAGCCATCGTAGCGCGTCGGGTAACTAGCGAAATACAGCAATGGGGCGTTTGCATTAATTCTGTGAAAACTGGGGTTGTGAACAGATACAAAGCGCAGGCCGAGAATCCACCCGCACCGAGGGCCTCGTCAGCCTCAACAGCTCCCAAACCTCATCAATGCGCTGGAGCACGTAAGACAACGCACGCGAATACGAACCCAACAACAAACGACGACACCCAGATCCCGCGGGCCCCAAACACCATTACTCGGGATATCGAACTCCTGAAATGCTAAGAATGACACCGTTCCGCTCTCTACTCATTACTCGCTCTCCTCCTGTTCGCCTCCACGCAACGATCGGCCAAACGCTACTTGCCTGATCGATCAATGACAGGCCCACTTGCGCCACCGATGTTCGCGAGCAGGCTGCCTGACTGGAACTCTCGCTCGTCTGAGAAATCCAGCATGGGACCACGTGCCTTCGAACCGTCCATCACTCCACGACCGACCTTTGCATTGCCTTGCGCATAGCCAGCTTGCGACAGCAACCCGCCTGTGAAGGCTTCCCTATCATCTTGCGGCGCGCCGCTGTGGTTGTTGAAGGTGTGAGCTGCTAGTGGCTGGCCACGACCCTTCAGCGACTTGGTACGCTCGTTTGGCTGAGGCGCATACACTGGGCGCGGTTTGGCGCGCCAGTCTGTGGACGAGGGAACCTGGATAGCTTCGTCCATGGAAGTTGCGCTTTCCACAAGAGGGCCTGCGTTGGCCCCGGGATTGTAGCCTTTGCCTTGCTTAGCGAATTGGGGTGGAGGGCGGTACGTCGGAGTCAAGTCGACCAAAGGCTGTGGCATCCCAGGGACACGCTTGGAAGCAGTGCGCCGGATATCGCTTGAGGTTCTTCGGTGATGGCCGCCATTGCTCCGAGTAGATGAGCTGCGGTTGAGTCCAGAGCTTGGGATCATCTGGTCCATGTTACTGATGAGTGAAGGTCCTTCGGTGAAGGCACCATTCTGCTTCTGCTCGCGGTCTTGCACTGCCTTCTGGCGAGTCGTGTAGGTCCGGCCAAGGAGCCCACCAGCGGCAAAGGTCTCTTCTTCTTGAGATCTGTGGCTCTGCGTGATAGAATTCTGACGACTGTTGTCTTCGGGAGCGTTGTTCGTTGCGAGGGCAGCAAGACCACGACTGATAGGCGGTGGCTGCTTGGTTCGAACAGACCTTTTTGTGGCATGCATCATGGGTTGCACACCGCCCAGCTTCGAAAGTGGTGCGTCGTCTGGAAATTCTCCGGGCTTGTGCACCTCAATCTCGTCCAGCTTCTTGTTGAAGTCGCTCATGTCAATGAGTGATGTGAATGCGCCCAACTGATAATGTGATCCGACGGACTCGCCACGGCTGTGCGATGGAGCTCCAGGCAGGATACCAGGCCCAGCACTATCCAATACTTTCTTCGTAGCGGGCGACTTCTTAAGACCCTCACCCTTCTCGTACTTCAAATGCCAGCTACGCCAGGTTTGCAAGGTCCTCCAGAAGGCATTTGCGATAGCTCTGTCGTTTGTACAGAAGAAGTGAACGTACTGCGACTCATCCGCGAAGATATTCGACTTCTGTAAGCTCTTGACAGCAAAGACAATCTTTTTTGGGGGCTTGACCCTCCCAATTTTCGCTTGTGTGACCTGGTAAATGTCGTAGTCTGTGAGATGGCATACGTTTTCTTGATCCGAAGTCTTCACCTTCTCGTTCTTGGCTGTGACAAGCTGTCCATCGGAACGCAAAACGAAGAACTTCTTTGTCCACTTTCCGGGTTTCGAGGAATGGTTCAGCATGCAAGACATGCCTTCCGGTCTCTTCTCTGGCACACCATAAGACAGCAGTTCATCTTGGTCGATCCCGTCAATCGCTGCGTCGATAATGATGAGCTCGTTTTGGTCGTCGTAGTCCCATGAGTTCATGACGTCGCGTACGTATTCGTAATTGCGGAGCGGTCGCTTGATGTCCACCTTCTTGAACCACTCCATAGCCACAGCTGTTCGAACAGGAACTGGATCCGGAAGAATGACATCGGCCGATTTGAAGAGATCAAGCGGTGTGGTGGTCGGCGTGATCGGGAGCTGAATGCGTCTCTTGTTGAACACGACTGTGACACGCCTCTCGCCACCGTTCACCGCTGAAGTCGGCGCATCGATACCCAGTACAGCGCCACCACCACCAGTCAAGATGGCGTCTGGCTCCTTCGTTCCGCTGGGCTGCCTAGCTGTTCTGGGCCTTTGGTCATTCGAGTTGTGCGTCGCAGTCCGGGGTCTTGCAGATGTAGTCGACCTCTCCTCGCTCGAAATCGACAGACCCTCGTCCTTGCGCCGTTTGAACAGCCCGAAGCCTTCATGTCGCGGAGGGGACGCTGGCGGCGACCCTGACGACTGTGACAGAAATGTGCGTGACTTCTCAGCCAGCCGTGCCTTGTTCTCCTTCTCGAGCTTAGCTCGGCGCTCTTCCTCCTTCTTTTGCTCTATCATCTTTTGTGCCTCCGCTTTGCGCAGCTTCTTCCCACGCTCCTTCTCTACTTTCTCCTCCTCTCGTTGGAGTCTCAGCGCTTCGGCGGCTTCAGCTACTCGCTCAGCTTCCAGGCGGGTTGCCTCCTCCTGCTCTAGGCGCCGCTTCTCCAGGCGCTCGATTTCGGCTATCTTGGCCTCCTTCGCTGCGCGAGCCTCTGCCTCCATCTTCTCCTTCAGCAGCCGCTGGCGTTCCCTTTCCTTCTGCAGGAGCATTCTGGGATCCTCGTGCTGCTGCTGCGGGGGCAGTCGAGCATCTCGTGGGAGAGGCGGTGCGGCATCTGCGCGTTTGCTGGCGGTTCTCGGGCGGGGCTGGACATTGTTTGCAGTCTGCGAGGATTGCTGTGGTGTGCTCACGGCGCGGTGACGGGCAGACGAGGAGGGCGGCAGTGTGGTCTGGGGCAGTGGAGGGGCTTGCGGAGCCGTGTTGGAGCGCAGAGGGGGAGCATTTGGGCTGGTCGCGTGCGCGGTGGGAGGTCGGCGGTGGTAACGGCTCATGCTTCTGCCTATGTTGCTATTGGGCATCTCGCGCTGGGCACCTCCAGAAGTATGCGCCTCGGGCATGGCGGGCATCGGGGGCATTGGTGGTGCGGGATGCTGCGACTGTTGTGCCTGCTCTTGCGCGCGTCTCACACTGCGGTAACGAGACATTTTCTGGGGCGCCGCAGCCGGCGGCTCTGTTATGTCGCTTGCCATGCTGTGCGACAACTGTGCATCTGCGTTCCTGAGCAAGCGTGGAGTATGCAAGGGACCAAAGGTTGCATTAGCTGCGTACAGTCGCCCATGGAGACGTGCAAAGTTGCGAGGAAGGCGAAATGTGCACGATGAGCGCGGCAGGTGCAAGCGGGTAAACGGCTTCTATTCAATAAATTATACCAGACACCAGGTGGACGGCGCATTGCTTCGCATGCCACTCATTTCAGGAGGAAGCGTTAAGGCGGCTCGACCGTGCCGACCTAGAAATAGACAGGGCCTGTGGACCCCTCTTTTCCTAGTGCCAGCCCTAGTACACACAGAGGACCTCTCCTGGACGTAGACATCATGAAACGCACCCACTCCACATGCCATGAACACTGCGGCCTCCCCCACAGACCCCTAAGACCAGGGATCGCGGTGGTCACGAGTTGAAACCTGTTGCAGATAAAACAGCAAGGTTCCCGCCACGATCTGCTTGCAATTTCACGAAACGGGCAGCTCGGCATCCAGCCACGGCTGAGAGGTACCAGACGAATAACGCTTGACTAGCCGACAATAGCGTCCCATCGAGGAGTTGGAGGCTGCGAGCAATCAAGGTCGCGTTGTTGGACTGGATCTTTGATTGGGACGAGGAGATGAGAGCTGTTGGTGGACGCACGCCGAGGTCATACGAATACACGCGAATACGCGTTCTGGCGCATTGCCAGCTCACCTCTCATCGTTTTGCACGACAGGTAAGGCAGATTCCTGTCGGTCAATTTACGCCGGTCAGTGTTGCTGATGGGCGCCTGCAAAGCTGGGGGATGTCATGCATGCAGGCCTGATATTCATTTAGCATGGCAGTGCAGCTGCGTCCAGTCCACTTTCAGTCTATTTCGCGCAAAAAGTTGAAAATGTTCCCTCAATATCGCAAAGGTAGACAACATCTAGAAGACCGTCACCAGGGCTGTGGGTAACTGCCGCAAGCCTATACATACTCTTGAGCAGCAAAAAGATGTCACCATATTCTAAGCTGGGAGGAGCATGAAGGAGAGTCAACGTTTGCCTGTGCGTTCTCCAGACTCGTTTGGAGTCATTGATCTCGTCCCATGGCAACTTCTCTAGAATGCAGGAGACTGACTGCGATGTTGACAACCCGTTCTAACATTGCGAGTCATCGGGGCAAAGGCATCAAAGCGGATGTCGATTCACACTCACACTCGACTCTCGTTCACCTTCACAAATGCATCCTGCAGATTTACGACCCCCTACACATCATGTCTCCCTTTCGCAAAACGGCGTTTGCCTTTGAGAACACTCATCCAATACCATGCGGCGAAGACTTCACATTATCGTAGCAATCGTCACAGTGGTGATTGCCTTCGTTCTCCTCCACCGTCATGGCTATCTACCACCTCTGCAACAACAGAGCCTTGCACCAGCAAACGCAACACCCGGCTTCGGCACCATCCTAGCCGTGTCCCGCCCTCACTCCCGCCGCCTCGCAGGACTCCTCTGGGCAGCGAACCTGACCGACCTCCAGATCGAGGTGCCGTCTCAGCCAAATTGGACAGACAACGACCTGCGCTCATTCCGACTCGAGTCAGGCTCATTCGTCTCAAAGGGCAGCGGGCTCGCATGGCTAGGCCACCTGCACGTTTTACGCACTTTCCTCTCAAGCAGCGCCTCAACAGCACTCATCCTCGAATACGAGGCAGACTTCTCCCTCAGCATCCGCGTCCAGCAAGTCCCCCTACTGGCGTCGAACCTGCGTAAGCTACTCGGAAGCGCTGACTCCTTTTGGCCCGACACATCGACATGGGACATGTTCTACCTCGGGCACTGCGACGACGCTCTCCCCTCTGCCTCAAACCCCCTCCTATCCCACCCTCACACACTATACCCAGACACCACAACACCGCCACACTCTACCTTGCACCCCGACACATCCAACTTCCTGCGGCTGTCTCGCGTACCAGAACAACAACGGTTCCTGCACAGAACCCTCGCGCCGCTCTGCACAGTCGCGTACGCCGTGCATCGGCGCTCTGCGGAGGCGATCGTGCAGCGCTTTGCGAGGGAGGAAATGGGGGTGCCGGCGTTCGACGTCAAGATGTTGAGGGCGTGTGCGCAGGGGTGGAAGTGTTGCAGTGTGAGCCCTGAGGTGGTGCATCATGGGGATTGGGGGGGGGGGGGGGGATTGCGGCTGTGGATAGCGGGCACAATAGCGAGGGAGGCGGAGATGTGAGAGTGGAGAAGGGGACGTGGAATGTGGGGTGTGGCGCGAGGTATGAGCAGTTGTGGGTTGAGGAGGGGGATCTTAACGGGCGGGAGGAGGCGAGGGAGATGGTGAGGGAGATGCTGGAGCGAGGCGAGGGGGAGTGTCCGGTTGATCTTGTGAAGGCGGAGAGGAGTTGGAAGGGGTGCGAGTGGGGGGAGTGTGGAGCACAGTCGTGATGGCGGTAATGGATAACGCTGGCAGTACCCGAGATACTTACCAGGGGTGATAAAGGGCGAATGAAGACTCCGATTCCTATGTACAACTGGATGCTGCCCAGTCCATCCCAATGCCACGAGGTATCGTGTCCAGCCATGATGAAGTCCCGAACGCCTACTGCTATGATACAGTCGGGTAGATGAAAGAAAGGGGTATTCGAGAAGAGAATCGCGAAAGGAAATAACGACGTAGGACACAATTGTACCCAATGTGGTCTGCAGAGCGATACATGCTATGCAAGTCTGTAGATGCGCAGGAGCGATGAGTTCTACCTCATCGCCATAAATCGGCCCTCGAGGCACGCTTGTCGCGTCCTGCATGGGTCATCCAGCTTGCCCGCACTCCGGGGCCGCCAGGGCTCGTGCTGAGGGAGTGCGAGTGGCTGTGGCCAAAGCCGCCAAAACTGCCACCGCCACCACCCGCTGTCATGTTTCCTGCGCTTCTCGGTCGGGCGTCGTTGTCTGCGGGTATTGCCAAGAAACCACCAAAGCCGTTAGGTACTACGATACTCTTTCGAGCATCACCACCCCATTGTGGTCCAAGACCCTTGTGTGCTGAGTAGCTACTGAGAGGGCGACCACCGACCATCGATGCCCGCCTTTGTCCAGCTTCTGGTGGGATGATGGATGTGAAGATCCACTCAAGTTCATCTAGACCCTTAGAGAAGATCTCAAGTGGTTGATTAAAAAGAGGCGGCGGGGCCTCGCTGAACGGACGGATGGGGGGTGCCAACGTGAGGACCTCAGGGAACTCAGGATCTTGAACATATACCTGCCGCAGTCCTGGAAGGCTATTAGACAGCAACGACTTGGCCAAGTACTGGTAATACGAGGCGCCCGGCGAGTAGATCTGGTTCGTTGAATTTGCGATGATTTCGTAGTGGAGTTTCCGAAGACTGTAAGACTCTAGAGGTGGCAGAGGATCCAATGGTAGCGATGCTGTGACTGTGGCGTTGTACTCAAGCGTTTTCAGGTTCGATGCTGCTCTCAGAATGGCGTGCAGGTCCGCGACTTGAATCCCGTTGCAGTTCTTGATGACCAGTGTCTTTAGCCTGGCGGCGCACATGTGGTTGGAGAGGTATTGTACCAACCCTTGCGCTGTCACGCCATGCACCTTCTCCAACTTCAGTGTCTCCAGAGGTGGAAACTGAGGCAGACCAGGCGCGTCGTGGAAGAACGAGTCGTTCATCCAAGCGCCGCCTTTCACACTGAGCTCGGTTAATCGAGGAAGCATACCAAAGACCTGCCTCAGTATGCTCGGCTCGATGCGCAGCTTGTTCAGCTCAACTACGCGCAACTCTTGCCAGTAGCCATGGAGCAACGACTCCAGCGACTGCTCTCCACCCTCGTTGTACTTCATTTTCTGAATGTGCGGGCAGCGCGCCTGCAGCTCTTGTCGCAGTAATTGGCATGACTGGTCGCCGTTGTAGAAGCCCTCTGGCAGATCAATGTAGTCGAGATTCGGACAGCCTGATACGAGGCGCGCTAGATCTGCCTTGCAAGATTCGCGTGTCATGTACGGCAATTTCACGAAGCGCACGCGCTGACCCAGATGCTGATTGCCGCGGACACTGTTGCTCAGCATCTGGAGGCGCGCCGTTGGAATGTCCTCTTGGTCGCCGTTGCGCGACCTGCGCCTTCGCTGCTCGGCGAAGATCTCCTCGAGCTCGCAATAGTGGACAGCGTCAATGCGGACACTGTTGTAGCTACGCTGGGTCAGCCTTATGGATCCAGGAGGTGTTCGAGACACTCACAGCAGACCAGCAGCAATGCCGTACCATGACCGCCGTGTCAGGGCGCAATGTGCCAGGTCGCGCATATCACAGGTCATGCACCCGTCATTGCCACTGTCCTCGCTGCCGTCGAGCGTGTCGTCAGTCGCGTGCGGACAGACCTCCTCGAAGATGCGGCGCAGCACCTTCTCCGGCAGGCGCGTCGTCTGGTCCGGCCCATGATATTCGTAGGTCGCAGGGGAGTAATAGTCGTTGCGCGGCGCGCGGAGGTCTACGCTTTTCTTGGGCGTCGACGACTTCTTCCTGGAGAAGCGCTTGAACCACCCCATAATGCCAGATCTGGACGCTCGATCAGTCGATGTATAATTTTATGGACGACTTCGAGGCTCGCGGCAGGGTAAATTCAGGGTGCTGCGGCAGTACGCGGGGTACATAGAGCTGTAGCTCAAGGTCAAGACTTACCGCTCCGCGGCTTGTGGGCCCGTTTTGAAACGCCGCGACATTGTCCAGATCAAGGCGCTGAACAATCCACGCTCAGAAGCGGTCGGCGCTCAATGACAAAGGCGGCAGATTGGAGGGTGGAAGTGGGCAAGTGGCTGCTCGTGGAGAGTGCAATCAGTCGCAGTAAACGCTCAGTGCGGTGCGGTCTTTGTGTTTAAGGGGCATCTTGTGGCCTTCTCCAACGGGACAATCACAAAGCCAAACACCGAGCAGACGTAGACGAATTGAGCTTGGTCACGGCTAGTGCGTAGGACATGTCAGCAAGGCGGTTGAGCATCCTATCAACGGTACAGCAGAGAGCAGTGAAATGCAGATCTGCTGTGCCGCGCGCAGAAACAAAGAATGGATGAGTGAGGTCTCTCAAACAACGCGTGTGGCTGCGGGGAACGACGCGTGCCAGGGGTAGGCAACTTTGACGGCAAGAGCACCGTTGACGGGAGGCTTTGTTAAGGCGGAACAGCGTCTCAGGAGGTCGCATGCGTATTTATAGATCTGCGCGTAACGTCACTCATCAACGTGGAAGTGATTCAGATGTGATTTTGCATAAGAGACAGCGAGCTCTGCAGTTGCAAGATAGCAAATCGATAGCTTCGCGTGCTTTGGAAGCTGACATCTGGCCTGGGATTGCACGGCAAGTGCATAACGATCACGCTGACAACGCACTCGCCAAAAGACTCCAGGTGCAGGGAGCTGCTTGACACTTGATGCGTGGAGGGCCGGCGCGGCGTGTTCTCGTTGAACCCTGCAATGTTGTGTTGTGGTTTCCCGGGGTGCAGCGCAGAGGACAGCAGCCTTCAGCTCGAGCGAGCAGCAGCAATTGTCAATGGGTTGCAGGCTGGTGTCGATTCGATATTTGGTGGGCGGACAGAGTCGCACAGCGGAGGCGGAGCACACGCGAGAGCGTTCAACAGACGCGTGCGCTGATCAATAATGAGAGGCGTTGTGGTGGTTTCAGGTGCCAATCAAGCGGGCAGCTTCGCCGAGCGCCCGTCGCCGGCCGCTAAATCATTACCCGTCTGCAGGCCGCCTCGAGATTGGAACTGGGAGCATGGAGAACATGCGGTTTGGAGCTCGCAGGTGGAATTGTGTAGAACTACAGACGCCCCGCGAGAGTCGGACTCGCTGCCAGCGTTGCCCATGAGGGGCCACACATCGTGAGAGAGAGAACACTTTTCCAAGCACAGCGTTCATGCTCCGGCTCTGCAGGACCGCACAGATCTCGTCGAACTCGCCAAGTCCCATGTCTGGCGCTGAGAGCGCGTTAGCTCCTCCATCCACGTCAAGAAATCTTCTGATGAACACTCGCACGGAGCTGCTGCCATCCCTACCGCACCTCCGACCACCTGTCTCATCTCACCTGGAGATCTTCTGCCTCGTCTCGTCTCTATTTCCAGAGACTCCACCGCCCACTTCACCTCCGCGAAGCTTGAAGCTCCCCTCATCAGGTGCTACCCATTCACCTGCCCGCTGACGTCCGCGCGCCTTCCTTCACAGCCAGGACCAAACAAACGCTCTTTCCACACTACCTTTACCCGACGTCAGCTCGCAGCTGAGTGCAGCTACACCCCACGCCTCACTTCGAGAAGATAACTGAGCAGCTGGTCCCCTCAGCAAGCCTGTGATAATGGCCTCCCAACCCACCCCCACGCCGCAGGCACCGAACCTCGACCGCTATGTCGTGATACACGTTGCTACGACGTGTGATGAGCACGGCGTATATGTTACCAAGGACTCCGCTGAGGTCATTGAGCTTGGCTGGATCCTGCTCGACGCAAAGTCTTGCGAAGAGGTATTGCTTCCACTGCATCCGCCATTGCACACGCAGCTGCTAATGCATGTCGTCAGCTCCACCGTGAGAGCGTACTTGTGAAACCCGTCAACACCCCCATCACTGCATTGTGCAGTAAGTTGTCCCCTTCGAGCAGCCCTGCTCCGCAATTGGCTGACGTATACCTGCAGCAAGCTTGACTACCCTGACCTGGGACCAGGTTAGGAACGCCGGCTCCTTCAGGGATGCCATCAACCGCTTCGACCAGTTCGCACAGGAGCACATCATACCCAAACAATACGAATTCGCATTTGTGACCCTCGACTCGTGGGACCTGCGTGTCCAGCTGCCCCGTGAGGCCCGCGATAAGGCCGTTGTCCTGCCTCCATACCTCCAACACTCCCGCACATTTGATCTGCGCACCGAGTACCAGCGCTGGCAAGCACACCACCCCGAGTCATTGCCATTTGGATCGAGTGCACTCACCAACATTTGTGCTGCTCTTGAGGTTGAGCCCGTGCAGTCGTCAGCTCCTATTAAGCACAACCTTCCCTTTCACTTGCAGGCTCTCGCCCCCGCCTCGCCAAGGCGGGCTATGGAAGAGGCTGTCACCCTCGCAAGAGTACTCCGTGGCCTTATCCGCAAGAGCCAACCGCCCCAAGAGCACCCCGACGTGCTCACCAAGCCCATGGACGCTCGCGCCGACGTTCGTGCCTTCCTTTCTGAGCGCAGCAAGGTCCTTCACATGAGCGGTCTGCCCCACGACACCACTCAATCCGAACTCGAAAGTTGGTTCACTCAGTTTGGCGGTCGTCCAATTGCATTCTGGACGCTGCGCACTCCCGACCAGCACAAGCCTACCGGTACTGGTTTCGCTATTTTCTCATCCCACGAAGAGGCTGCCGAGAGTCTCTGCATGAACGGCCGCGCCCTCAACGAGAAGGCCATCGAGGTTTCACCTTCCTCAAGCCGAGTTCTCGACCGCGCCGCAGAGATTATTACGCCTTTCCCTCCCAGCAAGAACAGGCCTCGTCCGGGTGACTGGAACTGCCCCTCATGCGGTTTCTCCAACTTCCAGCGTCGCACCGCATGCTTCCGCTGCTCTTTCCCGGCTATGCAGCAAGGACCTCAGGGTGGTGATCCCATGGGCGGATACGGCGGAGGTTACGGTTACGGCCATCCCGGCATGATGGGTCCTCCTCAGCACCACATGGGTGGTCACGGACACGGACACGGCATGGGCGGTGGTCACATGCGCGGAGGCACCGGCGTCGTTCCCTTCCGCGCTGGTGATTGGAAGTGTGGCGAGAATGGTTGCGGCTACCACAACTTCGCCAAGAACACGGCTTGTCTGCGCTGCGGTGCGAGCCGCGCGGGAGCTGCCGTTGTCGCTGACAGCGCCTTCCCCTCGCCCATGGATACACCATCAAGCTTCGGTATGGGTCCTCCATCCATGGGTGGTACTCCTGGCGCTGGTCCCTATGGGCCTGCTGGCTATGCTCAGGGTGGCTTCCCTCCCCAGCAGTACGGTGGTCCACCTAGCCAGTATGCTCTGCCCTCCGGCATGGGCGCTGCTAGCCCCTACCCTCCTATGGGTGCTCAGTACTCCCAGAATGGCGGCATGCACTCCACTCCTTTCGACAGCCGTGCTGCCGAAGCTGCTTTCAGTGCTGCTGACTCGTACCCTAACCAGGGCGCTCCCAACGGCGGCGGCGATCCTTTCTCTTTCCTTCCTAGTGCCTTTGGCTCGCTGTCGGTGAACGATGACCGCCGCAACAACTCAAACTCGGCCAACAAGTCACCGGCGTAAGCCACTCGTATATAAGGTATCATTCATGCCCATGGAGCTCTTCAGCAACTTGTCATCTGCATCCTTGGATCTGCACAAGCGATTTGGTATGGGACGGTTTTTTCGGAAAGGCTGGCGCTGGCAAGATTGAATTCGGGGAGTTCGTCGTTCAGAAATGGTTAAGATCTCGTGGCATTTGCAGGCTACCTGGCATGGAAACGGGTCGGGGTGCGTATAGACTGGGGACTTCAAGCGATGGAGTTTGATACCTTTAGCGGACGGTGGTGTTCCGGGGTGGATTTGCAACAAAAGCCGGACACAGGATAAAAGTACAGGCTCAGCTGTGCGGCGGCAACAGGGGCTGGTTGGAGCTTAGGATCTGTCAGTCCGTCCTCTTCCTTAAGCTTTTTGTGTTTATGCGATTTCCTTTTCTCGAATAATCTGCGAATTGAATTTCCCAATTCGCTTTGCATGTTGTTCGATCTCGTTCCTTTTTGCTGGCATAGCGCGGTGGGTGGTAGCGAGGCGCTGGAAGGATATCGGTTTCCTTGGTCGATCATTCAACATTCTTCCATTCTCGGTTTCAGCTCGTCTTGCGATGTGTTATGGTGAACGATCAGGTGGTCGTCCTGCATCTCAAGTATCTGCATGTCAAGCACCCGTTGACCGTACCTTTGCATCTAACCACTTGCTTGCCGCTGTTCCTAGTCAGTCCTTAATGTGCATCCTCTGCACTTCAAATTGCTATAAAAGTACACATACATGTAGAAGAATGTACCAACTAGAATGCTAGAAACATGCATGTGTCTCGTGGTGTTCGTCAATTCACCGCTGCATCCTCAAGAACGATGGCATGGTACACGCAACCTGGCCGAAGTTTTTGTCCACAGACCCTTTTTGTCAAGGTATGTATGTGGGACTTTCCATCTCCCAATAGTTGATAGGTATCTAGGTGCGATCAGAAGTCTCGCCTCACAACACCCTGTCAGCCCTTGTAGCCTTACCATGTTGAGCAACAGGCAGCGTAGGCAAGCCACTACCAAGACACAGCCAGCGACTGCATTAAGCCGAGTAGGTTCGATCAGCCATGCTGAGACCTATGGTGGGATAGCTTAGCAGGGTGTTTGGTGGTTGGTATTGCTGACACACCTTTCATGCTGACTAGCACTAAAGAGCGGCCACGTTCACCTCCATGGTCTGCCCACCCCATTGGCTTCACATTCGATCCCTGTTACGACCATCAGATACTCTCAAAGTTGACTTAGGCGCAGACACCCAAGACCGCTGATCTGCATTCCAGAGAAGGTGCGCCAAGCTTTTGAAGGATCACCACATCTGGTTCGACCTCCACAGCGACTCAAGAACACCACACTAACACAGCCGCAACATAAGGCGTCGCCACCGCTACGAAGTTTCAATTAGTACGATGCTGTGTCAGCCGTGTCCTATCGGCCTTGCCTCGATGAAGATGGCCGTTGCGCTTATAAAGACGCTACCCGAGCTGAGGCTGAACCACAACTACACGTGTCTCAAAATATCACAGCAAGATCGTACTCACGCGGACAGCCAAGACCGCAGCTCATTATGATGGTGTACTCAACTACCACCTCGGTGCCCCAATGGAAGGGTTTCGCGATGTTCGATACTTACTCCACGGAGTACATCACCATCCTTACTCCACACGACTACATGCTACAATAATTCCGATACCACAAGGGTCTCGCCGTACTCTACTATTGCATTTTTCACCCCGATCAGCCACTAGACAAGACTAGGAAGTGAGCAGAGGAGTGAAGGCTGGCCTTACAATTTGCGGAATCGACGTTGGAGTAGTCACAGAAGGCTGAGCTGGGCGATTCATTGGTCCGAGCCAATCCTTCAGGATCGCCAAGTGACTCTTTGCAGCGATAAGGCGCTCCAAATCATCACAAGTCCTAGTGCTTATAACTCTCAAAGACAGCAAACATCCTGTCTTCCTTGTTTCCTTTTGGGTGCGAGTTGTGATCATGCTTGTCTCCAAAGCATCGGCGTTGTTGAGACTGCTTCCCATACCTATCGTTCTGGTTATATACTGCGTCTTAGCCAATAGCGGGGCTTATCATGCCGGAACGGACTCTAGCACGTCTATATGGATCAGTGCGAAAGCTGGGCATGGTTTGTCCAATCGCACAGCAGCAAAGTCAACATTCAGTCAGGAAGTCCAGGGTTTCTGGAGTGATCTCGCTCTTGCTCTCGAGGATGCTCGACCTGAAGCTGAACCTCTCCATGTCGAGAATGGTCATCCAACCAGCCAGGAGACCAAATTCGAACCGCTCGACATTACAAAGACCGGCCCTTCAAGACTGGTCAACTTTACGAACGAGCAAGAAACTGCTTTGATGAAGTCACACTACATGATGCGCTCTTCTGCACAGCACCTTTCACCACGGCTAGTATTTTCTAAAGGCAGCATGGGCATTGTTACGACGGCAAATGCGAAGTACATACCGATACTACTCGTCTCGATCCGCATGCTGCGGCGCACCGGCTGTCAACTCCCTGTCGAAGTCTTCATCGACGATTGGACAACATACGATCCATACGTCTGCGAGTTCGTCTTGCCTTCCCTGAATGCAGCATGTGTTGTGCTCTCCGAGGTCTATGAAACAACACCAAAAGCTCGAGCGCCAACAAGCTACCAGTTCAAGCTCTTCGCCATGCTCTTCTCCTCTTTCCAACACGTCCTCTTCCTCGATACCGACGCCTTTCCTGCGCACGACCCAACGCCGCTCTTCACAACAGCGCCGTACACAACGCACGGCCTCGTCCTGTGGCCCGATCTTTTCGGTCTCACCATATCAGAGCACTACTACCACATCGCCGGCATCCCCTACGAATCCCCCTCCGCACGCGCATCGACGGAGAGCAGTATCGTCCTACTCAACAAAGACACTCACCGCGAGAGTCTGCTCATGATGGTGTATTACAACTATTTCGGGCCGGATTACTACTATCCACTATTATGCCAAGGATCGCATGGTGCAGGCGACAAGGAGACTTTCGTGCAGGCCGCCATGGCCGTCGGGCTGCCTTGGTACCAAGTCAAGACCGGCGTCGCGGGACTAGGGTACTTCGATGATAACAATTACAGGTTGAGCGGGCTGGCACAGATGGATCCCAGAACCGACTTCATGTACAAGCCGCCGAGCAAGAGCCACATTCATGGCAGTGATCGGTGGGATGGGCTTGGTGCGCCGGTGGAGAAAGTTAAGCCGTTATTTGTGCACCAAAACATGCATAAATTGGACCCGAAAAGGATCTTGAAGATGGATGGGACGGAGGCGAGGACGAGAGATGGCAAGTACACAAGGTTATGGGGCAAAGTTGAGGGCATTATGGATATGTTTGGATACGATGTTGAGAGACGGGTGTGGGAGGTTGTGATTGAAGAGGGGTGTAGAGGGGCCGACGGGAAAGAGACTTGTGCAGAGTTGAGGAATTACTTCACAGAGGTGTTTGGAGTGACTGATTGAACTCAAACTCCGACATAGGACATCTATTCTAAACCCCTTCCTTTTCCTTTCCCTTCACTATAAGTCCCTTCAGCGCCCCGCTCAAACCCTCCGAACCTCCAGTGACATCGCCGGTATTCCGATCAATTTGGACTCACGCTCTTGTCCCACAATCTCTCTCCTTAAAATTCCACACCCTGCTCCCTCCACCAGGTGAAGAAAGATCTCACATCCCAGATGAAAAGTAGAGAAGGAAGGCACTTCTGCACTCCGCTGTAAAATGCCGGATCTTTATCACCACAGTAAGCATTTCTGCATCACTTTGCATCTCTATCCACGCAGAAATTTTACATCCGCGTATTGCACAGTGCCACACTTCACTCCTCCCATCGCTTTTACTATCAAAGAAGGACCTGGATTTCGTTCCAACGAAGCCGAAGCCGCAACGACGTCGAACTGACTTGTAGAATGCTGCATCGACGGTAGATCCGTGTTGGCAAATTCGCCGCTCAAGCCTCGAAAGACGTTCGCGAATCATCGCTCATATGGCTGTGTTTGTGTCGTGGGATGGGTGATAGGTCAGGACTATCGTCTCCTCATCATGGAGCATGGTGGGATGGCGCGGATCGGATCTGCCGCCTAAACGTGCGCCTGTTCTCAGCGCTAAGAGCTTGATCTCTTCGTCTGTGAGAGGGATGTATTGTTCTGGCGATTTTGCTTCAGGCGATGCAAGTGAAGTGTTGCTTACACTGAGGTACCAGCGCAGTGTTAAAAACACCGCTGCAGTGATTTTACACTGCACTTTTAGGTAAAAGAGTCTATTTACACTGTATATAGGTGAGTTTACACTGGAACTAATCATCTACAATAGTTTGTTATCAACTATCGCCTATTATCTATCTCCCATCTCATCATCCATCTCCCATCTCATCATCCATCTCCCATCTCATCATCCATCTCCCATCTCATCATCCATCTCCCATCTCATCATCCATCTCCCATCTCATCATCTATCGTCCATCGTCCATCTCCCATCTCCCATCTCATCATCCATCTCCTATCTCATCATCTATCTCCTATCTTATCTCCTATCTCCCTCTACCCGTGATTTGTATAGTATAGATAGAATAGATAGAATAATAAAGTCTTAATTATATCCTTTATTTTATATAAAATATACTGCACTTCTATGTAAAATACACCCCTGATGTAGTGTAAACAGCGACCTTTTTGCGGTGTTATTTACACGATAAAAGAGCGGTGTTTTTTACCCGGTGTGGTACCTCAGTGTTAGAGTATTGGAGGGAAAAGATGAGCTTGGCGACTTTGCTGATTTTGAGGAGGATGACGAACAGCTCATGGTGCTGTTGAAGCGAATTGTGGATTTGCAATAGTCCATTGCTGTGATGATGGAATGTCACTTTTACGTTGTTTGGGGAGGATTTGATGAATCTCAGCGGGAAGTCTTGAGAGTGTTTGGGAGAAAATACCAATTCGTAGGTTTCCTATACTTATATTCCGCGAATATCTCTATCAGTGCTTATCGAGTGAGCAAGTTCACTTCCATAGTACTCATGAGTTACTTTCCATCACACCAGCCTCTACAAAGACTACCAGGGTTCTCTGAAATGTACCCATAGTCCAGGGTGAACCGATGTGTCCTCGATTGTCAGTGTGGTAGCGAGAACCCCACTCAGTGGCTGTCACATTGCAGTACAAGTCGGAAGTTTCTCCCACCACCATATACCCAGGATGCGATCCCGCGACCCCGAGATCTCCATATCCGGCGATTCTACAGCTGCGCCAATACGGAGCGCCTCGGCCGCAGCGAAGTCACTGTCACAGTCAGCACGCGAGTCCGCAGGAATGTCTCTAGCAACAAGGTCATGTCAAGATCAGACTCGAGCGAGACATCGACGTTGTGGTCGGCAGAGAAGATTATCAGAGTGTAAATGTGTATCATTCGCTATTCATAGCGCTAAATGTAGTAAGACAAATCTCGAGAAGTCTACTGGAACCCTCCGCGATGCAAGTCGCTACGCCCATTCGCCTAAATCTGATTTCCAGATACCCAAACCCAACAAAAGAAAAACGACCTATGCGTCTATATGAAATGAAGATATGCCAGATATGTGATGCTTTTGCAGCCCTCTCTCCGCCATCTCGCCCAACCTCCCAACATCCGCGGCGCCAAAGCAGCGTCAGCGTCAGGCGTCGATCCTCAAGGCTTAACCAAATCCTTCTTCATCTTCTTGACCGGATGCAGCAAAATGCCCGGAAGACACATCCTCTTCTCCTCAAACCTGCCATCCATCCCCGGCCCGCCATCCGTATATTCCTCCTCGCCCCATCTCTGCTTGCTAATGGGCCAATTGAGCCATCTCCTATACAGATTCCTCGGAAACCTGCTTGCATAATACCAGCTCCAGCCCTGAAAGTTGAACTCGCGGTCATGGTTGTACGGCGAATCCGCTTCCTCGCACCACGCGCCCTGTCTGTGTTCCTCCGGGCCGCCCTGCTCATTGACACTGCTCGCCGTATCGAAGATAGCCTCCGTGTACGCGGCAGGCCAGTGGCGGTCGTTGAAGATAGGATGGGGCGCGTAGACAGCCTTGAGGCCGTGCTGGAGGGCGACGGTGGAGGGCCACATTTCAGCCTGCATACTCCTACCCACAAGGTTCTCCTCGTGCATGGCCTGGAGCATGCGTTTTGAGAAGCGGACGACCGTGTTGATGAAGACGCGGCGGTCGATCTGCTCGAAGTCCGGGTGCGTAAACCAGTCTGCTTGGCCGTCTTGCGGGGTGAAGATGGGCCGGATGTTGGGCAGGTAGTTCCAGATCTTGTCTTTGTAGGACCAGGTTGTGTTGCGCGGATCCCACATGGGAAGCAGAGTGATGAAGTCGGCAGGCTCGTTTACGCCCCACTGGAAGTCGTCATCTTCGAAGCTTGTGGGTGGCGTTGGGCCGAGGGGCTTTTGGGGAGGGTCGGCGCGTGCCCATGGTCGAGGACCCCATACTGGACTCGGGATGAGTGAGTTTGCGGAAGCATTGAGAACATCCTTGTGGGTCTGTTCGACGAAAGACTGGTAATCGCCATGGACGTCGGGTAGGTAATAGCGCTTGTTGCGCTCCCAAAGAAGCTTCCTGGGTTGCTTATCCGCAAACTCGCTGATCTTCTCGAAGAAATGGTAATGGTGTCCTGTGTAACGCGCGTCTGTTTCCCAATTCCAGACATAGTCGAACTCGGGATGTGTAAGACTGAACCACTGAAGGCACATAAACTGCTGCCAGTAGACCTGCCAATCCATAACCTTGGGGTACCAGTTGGGGAAAATAGCTTCTGACCAGAGAACGGCAATGTCGCGAAGTTCTACAGGTACATTCTCTTCGAGCACTTTGTCGTAAAGGGCCTGGTCTTCGAAAATCTTGAGGTTGCGATCCTTGACATGCACATACAAGAAGACGGCATACTCGCCTCCTGACTGCAGCGAAAGCTCAGAGACCATAGCACGAATAGCTGTGATATCGTTCTCTTCATAAGTGTACCCGGTCCAAGCACGAATCAGGATAGCTGTGCGGTGGTGATACTTTTTCTCGAACTTGCCACGGTTCTCCAAGTTACTGTGGCTTGTGTCGGTAGGAATCGCAAAGGCCGAAGATGCAACCGCTGGAGCAGGCAATGTGGTGCTTGGGATCTTGACAATTGGCGATCGTGCCTCTGGGCGGAAGCGGTTCTTGTTGATTTCGAGGCAGAGATCCTGCAGCTCGCCCCACTTCACTTCATCCCACTCGGGAACGAGCTCTGGCGCTCTCCAGTCCTTGACATCTTCCGGAAACATGTCGTCGCCATATCCGTACGGGCCGTAACGCGAGTATCGGTCAAAACAGACATCCTCATCGAGACCAATGACATCGTAGCCACCAGCGTATGCCTTGGGGAAGCCATGAGGCAGTCCACGGTAAGCCTGGATCTCATCATCCGAGCTCTCGTTCAGCGCGATGCCTCGTGGTCCAATGCAAGGCACGTATTCGCCGTGCCACTTCTCCTGCCAGTCCGGGCTGTTGTATTTCGGAAACGGCTTGTAAGCGATCGGACTGTTGACCAGACTGCTGTTCAGGTCATCGTGTCCAGCGTTGTAGATGCTGAAGTCCATGTCGAATTGCTCCCATCGGTTCGGGTCATACTCCTTGTCAACGTAATCCGAGAAAGGCGGCCAGTGCCCATCCCAACTCGGTCTTCCCCACTTCAGCATCTTCTTCATGTACGCTTTCATATCCGTCGGCCTTGAGAACGGAGGAATAAAGCTGCCAATCCTGCTCGGCGCGGTGACCCACGGGGGCTGCGGCTTCGTCCCCGACACAGGCCCGCTCGAGGGGCTCTTCAGCGTCGGACTCGGTGTCGCTGCCGGCACAGCATGCTGCCATGCATCTTCAAGATGCGCCTGCGACTGCTCCTGGCTATCGTTCGGTATCGGGTCTTGATGTTTGTGGTATGCGTCGTTGAGCAGCGATACCTGCTCATACACTCTCTCTTTCGCCCATGGGCTTTGCTGCAGAACAGCTAATATGAAAACAAACGCTACGAAGGAAAGAATCGCAAATCTGCGAGGTGATCGGACAAACATGTTGGCGGAAGTGTAGACGCTCGTATTCGTGTATTCGTTTATCGTCCTAGGATTGCGAACTAACGTATTGTGGTATCAGGCGTGCTGTATAGGATGACGGCGCGTAGAATTACCGATGCTGCATCGCAGCGGATACGAGTGTAGGTAAAGCTTATTCGAACGGTAAGCTGTAGAGACGGTGGTGTTGGTGCCTTTGATGCGGACGACACAACGGTTGTTCGATTGCAGCGACGGAAGGAGCGATTTGCGCTGCAAAGGAGGGAAAGACTACTCGATAGTCGTCACGTCGGCAGGTCCAGCGCACGATCGGAGAGACCGAGCAAGGCGAGCAAATCGAGCAAAGGAAGAGATACAGCAAGACAGTTTCTCCCGGCGCAAAAAAGCGAGAACAAGAAACAAGGCTCACGCGCACGGCACAACGCTTGCCAATATGTTGGCAATATCTCAAACCACTGAACGCGTCCAGAAACTCCTCATCTCGGGCCACCCATCTCTTTTCACACCCCATACCTCCTCCGCGCAGGGGGCCATACACGGCGATGCACGACGGCTGCAGGGTTGTCCCAGCGCGGCGATGACGCGTTGCACACCCCACTGCACCCCATCACCTCTCGCAGCGGTAACCACTCATATCCGCTGCGAGGGCGAGCACAAGCAGAGCTCCCTGCCGATCGCGACGGGCGTCTGATTTGCCTCAAACCCCGTTTCGCAATGGCGGGCAATGGTGCGACGACGCCGCTCAGGCCTTTTTCGAAACACTCATCAAGCTGAGGCGATCAGCGGCTGCGAAGCCGCCTGCGAAGAGCCGCGTCCATGTCGGATCCCGCCATTTCCAAGGCTGGAGAAATGAACGATCGTCGCTCCGATGTCGAAATGACGGTTCTGCAGATGAGGCTCCGCTGATAGGCAGGGCGGGTGCGCGTCGCACTGCTGGCACCGCGTGTCGTGCTGGCAAGGGAAGGTGAGTGTGTTCAGTTCAATGGTTCAGCAAGGGTCCGATTCAGAGTCGGTGGTTCGCCGCAGCATCATGTGATTATTAGTGCAATCGTCATTTGCCTTGCAGCATCTTTGTGCAGAAGGTTCGGGGACATCCCTAATATCGTTTTTGTGCAACTCGACGCTGCAGCAAGCCGAAAGCCAAGTACAAGAGCCAAGCTGTATACATCTCGGCAAATAAGAGCATGCTTGGGAGCGGCAAGTGATACTCGGGTTTGACACACCCGTTGCCAGTCTCTAAACGGCTCCCACTAAGTCACGGGGCAAAGCAAAGGCAGCTAATGGACTGCTAGAGATGCCATACGCACAATGATGTGAGGGATGTGTCCTCATGCCCTTGTTTCTCAACACAAGATGTGCTCAACCGGCCCAGATTACAATATCAATGAGACCGAAAAGCAAACGAACAAGACCCGCTCCATATCAATCGTGCGATAGCGGGAGATTGCACTCTCGACCGTCAAGATACTCACAAGCACGAAAGCCGTCTACGATCCACTTACTCCCAAGGACTCGAAGCCTGCGCACCGGAACAGCCTCAGCGCATAACAACCCTCCGTCCGTGCCCCACCAGTCTCCCACGCTTCATCGCAGAGAAACAAACGCCCCGGTCCAGACCTCGTCCGCACACCTCATGGCACAAATAAATTGAAACCTCACCATCTCGAAACAATCGACCAATGGCCTGTTCATCTCAACGGAACATCCGCCCTGTGGTGCAACGCGAAACCCGTTGAGGTGCGACTTTGCTATCTGGCTTCATGCGTTGTACGGTCCGTGGTTGCAGAAGCGGTCCCTGGCATCTACTGTGACCTATGTGTCTGCTTAGTTATTGATTCCGGCTGTCTTCTTGACCCGTCGTCCCCTCTGCACTCAGGCAAGGCACACACAACACTACACTCTGTGCCCTTTTTCCTTTGAAGAGAAGTATAGCAGGCGCTGAGAGAAGTCTCCCTACAGTATGCAAGAGTATCTTTGAGGAAGCAGGTGTTGCGTTGTGTATCCACGTTGTAAGAAGGTAAGGATGGCAGGATGGTGATGTTCCTTGTCAAAGTCAACAACTTGGTTGGAGTCAACGACAACGCAGGCTACGGTATCAGTATCTTTCATTTTCGTAAGACTATCAATCTGGTTGATCAGCAGGTGAGCCGTGATTTGGCGGGAGTCTTGCGCAAGGCTGACGCGGTGCCGACGATCGACCCTTTTCAAAATTGCTCGCTGTGGGCCTCCCCAACCCCCACGCTCAATGCTAAAAGCTCTCGTGAGAACTGCCTCACGTCAGGCAACAACGAATCTTACTTCCACTTCTGCACAACGACACCTCCTCGCTTGAACTCAGCCATGTCACCCAACACCTGGGCCTTGTCTGTCAACTCCTTCGAAGGGAACGTAGTCATGAGTGCATAAGCACGGCCGTCGGTGCTAGCACGGTCCACAAAGTCGTAGACATCACCAATGGTGTGCGTTGTGTTAAAACGCGACTGCATGCGTGTGCCGTCACCGAGGCGAATCTGCAGTGTGACGGTAGGAGCCGAGCTGTCGACATTGACCGAGGGTTGCGCAGAGCCTGTCGAGGCCGGGGCGGCTGTCGTACTCGAGGAGGCCGCAGCAGGTGCAGCCGAAGTGCTCGCGCCGGGTGTTGGGCTACCGAGTCGCTGGCCAGAACCGCCAAAGGGAACGTACTTCTTCTTCGGCTGCTTGTAGTCCTCGTCCTTGTGCGCGTGTACCTCAACATCGACTTCCTGTCCATGCTCGACGTTCAAGATGTGGAGCGGAGCGTGACCAGTATTAATCATCTCCAGCGTGCGCGAATTCGCAGGGTCGTCGTAGCGGAAGAGGGGCCCGTCGTCGACCGAGAAGCCATCGCGCCACAGGTGAAGCTCGCGGTGGGCGCGCGGCTGAGGTGCTTGCTGGCTGGCGTTGGGGTCGGGGATGTGTCGCGAGGGAGCGTCGTCGCCGCCGAGTGTATTGCCGCCGCCTGTGAAGCGCGAGGCAGGTTGCTCATCGTCGCCGCCTGGTCGAGGAGCGTTTCTTTGGCTCTAGTTAGTACCATGCTGTCTCTGGGCCCAGACTTGTACTCACTGCCGCGCCCTCTTCAGGATGTTGTTGATGTGGTCCCGCGGGTTTGCTTGGTTGGGGTTCTGCACAGCGAGCCCAGACTTTTCTCCTCCAGCGAAGAAGTCCTGGTTCTCGTCGTCCTTGTCGTCCTCGTCGGAGTCATCGTCGTCGTGGGCATGTCCGTGTCCGCCGCCACCTGAAGACTGCAGGTCCTTGAGCGTTCTCAGCCCCGCCACACCCCGCTGCTGTGGCGCCTGTCGCGAGGCGGACTGTTGTCGCGAAGACGAAGACGAAGAGGCCTCGGTCGGCGGAACGTATGCGCCTCCTAGAGTGCGGCCGCCACCAGGTGCCGGCTGCTGGGGCGGGTTCGATGCGGGATTTGTGTTCTGGTCGTCGCCTGCCATCTCGGTATCTGATGCTTGTTCTGCCTCCGCTGATTGTTCGTAAAAGAGCTCGGCGGCGACTTGGAGGTCACCGTTCGCTGCGTCGAGGTACCGCTCTGCCTGCAGTGCGAAGTTAGTAAGTAGCTTCTAGGGCCTTCGACTACCTCCATGGTAGCTCTGGGGTGGGCTTGCCTCTGCGGGCGGAACTCCGGTCAGGCCTGCAAGCTGTGCAATCTGGTCGTCGCGGTTGCCGGGCGCGCTTGAAGACATAACAAGAGCGGTTGTGGCGTGTGAGAGGGTGTAGAGCTAAAAGTGTTGATGTTGGTAGAGCTCCAATAGGCGCGGTGGGGTTGAAGGCGGCAGCGCTGACGTGACGTACCTTTGTACCTGCGGAAGGCGCAAAGTAGCATGCAAACAAACAATCTTTCAACTTTACTGCAGGGGTGTAGAGTACTGTTGTGCGATCTCTGAGTGTCGTCAAACCTCTCGAATGATCACCAGAGTGAGCCCCGACTTTCGCATCCCGCAATCCTGAACGTCCAGCACCCTTGTACCCTTGCAACCAAAGCTCCAGCTCCCGCGCCAAGACCGGAGGTATCCAGAGCCTCAGTAGCACTCTCCATCCCATCGACCTCGGCAGCGTCGTCGCCCTCGCACTCACTCAACGGGCACTGCGCAGTCCAACACGTCTCGACATCAATCGCAGCAACAACACCTCTATAGGCCAACGACACACACCCGCCTCACCATGTCGGACCCCCTCGACATCCTCACCACCGACCCTGCCGCAGCCGGCGGTCTCGACGCCAGCACAACCACCTTCCCCTCCGATTCCGAGAACTACAATTCCGAGGAGCACTCGCCATCACCGCCCAGCAGCAGCTCGCCGTTGATACTCTACAGCCCACCGACATTTTGGGGCCTGATACGCGGCGCGGCGATTAACCTGCTGCTACCGTTTGTCAACGGGCTGATGCTTGGGTTTGGAGAGCTGGTTGCGAACGAGGCGGCGTATCGGTTGGGGTGGAGCGGGACGAAGGTACGTCTACTCACGGTCATGATTGGGGAGTTTCTAGTGCAACGAAAGGCTAACGTATTGTTTAGATCTTCCCCTCTGGACGAGCAGACTCGAGACGCGTTGGTCCTGGTGTGGAGATGCGCGCAGACCCCGTGGAAAGGCGGAGGAGGAATGGGCAGGAGCTGGACATGTACACAGCTCTGGAGTAGACTTGAGTCAGAGACAGCACGGGGAGAGGTTCGACGTGCCATCTGAGGCGACTCCATAATCACTTTGATCTGTTCTTTCACAATCGCTGGCGAGCACATACACTTAGGAATTTCCATCAAAACGCAGCAATGTTAGACAAAATGATAACCGAGACGGCGTCAGCGTCCGAGTATTTGTACAAGAATCTACACGTACATCCCTCATCCTCGCCTCATGACATTCCCAAACATGCAATGCATTGCTATTGTACAATTCCCGAGTCCAGATCAAACGCTCTACCTCCTGTTCTCGAACCTCCGCCTCCTCTCCACCTCATACTGCTCCGCCTTCCTCTTCCGCTTCTCCTCCTCCCTGCTCAGATTCGTGCCCACGTCGTACCCCGCCTTCTGCATCATGCCGCGCATGCCATCGCCGACGCGGCGCTTGACATACGCCATCTTGTAGTTGCGGCGATAATAATCCATCTTCTCAGAGAGACCGCCCTTGGGTCCCTCATCGAAGTCGGCGTCGCGGTCAGGGAACTCCTTATCGATCTTGGGCTGCTCGGCGCGCATGTGGAGAGGCACCTGTGTGCCCTCCTTGATCTTAATAGCGCCGCCGGCGAGCGTGGCGTTGCGGCGGGTTGTGGGCTTTGTGTTGTTGAACTGAGTTGGGGCCTGGTAGCGGATTTTGCCGTCGGCGCCCTTGATGTCTTTGAGCTTGAGCTCGCCCTTGACGACTTTGGTGAAGACTGCGTTGCTCTCGGGTGTGGGGAGGGCGCGGATGCGGATCATGCGTCGGAAGCTGTTTTGCTTGAGCAGGTAGCTGGTTCCGGCGCCGAGGACACCAGAGACGAGGAAGTAGAGCTGTAGAGCGGAGGCTTGGAATGCGGTGATGAGGCCGATGAAGAAAGCCATACCGGTCATGAGCTTGCGGCGGGAGGCGGCCTCAGCAGTCACGTCGGCGACACCAGTCTCACCACCACTCTGCGTAATAGGTTAGCCCAGTAAGTGATGTAGGTACGCGTCTTACGTACCTTGAAGATCTTGTACATGATGGCAGTGGTAGCAGCGGGCAGGACAAAGTAGGGGTCGCGAGCGCTCAAGTCGGAGAACCACAGGAAACCATCATGAACCATTCCAGGAACAGGGAGTTCACCCATAGCTCGGAGGCAGCGGAAGGCACAGAAACCAACCACGGCCTGCACACCTGTGAAAGCAAACATGGCGCCCATTCCGCCAACGTATGGCTTCATGATGGCTGCCTGCTGCATCCTGAGCAGATCAGCCTTCTGCTTATCGCCGGAAGCAATGGCAGCGTTCAGTTGCTCTGTCAAAGGACCAGTGACTGGCTTCAATGCGGCCATGGCAGCCATCTTGTCGGAGCTGAGTGCCTGGAAAACGAACATGCCGCTGCGCACAATGACAGTGGTAGCCATGATGGTTCCTGCCCAACCCCAGCCAGTCTGAAGGTACACCGTCTCAAGCAGCTTCTCGAACATGGTGGTGATGCCATAGCCGTAGTCGAGACCGAGCTCGGCGAGTTGTCCGGGGTGATCGATGAGCTGTGTCGGGTCGAATTCGACCTTGTTGGGGATGATGTCCTTGACAGGATTGGCATCGGCGAGCAAGCCGTCAAGCGTCTGCTGGTCAAGGGTCGACTGTGTGCCCTCGGCTGATGTGACGGTGTTCTCTGTGACGGCGGCCTGGTCGATGCCTGCAGGCGCAATCTCGGGGGTGGCGGTGGTGACCTCAGGCTCTAATGCTGGTGTAGGTGCCGGCGCAGCGGGCGCGGGTGGTGCAGGTGTGTTCGAGAACTCAGCAACAGGTACAGCCTCGACCGGCCCGCCTGGTGTGCTCGACTTGCCCCAGCTCCATGGCGCATACCACGATCCGTAGCGGACTGACGACGCGCTCAGAGCGATGTGCGGGTTTGCGCCTGCGCCAGTCCTTCGTGGAGCGGACAGCAGGCTTGTGCGAGAGGAAGGGAGACCGGCGGTTCGGGGAAGGGAAGAGAACTGCCAGCCATGTCAGCAGGTGTGCTCATTGCAATGGCTGTGCCGCAGTCGTGGGCGCGCGATTGCATGACCGCGACAGCTACGCGGCGGCCTGCGGAGGCGGAGGTGTGCTGCGGCGAGATCTCCAGCGTGGGCAGTCTGCGCACCTTTCTTGAAGCATTAGAGTAGATGTACGCCGAATGACGCGAGTTCAAGGGGCCGAACTGGGCGGGCCGCAGCCCTCTACTTGGCAGCATTGTGAGATGTCGTCCGAAGTCGTAGCTCATACTCGGAGTTGCTCTCCATCTTTTTCGAAGCCGCAATGCACGGGCCAAGTCACTGCACTGCACACATCACGACGAACAAGCTCAGACTTGACGGACAAGCTGATAAATTGTTGAAACCAATTCCTCAACCGACAATTACAAAGAAGTGCATATTACGCCTTTTCAGTGGGTATCTCGGCCCCCAAGCCGCCATTACCCCGTAACACCAGCCGGATGCGACAAACAGGCCATTCAGTCCATGCGGTAATAACACACACGACTATACAACAGCCATCGAAGCGCCTGCATACTCCTCAAACTATCCCCAATTGTAACAGAACGAATACATGCGCAAGCAGTAGTGACGCCCTCGCCGATACGGAACATGTTGTACAAAGTCCATTTAGAGCCTGAAATGAAAGATAATGCTTATGTCGGTCTCGCAGTCCGCCGCGGCGAGGAGTCTGGCATATTGAAGACACTGGATTCCTATTCCAGGTAGCTGTTGCCTTCAGTAACGGCCAGAGCCTCCTCGGCTTGGCCGCCGCCCATCTCCATGGCCTCACCGAACATCTCTTGACCGTTGCCAGAGCTCTTGAACAGGTCCTGCATCGGCGACGTTGGCACCTGTGTGGAGCTTTCGAAGAGACCTGGATCAAGTGGAGCCACCGTAGAGCTGGCGCCAAAGCTGAGGGGAGCGTTGGTAGCGAATGTGGGCGAGTTGTTGTAGGCCGACGTTGTGTTGGAATTGAAGAACTCGTTCTCGCCGGACTCGCGACGGGGGTCACCCGGTGGTGTGTGTGACGAGTTTGCGTTGGACTCAGCGCCTTGCGGTCCACCCGGCTCTCCATCCTTGCGCTTCACTTGGTGGTTCTTCGTGCGCAAATGCGGTGGGAGATCATCCGGATTCGAGATGCCGAGCTGACTCATGAGCTTCTGCTGCTTCGTCGGTCGAGGTTTGCGTGTAGACAAAGAGACCTGTAGGATGGGCGGTGGGTTAGGCGCAACAGGAGCCCACTTGTGCAACTCCTGACGGAAGAAGTTGACCTCCTCTGTAAGAAGAATGTCGGCGCCTTCGAGTTTGCGGAGGTAGAAACGTTGAGTAGTGAGCTCCTCGGGGCTCGACATGACTGGGTTGATGTACTGTTGTACATATTCCCGGAACTTGGTACCGTGGTCGATGATCGAATCTAGCGTCTCCTCCTCTTCTGGCTGGAAAGGCAGATTAGGTAGCTCATCTTGCCAAATCTGAAGGTCTTCTAGTTTTGGACGCGTGGCGTCGCGAGGGATCTTTACGCGGTAGTCGCAGATGGGACAAGTGTACTTGTCATCTTCCTTAACCTTACCACGTGCGATCTTGAGACACTTGCCGTGGTACCTGGTGCTTGTTAGTAATTCCTCATCTCAGACAGCAACGTTCGACTCACCACTCATGACAGAGTTCGCACTCGATCATCATACCAGCTTCGGGCTTACGGCAGATGCAGAACACATCTCGACTAGAGTTGGATCCATCCACTTCCTCTCCGTCAACTGGGCTGGCTTCGCGTGAAGCAGGCTCTACAGGCATGCGCGGCTGATCAGTCAAGTCGAAGCACGACCGGTTTCGCTCGTCTACCGCTTTCATATGTTGATGGAGGATGTGCAGTGGCGCATTGGCCTTGCCGAACAGTTTCTTGCCACGACGCATCCAATCTTCGTGTCGCTTTTGCTCCTTCTCGAGGTCGATGGTCCCAGCTGGCTTGCTGTTGAGCGCATTCAGAGCCTCCATCGCGTCGCGGACCTCCTTGTAAGTTGGTCGTTGACGCAAGTCGGGATTCTTGCTTCGCTCGAATAGCGACATGATAAGGTCTTGCGCGTCGCGCTGCTTCTTGAGGATGGCATCTACTGCAGCTCGAGTTTCTGGTGTGACTGGTAAGCTGGCGGCTTGCTTAGACAGAGCGTCTAGCTGTTGGTAATGCACGTTCTCAACAGCCATCAGCTCTTTAGCTTTGGTCTCCCAGAACTCTCCTTGCTCTTTCTTGCCCTGAAGGAACTGGATCTCAGGATGGTTCTCGGGGATGCCCAACTCGACACCGCGAGCGATGAGCTCGCCGACCTCTTGGAGCGTCGTAGCGGGCTTGTACTTAAAATCGTCGCTTTCGCGCAACCATTTAAGCTGCTGCACGACCTTCTCGAGCGACTCCAGCTCTGGCACATCCACGTTGAACGCCTTGCCCTCTTCAAGCAACTCGTCGAGACGAACGATGCTTTGCTGGTTGGGACGGTCGCGGAGCGCAATGCGCGCCTTGTCTTGGAACTCGGCAATACTTTGCGCACGATCGCGCAGGGCGGTGATCTCTGGACAGTCGAAGCCAAGATCCTTCGCTTTTGTGAGAAGCTTCTGGATGTTCTCCATGCTGCGATACTCACGGTCCTTGTCTTCAGCTTCCGCTGCTATGCTTTTCCTACCTCTACCGGTCCGCGCATTCTTCTGGCGGGCCTGCTGCTTGCGTGTAGTGTACGCAATGGCTTCTTCTGCGATTTCGGAGCATTTCTCAACGAACTCTTTGAGGTCTGGCAGACCTGGAAGTTCCCAGTCGATCTTCTCGCCTTCGTTCACCAAAGTGCGCAATACCTTCAGCTGCGGTTGGGGCCCTTCCGCCATGAGGGCTTCCAGTTTAGCCTCCCAGATATCTGGTAGTCCCGCCTTGTCCGCGACTTTCTGGAAGGTCGAGGTTATCGCGTCGCTTGTAGTGCGATAAATGAGAACGTGCTCGCCTTCCTCACCCTGGAAGCGTCTCTCAACTGAACTGCCAGGACAGCATTCGAATAGTCCGGCATGCTGTAGGCATACAACCTTCTTGGAACTGCGGCAATAGAACCTAGACAAGTAGCTGTATGCTTTACAGAAAGCACAAGTCATCTCCTCTTCCTGCACATCGGCGTCGTCTATAAGGACCTCAAGATTGCACTGAGTTGACTCGTGTCCGCTCGGGCCCTCGCTCCCATCGAGTTTGCAGGCGTGTGGGCGCGAGGCCTTGTGCGCGTCGAGGAAGGTCGATCGTATGCGCTCTTCGCGGGCTCGCATTCGATCCAGAGCTGGAGCTAGCCATTTAGCAATCTTGATGGTTGTGTCCTTTCGACTGGCCGCTGCCATTAGCAGCTCGTCGTGCGAGAAACACGGCTGTCGCCTGTATTCCTGGAGACGCGTAACGCCGTGTTCGCCGAACGGCTCCCAATCGCTCGGTGCGAAGTTTACTGCCTCGTTGAAGTTGAAACCGTGGTTGAAACCAGCATGGTAAGCTTGTGGGAACGTGATGACGAACTCTCCTGCACGTTGGTCGAGAGCAAAGACCCTAACGCCAGCCTTCTTCAGTTGCTCGGGTGTCAAAAGCGTGACCAGCTGAAACAGGAGGTCCGGTTGTGTCTCGAACAGCTCAGGTACAGCCTCGCGCATAGCCTGCTCGAACTTTCCAACATCTTCTGCAGGGATACCATACCAGGTCTTTGTAGCACCGAAATGCTGATAATTAGCTGAGTACGTGTAGTGATCCTCGGCATGCCAACAGAAAGTCGAGAAGACCATGCCAACGTAGAGCCATGGAACCGTCATGCCCGAGATGTCAGACTTGATGTGCCTGAAAAGCGAATCCGGTGCATAGGGCAAGATGTTCAAGTTCCACGGATCAGTCGAGTAAGGATCTCGCGGGTTGCGTTCGATGGTTGGGAA
The DNA here is from genome assembly GCA_030271015.1 of Didymella glomerata. Classification (NCBI taxonomy): domain Eukaryota; kingdom Fungi; phylum Ascomycota; class Dothideomycetes; order Pleosporales; family Didymellaceae; genus Didymella; species Didymella glomerata. The sequence goes on from JAJOHN010000016.1 coordinate 147,186, forward strand.
ACCACTGCCGTGTGTTGTTGTGTGCACGTCAGCTCCGTACTCCACTTCAACCGTCTCTGTAAGATTCTCAACGAGCCTCCAGAACTCCTTCTCGATCTCATCCTCAGTGGGTTGCTTGTGTGCGTTTGTGACAGGATCGAAGACAGTCTTGCCAGCAAAGTGAGCTTGCTTGAACGTTTGCGCCTTCTCCTGGAACTGCTTCAATGAGTACACGCCACCCTCTTCAAAGCCAAATTCGCCTGAGCCAACCAGACATCGCGGGCAGTGCCATTCGTGTGCAGGAACGCCGCGAATTGGTGGATCAAGGCAGTAGCCATGGTAGCCGTTGTCGCAGCTGTCGCACAGCAAAATGTTGTTCGGGTCGTTATCTGTTCCACAGGTCTCACAACGCTACAATAATCAGCTAAACATCGTAGCAACATATCACGGCAGTACTCACATCGCCGGGGCGCTCGTCGGCAGGCCGTACGCGTGGGTTGATATTGCCCGGTGTTGACTGGCGAGGCTGCGTCATGTGGGAGCCAGCTACGGTAGGCGCGTCTACAAACTAGCCCGTCAGCCAGTGTTACCACCAATGAAAGCAGGAGGGCGAGCCGAGCCATGCAAGGATACGACAAGCGAGGTGACTCTGCATATGCGTGCATACAAGTGTGTGCTTACCTTTCCTTAGCCGCTTACTGCGACGGCCGTTCGCCTCATCGGCTTCCTCGTTCATACTGCTTTCTCCGTCGTTGGACAACGCACGCTTCAACTGGTTAAATGCATGTGCGTTGGACAAAGGCGTCAGCCCATGTGATGTCGGCCTCAAATCTGGTGTGTTGTGGGCCGAAAGCATGGGACTGTCACCATTTCGCAGTGGGGTCGATGTGCGTGAGTCGATGAAACTGGGCAGTGCGTTTGGCGTGTTGACTGCGGAAAATCCGCTGGGCACAGGTGTCGCGGGAGGCGGCGCTGCATTGCCGTTGACTGGCGTGAAACCACCAGAGTTGACAGCTGTGAAGCCGCCTGATGCAATCGCCGGCCTGGGCAGCTCGGATGGCGTAGGCACAGCGTCGCTGTGTAGCGACGCATTCAGCGCTGTAGATGCTCTGATTGCTGGCGACTCAATTGCGTTCACTGTGGGCGTCCCTTGTTTCTTGAGCGGTGAGTGCGCAGGAGACGGCGTGAATGGTCCACCGTGCTCATGCTCGAGCATCTGGTGAACAGCAGGCTTGGCAAGTGCCAGGTACTGTTCGTACGGATGCAGCCACTTCTGATATGAATTCTTCAATGATGTAGAGAGCGAGGACATGATCTTGCCGCTGTAGCCGAGATCACGCCCAATCTCTGCCCATTTCTTCTGCTTGCAGACACGCTCGAAGCCACCCCTCGTTTCGACAGCTTTCTTCAGCTTGTAGAGATCGAGTGGGCGCTTGTCTACACTCGGGAAGCGAGTAAGACTGTGGCCGTGTTGCTTGTGAAATTTGGCCAACTGGTCGAGATAGTTCAGGTTGGCACGCGTACCGCCTTCCACAGAGTTCAACTCCTGTCGGCGTGTGCGAAAATGGAAGCGCTCGGTATCGACAGCGAATGGCGGGTTCCATGTGTCAGGCGGTACGATCTTCACAATGCCGAATTGTTGCGCCTCTTCTCGTATGCTCTGCATGTATGCTACCGGGTCCTTGAACTGCTCGGCGGTCGGTCTGTATGTAGGTGCCTCCTGCAAACCAAACATGCGCTGTGGTTTCGGCGGCAGGTTATTCGGCGCATTATGTCCCCTGCGCTCGACGGTGGACAGGTCCAGTGGCGCTGCCTTGCGTGCACTCAAAGGTATAGTGTTCACATTTGCGCCGTTCGCAGACACCGCAGCACCGCCCATGCGCGACCGTGAAGGCCCTCCTTCAGACATGCCGCCGTCCGTAGCGACTCGAAACGTCGTTATTGTTGCGCCGGTTGGTGGCCCGCCCGCTGGCATGAAGTCGACCATCGTCAGGTCGGATGAACCTCGTTATGTTGCCGGATATCTTGGATTTTTGACTTCGCAACGACGTCCAGAATGGTCGGAGACGTGCAGCGACCGATCAAAGGGTATTGCGAAGGTGATGCGCGGGCTATCGTGGGGAGATATCTGCAGGCATGGGACCTGCGTATGCGGCAGGCGACTGCCCTTGCCCGGATATGTGCTCTTGCAATTGCAGTCCAGTAGAAAAGAGTGTGCGCGCACTCTCTGGAGGTCGTGGGCGCCGCGAAGGGTGGTTGAGTCGGCGTGCAACTGGCGGAATCGTGGTGCGCGGTGTACGAGCGAGGAAATGGCGAGTCGACTGAGGAAGCCGGGGCGAGGCGCGATCCATCGCGCGAAGGAAGGCACCACACTAGCGCTACTGACCGAAAGAACATGCGGAGCATTACCCTGGAACCATAACGTAGGCGAGCACCACACGCATTCAGCACTTGATCAACATATGCACGGCTTTAAAAACAACATCAATGATAGCAGCGAGAGATGGTTCGTTCCACGTACTCCGTGGACGGTCCGCCCGAACGACGGCTGAGGTCGTCGTGCACAGCTGTAGTTGCCGAGTACGGTAGCGCAAGGCTGCACGGCACTTCCATCTCACCTCACGCTGACAGTGCCATCGAATTTGGTATGCTAACAGCGCCCATCAACGGTCAGTACACGTGGAACACATATTTGAGAGTATACTTGCCCTCGCGATACAAAGCGTCGTCTGCATTGTTACCTTGCGTCCTCTGACATTTCAGACTGGCCATATTTGCCACCTCGCTGCATCAAGGCTTACGCACCAGCAGACGTCGAACAACTCCTGGAATCTGTCTCAGAGCCCAGGGACATTCAGTATCCTCAGCGTGTCTGGTAATTGAACCCTCTGTACATCTAGGACTCCGCATACGCTGGGCCAACATCGACTGTGGTCAGCAGCGGCCAGGGTGTACAGTCGAGCCGGTCAGCCTCAGGCCCACATCAGGCCCACATCCGCCAATCAAAGCAGACCTGCTTCCAAACCCGTCATCTACGCAACCGCATCAGGTATCGTGCCACGATCGATCAACACATCAACCCACGATCTTCTTATGGCCGAACTTCTCAAAATCGAAAGCAAGCCCATTCCAGCCTTCTACTGCTGCTACCTCCTGCGCTCCAAGAACCGCAAATCTTACTACATCGGCAGCACGCCCAATCCAGCACGCCGCCTTGGCCAACACAATGGCACGAGCAAGGGCGGCGCAAAGCGCACAGCCATGCAGGGCAAGCGCCCGTGGGAAATGACGTGCATCGTGACAGGTTTCCCATCGCACTTTGCTGCGCTCCAATTCGAATGGGCGTGGCAAAACACGCACATGACGCGGCACATCGACCGGGACGTTAGAGACGCTCGGGCCGTAGAACTGCAGAAAGGCAAGAGGGCTGCTGCCCCGGCAGGGCGACGAAAAAGACCACCGATGTCCTTGGAAGCGAGGCTCAAGAATCTGCATCACTTACTCGGTGTGGATAGCTTCAGGCGGTGGCCGTTACATCTGAGATTCTTCGCGCCCGATGTGTTCAAGCAGTGGGAGCGGCACACGACCAAGATCAAGGAGAAGCTCAGAGAGAGCGTAACGGTCACGGTCACTCCCGCTGAGATGCCGAAACTTGCGCCCGAGATCTGGGCTGAGGTTGGCTCGCATTACATCCCGGATATTATACGTAACATTCCAGTTGCTTACGAAGATTGCAAACCATATGTCGAAAAATCGATCAAGATACTGCAAGACGAAAAGAACCGCAGCTGTGGTGTTTGCAAGAAAAGTGCGCACAGCTCGTCTACTATGGTAGTAGTGTGTCCAATCGAGACATGCAAGACGGTCTCGCATTTATCCTGTTTGTCGAAGCGGTTTCTGTTCGAGGACGATAATTCCGAGGGCGCTCTAATACCCATGGAGGGTTCATGTCCGGGCTGCAGGACCAACCTCAAGTGGGCTACCTTGATGAAAGAGCTCAGTCTGCGTACATACGGCGAAGAGGAGACTGCCGCCATGTTCAAGCCGAAGCGCAAAAAGAAGGCTGATACGCAGGGAGCCGATGACGAGACGGGGGAGGAAGATGAAGATCTCGATGAGACGTGGATGAAAGACGTCGAAGAGTCCGATGCAGAGATACCCGAGAGTCCGCTCAAATAGCTTTCCACAAACAGAGAACCATCATACTTGTTCCACGGATTTGAGTCCCCATCTAATCACCATGCTTCAACCGTCCTTAACGCCTCCCCTTCCACATCGACCCGCTCCAGAGCCGCTCGTGTCTTCTCCTGTATCTCTCTCTGTACGTCCTCCACAGTACCCCCAGCATCTACTACTACGAAGTCGTCTCCTTCCTTCTTTCCCCGGACCTCCTCAAACAGTTCTCTGACGCGGTCTTGCATGGCCCTCTTCTCGTATCGCTCGGTCCCGTATCCGCCTCTCGCCGCTGCGTCCTCCGCTGAGATGTGAAGAAACAGAACCAGATCTGGCCGTGGTAGCCCTACATCTGGGTGTCTGCACCATTGCAGGGTCATGCTTGGGTTCTGCTTCGCAGCGGAGTATACAATGCCGGAGTAGTAGTAGCGGTCGATTATGACTGTTGTGCCTTGCTCGATGGCTTTTGTGATCTTGGGTCTGTGGGACGTAGTCAGGCTATGGTCAGGATGTGTCGCGCAACGACCTTGGTCGGGGAATCTGGAACAGAGTGCAGGTTATCAGGACGCAACGTACACTGCTTCCCACCTGTTTGCGCTGAAGAGAAGGTGTATCACGTGGTCTTCTTGCTCGGACTCGCCTGACAGGTAGCTGTTTATCATCTGGCCGATGGGTGTTGTCCGGTCTGAGAGATACCGTCAGCTCGCCCTCGTTCAAATGATAGTGATCGACGTTGTCTCACACAAGCGATGCATGTCACATACCAGGAAACCTCATGAACATCACACTTTGTCCCTCTTTCTGCAGCGCCTCAACCAGCATTTGGCATTGTGTCGTCTTGCCTGCTCGGTCGAGGCCTTCGAACACGATCAGCTTGCCTCTGGTCATCGTGGAATAAAGCAGAGAAGGTGGTGGATTGGTTGTAGGAGTTGAGTCGTAGAGGAAGTCGCGGATAGGGCTGCTAGCGTGTGGCGCTAGTGCAATGCTTGTTTCGCTTCTACGTCGTAAGACGGTGAGCATTCGCGTCTTGAACAATCAACATCGAAGTTTCGCAAACACCATCCCGCCTATTGAGAACCATCCTCCAGCGCAGAGATATCGCCGGCCATCATCACCAGACTTGCATCTTGATAGCCCAATTCAACGACTTCGCAGTCGTTACTTTCTCCCCACGCCTAGCCCTAAACCACCACCATGCCACGCGACCCAATCACCGGGCAAGTCGCCCCATTCCAGACCGAAGTGATCCCTATTCCCGACGATCTGGCATACGAAACCTACATCAAGGCCGCCACGGGCAAGATCATCCTAGCATGTTTCTGGCCCGAGGACAAGACATCGCGGATCCTGATCAACCAGCTGACAAAACGGCTCCCGGAAATCGAGAACCTTGGCGTCGTGGGCGTGTATAGCTTGGATGTGTATAGTCTGCCTAAGATAGCGGAGGAGCTGGATATTACGTTTGTGCCGACGCTGATGTGGTGAGTACCTTTTCGCTTGTGAGACGAGGACTGTTTTTAGTAAACAGGCGTTGCAAGCCGTTGAGAATGGGATGGGAGTAAGGTGGAGACACAGCTGACGAAACCAGGTTCAATGACCGCGTGCAAGATGCGCTGGTGTGGCATGACGGGGTTCGAATCGAGGGCGAGAAGGTCAGCGGGGGTGTGCAGCGGATATTATCTCGGATCGCAGAAGCAGGGCTGGGAGATGATGAGGATGATGCGTGGGAGAGTATGGGCGGGATATATCGGGGTGTGGGATCTCATTGAGCAAAATTGACTCATTCAAGAAACCACTCTCAACGGCATTGAGCATGTGTAATAGTACACCTCCAGATCACAAAAGCAGAAAGAGGATGTAGAGGTAGATAGCTTGGGGAAGTTGATAGTATGAGGCCTTTGACCGCTCCGCAAGCGCTGATATCCACCCTCGACGATGCGCATCACATATAGCGTGAAGATACTCCCGAGGTCCCAGAATACAATCCGGAGCGCAAGGGTGATGTACATGCCGAACGCAGCACTTGCCTCCCAATGTGCAAAGCACGCTAGCAGACCCTTGCACCCAGGACCAAAAACTTTTCCAGCTTAGGCTGTCAGGTTCTCTCTTCTACCTTGCACTGCGTCAGCAAAGAAATACTTTTCAGCATACTTGATGCCATCGTTTTCAAACATCGAACGCTTCGATCACAAAAGTCCACGTTCTCAGGGCCACTGCACGGGCAAAAAGATCGACACCTGTGTGATTCGAACACACGCTCCCGAAGGAAATGCCTGACTATGGATAGCAGGGCATCGCGTTAACCACTCTATGCGCTTGTCAGCTGGTGGTTCTTCTTTATGAGCGTGTAGTATAACTTACCCGCCAAAGTGCCATGATTGGTTGTGATTGGTTGATGAATCAGTGCTTAAATATTGTGATTATGTCGCAGGCGATATGGATGCGTGGTCAGTAGGGTGAGCTCCATGCGAAGATGCTGGCAAAGCGTTTCATGGTGGGGATGTTGGCAAGGCGAGCTGCACGTTGAGTTCAGCATGCGGGGTGAAGTAAGTGCCAACCAATCATCGTCCTTGCGACATCGGTCTGTAGCAGTCATCAGTAGCTGATCATCAGATAAGATAAAATTTTCAACAGAGAGCGAATGGGACGGCGTCGCAGCATGACCCCGCCTTGTGCCATCGCCGAGTCGACCCGAAGGATCTCCACCAAATGCTCGCCACACCGTTTGAACGGTGGTATAGTGCACTCGGTGCTTCAAGGGCCTTTGTCATTTGAGCAGATGGTGAGGTGGGTATGGAGGACATAGATGTCTAGAATGGTATGCTTGGGCGCCGGAACGGCTGCTGAAAGGTGGGTGATGCTGGTGGGCTGATGCTAAGGCGGCGCAAGAGCCTCAGATGTCCGTGTCATCGATGCAAGCAATGTGGAGCTGACCATGAGGAACGATTTGTGCGACGAAGATGCCGTCGAGATTCGTAATATTATTGCATTCATTCATTGTATCTAGTTGCGCATACGTAGCTTGACAGCTACAAGGAGGACTATTACAAAAGTTGACTCCCAGGAAAGTAGAAAGGAATGAGCTAGATCATGAACCATTGTGGCCGTATCAACAACGTGTATGCGTCCATGTGCATGCACGCGCTCCCCGTGCTGTGCTACCAGATCACGTAAGGAGACTAAGTGGGTATCAACAATGACTGGAAAGAAGCAGAAAGATCTAAGCAAATGCAACGCAATGTTTTACAGCTCCATGGGAGTCGGAAGGTCGTCTCCAGAGGGGAGGACGGCAGGCGAATGAGTAGCACGGCGTCGCTCTTCAGCAGCTGCAACCAGAGGCGCATACTCGCCGTCAGACTCTCGTGCCTTTAAAGGCCCTCTGGCGTTTTGCATGGTCGTGATGATATCCGCAGCATCAATTTCCATGGCGCTGTACACGCGTGGCTCCATGGTGAAAGTGTCGCGTCGCCCGTCGGAAAGCATTGGCCGCAGAGTCCGGAATGCAGACGGGTCGTCCATTGGAATGCGTCCGTCAAGGAGTGTGAATGTTTCACTGCAACCAACAGAGCGCTTCCCAGGGATGGGAGATGCGCGGCTAATGTTCATGTCAATCTGCGAGACGACCGGGGGCTCTAATGTGTCCATCTTCGGGCTCCTTGGTCCTGAGTTGCGCCTCGAACGCGGGCCTTCCTCCTCGCGGAGCTGTGCAACACGCAAGCACCATGCTCGCCTCGCAGGATTGGTCTGGCATTCGTCGCAACCACCAGGCAGAATTAACTTCTTCTGTTGCGCAGAAGCATCGTTTGAAACGCGCGAGAGTGGTGCAAGTTCAGCCTGTAGTTTCTCACGAGCATCTCGGCAAACGCAGTGGCCGCCGTTCTCGCAGAAGCCACAAGAGTCGTGGATCTTCTGGTCATCATCAAGCAGCGCCGTCGAAGGACGTCCAAAGCCTGTAAAATCGATCTCCTCTGGTTCGGATGAAAGCGTGAGGCTGACCTCGGTTGTTGAACGATTGTTCCGGCGAGGCAATGGGACGGCTGGCATGAACGGTTGATCCATGATGTTCTCCAACTCTTTCATATCTTCCTCCATCTTATTAATGCATGCACAGTTGCCAGGTTGGCAGTTGGAGCAGCCGCCGGGGACATCGTCAGAGATGGGAGTGCCAAAGCCATGGAAGCTGCTGACAGAGTGGCGAGCTGGAGAGTCGTGAGATGCAGGAGGCTGATAGAGGGTCGCTGTGACATCGTTGCGGCCGTTGATCTGGCTGTTGACTTGACCGTTGTCGTTCGGCTGGTTACGCAGCACGTTATCGTGTTGCTCCTTCCAGTAGTCGCGCTCCTCCTCAACCTGCTTGGTGTAATCGCACTGTTGCTCTAGTGCCCGTCTAGCATCGTGAAGCTGCTTGTGCAGGTTGTTGATGTCGTTGAGCAGCTCGTTCTTCTCCTCGTTGTGCCTCTGTTGCATCTGCTCGACCTGCTCGGCCAGCTCTGTTACCTTGGCAGCCTTGCGAGCGCGAAATGCTCGCTGTGACTCCCGGTTCTGCGCCTTACGTTTCGAGGCAGGCTCATCGGTGGCGGGCTTGCGACCAGGCTTAGGCCTCGGAGGGATAACATAGCTCCTGCCTGTAGGACCAACGGTAGGGCCGCCCGCTGCAGGAGTGCAGGGGCCGCCGCTGCTAGATGTGGAAGACGTCGTGGCAACGGTGCCAGAAGAGGTTGCTGCGCATAAGGCAGGCGTGGGAACGAGAGCTGGCGGAAGGTTAGCATTCGAGTCTGTGCAGACTTTGAGATATACGGAACAGAACGGGTTAGCGGAATGCAGGACCCCGCACACCATCACTGTGACATGCCAATTGGGCCTCCACCATGCGGCGGAGGAGGAAGGTCGATGTGGACGCAAATGTAAGCTGCCATAGCCATCGGCAGTGGCGGGGCGGAGGTACAAGCAGAGCGCTGGTGTATACTCACTGCGGGCGTTGGACTGGCGGCGAGCAGAGTCTGCGGCCGGGCTATAGAAACTCTGTGGCGAGCTGTAGTCGGCGGGCGAGCCAGCACTGCTGTGGTGATCAGCTGGGGGCGTGAGGGCAGCAATGCCTTGGTCGTCAGAAGACATGTCGAATTGGCGGCGTTCGCAGTCTTTCCGGGGAGTGTGTGCTTATCAGATGGAAGTCAGATTATCAGATCTTTCTCGGATCAGGCCATCCGACCTTTGCCGAATGCGAAGTCGGCGCAGCGGAACTCACCGCTAGCGGCAGGTGCCGTTGCAGCATCGCAGCATCACATTGTCCAGCCAGCTTGAATATCCAAGATGCAACCTGTTGTGCGGATCTTCTCGCGAGAGCTGGTGTGGGGAAATGCAGGAAGATGTCCCTTGCGACCGTTAGCTGAATCCTTTTCGGCCCCCACCCACAGTCCACGGAAGAGATGTAGTATAATACGCATGTACAACAAGCTGCGGAGCGAGACCGATTGCCTGCAAGACGACTAACTGTCATCTACGAACTACGACTAACTCCGCTGCGCACGACTAACCGCCGGCTCGCCGGTGTGACTGACTGCCACGAGAGATTTCCTGTCCATCAGCGCAGCCAGCGTCAACAAGTCCCTTGGTTTCGCGACAAGTGCGATTACGATCCTTACTTTGCAAATGGGGCTTGTCAATCTTGGCATGCCTACCAGTACGAGCACTTCGGCAAGATCTATCACCAGCTTAGCTCCTTTGACAGGAAGTGAATGCTATCAGCATGCATCCTTTGGACTTCCTTTCTGGGTCGCAGCGTGGCGTAAGGAGTGACAGCATATAAAGACATTATTTCACCGTACAGGAACGGTTTGAGGCTGTCTAAATTGAGTGACGTTTCCTCGCATTACAGGTCACCACACTTTGATGCTACACACGACACCATCAAAAGCACAACTACAATTCCAAAGGAAAAAAACTTCTTGAATACGATGATATCTCTTGTGGTATGTTCAATGTGCTGTATATTGGACAGTATGAGGCAACCGTGACGATGAAAGAGCGATGGTGCTTCGAAGTTCCAAGTAGTATCCAGCCGACTTTTATAAGACGCAGAAGCAGTCACCAACGGGTCAAGGTAGCCCATAGCGAAGTAAGCCTCATACCATACCACGGCACCGGTCTTCCATCGGACTATGGCTTAGATGCCGTTGCCCCACCTGGGCGCGTTGAGAATGATACCCATCAAGCATCCAGACATCAGACCCGCGCAGGGCAGGGTAATAAACCAACCCATATAGATCCAAGCTACCATGCGCCAGTTGATGGTCCTCCAGGTGCCGTTGCAGAGACCGACACCAACCGTGGCGCCAGTTATACATTGTGTCGTACTGACCGGGAGCGCTAGCTTTGTCGCCATGATGATAGTGACGGCGGCACCGAGTTCCATAGCAAAACCACGGGCGGGTGAGTGCAGAGTGATCTTGTTTCCGAGCGCGCGCATGATGTTGTAGCCGTATGTCCACAGACCGACGACAATACCGGCACCTCCGAAGGCGAGGATCCAGAGAGGAACAGGAACCTTGGAGGAGATCTTTGCGCTAAGATACGTTATTATGAGAGGCGCGCTGAAACGGAAAGATGTACTTACGTGGACCAAATGAAGTAGATCGTTGTGTATGGACCGATGGCATTGGAGACATCGTTGGCACCGTGAGCGAAAGAGGTGGTTGAAGCAGTCATGATCTGAAGGAAGGAGTAGGTGTACTCAGCACGGTTGTCGTAGTGCTCGCCAGTAGCGTGAACCTTCTCAATGTCTCCGGAAAGGAAATCCTTATGCTTCTGTTGGTCAACAACATCTTGCTCGACACCACGAAGAGCAAAGTACTTGATCCAGAACCATGCAACAGGAGGGGTGTACCATGCGCCCGGTGGAATGCACTTCTTGGGTTTGGACAGCTGACGAAGGGGATGCTCGTTGATGACAGCAGTGGTAGGCTCAGGGATGGGAGTGATGTCAGAGTCACTTCGGCCCATCTTGGGCTGCGATACGTGAGCACCGCCCTTCTCAAGATCCTCGACGTTGGTCTGAGTGGTGACGCTCTGGTTGGCGCGCTTGACCTCGAGCTGCTCAGCGGTCAAGTGGCCTTCGTAAAAGTCAGGAATGCGACCAGTAGTGACACCCTCAGGGCGCTCGCGAGGCTCAGGACGCTTGAGGAGAAGCGGCCCCTTGATGACCTCCCAGCCTTTGAGCTCCCAATCATCCTTAATGATCTTGCGATGCAAGAAGGGGACGAAGAAGGTAGCAACGATTACGGCAACAGCACCACCGACACCGAATGCGACACCGACCGCCTCATAGTCAGAGAGCTTGATTTTGGCGGATCCGCCCTTCCAGACGATGAGGAGAGACAGGAGGAAGGCTGTGAGGAAGAAGTAAACAGGAACCATGATGAAGGCCTTCTTCACCGGGTTCTTGCGCCTCATAACACCGTACTTAGTGATCAAGAAGATGATGGCACCAAAGGCTCCAGAGATAGCGGGAGCGATGCCCCAGGCAGCAAAGACCTGAGATGCACCCTTGAAAGACCAGTTGACACCATGAGGTCCAGCGGCGGCAATACCAACACCAATGACGCCGCCCATGATGGAGTGGGTAGTCGATACTGGCATGGTAAATTTGGTAGCGATGGTGAGGTAGGTAGCGGAGCCGATGATAGCGCAGACCATGGCCAACATGAGTACGGAAGGGTCTGACTCGAAGAGGTCGATAGAGATGACCTTGGTACGAATAGTGTCAGTGACACGGGATCCCACAAGCATGGCTCCAGCGAACTCCATTACGGAGGCGATGCACATGGCTTGCTTAAGGGTGAGCGAGCGTGAGGCGACTGAGGTCGCAAAGGAGTTGGCCACATCGTTGGCACCTATCGAGCCATGTCAATTGTCTCCATACACTGAGGTCCAGGAAAGGAAGGCTTTGTTGAAGAACGAAAGCACCAGAAGCGCTTACCAATGTTCCACGCATCGAGGAATGCGAAGAGGGTACCAATAGCGAAGAGGTAGTCGAACTGCGGAAGGGCAGGCATCTTGTCGAATCTACACTCTCGAGGTCCCGGCGGATTGGTTGGTAGACGGTAGGATGACTGCGAGACGCTTGAGACGAGATGCACCCTATATACCACCTAGCAGTTCACACGTGAAATGCTCACCATGTTCACACTCCGTAACTCCCAGACGCCACAATTGCACCATGATCCAATCGTCAGATCGAATTAACTCATGTGCTCTACGGTACATCCACCCAAGCAAGGGGAAGTAGTCCAAAAAATGATGGGAGTCCGTATAAGAGGGAGGCAAACTCCTTGGCCTCTTGGAGCCGCAAGAGAATCCGCATCCCAGACGACCGCCCCGGTTGTAAGAGGTTGGCGATAGTCCAATTCGCAGCTCCGCTGACATTGAGGATGAGAGTATCTACTTGGCGCCACATCGCCAAGGTTGGAGTCGCTTGGGTTTCCGCCCCTGGCACTCTCGGCGCTAGCCCAACGCACGGGTCGGCAGGAGCCAATGGGAGATGTATCCTTCACCACGAGGTGTTCGTGATATGAACCTGTGGTGTCCTTTTCCGACAGAACGAAGGCGGAAGCCTGCACTTCTGAAAGGATGAGCAATTGGCCATGCGAATCGTGTGCCGACTACCGGCTTTGCCATGTGGCATTCATTTCTTTCCAACATCTGATTTGCACTGTTTTGAACATGGGCTCTCAAGATCATCATGGTCAGTGACTCTGATGAATGTCTGAAAGACACATCTAGTTCTCCATCAAGCATCGATTGTAGCTACAACGGTTTCTTTCAGGGTTGTGGGCGAACAGGAATGATCGACCTCGAACCGATACAAGTACGTTAGCGAGCGACAAAGTGATGATAGTTCGACATATCTGAACGAGCCTCTCCGACAGCAAGCGCTGGGGGCCTGTAGCCTGACGGCGATCGACAGTGCTATGTTTAACTACATCCAAGTCCATAGACTGGCTAACTGCGCCGCAGTGTTAGGCCAGCCGTCCAAGCTGCGGTCGTTTTGCCAATGGGTTGTGAGTCAACGCACCGCGAGTTACCATCACAGAAAATTAGGTGCCTCGAGACGATAGCGCAAGGAAGATTGGCCCAGATCGGTCGGTCGATGGCGTAACAATCGTGCAGTTGGTAGTTACTGGAAACGGAGTACGCGAGACAAGCACGAACATCTAAACCCTGACGGCATTTGTCAGTCAATGACAATCAAAGAAGAGCCCACGTGTAGTAGGTCGAGACCCATAAGTTGGAATAACGGAATGTGGTTGCGCATTGCCAATTTCCACGCGGTCTTGTCAGTATAGGCATGCTTGGAGGTTGCAACGGATGGAGACGGATTTGCCAAGCAGCATACCAGGCTGACCATAACCACAAGAGCGCAAATCAACGTATAGACGAGATGCAACCTCTCAGAATGTTCAGATCATGCTCAGTCTCCGAAGTGCGACGCGTCTGTTACCACCATTGCCAACAACTTCGTATCACGAAATGCTCGCCCCACAGAGAGGTTTACCTGCTCAGGGTCTGCGACCGCACCCGTAGCAACTCGATACCCGCCACGTAGCTCTTTTTACGAGTCGAGGACAGACGAGACGGTATGGTCCTATTGCAATCTAATTGATGGAACCTGTAGCTGTAGGAGTACCGTCCTCGTGCAACGCGAGGAATTGCTTAGCTGGACGACATGGTGCATCTCAACTGCGGAGAGGACCACTGTTGTGCGGAAGTTTACAACATTGATCTAAGCAAATATGCGACGTCTTCAATGAATCAGTCTGCAGGAGGACAGGGAGGCGGTGACGAGACCGTGGTCTTTGAAGGTCAGCTAATTGCGAGCGATTGTAATGCCGAATGAGCAGCGAACATGCACCCGGTTGTGCCTGCAGATGCTGCCGCCGTCACGAATGGACATGACGCTGCCAGAAGCTTCGGTCATGGATAATGAAAGATCAGATCAGGGCTTATGCTGATGTTGGATAGTCGACGACCGAACCTCGGAAGGAAAACGCGAGCGCGACGTGTCGACGCTAGAATTTATGGTGACGTATGACTTCACTTCCTTCTCTTATCCATAGCAACCTCTAGTCCGGCCTTGTGAACCGAATCTGCATCATGATCTAGTCCGACTGCTACTCGCACGACCGCTTCGTTGCCAGAGTTTGCAGCAGTTCTGAACGACCCCGTGTGCGAAGGAGCAGGCCATCCCTGTGCTGCGACGTGCCGTTCGTTCTCGAACACTTGCCTTTCAAGGGCGCATGGCTTCCCGCTGTGGATTCAACACGTCTGTGCAGGATGCGAACGATACACGCGAGTTCAGGAATACCGGAGATGGCGATGCACGTAGCTCGCGATCTCGAGGGCCACGTCGTCTGTGTATGCTGGTTCACGGGAGTACCGCAGCCCACGCACCGCGAGAACGATGCAGTCACTGACAGAACACCACATTAACAGTGTCAGCCTCCTGAAGGATCAATTTCCTGATCTACAGCGCTGGCCTTAGTCGCCGAATCATACCTATCGCAATCAGCAAGTCAGGACCTTGAAAGGTGCAACCTTAATCGGTTCGGGCTCCAGATGATGGGTGGGGTGTGACCATCACGACTGAGAAGAGCCGCATGAAGCACCTGACAAGCGGAATGGACCAGGGGCGACATACGATGCCGCAGCAAGGCACCAACAGCTTCGTCTTCACCAACATGCACTTGAAGATCAGTCCTGCCAATGCGCTTTGCGACGCACGCATTCCAACGCTGAAACGGGAGGTCAGAACGCAGCAATCACCTCTCGTGCTACATTCCGAGGCATCGCAACTACCAACTGGACCTGGCTCACCACCAAAAGAGCTTGGAAGACTCCGCTCCATCTCTAGGATGGCACTAGAACCAGTGGGGTTTGTTTTGATCTGGCTTCCAAGAATTCAAGCTCGCCAGCTATATCTTCAAGTGCGTCGAAGCTGACACAATGTCTAGCCAAGCCTTCCTTCAGTCACTCTTTTAGACACACACGCTCATTTCCATTGTCTCTCCTTTGAATCCATTAAGGACTCGCCAAGATGAAGTCTTTCGTGGTAGGAGCTATGCTCCTGCATTGCATGCATGCACAAGTTGCACCAAGCTCTTCAGTCTCTACTTCAGGTATTAACGCCCCTCCTGAATCAGACTTAGCGCTGGGTCTCCCCGATGTCATCACACCAATGTCTGATTTTTCCGACTTCCCTACAGGAACTGCAGACGTGGTGCTCGACGAGCCAACGCCTGCAGCACCTTTTGGGGGTGGCAGCACCCCCGGGACAGGCATCAGCTTTGGTCCCGAGGGTGTCAGGATACTAGAGGCTGACCCTGTTCGAGCCAACACTTTCGTGTTTCCTTCTCAGCCTCCAGCCCTTACCGATGCTACGCTAGTAGCACAGCGAGTCGCTTCCTCTGATACGCCTGCTGATGCGGTTATTTTAGCTGATACGTCGGATCCTGTTGTGATTGCCGACCCAACGCCTGTCGCTGGCGCAAGTGGTGTTGTTGTTGGCACGGTTGTGGGCACCAGTTCGGTGGTTGACTCTGCTGTCAGTGTCGCTCCTGTCGGCACCTCCACACCTCTCGTTGCATCCGTCGCGAGCACACCCCTCGTCAATCCCAGCGATGTCGTCGCCCCTGTCGAGACAGCACCCATCGTCAGCTCCAGCAGCATTGTCCTGCCCAGCGACACAATTCCGATCGTTTCGGCCACTCCTTCGATCGACCCCAGCGGCATCGCTGCCCCCATCGACACTGCACTTACTCCTAGTGTGACTCCTAGCTCCAGCAGCGTTGTCCTGCCCAGCGACACAATTCCGATCGTTTCGGCCACTCCTTCGATCGACCCCAGCGGCATCGCTGCCCCTGTCGACACTGCACTTACTCCTAGTGTGACTCCTAGCAGTAGCAGCGTACTGCCCAGCGGCGCCAGCAGCACTGGTCTCGTTGATGCTGACCCTGTCTCGGCAACTAGCTCGGTCGTCCCAACTTCTTCCGTAGTCCCCGGAGGCAGCCTTGCTCTGCCCATCGGCTCAAACCCGTACAATAGCCCGTACCCTCCTGGCAGCCCTTACGACCCCACCAGCCCCTACTACGACCCCACTGCGCAGCCAGCTGGCTGGGAGGGTCAGGACAACGGCATCTACGATGGCGAGGACAACGATGCCTACCCTGGACAGGATGACAACGACGACAACGACGATGAGGAGTGCCCGGCCTGGTGCCTCCCTGAGGACGACTCCTACCCCACTTCGACCCCAGACTACAACTACAGTCCTTACCAGCCCACTCCTACGCCCGCTTACACTCCTTACCCGAACGCGTACCCCACTCCTTCGTACGCTGCGGAGCCATACCAACAGGAACCCTACCCAACTTCCACCCCAGACTACGAGGCTGCGCCTCAGTACTACCCTACCCCCGCGGCCCAGTACTACCCTGAGCCCGACCAGAGCTACCCTCAGTTGAAGAAGGTGCGCTCGATCCTTCGCGCTGTCCGCCGCCAGTTCAACGGAGCTCAGAGCGCTGCCTACCCTCAGCCCGAGGATTCAGCCGATGATGACTCTGGCGAGTACGACGGCCAGGATGGCTCTATTCCTGACTGGCTGTACGACATCAGCGGCGCCCCCCCAAGACCCACCTACAGCCCTAAGCCCTGCCCCAAGAGCTGCTACAAGCCCATGCCCTCCTCTGCTGGCTACGCAGCCCAGCCTGCCAACACCTACACCTACACTCGCAAGGGTGGTTACCAGACTACCGAGAGTCCTTACCAGACCACCGAGGAGCCCTACTACCCCGAGCCCACTACAGATGCTTACTACGGTGATGAGACCACTGACGCTCCTTACGCCGGCTACACCTCGAGCGCTTATTACCCCGCGGGCAACAGCTCAGCCATGTACTGGCCTACCAACATTCCTGATGAACCTACTTCCGTTCCCTATGAGGCGACTTCTGTCCCCTATGAGGCGACTGTTGCACCTTACGAGCCTACTACCCTTGCGACTTACTACCAGCCTGCTCAGTCATACCCTGCGCAGACTGGCGGTGGTTCGTCTGACCCTGGCAGCCCAGCTGGCGACTACACCGGCGATACTCTTGACACCATCTGCCCAGGCACCTGCAACCCCTTCAACCCGGCTGTGAACTTCTGCGACATCACTACTGGCTGCACCACCACTGGAGGTAGCAAGTACTACTGCGCTTGCCGTGCTGGTTTCAGGGCCGACGGGTACAACGCAAAGGACTTCTCCAAGCAGTTCAAGGTTGCTGGCCAGCCTTACGTCTACCTCGCTGTCAGCACTTCTTGCAACACGCCTTGCAGCGACCAGACCTGCAGCGAGGTTCTGGAGCGTTCGCAGTGCATGTAAGCGTGCTTTGGAGCTGACATCTAATGCATCGATAAAGACGAAGCCTGATCTCTCATATGTTATATCTCATATGTCTTAGTCCTATGTTTCTGCACGGTGGAGTTGGGGCTGTATGGAGGATGTAATCTATGTACAAGCAATGCATATTCTCCTGCAATGAATATTGACGAACGACACGCTCTCGTGAGGCAGGGGTTGAGTTTCGATTCCGCCCATGTGTAATGATTACAGAGGATGTCCTGCCCGGGTTTGAATTACCATGCCGCGCTAGTGCTTCCGATCCCGCACGCCACTTCCCTACCCATGATTATCAAGCACCACAACATTCACGTCACGCTTTACACAATGCGCAACCTTTCGCGTTTCTCCCACACACACCATCTTCTCGTAAAGACTCACGCGCCCGACTGACGTGCGTTGCCATGCCTCTCGAGAACGTGCGAAATATCCTCCTCGTCCTGTCTGGCAAGGGCGGGGTAGGCAAATCGAGCATCACAACCCAACTCGCCCTTACCCTTTCGTTACAAGGCCACTCCGTAGGCGTCCTCGACATTGACCTTACGGGACCCTCGATACCGCGCTTTTTCGGCATAGAAGAGAAGAAGGTGCGCCAAGCGCCGGGCGGTTGGATACCAGTCGACGTTCATGAGGCGCAGACCCTCTCGCCTAAAGGCAGCACAGATGGCGACGCCGCAGGAGAAGGGCAGAAGATTGGCGCACTGTCATGCATGTCGCTGGGCTTCATCCTAGCCAACCGCAGCGACGCCGTCATCTGGCGCGGTCCGAAGAAGACTGCTATGGTGCGGCAATTCTTGACAGACGTGCTGTGGCCTGAGCTTGACTTCCTCCTCATCGATACCCCGCCCGGCACAAGCGACGAACATATCTCCCTCCTCGAGACGCTGCTCAAGCAAGTCGCAAGTCCCAAAGCGCCACCGAACCAGCTCGCTGGTGCCGTTGTGGTTACCACACCGCAGGCGATCTCAATATCAGATGTTAAAAAGGAATTGAACTTCTGCAGGAAGACAGGGATACGAGTGCTGGGTGTTGTCGAGAACATGGCGGGCTTCGTGTGTCCGAATTGCTCGGAATGCACGAACGTGTTCAGCAAGGGTGGTGGAGAGATCATGGCGAAGGACTTTGAGGTGCCGTTCCTAGGGTCAGTACCGATCGATCCTGCATTCGTCATGCTGGTAGAAGAAGGCGCAAGGCCGGTCTATCCCAAGGGGACGGTCATTGAGGGTACAGATGTCGGCAGCAATGGCGCAACAGGTGGGTCGAAGGACGGGCTGTTTGTGGACAAGTACAGGGATTGCTCGCTGGCGCCGCTGTTCGATGGCTTTGTCAAGAGGTTGTTGCCGGATATCAGAGGATCTGCATGAGAGATGAACCGAATGATTACAAGAGCAGAGCAATGATACCACTGTCCAACTAAAGGGCGACTGGACGCCTCCAGATCACTGACAAAGACACCTTCGATCTGCATTCGAAGCATGGCGGCGTTCCTGCAAGCTGGGCTGAGGTTGGTGTAGTGGGAAAAAACACGACTAACAAGGAAACTTCCTGGTAACCTTCCTCAGTCCTTCTCTTCATACCTCGAGGAGCCAAAATGCGGCCTGGATCACCACGACCTTCTTCAAGAGTCTCCGCGGACAAACAACCTATTCAGTCCGCGCGTCTGCACTCATTTCTTTGATACGAAGTTCTCGTCGCGCTCAGCTTCAACATACTTTCACTCGCTCCCGCAGGCTGCATTTTGAACGTGGTACTCGTGAAAGCTGCTCGTGTGTCGTTTCTAGACCGACAATTGAGACCTAAAGGTCGATTATGAAGAGCATGCCCGAGTGTTGGGATGGGGCTTCACATCAAAGATGACCGTGCAACGTCCACCTACTGGATCGTCTGAGCTATACCGAGATGCAGAAGATGTTAAGCTGGCCCAACCTGGCGCGACCTCGTGCTTTTGCGCCACATCGATTTGGCGCGTGCTCGGCTTGCGCTGCGTTTGCAAGTAGGTGAGAGAGCGGCGATTAGCTGCCTACAGGTAAAAGAAGCCCACAATAATTAACGCCTAGAACTCTCTATTGTAGAGCTACACCCCGCTACCCATATAACAAGGACTGTCACCTCGATTGCTTCTTCTCGTCACTCTTGTTACTACTTACACCTGCTAACGACCTCTCGAAAGCCAACTTCCGTCAATCGAGCACCAGTCAACAACCGCACGAGCGACAATGGCGTCTTTTGCCAGCTCTCTGCGCAACCTACTGGGTTGCGGACAACCTCCCACTAGCCTAAGCTCAAGCTCGATTGCCCGCTTCGACGGCATGAACGAGATCCCCCAACAAGCGCACCGAGCCACTTTGTTGGAGACAGCTAACAACAACTTGTCAACCACCAAGAACGCATCGACAACGCCAATGATCGGGCAGCCTGAGCTCCTTCGACAAGACTATGGTGATCAGCCAACGAGTTCGCATGGGTTCGTTCAGCCAGGCCAGCACTTCGCATTTCAGCAAGGCGGACAACACTTTGATCACACACACGATACCGCTCAACTCCCACAGGAGCTTGGATATGATGGCTATAGCCAGTACGACGAATCGAGGCGACAGGCACCTTCTCGCACAGCGACAGCTCAACCTCCCGAGAACTCTCAATATCATATCCGCATCAACGACCAGCCATATGTCTCGCAGCTCCCAGATGCGATCCTAGATGCAGGCGCGGAAGTACGAGTGAAGCAGGAATCAGCGGAGCACGATCATGATGACCAGGATATCTTCGCCGAGTTCACCAATGGAGGCTTTGATGATGACGATGATCAGGCGAGTGCAGAGACTCAGGAAGGTTCGAAATCTGCCAACAACACCGCTTTTGATCCACCATCGATCAAGCAGGAGTCTGCATCTGAGAGCCGACCGCTTGCTCAAGCAGTTGAGCAAGCTGAGCGCGTCGAGCTCATCCCCACGCTCGACATGATGATGCAACAGACACAGGAAGCTTCGTCGAATCTTGAACTACAGGTCACTCACGAGAACGTCGCGGCTACGTCCAGAGTTGACTCTGAGTCGGCACACCTTCAGTCACAAGTCGCATCTACACGCGCCACTCCTGTCGACAGCGCGCAACAACAGTTTTCTTTCGAACAATACGCCCAAGTCCCCCAGCGGTCGATACATGACTCTCAACTGCAGCACAGTATTGGCACCACTCTGCGATCTCCCTCTGTCGATTCTGTCATTGGTGCTCGCCGACTCAGTTCGGAGGAGACTGCTTCATCACACGGTGGTATGGACCTTGCCGCGAATTTGCAGTTCGCCATGCAGTGGCAAGGGCGACAGAACTTGCTTGGCAACGGTGGTCTGACAGCAGATGCAGTGCATATGAATCCTGTCTTACTGCAAGGCCCCAGTGCTAGGCCAGCAACAGCGATGCATCAGCCTCATGGCCTTTCCAACCATCCACTTCGGCCTGTAGACGGCATGCAGCACAGTTCCGGCTCCCCATACAACTCGAACCCAATGCACACTATTCACCCAGCGGCTACGCAATACGGTCAATCTCAGCTTCTCTGGACGACTCCAGATTGGCATTCCAGTTCAGCAAATACTCAGGAACCGCCTCGCAGTCATCCCTTCACCCAAGGCACTGGCCTTCGAGACTTGAATACGTTACATTGTGTAACCGAGGTTCAGGATGAAGAAGCTTCTGATGATGATGAGCCGTTGGTCACTCGTGCGCCACGCCACCGTTCGGCCACTGCCAGCCCGATGCCTGCCAGTGCTCACTTACCAAGCGGATCAAAGTTGAAGTCTGAGATCCATACAGCTGCACCGGGGCCGAGTGTTTCGAACTTCAAGCAAGACTCTGTCATCGAGCTGTCGGATGATGATGAAGAAGACACTGCCACCGCCATCTCATGGAAGCTTCCAGCTTTCGAAGTAACCTATCATCCTCCTGCCACCGATAAGGATCTCCCTATGGCCAAGGTTTCCATCCTTGGTGCGACCGAGAACCTTGTTCGTTGCGAGGTTTCGCTCACCGAAGACCATGCTCATCACGAGATGGAGCTCTTCCTCAACGTCTTCCTCCCGGCCCAGCAGGCTCTACAAACACCTGACCTCGCGCCCGCACATGCCGTGATAAACTTCCACACCATCTCTGTGATGGTGCTCGAAGCCTTCGTGCAATACGAGATCGGCGACGAGATGGGACGTGGATATGGGTTCCATGGAGGCAACATCAGCAACCAAGTCCTTCGCCCCAGCCCGACCTCCTCTGATGATGAACCCACGCGCACACGCTCTGCCAAAGACGCCGACGTTGACGAGATCTTCTTCGCAGTTATCGATCGTTGGCGAGCTGGCTTGATCTCCGGCAAGGGCACTTCGGAGCTCATTCGTGGGTGCCAGGAGTTCTGTGATATTGCGCTCGATGTGATCCACTATGTCAAGGAGCATGGCTTGACCCAACCCGAGTCGAAAAAGAGAAAGGAGAGAAGCGACAAGGGCGTAAAGAGGGGGCCTCAGGGCGGTACGAAGGAGGTCGCGGCGAAGGGCAAGGCTACTGGTAAGAGGAAAGCAGATGCTGTGGAGGGCAAGGTACCAGGCAAGAAGGCTAAGGTGAATGAGTTGACAGGCCGCAAGAAGGCTAAGGTTGAGGTCAAGAAGGCGAAGCCGAAGCCGAAGGTCAAACCTGGCGTCACTGTCACCAAGAAGTAAGTTGGCGGATGAGTTACAACTTGCGAGTGGGACCTATGGATGTCTCAAGCGATCTATTGGAGTTTTCCATACTATCCTTTCATGTCAAGCCAGGTCAGTGCTAGATCGAGTGCGTACGAAATGAGAACATAGAAAAATTGACCCGGCTGGCCATACATCACTGTGATTTCGTGTCTGGACTGGTGTCAGCCATAATCACTCGAAGTGCTTCTTTGCCACCGCTGAGGAATACATGCGCAACACCTTGGTGCCGAGCTTCTGGCAATCCAGCCCATATCGACCTCCTCACACTTACACCCGGGACTCGAGGCTGATTCTATGCGGTATCTCGGGCGAGGACGAGGTGGCAAATGGTGCGGGATATTCCACGTTAGAAGAAGACGCGTAAGAGACGGCTGACTTGGTGTTCTGGAATTTTTCCTTGACCGGAGATTCGCGTGGGACTTAATTCAATCCATTCAGCCATGAAAGGTCCAGACCTGCGTCGTTGAGAATCGTTCAGATGGAGCGGGTATATGTTTGCGGTGCTCAATACACTTGATTGGTGGTCAACACTAGAAGAGTTAATTCTGGCAACCTGTTTTTGTGCTCTGAACTTGGTATTCGGATAGCTGTTTTCGAGATTCTGAGTTCAAGGCTGCTCTTGTATGTCGATGCGCCGGAGTTTTGACTAGATAGCTCCCTGTGTAATTCATTGCTGCGACAGTATTGTATCTCCTACGCTATGCGTGGAGCTGAACGTCGCAATTTTGTGCATGATATTGTGCTCGAGCAGAATTGGTTTCCTGTCAGGTTCAGATTGTGGCAATCCAGCGGTGATACTCGAGTTAAGTGTGATTCTTGAATCATGTTGCCAACTTCGAGAGGGCCGATGTAACGAAATTGCCGTGAGAACGACCGAGGAAGCACAGAGGTGTGGAGGGGTCTCGGTGATTTGGATGTGGCGATGTGCATTTTGACTATCTCTCGTGTATGGTGGGGTTTGCGGGTGATATTGGTGTGAACAGATAGGTGAAGATGCATGGTCGATCGGAGGCGACTCCGCGGAACGGAAAGTGGTCCACAAATTAAGAGCTAGATAGATCGTCCTCGGTATCGGCAGTGCCGTTGTCCGGCTGCCGATCGGAGTTGGGCGAGACTGTCACAGTTGGTATCTTATTGGTGATGTGTTGATATTGCTTTCCTGTGCTTTGGAGACTTGCCTGGGCAGCTCAGGAACAAGAAAAGCAAGGCAGTAAATGGACAAACAGGAGTGCCGCTTATTTTGTGCCCAATTGTCAGTATTCATTGTGCAAGCATGATTGGCTGCTGTCATTCGATTCAAAGGTCGCTCGAGTTGACGTGCAGAAACCAGCTCAACAACTCTGCGACCCTGCATAACCAGACCCTGGACATGATTCTCAAAATGCATTACTACAACGGCTTCAGACACCCGAGATTGCTGCTATTTCCACCGCAGTAGCCAACTCTTGCTCTAACTGACGTCTCGACTATTTCTTTCTAGGTTCATACTTCTTGCAGGCTGCTGATGCCACTATAGCGGGAAAGTCGGCCGCGGCCTAACGTTGCAAGCGTTGGTAACGAGCGAGTACATTCTGGTCGAACAGCATGTACTCCGCTTGCTGCGCTTCATCCAGCTTCGCTCTTGGTGCTCATGTGCGAGCCCTGACGCAATATTGATACGCACAGCGGGATGTTGATCATCGCTTAAGAGTGTAAGAGGAAGAGCCCATTTACAGTGCAGCGGACAAATGTGCGTGCGCTGGTCAGAGGTTCCCCGCAACTTTAAGGAACCTGATTTCCCCACCTCCGCCAACTCGCTAGGTCAACATCGGTTTTGTGATCAAATCCAATCGGATTCGGATGATGGAACAACTATCTCTCGGACTGGGCCTCGAAGGCTCTCACGTCCTCATCACCGGCGGTGCAGGCCTTATTGGGCGTGTTGTGGTTGATCATTTCATCGCAGCAGGTGCAAAGGTGTCGTCGCTGGACATCGTTTACGCTTTGACTTCTCAAGATGGCAGTACTCCGTCAAACACGGCTCAGCCGGCTTTCATCTCCGTCCACTGCGACGTGTCCAACGAGGCTGAAGTACAGCAAGCCTTTGCAACCGCCATCGCTGCACACGGTCCGGTCGACATTGCCATAGCGCTGGCCTCTCTCGATCTCTCGGTACTGGACGCCTCGCCGTTCGCTGATGCATCGTTTGATCAGCTGCGAAATGTGCTTGACATCAACATCGCTGGCACATGGCTGACTGCACGCGAATGGGTGCGTGGCTTGCGTCAAGCAAAGAAAAGTAACACACCAATGCGGCATCCCAGCCTAATCATAATCGGCAGCGAAAGCGGCCTATTCGGCGAGCGACAGAATGTTGAGTATAGCCTTGGCAAGAGTGCCGTACAACACGGATTACTCAACTCACTACGAGCTGATGTTCCACGTGAATGGCCTGGCGCTCGTGTCAATGTAATCGCTCCGGGACCGGTTCGAACGGATCGATGGGAACAGGAATGCAAACAGAATCCAGACCAATACTACCTTGAAGCCCAAGCAACGGTAAGTATGCCATCCGCGTACACACCATCATCTGTTCTATCATATCGCAACTTGACCATCAGGATCGTCCGAATGACGCGCAGGCGATCGATAGATGTGTACAATATCGTATCTGACATGCATAGACCGCCCTCGGAGAGCCAGTACCGATCAAGGCTGTCGCCATGTCCATACTCTCCATCGCAAGCCACAATTTCAGCAGTCACGTTCACGGTCAGATCATCGCCGTTGATGGTGGGAAGCAAGGCAAGGTAGTGTGGAGTCGAGACGATGCGCCACAGCCCTACGGGTAGATCTACAGGAGTACACCGGTTCGCAAGTCTGCAATTGCTCAGCTCGGCCCTCCACGTTACAAGATCTTCTTGTTCAGCTTTTCAGCTCAAAGGATAAGGGTGCTACAGGTCGGTTTCAAGGTAACGTGCCTGTTGAGCCGGTTTCGACAGATCTGCTAGCGTTGCACCGTCTCCCCGTCCCAGGGGCCTGGGTGCGAATACAGAAGCGTCTGACGTGACGGGTCAGACCCCTAATATTGTCGGCCCTAAACTACATTGACTACCACCATCTCTCGGAACAGCCACGATTTTCGCGCGACAAGCAATCAATCCTTTGACGCCTGTTTTGGGAGATGTTGTGCAAGGACGTAACTTGGGCGGAGGTGGGAATGACGCCCTGATTCGCTGGGAGCGCTGCTTTCTGCTGCTTTCAACTTGCAACATCAGTCAGCGGCTTGTTCCGAGCCCACTCATCTTATTGATGCAGCAGATCTCGATCCACAGATTGAGCTGGCCTAAAAAAGAATGCATTTTAAGCCGTGAACATGCTAATTTTGAATTCAGCCTGCATGATCGAGCCACAACGTCTCTCAAGTCCGGCATGACAGGCTGGTGATCGGGATTGCCTGCGCATACATGCATCCGCAGGGTTACCTGACTGAATCGGAAGACTAACGGGCGGCGCCAGTCGGGCGACCTGACGCACGGCAAAGGTCCCAGTCTGTGCGAACGGACCTAGCCCCGCAGCGAATAACTTGCCGAAGTCTACCAAAAATACTAGAGGTCAAGGCACGCTGGTCCGCGGAGCCCTGAGCCTGTGAATGTCAGGCCCTGGCCACTGGTCCCGTACCCTATACGACCGAGAAAGGCCCTCGGACTGTCATAACATCTCGCCGCTGCAATGTCGTCAGTCTAAAAGTTTGACAGGCCAGATGTTGCTCGTTGACAACCTTGCCGCGGTGGCTGTAAAGCTCGTCCCTACCTTCCCGCCGGCATGCCTTCCCCACAGAAAATCTTGCCTCTAATATTTCGAGCGCATTTCCTCATACGGTGCACTCAGTCTCTCTTTCTACAAATCGACCTCAATTACTGACTCGCGACTTACTCGCGATTCTAGGGCTGGGTGCTCACTTGCCTTGCTCGTTCTCGCCCTGGAATGGTTCGCCTTCTACAAAACACCACCTGTTGATGAGCATCGCCGTTATGTCGTCTAATTTCCGGGCCCTCCAACCAGCACCAATGGATCAGGAACCAACACCACAACCACAGTCACGACCCATCTTGACGTCGAAACCAAAACGCACGGTGACACTCGGTGCATGTGTTGCATGCCGGAAACGAAAATCAAAGTGTGATGGCAACCGCCCAGTATGCACATGCTGCTCGCAGAAGGACACGGAGTGTATCTACGAACTTGGTCCCAATGAGAAGCCATCGCAGGCGATGAAACGAAAGAATGAGGAGATGCAAGGCGAGCTATCCAATCTCCGTCAACTGTATGATTTCCTTCGGTTGCGCCCCGAGCACGAGGCTATGGAGATCCTCAAGCGCATCAGATCCAGTTCTCCGGACCTGCCGCCATCCCAACGTATTCAGGAATTGGCAGACTTCGTACGTCATGGAGATTTGCTCATCCAGCAGCCGCTGCAAACACCGCCAGGAAGCAATCTCGACCGCGATCCCCTGCATTCCGTAACACTTCCTCCGCTCCGCCAGGCCTTGGATTCTCCTGGAAGCTTGGAGTCTTACAGCCTGCCTTATCCTGGTATCTACCCCATGGGCTTCGATGGCCCAGCCACTCAACGACGCAGACATACCCAGGATCTGTCAGCTCGGTAAGCAACGTGCGTTCAGCACCCGGGAGCGATTTTGACCAACCGCAGCACAGATGGTCTAAGCTCTCTGCCGCGGCCGACGTCCATTGAGGCCATTCTACATACACCTTCCACTGCAGCTGCAGACGACCTAGCCGCAGATCCGCGGCTGAGGTACGTTGGCGACTGGACCCGGGTCACAGACCACACTGGCTTTCTAGCTCATCTTGTGACGATTTGGACCGAGAGAGAATACGTCTACTACCACTTCCTGGAGCGAGATGCCTTTCTTGCAGATCTTTCGTCGAACCGCCATGACTTCTGTTCTGAACTTCTAGTCAACGTCTTGCTTGCATCAGCATGTGTAAGTGCTCGGTCATGGTTTCTCTCGCAAGCTATGCTGACGTATGGGTAGTTTCATTCTTCTGCGGTGAAGGACCGCAACAAGCCCTTCGCCGAGAACTCGATACAAACTTCCTTCTACTACGAGGCACGGCGGTTGTGGGACCTTGAAGAGGGCAAGGACAGCTTGACGAAAGTGCAAGCTGGCATGATCTTCTGTAAGCACCCCCGTACAGCATCACCTCGAACAACACAGCTAGAAGCCGCCATGAATATACATTGACCAGGAACCTAGATCTGGTTCTTGCGAAATACGGCCGAGACAGAGATGGTCAGAGGTTTCTGCTCGAAGCATGTATTTCTGCCCAAAATCTTGGCTTGTTCGACCACGAGTCGCCACAAAACAAAACAACACCTACACACATTTCCGTCGACAGATGGAGGAGAGCTCGAGCAGTGACCGCATGGGCGGTTCATAACTTTCAGCTGTGAGTCAATACCAAGGTCACTAAAAAGCGTTGCTAATAATTCCTAAGCTCCATGGCAATCACATACTCGTTCCCTGTGGTTATCAAGAAACTTCCTGCAGCACAGATCCCGTACGAAGATGATGAACGTAAGTGAAGTGGTCCAACTCAGCTTGCATAGCTAACGCGTCGACTAGCCATCTTTCATTATGAATGTGCCCTGCATGTCATCCTCCTCGACTGCGTCAGTATCACACAAGACCACGAACACATTGACCCAGTGGACGCGCAAAGTGCCGAACGAATTGAGGCTTGCTACTCCCGGCTGAGGTCTTGGTGGTACTCAAGACCCTCCACCTTGGATCCTGACAAGCATCCCTCTCAAGTCCATTTGCTCTGCGCGTAAGTCAATCCAGACTCTTCATTCCAAGAAACAAACCGCTCACTATGTCTAGCATGCAATACAATGTCAATATCGTCAAGCTGTTCCGACCAGTCTTGGATCGCGAATCATCCTCCGGAGAGGATGCACCATACATTGACCGTGCGAGGTCTGTTATATCTACATCTCTGAGGGAAATACGGCGTCTAGTTCTGCTACACGATACACACCATGGTTGGTCGAATGCGATAACGTATGTCATACACGGCATCACTGTGGCAAGCTTCGGCACCCTCGACGAGATGGCGCACAACAAGCCTCTTGTTTCACAGCCCGAAATTGATGAGCGGTACCAGGGTCTTGTTACCTGTCTACGTGCTCTCACAGTGCTACTCAGCTACAGCTACTACGCCCAGCCTGTATTCAGACTCTTGACGCAGAAGTGCGTTGCACTAGGTGTTCGATTGCCCGCGGAGGTACAAGGCGCCCTCGATTACTGCACAAGCGAAGAGTGGACAAAGAAGGCAGCCGAGCTTGTTAGCAGTCAGTACATCGCCGACACACGATCCGTTGCTAAGGACACGGAGACAATGAGGATGGACGCTGTCATTTCTAGATGGGAGAACTTGAGTCTCGAAGACAAGCAGGCGTGGGCAACACGCAAAGGAAAGGAAAAGGCGGATCTTTGAACTTTCGGTTTCATCTCTCTGGTTCCTAGGTCGCTCGCAAGAGCTTGCTCGCATCTTTACGATACCCCATTTCACGACCTTAGAGATACCCAGTTCCCTCGGAAAAGTCTGTACTCTCAGCTCTCTTCGCAGCCCCCTTCCTGTGACTTCAAGTATTTGACATCGCGACTTTTGACCGAACGCATACCGCTTCCAGAACACCCTATTCCAGAGTGACATATTGACCCACTTCCCTACTACGGTACCTCGCATCGAGCCTCAATATACAAATCCTTTACCAATCCTTACCAACACCTCACAATCGGGCCTTTCACCCTTGGCGTCGTGTGCAACCTCCGTCAACCCTCCGCCGGTACGGCTCCACTGGAGGACCGTACGTACCGGAGCACTTCTTCCGCCAACCAATAGCACAAAATCGACGCTGGCGACTCATTGGCGCTCGGAAAGCCTTCCTCAGGTCTGCAGAGCCCGTCATGCGCTTGCTTGCTTACGTGCGTGCGGCGTGTCTGACCTCGTGCGCTCCGTAGACGCACCCAAGCGCAGTCACCTCGCCGATCAACCAATATTCCCCTGGCGCCTGGCGCCTGCCAGTGCACCACGGTGCGGAAGCCAAACAAGCCAGACCCTTGCCGCGGAACATCAGCGCCGGAACTTGGCGGTTACGATGCCGCCGTCTTTCGCGGGAAACTATCGTTCCCTCTCCAACACCTGATTGGAAGATCGAATGCGGTTAGGCGGCCGCGACTGAGTCGCGAAAACTTCCGCTGCAGGGACACAAGGGGAAAATGCGAGTCAATACTCGATTGTGCCCCGCGGTAGGCGGAAGCAGAGTTGCGGTGCAGGGAAGATTGATCCCGCTGCTTCAAGCATTTGCTCTGACGGCAGGGAAGAGAGCTTGAGCGAGGGGCTGAAGCAGGGAAGAAGTTTGCGGCTCTGTGTGGGGCAATAGATGGTGTTTTCGTACGGAGTTCTGAACGGTGAGGAATAGGAAGGGATCCCCCTTTGCTGAGCTTGAGAAAAACGGTCCCACGTGCGGCGGAATGTAATTTGGCCTGAGGACTTTGACTCGCCGGGTGCAGTCTCCGATGTTGTATCGCTGGAGGGGCTGGGGACAATGCTAAGCATGCCAGTGTTCGTACATCAGGCGTGCGGTCTGGGCATCATTCTTGAAGAACAGCTCGCTGACGATGTTGGCAGAATTGATAGACTACGCGTCACCGAATCTCCGTTGACGGCAAGTGTAGCAAATGGCGGTCACGTTCTATTGTATTATCCGCAAGACGTGATTCCGACCAATTCGTTCGATCTTCCATGAGCAACGTTGCAGGCTGCAGCGTTCCCCTCCTTGATCACCTCCAGACAGCCCCAGTTTTCACAGCTTCGCAAGTACCCGGTGCTCCTTGATAATGTTTCTACCATCATGACCGCGTTTTACGATCTTGACCTGTCGCTCCAGCCTCCGACGAATGCTTTGCCCCTGCGGCGCAGCTTCCGGAGGAGGTGCATTCTTGACCCAGAACATCATTTGCACATCCCCATCGCTACTCATCCACACAGTGACTTGATGGATGTACTTGTTGCCGCCGAGCTGAGTCTTGTGTTGCACAACTGTGATCGAAGTTAGCAGGGTATCCGAGAGACGATGCAATTTTGAGACTTACGGAAGTATCCTGCAGCAATGCCATTTGGAGATCCGAGCATGGCTGCGCCCTCGTCTGTCTTAATGTCGAAGACGAGTCCTGGCCACTTGGGAAGACGAGGACGACGAACGTCTCCGTCTGGAACCTTGTAGGTGTTCAAGGCCATGTTGACGAGCCTTAAAGTGTCCTCGTTGACGGCATCATGAACATGGAACTTCTGGATGTTGTTGATATCAGCGTCGTTCCCGTGGGCGCGCTTCCAGAAGGCCCAACTACAATGATTAGTACAGCCGAGGGTCAGAAGTAGGAACAGGCAGAAGTTACGAGACATCAGAAACCCGATTAAGTGCTGGCAACTCACTAGCAGAGACCTCATCAACGCCCCAGAGCAGCATAGCGCTTTGTTCCGCAGATCGAACGTTGAAGTACGTGAGCACTCCATCGCGGACATTAACCCCCATTTGCATGATGGCGTCAGTCATCTAGATTCCCAAGTTAGTCAATTCCAGTAAGTGTGGTTCTTTACTTACCCGATAGATCTTCTTTTCAACCTCATACGTCTGCTCCTTGACCTTTCCACGCGGTCCTCCTTTGCTGTGATGAGCTTGGTAGCACTGATTTTGTCCATTCTTCGTCCTCTCCTTGAACTTCGTATCAATGCCCATGGCCCTGAACTCTGTCTCAGTGCTTGAGAAATCGCAGTAGGCCGTAGCACCCTTGGGCTGTGCGTAACCCCAAAGCTTAAGCTCTTCTTCCATTGTACCCTCCCAGGGACTGTCGATAGGAGTCACAAGGTTCTTCGCGGTGTCCTTGTCCTCAAGGGAGGTCTGTGTGATCTTTTCGCCTCGGCATTTGCACGTGTTCCATAGCGTAGCATCATCGAGCTTGGGCTTGGCAGCTATAGTCACTGTATCTCCTAACGTGGATGGAGATTTTGTGTTGAATGAGTTGACGGGCGGTCGTAAAGCAGAGTTTCCCCAGCCAATACCCCGCCTTCGATCCATTGGCAATTCGTCTGAACTGTCGTCGTCCGCGTCGGCGACATACATGATCATCGATGGCCCTGCCAAAGGCGCGGATGAGGCAAAGACCCGAATTCCATACACATACTTGTTAGCCCCAATCTCATCCTTGTGTTGGGCCAAGAAGTATCCAGCGGCAAGACCGTTCGGAGAACCAAGCAGTGCTCTGCCCGCTTCATCAGCGACATAGAAGTCCAGCCCCGGCCACTTTGGCAGGACAGTGAGCCCGGTATGTGACCCATCTCCCACGTGAACTTCCATGGCTTTGTTGATCAAGGTCTCCGTCTCCTCGTTGGCAATGTTGTGAACTATGAAATAGTTGATATTTCCAAGCTTTCGCTCACTGGCCGGTCGGTGCATCCAGGCCCGATTCCAGAAGCCCCAAGAGATGTCTGAGATGGCCTTGAGCTTAGGCAGTTGTTCCGCTGTTGGGACTTCGGGCTTCCAGTTGATCTCCGCCGCCTTAGCAGCAGACTCGACGTCAAGGAAGAATATGGCTCCACTAATAGTGTTGATACCGATACGGGCGTGAGCGTTGGTCATCTAGATATAACGTCAGTAAGGTAGCCAAACAGTCGAGCCGGAAGAAAACACGTGCGCACCACTTACTCGGTACTTCTGTCCGCTTTTCACCGTGTACATCTGGTTCTTCAATGCGATGGTCTTACCATCCTCGCCTGTCGTGCCAGGTCTAAGCGCGTGCTGCACTTCGTAGCAGTTAGCATCCTCCACTCTGATATGTTCTCTATTCAGATCCCTCTCAATGTCGTCCCAGCCGCACTTAGACGAGGTGTCTACCTCGCGATAGCCCCATTCCCGCAGCTCACTTTCCATGGTACCCTTCCACGGCGTATCCACGGGGGTTGCGAACTCAGTTGCTTCGTCCCTTTTGGACATGCAACTCTCAGTGAGCTTCCTTCCGCGACACATATTCTTGTACCAGAGGTCTTTGCCTTCATCCGTGGCTGACACCAGATCATCAGTGGCCTGCAGAAGGTCACGGCGGTTGTGGGCTTGTCTTTGTCCGGCGGTTTGGTCTGATTTCTGAGCCGAATTACCATCTTTTTGCGAAGTTGTCGGCGCATTCTCGACGTAGTAAACAATTGTTGGCTCCTTCATCTCGGTGTCCCCATCTGGACGGAACACTGTGACTTTGCTCACATACTTGTTGCCCCCAATCTCTTGCTTATGTTGAGACAGAAAGTATGCCGTGGCGATGCCGACTGGGGAGCCTGTGTGGTATCAACGAAAGCTCAGAGGTGATTTCTTGGACTTCTTACCTAGTAACGCCTTGCCGGGTGGTGTGTCAATATCGAAACTAATGCCAGGCCACTCGGGAACTGCATCGTGTCGCTCTTCACCATCAGGAACTTCGTACGTCTTCGACGCCTGATCGATCAAGCGCCCGGTGACATCGTTGATGACCTGTGGGACGACGAACTTCGTGATATGTCCAAGATTTGAGCCACCGTGAGCTTGGTACCAGAAGCCCCATGCAAGGTCAGAGATCTGCCTTATTTCGGGAAGCTGATCCTTCGGGACCGGGTCAACGTCCCACAGTAGTGCTGCTGTGCGTGGGGCGGATGCCACTTCGATTAAAAACAAGGCTCCTCCCTTAACATTGACGCCGAAAGTGCCATGCGCGCCGGTAGCCTGAAGATAGTAAGTATGGTGCGGGATATGCAATGTGGGAAGACTTACGCGATAGGCCTTATCACCAACCTTGTACTTCTGGTCTTTCATATCGTCGTCGTTCTCCGGATCGTAATGCTGAGTACGGAAGCAGTCGCCGTCCTCAACACCAAGCGCCTCTAGCGCCCGTGCGATATCGTAGTAAGAGCCTTCAAAGTCGCAGTCAGGATCCTCGCTGTCGAAGTAACCCCACTTCTTCCGCTCAGCTTCGAGGTTGCCAGACCACTGCGTCCCAATCGGTAGTGCAATCGCCTGTGCCTCATCCTTGTCCAACTTCGAGGCCTGAGTGAGCTTTCCACCGCGGCACACATGTTGGTCCCATTCCGATTGTGATTCCGCGGCTGGCACATTTGGGGCTGGCTCTGCAGGCGGCGAAGGTGGGTTCAGCTTTGGACGTTTCGGTGGTGGAGGATCGGTGCGTGGAGCTAGCTGAATACTTCCAGTGTCGCTTGCAATTGCAGGTGGGGCACTGAAGACCTTGACGAGGGTGGTGATGTTTGTTGCTGTGTATAGCTGCGGGGAGGAAGGCACGACTCTACACCTCGCGAGCGCAAGCAGCAGCGCGGAGGCAGCCGCGCCCCAGATCTTCATGTTGAGGCGGCAGTTGGGTAGCGCTGGGTTGTGTTGTGAACTAGAGAAGAGCTGGAGCGGAGTTTGTTTATACGCGGAAACGCGTCACGTCAGCAGTGTGGACGGCAGTGTAGGTGAAAGATGGAGCATCGACTTCGCCAGTCCGGCTCCACTCAGAACCTAGACTGCTCCAGCTTTCACCTAATTTCCCCTTATCCTGGCTCTCAATGGTTTGACTTCTTATTCCATTCGACGACACCAGCCTGATCTGTTGGTCGTTGGTATGTCTTGAGCCTACGG
Source organism: Didymella glomerata (assembly GCA_030271015.1). Lineage (NCBI taxonomy): Eukaryota > Fungi > Ascomycota > Dothideomycetes > Pleosporales > Didymellaceae > Didymella > Didymella glomerata. Next base: position 181,231 of record JAJOHN010000016.1, read on the forward strand.
ATGCCGCTCTTGCCATTCTAAGATCATGTCCCTGCTGCCCGAAGAAGCACAATACCCATATCCTCAGTCGAACCAGTGTCGAAGTTTCTCCCACTCCTCCATAATCAAGTTCCGGTGCTTCTCACTTCTCAATTTGCACTCGACCTCGAAAGGTTCGGAGCCTATCACCAAACCACCATGATACCCAGTTTCGATACTCATATCCAGCTCTCCTTTGGCCACGACATCAAAGGCCCAGACAAGCTTTGCAGCCATCGTCAGGAACGCACTCTGTGCAAATATGTCTCCAGGGCATTGACGACGACCTCCACCAAATGCATATGATACTTTCCGACCTTCGGCCTGTGACACTTCGATGGACTCAGTGCTGCCGTACGCGCTTTCGAGAAAGCGGTCAGGGCTGAAGACTGATGGTGAGGCGAACATTTCAGGATCGTGAGAGATGCCCCATGTGTTCTGAAGCACCATTGTGCCTTTGGGGATGCGAAACCCCCTGGAGGTGTCGTCTGCGTCAAGCTCGCGAGGGAGGTTTATAGCGGTCGCAGGGCGCCAGCGGAGAACCTTATTTCATGTTAGTCATCATTCAGCTTTTGGGGATACTTCAACTTGCCTCAAGCCAGCATGCTTTCAAGTAGCGCATTTGAGTCATGTCTTGAGGCCCAGGAGGTCTGTTACTCCCGCAGATCTCATCGATCTCAGCTTGTGCTCGCTTGAGAACCTCTGGATAGGCGCCTAAGCATTTGACGAAAGTCAAAGCACTAGAGTACGTTGTATCTACAGCGGCATCAAAGAGTGTGCCACAGAGATAAGCAAGTTGATCGTCTTCGAATATACCCTTTTTCGATTGCCGTTGCTGGAGCAGTGTAACCATCAACGGCTCAAAAGACGATGTCGTATCATGTGGTCCATTCAAAGCTCTCTGCAGCTCCTCCTTTGCCGTGTCCAGCATCATATAGAACCATTCTCTCTGTTTCCTACGTATATCGCAAGCCGTGCATTTCCACCTCGCCAAGCACTCAGGGAGATATTTCAAAAATGGAAGGATGTCGACCGGCGGTGCTAGGCCTGGGGTAAGGACTTCGCACCAACTCCTCTAATTCTCGTAGAAACTCGCAATCAGCTTAGGGTCTTTCTGAGCACCACGGTTACCACAGATCGCGGTCAAAGGCACACTGATGCCCCAGTTGCGAAGTTGATCGTGAATTCCTGCAGGTACCAATGCCAGACTCTTTACAAAATAGGCTGCGGCGGCGTCTTGCAAAGGCGCGACTTTGCCGAGACCGGTTGGTCCAAGAAGCAGCCGCATGGCCGTTCGACACTTCTTATGGTAATCATCGTAGGGAGCAAAGACAAAGTGCTGGGAGTCGAGTATGATGTATTCTCGCTCGATGACGCCGAAGGGTCGACCAGAATAGATCGCGCCACGCTTCTCTAATAGTTCTCGACAGATATCAGGGCTGTTGAGCACAACAATGTTTGTGGGCCCGGCTTTCAGGCCAACGATATCGCCATATTTGCTGCGCAACTTCGTAAATTGTAGGAAGGGCTTCAGAGATGCGAAGTGGTGAACATTGCCGATGAGAGGCCAGGCTCGCGGCCCAGGTGGGAAGTTCCTTGGTCGGAGAGAGCTGAGCGAGAATCGCACGGCAGCAAACAAAGCTAGAATCGAGGCAAAGGCTACCAAGCACTTGAGTGCGTGAGCTCTGTCGTAGCTTGTGTTGACGTTGTAGTACTCCATGTCATGGTGTAGGAAAACTCATGGAATAGGAGCAGCATCTGTATCCATCTTTTCAGGCGGGGTAATGTAGGTTGCAGCACCTTACGAGGCTAGGCCGGTCCTGTCTCTTTGTGCCACGTTCAGTATCATAAGGCCTGACATAGGCTGCACTGGCAGGGATTCGACTGAAATTGGCAACGCTGATAGGTGAGCCTGCAGGTAAAACTTCTCTTTGGCCAATGCAATCATTTGACGAGGCAAAGGCTTTGCCTCTCAGAGCACTAGTTGAAACCTGAATATGCATGCATATGCTTCACGAGGACGGCTTTCATCAGGCTGAACGGTGCAATATTGATTAACTCGGTACGCCAGTCCGTTTCCTGAGTCCCGTGGGTGGGGCGTACTGTTCCAAGTAAGGCTTGAGGACCTAACCAGGTACCTGTTCTGAACCATAGATTCTCGCAGCAGTCACCTCATCAGGCTCTAGCTGGAAAGATACCACCGAATACATACCTTGCGGATGGTAAGGCCCAACTCCGAACCCCAGAGGACCAGGATCCTCGAATGATCTGGTATACAGCCCGACCGGCTCTGCATACGCCGGGGCGATTGGTACCAATTCAGGACCTTTCTTGACTGCGAAGCGTTTGACAATCTGATCCTCCTTTGTTCGCCACATGAACCAGGTACCCACCACCACAGCAACGGTCAACCCAATTGTGACGACGAAGTATAGCCACAACCAAGGGGAATAGACTTGACCACCAAGGTCGGCGTTGAACTCAAAGAAAGTCGTACTGAAGAAGGTCTGTCCTGATCAGCCAGGGCTCTGCATTCAGTGTTCAAGTTGACTCACTGCTGTGAAGGTGGCCGGAAGAAAAAAGATAGTGATAGCAGCAATGATCCGCATAACTGCACTATCTCTCGACGTGGCGATAGCGACCTCCTGGGATGTTTCGGCCAGTTTTGCACTTGTGGATGCTAGCGATAGACCAGTAGATGAGTCTCGCTGAGCAATGCCGCTATAGACTGTTTGAACAAGGGCTTGCCCGCGCTTTGAGAGATATTCCGCTCTATCCAGGATACCTTCATTCCACACGCGGAGATGGGCGTGTGCCTGATTCAGGGTAGCCTCAAGATCGTCTACTTCACTGTTCGAGAAGCCATGGCTCATGGCTTGTACACGGTATCGCTGGACAACCTGGTCCAGGAAGTCTAGCTGTCGTGCTGTTGCCCTGCAAGCCCATACTGCGTAAGCAAGCCTTGTATTTGCTGCATTGAGATCCTTGGAAAGGGTAACGTAGTCGAGCTGAGTAGGATCGGGCTTGTAAAGATCGTCGAACCTGATTCCTAATTTTCGTTCGTGCCAGTAAAGACGATCATGCCAGTGGTTGAGTGACTCGGTGCGCTGTTCCAGATTCCATCGAATCACAGTACTCGGTAGAAAGAACGAACTCTCGGAGACTGCTTGCTTTTCGATGGTGTGCGAGAAAGCATCGTAGTTGGCACAGTTCGCGCCATGCATGTAGACGTACATGGATCTGGTCTTAAAATCAAACGTGAAGGAAGAGCTTATACAGATTTGAGTCCCTGCTCCAGGAACAGACTGGAAGATAAAGCCTATGCATATCAGTAGGAGCAGAAGACAATGACTGTTCCGCAACATACTAAGATAATCTTCACGTAAAGATTGGGAAGTTGGAGTCGGCGTCTGGTTCGGCAGCGTCGGTATTGTGAACATGCACGCTGCCGTCTTGAACTTTAGCACGTAGGTATAGTCTCTCGCTATACGACCGTATGGAGCGATTCTGTTGTAATGCTCGAGTGACAATGGAAGAGGTATCATCTCGCCATTGTATTCGCCAATACGTCTCGACCAACTGTAGCAGATCAGCCTGGTGTGTAATGGAGCTCTGGATATGACTGAACTGACAAGAGTTTTAGTGTCTCGGCTGATGGCGATAATTGACCTGGATTTGGGACGGAGCCGAGTTCCTGTTTGTGTTACCAAGGCTATCGCCTGGTCAGAAAGGTTGCTTACCGTATAGTCGCGTTCGACGTACGATTTCAACAGTTCTTCCGTCACCATTCGTCTTCCCGATCGCCCAGAAATGGACGCTTCGATCAACATGACGGGTGCCTGATCGTTGGGGACGAAGTACGATGCAAGCGGCGGCTGTCGTTGACGGGGAGTCGCGGGGTTAGATGAGGATCTGGGTCGCTCTGCTGTCGCCGGATCGACATTGATTGAGCTTGACATTATGCACTGGAGCAGCTTGTGTTGCAAATACGTGAGTGGCGAACATGCCCTCCAGGTCTTTATGTATCCAGTGGGGCGTCGTGAGGCTGAAACAAACCATTCAGAGGTCAGCCAATCATCAGTCTTGCGATGGGAGCGTGACCTCGGGACACTGTCGTTACAGCTGGAGTCGAAGTCGTCGTGCTATCTAGCGGTCGCTTCTATTGAAATGGGTTCGAGATGATCAGGCATTCTTGTGTAACATTTTTCACCCACTCAGACGCGGCGCTGACGACGTTTAAACCTTGGCGTCCGCTGAACCACCAAACGTGATGCTAGTCATTCGAAAGGGCATTATTTAATGACTCAGCATGTGCATACAATGAGCAAGAGCGAGCACTTGGTTGCTTTCGCGTGGTCGGTAGATGGGCTGAGAAGACAGCAAACGGGCTCTGTGACCGAAATTAGCGCGCTTTTCTCGCCTTCGTGCCTTCCTCCCGTCGCGCATCTATGATATAGGATTCTGGAAGAGAGACCCAGCAGCATTTTCTATCAAACGAGACACCCTGTTCTGGATCCGTCTATTCCGTCCACTCACAGCCTTCTCATCAGACTCGTCTTTCAACGAGCTCGCGTCCGTCTTGTCAAGGTCATTATCTCCTGGGTCTTTGAGCTCTGGCTTCACCTCTGCCACACTTCCACGCTGTTCCGTGTTCTTTTTCTTCTCTGTTGCTTCTCAGCCTTATTACCGTTATGCAGCGCTGCATTGGCATACTTACTCTGTTTCTCACCCCAGCCTATCGTCACCTTGTTCTTCGATTACTGCATCATCTCGATCTTTGTAGTGCGTTTTTAAGAGAACACAATTCACCAACTATACCTCACGATGTTACTGTGCTCAGTATGTCAGTGAGGCTACTTAATTTGTGGCCATGCCAACTGGTCCCGCGGGACGTGAACGAGGCTGAGTGCATACGGCTGACTGCCCAGATTGGCCTGCAACGAATCACGAACCAAACTCGATAAGCCACATGCGTTGAAATGGTATCATTGCTCCGCCGTGCAGTAATGGAAATGCGGACCGGACGAAAGCAGCACTCCTCCGCTGTTCCGTTGTCAGATCATATGCTTCACTTCGCCGCATTCGGTGCCTCCAGAACTATCACGATCACAGTACAGTTGTCGGAGCCTCTCGCCTTGCCAGCCCTATGAGCGAGTTCGGATGCTATCCAGTCTGCTGACCGGCCTTGCGACTTCCAATCGGTTGCGGTACGAGCCGCCAACTCGGCGTCGTTTTCTTCTCCTATGCCATCGGTAGAAATGAAGACCAAGCTCTCCCCCTTGAGGTGCCGTACGTCGAAGTGTGCTTTGTTGATGACGAGGTCTGCCGATGCCTTCCTACCGGGTTTAAGACCTGTCTCGACACCGTCCAAGTCTGTCAAGTTATGAGCAGCAAGGTTGTTGACTCTCGGTAGCTTCAGCTCGGTATCGCCAATAGCACGGGTCATTGCAAGAGCACCTGGTTAGGGATGTTAGTCCGCTGATGACACGACGTACAATTTTCCTTGGACAAGAAATTGCTGAGAGAGCGAACTTACCGACTCGCGCTGTGCCCGTGTCGTACTTCACCTCGCCTCCCGCATCTTCAATCCTCTTCTTCTCTGCCGGGTTGTCTGGGTTATGCGGTACTGAGAGTCGCCTTACACTCCACTCGTTCTTACCCTTAGCAAGGTGGTGGGCTCTCAAGCTGTGGTCCAGCTTATTGAGCTTGTTCTCTTCCTTCTTGTTACGTCTTGTATGTTCGGCGAAGACCATGTGAGAGTCGCCCAAGTCTGCCTCGACCAGGATCTTCTGCTGTACATCAATCAGAACAAGAGCGAGAGTTGAGCCGTCTTTCCAATTCCGCTGGTTGGCGATCTCGTCTTCTCGGTCAAGAGCCTCCTGGATCGCTGATTTGTAGGTCTCTATTGAGTGCGACGAACTCTTGGACAGTGCGTCATCGATGAAGCTTGCCAGGTTCTTTCGCAAATGATCAGACGTGGTTGCGCCTGCACTATGACAAGGGTCAGTATAGCCCTGATTCTCGAAGAGGAAGACCGTACTGTCCGTCGAAGACAGCGTAGAGTGCGATGTTCTTGTTGGAATTCAGGCACCCAGGCGACAGCGCAATGTATCGGTCCTCCTGGTTCGGGCGCTCCCCTTGGATCTGCAGGGAACGATTAGCGAGTTTCCACAAGCCGAAGCCTCCGCGCAATCCCACGGAACGTACCACCGACACGCCAGTCTCCTTGATGGTCACCAGGCTCGCATCTGACGATGAAAGCACTGCTCCTCTGCCCTTGTCCAGCGACTTTCTAATCTTGTGCATCATAACTGCGATGTTGTGTTGATGGTCAATGCGAAAGAATGGCGCGTGCTGTTTGTATGGAGCATCAGTATGACGACGCCATGGCGCGCAAAATCTGGAAAATCAACATTACCCACCCGATCAGCGACGCTTGCCCGTCCAACGCGTAAACAAACACCGAAACAGCAACCGCGACGCTCTTCAAAGCAAGACTTATTCGCGTCTTCTCGCCTCGCGCCTGACAACATGATTCAATGGCACGTGACCTCGGTCGCCAGCTCCTTGTGACGCGGAGAGACCCGAGCGTGACAGCAGAATCATCCTACCCTACAAGTAGTCTACGCGTACTCAAAATGGCGCATCGATACAGCTCGATTATCCCCTATCTTGAAGGGCCTTGGGCCTCGCTCGCATCCTGTTTTCCTCAGGGTGCGACGCTCCACCTTGCAGTATCTCGCGTCTCACCGAGTTGCGAAATTGCACACCGGAAGGGCTCTGACCAGCGCACGTGGGACTGTCACCACCAATGCGATTCTATCTTCGTATGCGTTGTGCGCATTCCAATGTGTCTGGGGAGACTTCATTTTGATCGTCGCGCCTTTCTCCTTCCCGTCTCATCTTGCACGATAGCGTCCTGTTCCGCGAACTCAGCGCTCAAGCTTTGGTGCCGCTCGATGTCTCGATATAAGGCATGGAGGCTGGCTGGTTCGCTTGTATGGCGGAGGGTCGATGTCATGACGATGTGAGCGACATGGAGTATTCGAATCTCATTTCACCATCTGTCCCTCCAAGGCTATCATGCAGAAGGTCGATAGGCGGTGAGGTAAGATGAAGGTTGTACTTGCGCGCGGCACAAAGCCGCAAGCCCTGCCTCTTTCTCCGTTGAGCGCTCACCGCTGACAGCGTCTTTGTAATGCTTCGGTGCATGTCGTGTGCATTCTTGCCCCGGGTAAAGACCTCAGCGCCTCACATATTGCAAGCAGTGTGCTAAGGTGAGCAACCAGGTGTCTAAAATTGTCATGCAAGGCGCGTTAGCATGAGATGTACCACACCGCTGGGACACTGAACGGTTCAAGGATCCATCGACGCTCCAATCTCTGGGTCGCAAACACGATGCGCGCTATTAGCTGTACGTAGACGGCTGTCCGGCTGTCATGGCCCAGGTCAGTTTGCAGGTACATGATCTCTGGGAGTCGCCGAAAACTTGATTGCGCAGCGCCTGATCCAGACCCTTTCTAATGTTCGGAGCACGATCTGGTGGCGGGTTTGCGAACGGCAAGATTGCGCGCTACCCCAGCTCTTGGTTTCTTGGGTTGCCCGCCTGGCGGCGATGTTTCCCCGCATTTGGTGCTTGGAACCACATCAGATCAACTGCCGCCCACAAATTGCCATGCTCGCCGAGTTGGAGCGTGGCAGAAGTCTCTTCTCATTGGGTAATCTGCCGCTCTTCACGCGAACGGCCAGAGAGAGCTTCGGAATTGCTTCTGCGAAACGTGGAATCTTCGGTCAGTGTGAGCCGTGCCCAGCACGTTCGCTCGGGCCTTTACACGCGGTGGCGGACGCCGTTGAATGAGAGACCAATGGCAACCCAATCACGAACAGTCATACTCGAAGTGAGACCACAGAGAGCCTTCTTGACGACATGTGGCTTGCATATCCCCCAGACGTCTCCGGTATCATATCTCGACAGCTCCTAACTTTGTCTGCCCGTCTCCGATCTTGACATATGCACTCCATGTAGCCAACGTTTCACCCACGCTTCGTTCCATTCGCTCGGAAACATTGCGCCGTTCGTCGCAATGGCGATGGATCCACTTTCATCGATACCCATGTGGGTATGCCTCCTACTTTCCGTCGCACTGATCGCCGTCCGGATCGGCTTCCGACTATGGAGGAAACAGCGCCTTATACGTGGTGACTACTGGTGCTTGCTAGCTGCACTATTCACGATCGCGCGACTGGTTGCCAACTACTACCTGCTGGTCTATGGCTCTACAAGAGGTACGTCGTCAATCTAGTCTTCGAAGAGCGCAAGCCGACCTTACTTCAGTACTCACATCAGAGCGCCGTCTACAACTACTCGAGCCCGGATACGAGGCTTCAGCATATGAAATCATAATAGGAAGCAAGTTGGTCCTGGCGACAAGAACTATGTTGACATGCTTGTATGTTGGGAGATGTCCGAGTTATGCGCATGTGCTGACCTAGGATCAGGCTGTGGTGTCTGAAGTTGGCTGTCCTTGACCTCATGGCAAGGATCATATCAAAGATGCCATACGAGCGAAGCATTGTATACGGCTATTGGACTGCACTGTTCGCTACATTCGTTGCTTCTGTGACTACGGTCTACATTGGCTGCCGGCCGTTCGCGCGACACTGGCAGATACATCCCGACCCTGGAGATTGGTATGTCATACTCGTATGGTCATAGTGGCCGTTAATTGACTGCGGTAGCGTTGTTGGAAACGTATGGCTCATCACGTATGAAGTCAGCAATATCGTGACCGATCTGATGCTTATGGCATTGCCATTTACGCTCATCTGTTCAGTCAGTGTTCCTATCACACAGTAAGTGGGCTCCGCGCGAACTTGTCAACAACGATGCTGACCATTCTCAGGCGACTTCGTGTCATGGCGCTCTTCAGCATTGGCATCTTCCTCGTCGCGATTAGCATCCTCCGTATCATCCAAGGGAAGGACTCGCGAGTCCAACGAGGTCACACTCTATGGGCATCTCTCGAGATCCTACTCGCTGTGGTAGTTGCTGTCACACCAACAATTTACGCGCTCGCACACGGCCGCCACGAAGACAGCTCTCTGAACAGAACGCATCTATCAGAATATCCACGCGGTCGCACGTTTTCAGAAGGCACAATACCGAACGACAAATATGGTGGCAGTCTATGGACTGAGCTCCACGACGGAACGATGAACAGGCTCGACAGCGCGAGCTCACAAAGAGCGCTGATAGGGATGCGGCACCAGTCGCTCGACACAAGGATAGTATGACGTTTATGTTTCTGTTGATAATGATACCCAAGATCCTATGTTCAAGATTCTCTGTCGCTCTCTTTGCGCGTTACCATGATCTCCAGTTCCACTTTCGCATCCAGTAAAGCTCGCCCGATTCGCTCGTACTCGTCATGAACGCCCTGCATCCACTGCCTCGCCCATTCGGCGCCTTGACCGCTTCTACCACCCATGGACTCGTACACGAGTGCAGCGTCTGAGGCCAATACTCAACTATAGTGCGTATTGAGCTCGCAACGCCTCTCTAGCATTGCCTCAGCGATTGCGATGCCACGTTGCGCGAACTCCACATCAGCTGTGAATGAAATCAGATTTGGATCATCTTGCGGTTCCATACTGATCAGGAAACGATTGCCTGCCGCGTTGGCGCCCTGGATGCTGTCTATGAATTCTCTAAAGTCAGTCAGGGGAAACGCCTCCTCGACAGGTTTATCGTTCTGTTGAGAAGACATGGTATTGTATTCTCGAGACGCGTGTCCACAACATGGCTTAGACCTTCAAGCGGAAAAGAGTGCGTTGAGGTATCACCACCATTGAATGGCCCCAGAAGGCGCGTGAAGTGGCTGGCCATAACAACGCAGTCACATTATACACACACTTCACAGTCGATGCGACAATCTCCACAGCTATAACTATCCGCAACCGCTACAATGCGGTTGGTCAAGCGCTGCTCGCAAACCAATCTGTACTCCAATCACGATGCCCACACAACCCTATCAAACACCGCGTCTAACACTGCTGGACTCAACGTTCTGGGAAGTCCTACCCGCAAACTATGACAAGATCAAACAGCGCTGGATCAAGGTCGCGACGCTGGATGATGAAGCAAGGTCAGACTTGCTATCTTCTGATCGCGCAGGTGCAGTGAACTCGCTCAAAGCCGAGCTCGAGATGCTGGAAAAGGACATTGAAGATTACCGGAACATTGTCAGGGGTATTAATATAACGGACGTAGCGGAGATGTATGTCGTCGCTGGGAAAGCACGGCCACGTGCGCTGCAGGTCGCGAAGGATGATTTTGCGAACGTGGAAGAAAGTTTGAAGGCGGTGGAGAACATGATGCAGGAAGTCAGGGCGGAGCTTGTGTATGGATTCGAGAAGTAGGTGTGAACGATCGATAAGCAGAGCGTTGCAGCAAACAACAACGGTTCGTATTCTTTGTTGTTACATGCAGTGTTATCACTCGCTAATACGACTCCTGATGTCGTAGATGCCTACTGCCAATCGACATCTGTCACCGTCCGAGCCTGCTGTTTCTTTCTGTTCCAGGGCTGCCGCGCGAAGCGTGACCTTTGCCTTCGTGTCATCTACTCGCGTACAGTGTCAATCCAATGTTTGTACGCTTTCACCGCTGGCTGAGGGTTTGCCTTGTAGCAAATCAATCTACATTCCCTCAGCCTACGTTGGCTCGATCACAGCTCCATATGCTCCTTGAACCCGCAGGTCCACTCATTCTCAGCGGGCAGCTTCGCTGTGTTTGGAATGTTACTGCTCTCTCTAAACTCAGTGATCTCGCGCCTTCCTTTATTGTCCCTAATGACAGCAAACGCAGCATTGGTGAAGTACATAGTACGCTTCGCCAGCTTGTGGAATCCGCCTGCCCAGCCGATCATGTAGACAAAGCCTCCTTTGTCGCCGTTCGTGTTAGGTATGCCGAGCGTGTTAATGAAACCGTGCTGGAATGGCGCAAAGCTCTTGCCGAGGGTCTCGTTGAAGCTGTGGTACAGATCTAATGAGCCTTTGTAGTTGTAGTGTGTGTCGTTGAATGTGAACTTGACGTCTCGTGCAAAAGCTGCATCACGCACTATGGGCCAGTCACCGTTTCCGGGATAAGGGTAGAAACCGTTGATCTGGCATTCGAGCCAACTTGAGAGTTGCACGCTGGTGTTTACACTGGTTGATTCTGCTAGTGCACAGGGGTCTTGCGCGCTGCTTTGGATGACACGGCCGAGCGTAGACTGGATCCCGTCTACATTGATGGCAACAGCATTTGCGGTAATTGCAAGACCATGTGCAGCGAGGACTGTGTACAGGTCAGATTGGTAGGGAAAACTGTAAGCGACAAACATACGTAGAGAGGAAAGGATGAGCATTGTGCGAAAAGCAATGAGCTGAAACGCTATAGTGCGGCTCAATGAAGATCGAGCGTTCGCGCAACGGCTTTTGTGCATACGATAAACTTTGAGCTACATAGATGGCTTATATACTCCCTGAGTAGTGGAGGACCTGGTGAGGCAACGGGTGCCTTGCAGCCGCAGCTGAGGCTGAGCAGATTGCCTAGCGCGGACGTAAGCGCGGGAATGTCAACTGAATGGACCTTTTGCTGCATGCGGGCGACTAAAACATCTTGGATATCGAGGGAGCCAAACTACTGTTCGTCGATGCCGAGGACATGCATAGTGATGTATGCGATTGGATCTTGGTGACACGAAGAAGCGGGCCATGTGTAAAATTCGGGTAAGCGAGGAGACCGTCCGCGGTGGTGCATGACCGGAGATGCTCGGGGCCTGGAGCCAAACTTTGATCCAGGAAGTCCATAGAGTCGAGCATTCTTTTTCGACGTCTGCAGTTCTAGAGCAGACAAGCGATTGACAGTGACTCAGAATATCATAGTACCAAAAGTTTTGTCTTCCATCAAAGCTAGCAACAACAGCCCGGCTGGCACAATCGGTAGCGCGTGAGACTCTTAATCTCAAGGTTGTGGGTTCGAGCCCCACGTCGGGCTATCCTTTTGTCCAAGAATGAAGTCAATTGGCCTGGTGGTCGTCGAGATATTTATGGTTGGATTTTTGCTGTCCCTGGTGGGTGAAGGCTGGTTTGGGACTAGCGTCAGCTAGTGCACACTAGCGCGTTTCTTTTTCGCCGAGACTATGTGCGCACGTGCGCACGTGCGCACGTGCGAAATGACGTATCGCCGTCTGATCCAGGGCGGAGGAGGGCTTGTGGTATTGCCGACTCATCGCGCATCCCAATGACTTGTAATACCTATTGACGTGGGTCCATGAGACCAGAAGCCACGGAGAAGGAGGCCCTGGTGTCGAGCAGAGTGCACTCTCAGTTGCTCAAAAGAGATCGAAGTCCGGGAGATTGACTTGCCGGCGCTCGGAAATCCTGCATCTAAATCATCGAGAGGAATAGTTTTTGCAGTCGCATGAGCATCTTTCGGATGGGTCGCATTGTTGTGGTCGTTAGCAGAAGGGAAGGTACAATGGCAGGCGCGCCAACGCGTTGTTGCCCTTCTTCACACAACACGAAGTGAACACGTCTACCTTCACCCCACCGACCGCGCTGGCACTGACCGCTCAACGTCTTAATCGCAACCGCTATCGCCCATCGAACCTCTGATACCATTGACATGTAATTACCTCATACGGCAGCCAGATAGGAAACGCTACTGGTCGACCCCAGTCCGCAGCTTCAACACACGTTAACGAAGAGACACGTCGATCTTACTATGAGACGACACCTGTATCAATACCAGCAATTCAATCAATCGATACGAACAAACCCAAGGGCTGTCAACGAAATGACAACATCACCCTAGCTCAATCGCAGAGCCCACCGACCCCGATCTGTCTCCACAGCGCCTTATCTCGTCCACCTCATCGCAGTCGCTGCGTCCCCAGGCGTCTATCAACGGGCAACAGCGTTGCAAAGCGAGTGTTGGACTGATCTTGTCATTCGTCTCATTATTGCAATCCGACTGTCGCTGGCGAGCCGCATTTTGGACCAATTTCCGCCAACTCGAGCGGGGAGGGCCGATGTGCGGAGAACGGGTCCGGGGTATTTGTCGCCAACCAGCACGGCGCGCTTACGGCGTATGGATACCGTATCTTCGGCATCTGCGTTACATCTCACGGATTAACTTCTGCTGTCTCCAAGAAAGAAGCCTCCAATTGTCTGGCCATGTTCAGCCCAGCATCAGGGTTATCCGGCACCGTCGCGCGTTATGACGCGCGGGATGTACTTGCCCTTTTGGTGCGACGCGCCGAGATCAACATGGTCAGCCAGGCGCATCTAGGATGCTGGGCAACCCCCGCGGAACAAAGGTCTTGATGGCGACCTTAAGTGAGCGTCTTGCACGTTCAAATTAAGATCTCGTTCCCAATCGGCCCTTCGTTCTTCGAGCACTGGTCCTCCAGCAATGTCGTCTACCGCCATGCAAGGTGCCATACCAGTACGATTCAGCTGGTCGATATCGACCACACAGTCAATGCACGTCATGGAGGAAATGGAGACATAGTCTTGCAGCCTACGCCTTCAAGTCACCCAGATGACCCTCTCAATTGGATACCGCGCCGCAAGCTGCTTGCGTTGATATGTCCTAACTTGTATGTTGCTTCATCACCTGCCTCCATTAAGCTGACAATCTCTGCCTGCAGGTACGTTTGGATGTGCGGTATTGCACAATCGAGCATCTACTCTGTAATCGTCCCCCTTTCTGAAGCCAATGGCATATCGGTATCGACTTTGAATGAAGGCACTGGCTTCATGTTCCTGCTCATTGGTTGGAGCCAACTCTTCTGGCAACCTTTTGCTCTTACATACGGGAAGCGCCTCGCCTACCTAATCTCCATCCTCGGTGTCACCGGCATCACGCTCTGGAGTCCATACGTTGCAAGCAATGGCGAATGGATCGCACGAAGCATCCTACTTGGCTTCTTTGGCGGTCCATACGATGCTTTGCCTGAAGTATCAATTGCTGACGTCTACTTCACGCATCAGAGAGGTACAGGTCTGAGCATCTACGCTTTCTGCGCTTTGGCTAGCAACTACTTCGCACCTATTATCTCTGGCTTCATCTCGGAGCGGCAAGGCTGGAAGTGGGTGTTCTACTGGCCCGCGATCTTTACTGGAACCACTTTTATCTTCCTATTTTTCTTCCTGGAAGAAACAAACTACGACCGCGCTATTACTGGCACCATCGTTATACCTGGCCGCCAGGACTCCATCGACGACAATGCCAACAATCCCAAGGCGCAGCCACTGACAGCCAACCAGACCACTGCAAGCGAGGAACTTCGCGTATCAGGGAAGACCAAGACCTTTACGCAAAAGCTCACTCTATGGAACCCGTCTCAGAACGGCACTATGCTCAGCCATCTTCGCAGCATCAGTCTCTATCTGACCTGGCCCGTTGTCCTTTACACCGGATTCTCGGCAGGGTCCTATCTGATCTGGTTCAATATTCTTAACGCTACTGCATCGCTTATCCTCAGCGATTCACCATACTTTTGGGGCGCTGAAGCCGTGGGTCTGAGCTATTTCGCGCCCGTGATTGGTTGTGGCATTGGCATGGTTGTTGCGGGCCGTTTCAGTGACTACCTCACTATTAAGCTGGCACGTCGCAACAAAGGGGTGTCAGAGGCTGAATTTCGCTTGTATCCATTCGTCATTTGCATGGTTATGGTGCCCGCGGCAGCTATCCTGTGGGGTGTTGGTGCGGCGCAGCAGATTCATTGGTTTGGTCTGCTGGTAGCGATGGGCATGTTGGCTTTCACAACGTGTCTCGGCTTCACACTGAGCATCAACTATCTTATCGACAGCTACCCCGGAGTGTGTGGTGACGCGATGGCGGCTACGATCATCATCAGGGATACTATGATGTTTGCTGTCAGCTACGCGTAAGAAATTTTTCCAACTTCCGGCCCTGGACTAACATGCATGTAGGATCACACCTTGGGTCGAGAGTATGGGTTACCAGAATTGTTTCATCTCTGCTGCCTTCATTGGTCTCGCATGCGTATCGACGTTCCTCATCATGGTCAAATGCGGCAAAGGCCTGCGCAAACGGAGCGCAGATAAGTACTGGAGCATCGTTGGCACTGGTGGAGGTCACTAGACACTAGAACATCCATTAATATTTCGGCTTTTCGATTTCAACCGCTTTGCTGAACGGCCCAACGAGCATTGTCCTTTTCTTCACTACGTTACATCAGCAAACCGAAGAGGCGGGCTGTCAGAAGCACAAGCTTGCAACTCGCAAGAGTGTTCAGGGGTCTTTGAAGACGACTGGTACATCGACAAAGTTAACCAGGTGACCATTCTGGAGTCTGACAAGCTCCAACGGTGAGCACTCCGTCGACTCACTTGTAGCTATCAGTGGACATTTGACTTGCAAAACCCTTGCAATTTGTCAACGACTACCTCCCAAGAACGCAAGCATAGAGGGCTGAATCTACTACCCAGGCTCTGCTTTGAGAACATAGTCCGATGATGAGGAGGCACTCGGTGTCTATTTGCGCATCGCTCAAGTTCAAGTAAGCCTTCTGTCAGCTACAACAAGTCTGCTATGACATTCAAGATCAAGATGAGGCTGCTTCATACAACTCTCAAGAATGGCCCTCAACGCTGTTCAGCGGCGGTGACAGTAAGACTGGGGGCACCGTTCCTTAGCAAACAATTGCCAGGAAGAGCTCAACGACCTCGGAGACCTCCAAAAGGAGGACATTGGTGGCAACAATGAGCCTGAAGACTTCGGAGGCCTCCCAGAAGAGACCGACAATGTCAGGGATGAGCCACAGAGCTTTAGGGATCTCTCGAAGGAGGCAGGGTACGAGGAAGTACAACCCCAGCGGCGTGGAGACAAAGAAGACGGTAGAGGTTCGCCGTCGTGGCCTTCGGCATCCTCCAGGAGCAGCGAAAGCGAGGCCGAAGGAGACCAAGCTCCCCAAGCAGCTGCACAAGCAGAGCTAGATGACCTCAAAGACCTCCAGCAAAAAGATCACGCCGCCGAAGATGAGTGAGAGCGCGTTGAGGAGCTCCAAAACCAAGATGAGTAGCCTCATGAGAAGCCGGAGGGCCTCGAAGACCTCCGGGAGAAGGCAGAAGGTGTCCAGGAGGAGGATGACGACTACCTGAAGCAGCTCAATGGCTGTATCGTGCTTGTCATCGGTCGCAATTCCTCAAGCAAAGACGCATCGAGCGAAGGCGGCCGCGGAAAGGCCCGTCAGCAGGTCAACACCGCTGGCAACGTTCAGCGCTGCGAAGATGAGCGCGTGCAGAGCGCCGAGTGACTACGCAGAAACGCGCCCCACCTTTTCTCCCGCTGGCAGCGCGTAGAGAGCAGCTTCTACAAATGGAATTCATCGGATCGCCAGGAGTGGCGAAGCACGCGCAATCGCTAAGCCACCATCATCGCAGAGTCGAAGACATCCCTGGAGTCCTTGGACCCGGATACCGAGCTCGCCATCGTTGTTCGAGCTCTAGATGGTCTAACGACTAACATAGAACGCCTCCTGTAATTTGCGAGATTCGTTGTCGAAGACCGAGGCCTGAATGCCGTGATCTTTTTCAGATCAAAGTATGCTTTCCATTCCTGGAGCATTCCCGTCTGCGACCGTTCAAGGGCCTGGGCAGCGTCATCCGCTTCACAGTCAAGGAGATCAAGGATTTTGGTCATCGCCACGAGGACCCGACCGGCCATGTCCAAAAATTCGTGACAACCCTCCAGCGAGCAGGGAGCGACAAGGCCAAGAACGCGAGGGGTATGCAAGGGCTCAATGGACCACCAAACTCTGATGACGAGAGCGTCGAGTAGATCGCGGAGCCGGCGGGGGAAGGCATTCATGCTTTAGATTCAACAACCATATGGACTTCGTGTCAAAGCCAGACCGTTGTGGCCGTTAAAAAGTGTTTTAGAGTGCGAGGCTTTTCTCAGTCGATACCAAATACCTCCCAATTATGATGCTGAGAACATCGCAGTGAAATGCCAGGGAGAGGATGAAGCGCTTCTAATATGTCGTGCACTCTGTCGAGTGGCCGCTCGGAAGCTGCTAATTGCGGCTTCCAGAACCGTATCACATTTGATTTACACGTCACCTGAGACCAGCGGAGCCAGAAGCAGTTCGAAGCGGCTAGAATGAGCATCGATCAATGCCGTCAGTTCGCGGATCCTGACCGCAGATGGATACCAGCTATACAAGAGCAGTTATCAGCATCAAGAGATATTCGGGGCAAGCCGGCGAACAGCAGCTGGAGAACCAATTGCAAGGGGTATCGCTGAGGGCCGAAGTTCTGGAGCTGCGCACCACTATCTCGAGGCAGCAGCAGCAGCAGCAGCAGCAGCAGCAGCAGCAGCGTCAGCATCCCATCTTCCACCGAAGAGCATTCGGCACCCGACTCGTCTGAACGAAGCTGAAGAGGGCGAAAACGAAGACCAGTAGGAACACGACGAGCAGGGCGGGGGGGGACGGGGGGGGGGGGGCAGAAAGAAGATCATATATACTGTAGTCATTAGGCTTCCAACGATGTCGCCGATATCCTGGCCAAATGCTATAGATACTAAGATGGGCGTTAGTACGTTAGCAGCAGTTCATTGTGGCCTTCGTAGGTGTTTTGAGCTCGCTAGACACTTATAAACACTTCTTGACCACCACCTGATGCTCTTGGCTACTGCAGCGACTGTTTGGGATTTTAAAGGAATGCTACGAAGAATGCTGGAGCGATGTGTCAGCTATACGCTGACCAACCGACGCACTAGCGATCGGAAAAGTATTCGGCTAGATAGCATAGGTACTACAATCACAACTACACGAACGAGATGCTCCAGTTTCTTTGGTAGTCATTCTTAGACGATTAGACAGACAGATTGGATGTAGTTGTGGCTTTGCTGACCAAAGGATCGGACATAGAGAACTCTTTCACACTCTCCAACACTGTTAGCAAAGCAAGAAGAGATCAGTGCATCCATTGGAAGAGATCCTTCATCAACACTACCTCTGACACCAACGTAAGTCTCGATCTCAACGAACCCCAATCGAGTCCATGGCTCAAACTCGGCTACTCAGCTCATTCGCAAGCGACGTTAGCACGCTCCAAAAGTTATTTCCTACAGCCAGAGCCAATCACGACAAGCATGACACTTCCTCAACCAACAACCATCAGCAGTACCACACGCACCATATTCGTAGCACATCCAATCCCGCAGCTCTTAGGCTTCGAGAACCGCTTTATGCTGCTCCATTATCCGCCTGCCGTCTCATCGCCTCCGCACACACACCCTGTCGACGGCGTCAACTGCATCATTCAGGGTACGGTGAAGTCCTAGTGGGAAGGTGACAAGACAGTTCAGGTGTTCAATCAAAGAGATATTTTCCTGGAATACGCGGAGAGAAAGCATCTGCTTGTGAGGAATCCGAATACGGAGGTAGAGCTGAAGAATATTGTTAGTTGTGTTAGTGAAACGAGGGTGCCGAATGTTAAGATGTGCGAATGAGGTCCACCGAGAGGGCAGTAAATTGATTATCAGAGGTTATGATGAGAAGCCTATTTGTGATTGATCCTTCAGCTGGTCGTGAGGGACAGTTTAGCATATGTATGTCGAGTCTCCCGATTTTGGTACCATTGGTCGTCTAAGTCAATTCTGGCTGGGTGCCAGGGCATGATGCTCGTGTTTCTTCCTATAGTGCTTCAAGAGGGAATCGTTGCGATTGAAACTCTTGTTACAATTGGGATCCTGACAGGCGTATAGCGGCGTGCTACCCTTGTGCTCCAGGCGTCTGTGACGAGCCAGATTACCCTTTTGGTATCGACCAGTGAAGACTCTACCACATTGCTCACACTGCAGTGAATCACTATCACCACCAATAGACGGACTGTTGTCAGCCATGATGGCATCGCTACCGGACACGCTCCTGGCGTCGGGTAGGGTCCCAAGTGAACCTTGATACGAATGCGAGCTTGCATCGTACATCGTGATATCAGATCCGGGACCGCCGCGGAACTCAGACGTTCCCTCTTCTTGGACATCAATCTCAAAGCCTGGTTTTAGACGCGGGTCCCATCCTATCAAAGGCGCAAATTCTGGCACGACCAGCTGTGAGTGGGCCGCGGGAGTATCACACTTGGTGTGAAGTGCAGGATCGATAACCATATACCGAGGGTCGCGATACAATTCCGTCCATTCCATACAACATGGATCTTGCAAACCAAAGGGAGGACCAGCAGATGTATCATCAAGAATCTCCCAAATTTGGTCACTGGGCTGATAAACCGGATCTTTGGTAGAGCAACAAGTACCAAAGGACGGAAGGGCGTAAGCCGTGCATTCAGCAAGCTCACTGACGACAGCGTTCATGTTCGGGCGGGAAGCTGGGTTGAGACTCAGCATAGTCCTAAGAAGCGTTGTGAAGCGGTCTGGCAAATCATTCATGAGGTCACCAAGTGGCTTCAGCCAATTCTCGAGAGGATCTGCAACATGTTGCTCGTAGGACCAGCGCGACACTTCGGTCCTGACAGGCATGAAGAACAAATCGCTCACAGGGCGGCCGGCAAGGACATAACTCATCTCCAAATAAATGCAGCCGAGCGCGAAGACGTCCTCAGCTCGACCACGGGGCAAGCCTTGTGCACGCTCTGGTGCTCTGTACTTGAACGTCAAGTTTTCATTGCCGGTTGTAGCAGTGTCGTCGAGGTTGGTGATGAATGTGGATACACCAAAGTCCGTGAGCCACAGCCCGTCGCGTGAGAGCAGAACTTGTGCTGGTTTGAGGTCCCTGTGCCGGATGTGCGCTTCGTCGTGCAACCAGGATATAGCGTTCGCGATACAACCGAAGCATGCAGCCAGACGTTGATCGGCGGCTGCTTGAAGTTCCACCAGGTACCTCATGTCGTCCGTACGGACTATTGCGCCTATCGTGTGGATTGCCGAGGTCAGCTCATTGTCGACAACCCCTGCCTGGCCTGAGGGATCGTTCAAGTCTATCGTCCAAACAGCCCTTGAGCGGGCCAGAACTTCCAATTCTGCGAGGAATTGCTGCAGGTCACAGCTAGCAACAGGTCAGATGACAAGGCCCAGATCATAAAAGCCTCTTCGGGGCTCTGTGAATACGTAGGACCCTATCAGCGCGACAACGTGGCGGTGTGGTTCTTCGAGATGTGGCGAAGAACTTCAATCTCCCGTAGCGTTGACTCCGTCACCTTTCGAGTCCTGATGGTCTTGAGAGCCAAGACTGTACCACCGAGTTGGACCTCATGGACAACTCCATGCCCGCCGCGCCCAATGTCTCTCTTCTCTACGAACGGCTCTGGGTCGTTGCGCTTGAGGTGTAGTTGTCGCTGTCCATCGAATCTCAGGTCCCATTGCTGCTTGGCGGCTTCTGACATCGTCGATACATGCTAGAGGGCGTGTGGTGGTTGAGATGTGAAGAGAAAGGCTTCCATCCTTCGAAGCGCCTCCAGCGCTGTAGGGTGGCACAGCTGCAGGGGTGGGCTAGCGCGCTGACCGTGGCAACGCATTAGGCTGAGCTGATGATAAATATTCAGCCTGAGATCCTGCCCGATATTGCATGGAAAGCATCCAAGGCTGAGTGTCTTATGGTAAAGAAGATGTCACCAGAAATCTTTGTGTTTGTGAAATGGATGGTTGGGAAAGGTCAAAGTTGAGTGCTAAGAAGCGGAACGGCAAGCTGCGCGCCGTTCCGCTTCTTCAAGCACTCTGGGCCTCACCGCCCTCACGTCGTGACAAGAACTGAACACAAAACTCGAGTTTCTATTTTGCGGGAGGCCTTCAGCGGTAGCTCTTAGAGTCATTGCAAACTAACAGAACCTCAGATGGCTACAACCCAAAGTGTGCCTACGAGCCCATGCTCTCCGCAGCTTCAGGACTAACTAGGAAAATCTGCCCTGCAATCAAACGAGGCTTAGGCATGGGATCCTTATGCCGCTTACGTCGCCGCAGAAGCTGAATACAAGAGCCAAAATCGTGAAACCATCGGAAGTTCTCAAAGATAATTAGAACGACATTTGCGAGCGTACAAAAGCTCTGGAGACTGCAGTCAATACTTGCCGCTATCCTGAAATCGATGACGCACTTTCACGGTCGTGGATCCTAGGCGTCGAACAAGGATCCAAAGCTGAGCTGTGAGAGGCAGTTGAATTGATTGAGGAACTACTGCATCGAAGAAGGAGCCGGAATATGTAGCCTTATAGGCTTACTCAGGTGATCACAACCGAGCTTCGACACCAGGAACCTATGCAGTGGAACACATTTGCTCGCTCTCACGCTTCAGCTCCTCATCTTCGACCTTTATCGACTGCTATTCTTCGGTTTGTACTTCGAGCTTGATGCGGCGCTCCTGTACTGCTTCACTGAAGATTGCTTTCTCGCTCACACTCCTCGAAATAGTCAGTGACGGAATTACCAAAAGATGAGAAACTCACTCAAGTGCTGTTCTCAGAATTGAACTCGTCATCTTCTAAGGGCTCTTCGCGAGCGTCATCGTTAGCGGTAGGTTAGACAGCAGAGGCTTCGTCCTGCGCGTCTTCCTCTTCCTCGTCCCAAGCTTGGCCTGCAGCTTCCCCTGACTCTTCCGCCTCCGACGGGCCCCAGCCTTCTCACAGCCTCACGCCCTCTTCCTCTTTGGCTCGTCTCGCTCCTCAACGGTGATAATTGTCCTTGCCTTTCGAACCACCTCTGCCCTGCCCATTATTGCTCGCTTTCGGCTTCGACTTCGACTTCGACTTGTCAGATGGCATTGCTGCAGCTGCTCCACAATGCTGGGTGCTGGTGAGGTGACTTGTGAAAGTGGAGGTCACCAGTCGCTCTTTCCTCCCATCTGGTCACCCCAGCGCACGTGCTTTCCCATACCACGAGGATTTTGCATACGCACCAGCACCTCACCAGCACCTTACTTGCTACTCGCAGTCTCATGGGATGAGAATTCAGTCGATGGAATGTAGCTGCACACGTCAATGGAAGTGCTTGCTTGATAACAGTGGATATGAGCCAGGAGGCCTTCGCATCTGTCAGCAGCATCCCACACTTACATGTATGCTGGCTCACCCGGACACCTCCGCGGTGCATCATCGCCTTAACTGTGAGTAGCTTGCATCTATCAGTCAAGCATTTGCATCACTCGCACCTGTTTTGAAGACGGTCGGTCATAGCCTGGAGGCTTTCACATTGGTCAGCAGCGACTGGAACTTGCAAGCATGCCGATATCCTCGAGGCACTCCACTATGCACAGTCAACTCTTGACCGAACACGAGAGATTCAGAATGTGGCGCGTTATTTCGTTTCATTTTGTCGTAGCACCCAGGAGCAGATCCACGGCGCATGCTCGTGCTCATGTGCTTCTAGCACATCACTATGGTACATCATCCACGTCCGGGACCCATCGACTCCCAAACGCCTTTCGCTCACAAAGCAGACAAGCTTACTTCTTCTCAGCGGTGTTAGCACCCTGGCCACTCTTGCCGCCCTGCTTAGTCGCGCCAGTACCCTCCTTCGTCGCCTCATCTGGGTTCTCCTTCATCTTCTGCTCGCGCTCCTCCTCGCGCTTCCTCTCGAGCTCCCTGACCTTCTCAGGCGGCGAGTCCTCAATGAGATCACTCTCGTTGTTGATACCGCTCCACTTGGGCAGACCATCTGGGATATCCATTACACGCTGGCCGTAGAACATGTGGCAGCGGGGCTTAAAGTACGCCTTGTCCTCGTCGGTCTTGAGGTGAATGAGCGAAGGGAAGAGGAGGATCATGTTGCGGCCCTCGTCCATGATGGGGCTGTGGCAGTACGAGCAGCGCACTTTACAGGGCAGCTTGTGCTCGATGCTCTTCTCGGAGGGGTCGTACCATTCGAGGTTGTGGTGGCCGTTAGTGAAGTTAATGTCATCCTTGTGAAAGATGGCGGCCCACTGGAAGGGAGCAGCTGAGCTCTGTTAGCAATTGGATACATCGCAATGAGAGAATCAAGGAAACGCACCATGCTGTGTCTGGCAGGTCGTGCAATGGCACAGTTTGCTGTCGAGCGGCTCGCGGCGGCTCAGCTCGTACTCGACCTTGCCGCAATGGCAGTTGGCTGTGTACTTGACGTCGAAGTCGTCGACCTTCTTATCGTGCACGCGGTAGGGGGGGCGCTGCTTCCATTCGGAGATACCGGTGGTCGACTCGCCGCGGCTCTGGTCCTTGTCCATTCTTCTTGATGTGGTGGAGAACTTGGTGAACTGTGGTCGTGTGAGGTGCGCAGCTAACAGGCGTGCGCGAGGAAGTGCAGTGGAAGTTGAAAACAGTGGTGCGCGACGAAGGGCGATTGTGAATACTGACATGAAGTAGAATGAAGAGAGAGGGAAAGAGGTGATTAAAGATTGCAATTGTTTGTGTCGCAATGGCTCTCTTTACTCGTGTCGTCAGTTGCGTTCTCATGACGTAGGGCAGGCGCGACCTGTGGACGCACCTGTCCCAATTGGGCTTAAGATCAACAACAACAACCGTCTTGCGCGTGCCGACCACGCAGATTCCCAATTCGCCTGCAATGCAATGCTTTTCATGCTCGCTGAACCATAATACATTTCCCCGGCCTATGCTGCATTTCGAGGTTGTTTTACGCGCCCTTGAGCGCTGACTGAGCCTCCTTGGCAGACAGCCCGAACACATTGATCAGATAATCCCGCTCTGCAACTCGTTAGATAAGCTCACCACAACGCCGCGGAGCACTTACTGATGTCGTTGGCTATGCGTCTCCTCACAGCCTCGAACTCGACTTCTGCCTTATCTCGCGCAGCATCTTGTCTCTTCGAGTTGATCGTCTTGACACGGAATTTGAAGCGGCCGCTGACCGGTCGGTGATCCGATACTCTCACGCCATCATGCCTCCTGTATTCGAGCTGCTTGATCCTACCCAAGCCGCGGTACAGCAGACGATCGCACCAAGCCGGCGAGCGCTTCTTCTCGGAGGTGTCGTAGTTGTCTGTGCCAACGTCGTACTTGTACGTGGGTGCAAAGTCAATGGGCATCTCATTGAAGACGCGCAGACGGAAGCCGGGATTGCGTTTGCGGGAGAGCAGGAGCTGATCACGCTCCAGAAGCCTCGGAAGGTTGCCTTGCCGCACGCAGTCAACCACTGTGTTCCGAGGCATGGCGTCGATGCGGTAGTTCAAGTCACCATTGAGGATGCATATCTCGTGATCAAGAATCATCGAGCCGTCTCCTCCACCAACAAAGAAGTTCGCACAATCCGACGGAGACCTGTTCTTTGGGAGCGGCGATGACTCCATGATGGTAGCAGCATCGTTGTTTCGATGCGTAGTCTGAGTCTGACCGGCGGCAAGATGGCAGTTGATCAAGCACAAGGAAGAGTCGTCCAGGAGGAACCGTACAACCAGAGCGCCCTTGTTTCCCACACGGCCACTGAAGCCCAGCTTGATCTCAGCAGCGCTCACGTCTCGAATGTTGTTCCGCTCCGACGACTTGACAAACACGCACGTGAACAGGCCGACTAGGTTCGCAGTGTGAAGCAGAACGTAGTTTTCTCTTGGGGCGTGCTCGTCCAGCACTCGTACCAGGTGATCCTTCCAGGCTCGGTACTGATGCGACATGTGTTCGTGTTCGGAGTTCTCCTTTTGTTTCTTCTTCTTGAAGAAGCTTTTGGCGGTGATCTTCTTGTTTTCCAGATCCACCAGCTCCTGGAAACCGAATACCAGAATGTCTGGTGGATTCTCAGGTTCGACAATGTCTCGTAAGAAATCGCGATCGCCCGACTGCCGTAAAGTAGTCGGTTTCACGGCACCGGCATTCCAGGTCATGACGCGTGCTGACAGTTCTCTGAACTCGCAGTACTCAGCATCTCGTTGTTGCATCAAAGTTTCTGATCAATGTCAGCATACATATTGTGCATTATGACTCTCGACTTACCAAGCACATCGGTCTTCAACATCCCGTCCCAGATGCGCAGCATTGTGTCTGTGCCGAGAGACGCGACTTGGAATCTATCTTGCTTCCATATACTGGTGCGATCTGCGATGACGCCCGCGATAGGCTTGTCATGCGCTTTCCAATCTTTCAGGACCTTCCAGGGCGTGCATGACGGGTCGTACACATAGATCATACCTGTACTGTAGCCTGCCCATAGATAGTCACCCACACCAACAAGTGAGCTGATTTTGTACACGCTAACGTTGATGACACCGAGGCATTCGAAGCCCTTCTTGGCGTAAATGGTGACTTTGCCGTCAATATGGCCAAAGTAAATGCGGTCCGGTTGGCTGCTGATGATCGCGCCGGAGGTCACATCCTGTACGTTTAGCTGTGACAGCGAAGCATCAGTGAGCTGCTGGAAGTAGTTGTGGTCTCCTGTGCGCTTATACACTCTGAGTTCTTTGGCATACGCAACCCAAAGCTGCGATCCAGACACGATCGAGAAGGTGTGTCCTCCGCGGATCTGGTACGTGAGCGGCGCCTGATGCAGCGAGGGCGAGCCCGACTCGTCTGCAGGCCAAATGTGAATCTTCCCTGAGTCATCCAACGACCACATCTCGGCCGCATATCTGAAGATTTTGGTGATCACGCCGCGTGGGTGCGCATTCTTAGTGAACACGATACTCTGCGTGGGTATGTCGATTTCATGCATCTCGCCGGTGCTCATGCCCAGCCACACTCGTTTGCCCTCGTCTTCCACATCTTTAGCTGGTCTGAAGGCAAGTGCTGTAGCTTTTACGTTGTCGCCGTGGCTCATACTCATGAGCAGTCGTCCATTGAGTACATTCCAAACATTTGTTAAGTAGCCGGTCGTACACACATAATCACCGCAGACCGCAAACAGCTTCGTATCGTATCCGGTGGGGATTCCTCCTATGGAATCTGGGAATAACGGCGGCCTTCTGTTCGCTTGCGATGAGTCGGGAAAGTCGGTCAAGGCTGCAGTCGGCTGCTTCTCGGGCGAGCTTTCGTCTTCGTCCGAGTCGTATGTGTAGGCTTGCGAGGCTTTGCGTGGCGGTTGTTGGGGCGGTGGTGTCGGTGTCGGTGTTGGTCTTCGCATCTCTCCAGACTTTCGCGGTGGTGGAGGCTCTGGAGGTCCGAGAGACCTTGGTGGGACGGTCGAGTTGATCGTTTGCGTTCGCCGTGGCGGAGGCATCATCTTCGCGGTTTCATCATTTGCCAGCGAAACTGGCCGCCCCTGGTCAAACGATCGCCGCACTGGCACATCTGGTGGAGCTGGCCGTTGCAGTTGCACGCTCTTTCGTAGATCTGTTGTGTCCTTCTCCCGTCTTACTGGCAGAGCAGGACGATTTTCTTGGTCGTCTCCATTTTTATACGAATTGGCCGCTGGTGGTAATGTACGTTTGGGCGGCGGTGCATTTGCAATCCTCGAGTCTGTCGACGGTAGGTTTGCGGCGACGGCGTGATGTACTGGCGGAGGTGGGAAGTAGCTATCCTTCAGTATGCCCTTGGGTTTCGAGGCCAGGTGTAGTGCAGGCGGAGACGGGTTTGGCGCTTTCGCACTGCCTGCGCTGCTCGGCGGGGTGTTAAAAGGCGATATGCGCTCATCCTCAGACTTTGCTGGCTCCAGACTCGCCCTTGGTTTCGCGATGGTCTCTATCGATTGCGGCTTCGAGGGTATCTTCGGCTTGCCAGCGCGATTCACCGGCGGCGGCATGGGCGGCGCAGACGCAGTCGGTCGGTCGTTCTTGCGAGGGTCCCCAGACACGCTGGAGCCTGTGGCTGTGGCCGACAGCGGCTTTGCCTCTGGCCCAGGGGTGCCATTCCTGCTCCCAAACTTCCACGACTTCGACACCACTGGCGTAGAAGGCGAGTCTAGCGCTGCGTGTGACTTCGGTCGAGACGGGCGCGGGGAGAGGATCGGCGGGGCCAGGCTCGCAGGAGGCGACTTGGGCGAGTTGACTGTGAGCTTTGGCGGCGAGCGTGTGCGCGAGCGTGTGGGCGATCTGGGCGGGGAGAAGGCCACCATGGACGTCGGGCGCGGCTTGGGATTGCTCCAGGGCGCCCGCAGTGTCGACGACCGGGGCGTGGGCTTGCCATTGCTGCTGAGGTCGCTCACGCTGGGCGCGGTGCGGTCGAGGTGGTCGCGCGGTATGTCCAGCGAGATGCGCCCGTCGGTCCGGCGGTTGTCGTCGGTCACAGCGAGGCGGTCTGCGGGGCCCGGCGAGCGCTGGCGGGGGGTTGCTGGCGCGGGGGCAGCTTTGTTTGCGCTCAGGAGATTCTCGAATTGGGCACGAAGGGACGAGACGGGCTTCTATGGGCGCGGTCAGCATGCATGAGCACCGAGATGTTCCCGCTCGGGAGCAGTGACGTACGATGGACTCGGTCTCCTCCGCATTGTTCTGTGTGTCCATGTTGTGTTCCGTGTGTGTTCCTCCTGGTCAGCCAGCGCCGGAAGGGGTCCTGCGCTCTTCATCGACCGCCGTGGAGCTGTTCATGGGCGCCTGGCGGAGTGCGGGTGGAGTGGAGCTGGCCGTCATGCGCGGGAGTCCATGGAGGCGTAGTGGGGTTAGTCGCGAGGCGCGGTGTGTTTGTATGGGCGTCTGGCAAGAGAGCTGGCGGGAGTTCGCCCTGGCAAAGCGACGGTGGTGGTGGGCGACTTGGACGCGTGGACTATACGGTGCCTGTGCTAAGAATGCTGCCCACTGCAAGGATCGCCGGCTGATGCGTGGGGTCGTTGCGGCCGTGTTTCAGGGCGCGCGGCCGTGCTCTGGCAGATCCGTGACGAGATTGCGGGCGTCGTGAATAGCAGGTCCTGGGCGTTTGCGCGAGTTTGGGTGAGAGTGACTGCAGCTGCGACAGTCGTCTATGGTTCGTACCTGAGCCGGCCAGCCGCGGAGCATCCAGCGCGCATTCCGGGACCCTTTCTTGCGGCAACCGTGATCAACAGGCACCGCATAATTCCCAAACACCAGACAGACGTCCGGGACAGACCCCTCGCACACCACAGCCAACATGTGGTAAGCCACGCCCCCGCGCCCGCCCTCCACCGCTGACACCGCAAAAGCAAACACGTCCTCAACGCCCAAGTCTCGATCCGCTCGCCATGCTGCAAGAAGTGGTTTGACTGCGCCGAGTGCCACCAGGAGACGGCCGACCACCCGCTGCTGCAGGCCTTCGAGATGATCTTCATCTGCAAGAAGTGCCGGAAGGCGTTCCGCAAGGATGCACGCGAGTTTGAGGACAGGTGAGCGCCTGCGTGCATGGAAAACCGAGAAGAGGCTGACGGAAATACAGCGACGAGTACTGCCCGCACTGCGACAACCACTTCGTGCTGGACGCGCTCACGCCCAAGGCATCATTGAACGTCGAGGGCGAGGATGCACGTGTCGACAACCGCATGATCAAGGACGAGAGGCAGAGGCAGAAGGACCAGCGGACCATCTTCGACGTCGAGGATGCGGCGAACAGGCTGGGGTGAGCTTCGAGGGGATGCGCGATGCACAACAAAACACAGACACCATGTCACACGACAGCGCCGAGTCGAGACGACCGAGGCTACCAAGCATGAAGGAAAGCGAAGAAGGGGATATGCTAGATGTGCCATCTATTGAGCGCTAGCAGAGTGCAATGCACCAGTTCGTCATCATGAGTATCAGTCTACCGCCGAGACGCCGTTACTTCGTTTTGTCCCGTCATTCGTAACTTCCTCTACGCCCCAGAGCCGGAGCCCTCAGCGGGCGTGGGGCGTGTGGGGAGTGCGCCGCTGCCCGCAGGCCTTCCGGGTCTCCTGTTTGCCGCCTCCTCCTGCTTCTCTGTGTTGATGTTCTCGACGTACTTCTCGATATCCTCCACAGGCAGCATCTCGAGCGGCTTGCCTGGTGCTGAGACGGCGATCTCGATATTCTTGGCGCCTGTCTGCACAACCTCCAATAGTGACTTGATCGTGAGCTTGATCGTCTCTTCCCGGTCCATGCCCTCCTTGTGGTTACGCTCGAGGAACTCGCGGACTGTCTTGCTTGATCGCCCGATGGCATTTGCCTTCCTGCTTGGAGTCAGCATGCTGTCACGTACTGTTGCATGTGAACGCTTACCATGCCGAGTAGATACCAGACGGCTCGGTCTGGTACAGGCGCGGGGTCTTGTCGTTGGGGTCGAAGCCGACGATGAGCGTACTGATGCCAAACGGCCGGACACCACCGCTCTGTGTGTACCGCTGCTGCACGCCGGCAACGTACTTGGTGATGTACTCTATCGACACGGGGTCCTCGACGGTGAGACGATGTGATTGCGCCTCCAGGCGGGCCTTGTCGACGAGAATGCGGGCATCGGCGTTGAGTCCGGCGAACGCGAGGGCGACGTGGTTGTCTACGAGGCAGATCTTGGACGGCGTAATGCGTGTGTCTTGAAGCTTCATCGCCGACCTCTTCTCACATCCCAGCACTACGATGTCAGCGCCCTTGACACCAACCGCGCATGTTCCTGCGGGGTATTAGCCATGAACTATCACTTGTTGGTGTTGGCAATGGCGTACCTCGCTTGACGGCCTCGAGTGCATATTCGACCTGGAAGACGTGGCCGTCTGGACTGAAGACTGCCTAAGTTAGCTACCACATTGATGATGCAGTGATAGCTCGTTTGTACCTGAGAGCGCGCGATCGTAGCCTGATGCCATCGTGGATGTTGCAGCGGATTATCGTGAGCTTTCTTTCTACCGGGGTTGCGTAAACGTCGACGTCGAGGTGAAATGGCGCGGGGAGGTTGTATACGGCGGCAATCGATGCTCGGAGCTTGTGGAGCTGTCCGCGTCGTTGCTCTTGCCTGGCCGCGCCAAGCACGTGGCTCGTGCCTTCCTGTCTTATGTCATCCCGAAATCGACCATGAATCTCGCAAGAGGCGCATCACAAAGTCCCCCACTCTTCAATCTTTCCCTTACTTTTTGCGTTATGGCGACTTCTTCGCGTTTTGTATCGTCTTTGCGACGCAGTGCGCTGTCTACCCGCCCTGCGCCGCGGATTCAATGCTTGAGATTGGCACCACAAGTCAGAAGAATAACTTCAGCGACATCGGAACCTCACCAGCCAGATTCAAAGGGTGGTCTGGATGGCCCAGCACCTGCGAAAACGATCAAGTTCACTTCAGAGTCGTATGTGGCGACAACCGGAAATAATATCAATCTTCAAGATCTGACCCCAGCAGATATCCTGAAATCAAAAGAGATCCGAAATTTGCCAAGCTCACAGAAGAGCATGTGAATTACTTCAAGGGAGTTGTAGGATCAGACTCTGCTGTCATTGATGGCGTGACCAAGGATGCCAGTGAAGACATCGAAGCATACAACAGTGACTGGATGCGCAAGTTCCGCGGCCACACCCAACTCGTCTTGAAGCCCAGCAACAAAGAGGAACTCAGCAAGATCATGAAGTACTGCAATGAAAACATGCTTGCTGTCGTGCCGCAAGGAGGCAATTCTGGTCTCGTTGGCGGTTCCGTGCCCGTCTTCGACGAGATCGTCATCAACCTGCAAAAGATGAACAAGATCCGCTCTTTCGACCAAGTCTCCGGGATCCTGGTCGCCGACGCTGGTGTCATTCTCGAGAACGCTGACAACTACCTGGCTGAGCGAAACCACATCTTCCCTCTCGATCTTGGTGCAAAGGGCTCGTGTCAAATCGGTGGCAACGTTGCGACCAACGCCGGTGGTTTGCGCCTCCTTCGATACGGCAGTCTCCACGGCAACGTCCTGGGTATCGAGGCTGTCCTGCCAGATGGCACTATTGTCAACGATCTTTGCACCCTCCGCAAGAACAACACAGGGTACGACCTGAAGCAGCTGTTCATTGGTGCTGAGGGCACCATTGGCATCATCACCGCCATTTCCATTCAGTGCGCGGCACGATCGCAGGCTGTCAACGTGGCGTACTTTGGTTTGGAGAGCTTCGAGAAGGTCCAGGAGGCTTACCGTACAGCCAAGGGCCAGCTAGCGGAGATCTTGTCCGCTTTCGAGCTTATGGACGGCCGCACGCAGAAGCTCGTCAACAAGGTGACGGGCAAGAAGATGCCTCTTGAGGGCGAATATCCCTTCTACTGCTTGGTGGAGACAAGTGGGTCGAACACTGACCACGATGCTGAGGTAAGGCAATTGTTATGACAGAAAGATTGACGCCAGAAGCTGACTTCGCCAGAAACTGCAAGCTTTTCTCGAGCACGTTATGGAGACCGAAATCGTGCTTGACGGTACCCTGGCCGACAACCAGACTCAGATCCAGGAATTGTGGTCATGGCGTGAGGGCATCACAGAGGTTCTTGGCCACGAGGGTGGTGTCTACAAGTACGATCTCTCAATTCCGATCTCGGAGCTCTACGACATCGTCAACGACACTAGGGACCGTCTGACTGAAGCCGGTCTCGTTGGCGATGGTCCCGACTACCCCGTTGTCGACGTCGTTGGCTACGGCCACATGGGCGATGCCAACCTGCACTTGAACATTCCCACACGAAGATTCGACAAGGCTGTGGAGAAACAGCTCGAGCCTTTTGTGTACGAGTGGGTTCAGAAGAGGAACGGCAGCATCAGTGCCGAACATGGCCTTGGTGTGACTAAGAAGCCATACGTCAGCTACAGCAAGAACGAGACCATGATGAAGCTGATGAAGCAGATCAAGGATCTCTACGACCCCGTAAGTAGCTGTACTCTGGCAACTTCGGCGTGCGCTAACTCCATTGCAGAAGGGTATCATGAACCCCTACAAGTACATATAAACTCCCGTGTAGTGTTATTAGACCATTCTTGCCTTCTCATCTTGACCAGCGTCAGGATCTCCTATCACAGACTCGCACTTTTCGCAATCTTCCCTCTCTCCAGCAACTTCTTCGCATTCCCCTCGTATATCATCGCCCTCTGCTCCTCGTCAAACAAACACTCCAGCCCGCCCTTCATCCTCCCAGCAAATCTCTCCACAAACCGCGTCTGCGTGAATGGGAAATCACTTCCATACACCAACCTCTCCCACCCGATCCCAAACCCATCCACAAGCGCCTTCAACTGCCCCTGCCCACCCTCATCGCCATCGAAAACGAAACCCGCGAGGTCAAAGTAGAACTGCGAGTCTAGCTGCGCACGCACCTTCGCCGCGTCCAGTTGCCGGCCTCCAGGTACGACGGACGAGAATTGGATGAAGCGGGTGAGAAGAGGCGGGAGGGCGCCGCCGGCGTGCGGGATGATAAACGTCAGGTTTGGACACGCGTCGATTGTGCCTGACGCAAAGAGGTTTACAACTGCGCGCGCGGTGTCGAAGAAGAATTCGAAGATGGGGATCGGGTACTGTGTGCCGAAGGGCGTGGCATCCACTTTCTCCCCCTCTGCTATTTCATCCGCGTGGACACCCCCAGCCGACTGAGCCATATGTGTGCACGGCTTCGTCGGATGCACAAACACCTTACTCCCGAGCTCATTCAACTTGGCAAACACCCTTTTAAACCTCTCGTCCCCAAGATACAACCCCGCATAGTTCGTCATCAACCCAAACCCCTCACACCCCTCCTCCACCGCTCTCTCAATCTCCTCAAGACTAGCTTCTACATCCGGCAGCGGCAGGGCAGCCCAGAACCCGAATTTCTGCGGCGCTGAAGCAGCCAGAGACGCGGCATAGGCGTTGCATTCGCGCGTCAAGCTGCGGGTGAGGGAGACGTCGGAGGTGATGTGTGTCCCCGGGGAGGAGATGGAGAGGATAGACTTGGTGATGTTGGCGGTGGCCATCATTTCAAGGTGGGCTTCCTTTGACCATGCGGGGA
The DNA here is from genome assembly GCA_030271015.1 of Didymella glomerata. Lineage (NCBI taxonomy): Eukaryota > Fungi > Ascomycota > Dothideomycetes > Pleosporales > Didymellaceae > Didymella > Didymella glomerata. The sequence goes on from JAJOHN010000016.1 coordinate 214,012, forward strand.
TGGCGGGCATGCCGTCGGGATGGGAGTGTCCATTGTTGGCTAGTGCTTCTTGATAGAAGGGCGGGAGGAAGTGGGAGTGGACGTCGATCCTAGGTGGGAGGGGCATCATCGGTGAGGTACTCGAGGAGCTGGGTGCGGTGGTGTTCTTGTGAGATGCCCTGCGATCGTTTGGGATGATGGCATGGACTGACGAAGTTGTGCACGTTGGGTATTGGAAGATCAAGTCTAGAGACGCACTCCCCAATTAAGTATACAGGCGTCCGTCACATCGCGCCGGCTTGAGGCTCTCGGTACCCCACTCCGAAGAGTCCGGGTCAGGTCGCTGTTGATCTACAGTTGCAAGTGTGGGAAGTTGTGTTGTACAAGTCCCCCAATTGGAATGATACAGGAGTAGAAGTGCAGCAAGTGGCCGATACAGCGGTCGTTGTGAGGTTCTTGTTGAAATAAAGGGTTGGCCTCTCGACATGATTGTCTACGTGTGTAATGGCTTGGGTTTTATCGTTGTTGAATTTGAGAAATCCCAATCTCGTCGTTCTCCATACACGGTCGTTGAGATAGTAACAGAGACAGAGCATTCCATACGCAAGGGTATGTTCCGAGGTCGCATTGCGGGATGACAGGGATCTGGAGGGGCTGGAGGGGCATCGATGTGGGACCTGTTCAGGTGAAGCTCAAAGCTGTGAACTGCACTGTCACCCATCACACCACCAGTCTGCATGTACTTCATTGTGACCTGCAGCAGAGCGGCAGGATGAACAAGCGTGTGTAAGCGGAGCTATCTGGTAGAAGGCTCCCGCATCTCGATCAAGCATCAGGATCCCGCTCGCCGATCGCGGCTGCCCCACACGCGCTTTCTCTGCCACAGCTCTGCCCTCGTTCACAATTCCATCATTCGCCGCCATGACTCTGCGCACCTCCCACCACCACCTCTTCTCTGCGAAGACCGCACCTTGCCGCCATGGAGAAGATCACGGATAAGATCGCCGCCCTGCCCGATGGCGCCAACTACTTCTCGCTGGAGTTCTTCCCGCCCAAGACGGCCATGGTATGCCCCACAGCGCGCTGCACGCGAGCGTCCTGCACATGCTGATAAGAGCGCAGGGCTTCGCGAACCTCCAGAGCCGTCTCGAGCGCATGTCCCAGGCCCTGCGCCCGCTCTTCGTGACCGTCACCTGGGGCGCCGGCGGCTCGACCGCCACAAAGTCCCTCGAGCTCGCCGAGATGTGCCAGCGCCAGCTGGGCCTCACTACATGTCTGCACCTGACGTGCACGAACATGGACCGCGCCCTCGTCGACGAAGCCCTCGAGCAGGCCAAGGTGCTCGGCATCCGCAACATCCTCGCCCTGCGTGGCGACGCGCCGCGGAGCGAGGAGTACCGGGACGAGGACAAGTCGCCGGAGCAGGACTCGAATAAGGATTTCACCTGGGCCATTGATTTGGTCCGCTACATCAGGAAGCAGTACGGCGACTACTTCTGCGTCGGCGTCGCTGCGTACCCCGAGGGCCACTCGGACGAGAGCCACCCCGAGCACCAGAACCCGAGCTACGACATACCGCATCTGGTCGAGAAGACGCAAGCTGGCGCAGACTTCATCATGACCCAGCTGTTCTACGATGTGGACAAGTACGACAAGTTCGAGAGGATGTTGAGGGAGCATGAGAGCGGCGCCTTCAAGACAATGCCCATCATTCCAGGCTTGATGCCCATCCAGAGCTATTCGATCTTGAGGCGGACCACGAAGTTGAGCCACGCAAATCTGCCGGCAGATCTCTTGGCAAGACTGGATGCAGTGAAGGCCGACGATGATCTGGTGAAGAAGGTTGGTGTCAAGATTCTGAGCGAGATGGTGGAGCACATCAAGGCACGGCCAGATATCGCCAGGCGAGGATTCCACTTCTACACGCTGAACCTCGAGAAGGCCGTGTCGCACATTCTGGAAGACACACACCTGATTGGGTTATTGCCTACCGAGGATGACGAGAGTGCGATCGAGACAACGCCAGCCATCAATCTGGAGCCACCGAGCGGCGTGCCATCGAACAAGGGGCGGCGGCGACTGTCGTCCTACTCGAGCCCTCACAACAGAGTCATTCGAGAACAATTGTCAGCGTCAAAGTCCAATCAGTCCTGGGAGACGTCCGACACAGAAGCCGGCATCCCACGCGGACCCGTCAACACACGTGCAAACACATTAGCCATCTCTGAAGGCGAAGGCTCCCTTGGACGCGAAGCGACATGGGACGACTTCCCCAACGGTCGCTGGGGTGATGCACGCTCACCCGCTTTCGGTGAAATTGATGGCTACGGCCCTACCCTTCACGTCTCAAATGCATCTGCACTCAAGCTCTGGGGCCACCCAGTGGCGCAAAACGACATTTCCAACCTTTTCAAACACCATGTCGAAGGCACCCTCGAAGCTCTGCCATGGAGCGAACAGACGCTCAGCGAAGAGACAAAAGCAATTGCACCGCAACTCCTCGCTCTCAACGCAAAGGGCTGGTGGACAGTAGCCTCCCAGCCTGCCGTCAACGGCGTCCGTTCCACCGACCCCGTCTTCGGCTGGGGACCAAAGAATGGCTACGTCTTCCAGAAGCCCTTTGTCGAGTTTTTCATACCCTCCGCTGCGTTCGCAGAGTTGAAGCCTCGTCTCGACGCTCACGAGCAGATCACGTACTTCGCAGGTAACGCGGCAGGCGATTTTGAAGCCAGCCAGGAAGATGCCGTCAACCCTGTCACATGGGGTACGTTTGCAGGCAAGGAGATTGTCACACCGACAATCATCGAAGCTGTCAGCTTTAGGAGTTGGAGGGATGAGGCGTTCAGTATTTGGAAGGAGTGGCAGCGGATCTATCCTACGAAGAGTGCGACGGGGAAGCTTTTGAGGGAGACGAGGAATGACGTCTGGTTGGTCAATGTCATTTGGGGTGACTTTGTTGAGGGTAATGGGTTGTGGGAGTTCTTGGGTGCATGAGCGAGAGGCAGTTGGAGTCGTCGGCATTGAGGACAAAGAGGAACCCAAGTCGCGTTAGAGAGATGTACAGACTGTAACAGTAGCTTCGAATCGTTCGATACGAACAACATCGATATCCAGCCGCTTCGATCGACCTGGCTTGCGAGGCATTGACCCATCGCCAAGAGACTCTGTGTCGCAGCGAACCGGAACAGATCCTCCGCTAGAGCCGCATCAATCCAAGATGATCTGCACAACCGGCTTGGAAGTCTTGTCAACACCACATCATTCGATCAAAGTATCCTTGGCTCCCGAAAGGTGGACGCTGTGTTCCTCTACGACGGTAGCCTGAGGATCGACAATGGAGTATCCACTCCCACCGTATGCGCCACGGAGAGTTTATATACCCCAAGCCTTCGCTGTCCTCCTGCCACACTGATCACCAATCTTTCATAGTTAGCACTATGAAGTCCCTCAATGTACTCTCCCTCCTCGCCCTGATGGCCTGCACCGCGGCATCACCCTTCGAGCTCTCAAAACGTCAGTCTACGACCTGGACATACACCTGCGGCACCAAAGCTCCCCCTTCAAACTTCAAAGCCTTCGGCCTGGGGGGCTGTGCAGCACAACTCTCACTCACCAAAGACCGTTACATCGGCATCCAGTGGGCCTTCGAAGCCACCTATGCCGACGGCAGCACCGCCGAACACAAACCTTTCCGTGACTTCGACAGTTTCGGCGTCGGCGATACGTTCTACCCCTACCTCGGCAACAACTTCATCACGCGCTTCCCGGGACAGAGTGCGTTCACGGCAGTCCATGAGTTCACGAGTGTTTGTAGGGATGGCCAAGCGCCGGTGAGCTGGCGCTTCTTCACCACAAGCGCGAATAGCGCGTGCTCATCGTCTAGCTATAGGTTCACCACAGGCCAGATCGAGGTCGTAGGCGGTGTGTCTAGGCCTGCAAAGGTCTCGGGTGTGGCGTTGAGGCGAGCGAACGACGCGGGTGATTTCGAGGTTGATTGGGATGCTGTCCAGGACGCGGCTGCGTATTCGGTCATCGTGGAGTATCCTACCGGCACAGACGAGGTTGGGAACCCATATTTGAATGTTAGGGGCGCGAGGGTGCAGGTATGTCGGCTTGATGGAGTTGGCTGGCGAGGTGCTTACTGTAATAGGGAACTTCGACGATGGTTGCGACTACGACGAGGAGGCAGGATGTACCGAGGAAGGCTATTGTGCATGCAGTCGATGCGCAGGGCGTTTGGTCGTTCACGAGCGATGTGCGGCCAGTTGAGGCAGGCTGGTGATTGAGGCCGCTGACAACAACGATACATCATGATTGCTTCGAGTGTGATGGCGTGTTCCGGCTGCCGACTCTGCATCATCCAAATGGACCGAGTTGAGAGAAATTGGGCACCTTGCTGAGTGCTTCACATGAGTATGATACCTCTCGTGTTGCAACGGAAAAGCCGGACATAACTGCAGGATCTCACTGTACCTAACAGAGAATCTATCCGCTCCTGAAAGATGCCCGGAGACGCACTGACTACGTCCGACTTTTCGTGCAGCGTGTGCTCACGTTTTCGAAGCTACCCTTGCCTGCACTGCAACTCAACGAGCCATCTGGCGATGTCCGTTTGTGTGGGTGTTGCTTCCCTCTGGCAACAAGTTTCAACGAGACAAGGCAATCAGCTTGTACTTGAACACTCTCGGTCTCTGTTCATTAAGGCGCCTTGGTTCACAGCACGTCTGGGAACGTTCACTAAGCGGATGATTCCACAAGTTGATAAGCTTAAACGCGCCACATCCAGATTGTCAGGACTGTACACTAGTTGCCCGGCTCAAGCCTGTCGTGGCGTTTGTGGATTTGTCGGCATCTCCCAATCCAATCGAGTGTCTGCTGGTAGCTCCTGTGGCTGCGTCCACATCTCTGCTGGCTGTGTCCAAACCTCTACTGGGTACTTGCTCACTGCAGAGCCATGGAGCTCACCTACGCTTGGTTCACTCATTCCGCGATTCCTCTCCTTGAGCTTATGTCTTCGAACGACGAAGAAGACTCCAGCAATAAGAAAGATCAATCCTACCCCCACTCCTACCCCGACTGCGATTCCAGTCATCTTTGCTTTGTTCGTCCCATGCGGCTGTCCAGTTGCTGATGTAGTTGCAACTGAGGCGGTCGTCGGTGCGCTTTTGGAAGCGGTGGGAGCTGTTGTCGAAGCAATCGAAGCTCTTGTCAAGGCAACGGAAGCTGTGGTCGAAGCAATCGAAGCTGTTGTCGAAGCGCTGGAATCCGTTGTCTGTCCAAGCGTGTTTGTCGTACTTGCCCCCCTCACCGCTCCCTGCAACGGGAAAACCACACTCTGCGTCTGACAACACCGTTGCTGCTCTCCTTGGCTCTCACAGCAGTATTTGGCTTCTGCTGCAAAGCCCTGGCCAGTGCACTGCCACACCTGTACCCCGCCTGCCGCAAAGTCATACGCGCTCTGGTTCCGTGCTGTGTCCTGGTTGACCAGGCATTGTTGAGGGCACAGCGAGGATACCCAGGTTTTATCGGTACATGTCCCGCGTGCATATTGGGTACCGGTGGTCTCGTCGCCTACGAAGTTCTTCACTTCGACGAGGCAGACGCCGTTCGACAGGCATTTGGAGGCGGAGCCGCAGCATTGCGTGAAGAGAGCGTTTGGATCGCATGGTTCGTCGGTACTTGGGCTGCCGTTGGGGAAGTAGCATTTATTTGCAGCGGAAGATAGGTGGGCTAGGAGAAGAGTGTAGAACCAAAGATGATGGATAGACATGGTGAAGTCGAGAGCCCGCTGAGTCGCAGTTGGGCCGACGAGAAGATAGGTGCGACAGAGAACACTTTCGTAGGAAATCGTGAAGCCGCGCAGGCGTTGAACAGACGGGAAGACCTTATGGGCGGCATGGCAAGCGGCCGGCAGGCTCGTAAGAAGCCTGCACGTGTTGCCGCCGCCAATGCATGATCGCAGTTCAATCTCATTCTCAGATGTGACAGCTGGTAATTAAAGTTGCCACTAGTACTGAGTTGACTACTCAGAGGTTTTCTGCGTTGTGCGCGGCTGCGAAGATGTTGGCACTAGCTCTGAGATGCTTCACCAGCGGAACGATGGGTCGGACCGCTCCTCAAACCAGCACAGTGATTGCAGTTCGCAGTATGATTGGTCGTATATGCGCTCATAACATCCCATCTAGACGGAGTGCGACAAGCAATCCCAGTCCCGTGTTGCTGCGCCTGCAGCTGCCGCTCCGCTGCTGCAGGCTTAAATTAGTACCTTGCCTTCAAACACTTCGAAGAGCGAGACGCATTCTAGGATCAGCCCCGTGGGTGTTGAGGATTACAGTGGATCCAAAGCTGAAGTAACAACCAAGACCTGGACGCTCATACAATCGCGGGTTTCTTTCTGGTCAATTTGAGGAACACGAGCGGCGGTCTGTAGTTGTGTCGGCCTGCGTATTGGCGCCTGTATGAAATACCGGCTAACCATCATGAGTCTAGTAAACCCAGAGGTCACCGGGGACTTTAGCGCTGGTTCCCCCATTCTTGTACCTCATCAAGACTTAGCATTACTACGAGTCTCACTATCACTCTTATAGACGACTATGTATACAGCACGCGTGGTTCCTGGATCTCAGGAGTGCTCCTCTGAGCTCTGGTGATGCGCTGGCGCCGGGCTTGCCGCCTGAGCCCGATGCAGTTGGATTCGAATAAAATCCCCTGAACCCCAACATCCGGCGGCAATTGGACCTATCATGGCAGGGCGTGCACCCGGCAGGGTCGAAATCACCGTTCCGCCCGGTCTTGAACGACGACCCTGACAGCCTTCGCGCAATCACTCCTGCCTTCTCAAGGCTTGCGCTCGACAAGCCTGGCGTCGAGACAGAACCGTGTCTCCTCTCGCGGTCGGCACGCATGCTTTTCGCTATCGTTGTTGGACTCCGGATGTCTAGACTGAAAAAAGTAATTATTTATTCATTGGTATTCGTCTTCACATATAAAGCTCGGGGCGCCTGCTCTAAGCTTTGCTCTGCTGCGAGAAGACATAGTTGTCAACAGGTGCCTCCGCCTTGACGCTCTCCCACAGCTCATCGATGCTCTTCGCAGCCTCCTGACTGAGCTTGCCCTTCTTGATACCAGCAGCAGTCTGCTCAATCTGAGTGAGCTTACTGGCACCGAAGATAACACCATCGCCCTCCTCGGTCAGCGCAGAGTGATGCGCAACCCACCTGTACGCCAACTCGGCCTTGGCCACGCCTTCCTTCTCGGCAATCTGGTTCCAAGTCTTCAAGCCCTCGCGTAGGGAAGGCTTGTCGTACATCCCGCTGTACATGCCGCCGAGCGCGTCTTTGTTGAAGCGGCCGACGCCGGCGTCAAGGTCGGCGGCGGACTTGGTCAGGAAACCGCCGGCGAGGGGAGAGTATGCGTAGAAGACAATGTTAAGCTTGCGCAGCACGGGGAAGAGGTCCTTCTCGAGGTGGCGCGCGACAGGGTTGTAGTTGCCCTGGTAGACCTCAGGGAGCGGGTAGCCCTTCTCCTTGGCGAGGTCGTAGACGCGCTGGACGTCTTGAGGTGCGTAGTTGGAAAGGCCAAAGCGTTTGAAGATGCCAAGCTTGTGAGCCTCGTTGATGCCGGCGAGAGTGTCATCGAGAGGGATGTTGGAATCGGGGGAGTGGATGTAGAGGATGTCGAACTGCTTGATGTTTACCTTCTCGAGGGCCTCCTTTGCGTGTGCAACGATGGTGTCCTTGTGCGCGGTGCCGGGTGCAAAGCCACCGGGGACCTTTGTGTCAATGGTGAACTGCGTACGCTTCTCTTGCTGGCCGATCTGCTCTTCTGAACCGGGGTAGATGCGTGCTGTGTCGATTGTGGTGACGCCGGCTGCGAGTAGGGTATCCATTGCCTCGGCAGTCTTCTCCTTGGTGTTGAAGGCGCCGAGGGCACCCTGGCTCATGAAGGAGCCGCCTCCGAATACTGTCTTGACCATGTTGACTATGGTTGCTGTAACTGTTTGGTAGCTGGAAAGTTGGTTACGTTGAGGTGCAGCAGAGGTGTTCAATTGCTAAAGTTGTAGTGTTGTAATGTTGTAGTTGCGTAGTAGGTATCGTAGTGTTTCGACAGCAGCGAGGGTCCTGCTTTACTTATACCCAGCCATGATGCGCCCCTGCCCATCATAGCGTCAATTGCACCTTCTCGCGCCAGTGTATCGATTACTCATGCTCCACCCCACAGAGAGCGATAGAAAGCTGCCGCAATGCTGTGACGGTTGGCCCCACATCCGCCCTCAGCAACGTCACCAATCGAGTGGGGTTCAATGGGTTTGGTCCGTAAAGTCCGGACGGACAATCGGCCCTTCATCGAGGCGACTCTCACGATAATTGCAATTGCACTCGAGTTAGCACGCGACTTGACGAAGGATGTGGTGTTGCAATGAAACAGGAACGGATGTCAGAAGTCGGAAAGCTTGTCAGCAAAGGATAGTTGTACCTACCGGAAAGCGGTGATAGCCCCGTTTTGGCGCAACATTGACTTAAGTGGGACAGCCTTTTGAAGTTGAGCAAATTGATGTATTGCACAGCTTCGAGTCAATCTCGATGAATTTGGAGTGAGTTTCGCATCGCTCTGGCTGTGTCCAAGAGAGTGAAATCTACCGCTAAAGTACGGGAACGCCTGGCCAATTTCAATGGCCAGTCCACATACAATGTAGCACTCGAACGTTGTGGTTGCCATGCCGCAGACTGTGCTCTCCGTTGGCTTCCATGATCCCGCGCTGCAGCTGGACGCTGTATGGGAGAGTCATGCGAACCTCACTCTTCCGCTTGCATTTCAGATCGGGCCACGAAGCTGCATTCCAAGTACAACTTTCTATTCGACATCAAACATCATTTACCATATCATTAACGCATAAATACGAGTTGTACAAGTGGGGGTGTGTCGCAAAGCTACACTATAACATTCTACTTGTTCTTTCTTTGTCAATTTCAAGTATTGAGAGAGTTGATCGACGACAGGTGGATCCAGGTCCACAAGATACACGTCAATGCCTTTACTTTGAGAGCGAAAGGACTTAAGCCTATCGAGCACCTCATCCGTCAAACGATAGGGGCCGCACCGCAATTCGAGCTCAGTAGCGAAGATGCATTCCTGCGCAATCCAGGCTTGGCTCCAATATGGATCCGCAAACAGAGCTTTCAAGTCTCTCATAAAATTGACGCCACTGTTCTTGTAACGTCTGCCGTGTGGACCTCCACAAGTCACGTCTTGGATAAACGTGGGAACCCTCGAGTATATTTTGTTTTCAGGCCCCAACCATATCGACACTTTAGAGGCACTAGAGTAGATCAGGCCCATCATATCAACTTGATGATTTCGTTCTATGTTGTTTTTTGGTCGATGCACATAGCGTCGATCCAGAAGACGCTCCTTCCTCGTCCTGGTCTTTTCGCACCTGGCATAAGAAGTCCCACATGTTTCGACGAACCGGGAATATCTGTCCGTTGAGCCTGATTAGTTCCAGACTGGAATCGTCTCCCCAGCGATAAGACAGCGCGGTGTATGACTCGTCCAAAGACGCCAGACGAAGTTTGCAGGATATGCAGTCGGTGTCATCGCCTGGCTGTGGCGGTAGTATCTTCAGGAGTCTAATGATACGCGTTTTGCTGAATGATAAAGGAACAGCATTGTGACCAAAATCCAGAGAAGTGATATTGTAATGGTTAGATTAAATTTGGATCAGCTCATTGGCGGTAGAGCGAAATCCAAAAGTGTGTTCAGATCTTTACTCTTCGACGTCTAGTGTGGGGTATATGACCTCAGGATGGGCCAGACGCCATGTCCGTCCACCCTCCCTCCGCACTCCAGGTGCCCGCCTTCGTATAATCACCTCGCCCACCACCATTCAGATAGGCGAAACGGAAATACTCGGGTACATCCCTCATATGCTTGACCCACGTCCAGCTCTCCTGCCCATTGTCGGCATAGCCCCTATACCGTTCGACATCATTGACCAGGATGCTCAGACCGTCATAGTGCTTCGGGAATGGAAGTGCCCATTCGAACGTGATGTTCGGCTTGAGATGGCTTCCGAGGTTGTTATGGATGATAGGCGCCGTAATCATAGGGAGAAGACTGCTGATCGGCCCATCGCCTCTCAGCTCGCCCGGTGTCTGGAGGATGCTGTCGAAGCCCCAGCGCGCGATGCCGTTGATGAACAGGCCGACCAATATGCCTTGGAAGAGCAGAGAGGGACGCGTTTGCATCGAAGTCCCTGGTACCAGGAGTAAGCCAAGGATGTAGTGATGGATACGAACATTCATCTTCGGCACCGCCACCAACAGCAAAAGCCCCCCGACAAATAGCCCATAAATCCCCAGATACTTCGGCAGCCTTCCCTCAATTCTCAAACACCACGCCTGCAACAGCGCAATACTAAACAGGCATAAGACAACAGTGATTAACGCCGGCACCGCACCCGGCTGATTCTTGAGATCATGCGGCGTAAGCCGCTCAAGAGGAATCTTATCAAATGTGTAATTGTTCAGCGCGCCGACCCACGCGCCGCCCAGCCAAAGCACCGTTTTCTCGATATGCGCATCGAGGTTGGACAGCGTGCGTGACACAGCAAACCGGTACACGACGTACATGCAGAAGCCTGCAGGCAGCAGGCGGCCCAGACAGATGCTGATGAGCGCGTAGTAGTCCGTCAGACTCGGGGGGTCGGACGCGAGTGCGACGTGGAAAAACACGCCCAGGAAGATGGACGGGAAAAATATCGCGGGGCTAGTGGTGAAGAGCGAGAGCAGGACTGTGAAGGTTAGGCTTACACCCAGGAGTGGCCAGCGCAGGTCGCGGCACGACGCGCTTGTGCCGGGGAGGAAGGTGATGGATTTCGGGAAGTAGGATGGGAAGCCGATGGAGCTGATGTGGTTCCTGTTTACGGAAGGGTAGAAGGGTTTCTCGCCCACCATGCTGACTACGCCGCACCCCCCGGATGCGTCGCTGATGAAGCCGGCGTGGATTGCGGCGCCGCAGATGAAGGAGTCGGCGCGGTAGTATGTGTTCTCTAGGGTCTCTTGTTCGTCGGTTGGACCGCCGATGACCAGGGGTTGGTAGTTGGCGACGTAGTCGCCCACGGCGTGCGGGTTGAGGAGCTGGACACGCTTGCAATTCGCAGGACATCTGAATGGCATTGAAGAGTTTGAGAAGGGGCGGCATGAGTCCCCGTTCAGGCCGCATCCGTTACCATCGCTCCAGAAGCGCTGTGTGCAGCCGATCCGCACTGGTGCTCCGTAGCCAGGGACGTCTGCTGAGAAGGCGCTTTTGTGTAGGACCAGTGCAAAGCTGAGGATCCAGGCAGTGTAGAATAGAATCAAAAGTCCAATCTTGTGTTTCCTCTTTGGGAGGAAAGTGTCTAGAATGCGTATTGGTGCGGTTTGAATCTTAGGAAATATCGGATGAATCTTCCAAGGTCGCGGAGGCTGCGGTCCTTTTACCCAAGTCTTCACAGATACCCAAGCACGCTGCAACTGCGGTGGTACGTATTTGCTAGCATATGAGGGTTCCTGAGGCGCGTAGTCTTCTTGGCCGGAAGCTTCGGCGGTGTCAACGACTATAGCTTCCTCCGGATCAACGCTGATGAGCTCATCATCGCGGTAGACCCGCGATGGTGCACCCTCGTCGTCGACATGACGCTGAGGGCTCATGTCTGGGAGCGACCGGAGCTCGTAGCGGGAGGTTGGCGACGACAGCTTGGGGTGTGACTTATCGATAGGAAGTCCGCGGGAATGCTTTGGGCTGTGATGGAACGCAATGAAGGGAACTGAGAATGCAGAAGATGCAAGGAAGAGATCAAAAAGGATGCAGGAGGCTCAAAGGATGTCTAGAGATTCAGGTGTCCAGGAAGGGAGAGCTCTGGAAACCCCGGAAGCTTGAGGCTCACTTGCGTGCAGTCAGCCCAGCCGGCGTGGCACGTTGCCGACTCCATGACGCGCTAAGTCAGCCTTACAGGTGCCGAGTGTCCAGGAACGCGTCGACATCGTCCTGGACAGTTCTCTTGGGGATCGAGGTCAGTTATCACACGGAGAGATGTTGCTGCTATGGTTTCGCAGCTTCCTCTTTCAGCTGGCGCGCGAGAGTAGCTTGGCGCGGGCTACAAGATGTCGTTGGTCCTCCCAGGCATGTCGTCACGATTCGACGTGTGCTTTCTAATCAGCGCGCCTTATCGTCCCGCGGCTAACGGTAACGGACAACGGTTGCGGACGAGGCCAATTCTCTGCTGGGGCGTTCGAGTCTCTTGCAAGACACTGATTGCTGTGATAAAGCTTTGATATTCAGCAATCGCGGTCTTGGAAACTCGATCTTGTGTTATCAAAAACTGACCGCCAAGTCGCCGCTATGGCTTACTACACGTCCGACCCATCGAGCTTCCCCGAGCCTATCGATCTCTCGCACCACTTGTCGCGCAGCACAAAGGCCCGCGAGGCGTCGAGCGTGAAGCGGTTCTACAAGTACTTTGCTATTCCGGGCATCGCCCAGTTAGCAGGAGGTGGGTCCACTTCCATTCGCTGCATCTCATGGCTGACAGCTGTCAGGGCTACCGAACGACAAATACTTCCCCTACGACACTCTCGAGGCCAAGGTCTCGCACCCGAACCGATGGAAGCCCACGCCCAACAAGCCCGTCGACCCGCCCGCCGACGATCCACCCACCGCACGTCTTGAAGAGCTGAACATCGAGAAGGGCAAGAAGGGCAAGCATGATGACCCTCCAGCGGCGCGTCTGCTTGTGCCGCACGACTCGCACACGCCCGATCCGCTGCACAAGATCGACCTCATGTCTGCGCTACAGTACGGCCAAGCGCAAGGCTACCCGCCGCTCTACTATTTCATCCGCCAGTTCACACGCGAGAACCTGCACCCCTTCGTGCCATACAAGAACGGCCCCGAGGTCATCCTCACCTGCGGCTCCACAGACGGCTTCTCCAAGACCATTCAGGCTCTCAGCGAAGAATGGCACGCCGGCCGCGACCCAGTCAACGAGCGTCCTGGTCTGTTGTGCGAGGAATACGCCTACATGAACGCTATCCAGACAGTCAGGCCGCGCGGAATGAACGTCGTGCCTGTGAAGATCGATGACGAAGGCATGCTGGCCAAGGGACCCGGTGGTCTGGAGGATGTCATGGAGAATTGGGACTTCTCGAAAGGTCGTCGCCCACACCTCATGTACACCGTTACAATCGGCCAGAACCCTACATCCGGCACCCTCAGCGTCGCCCGCAGGACTGAGATCTACGCCGTCTGCGTCAAGTACGACATCATCATCGTCGAAGACGACCCATACTGGTACCTGCAGTTCCCGTCATCCTCGCCCAGCGTCGCGTCGCCCAAGCCCAGGAAATCCTCCGGCTTCGAGTTCCTCGACTCGCTCATCCCATCGTACTTGAGCGTCGATTACCAGGGTCGTGTCGTGCGCCTCGACACCTTCTCCAAGACCGTCGCACCAGGCTGCAGACTGGGTTGGATCACAACACAGCCCGCGCTCGCCGAGCGCATCCTGCGCATCACCGAGACGTCCACCCAGCAGCCCTCTGGCTTCGTGCAGTCCATGATCGCCGAGCTGCTCATGGGACCCAGCAACAGCAACGACCCTGGGCGCGGCGGCGCTGCAGACGGCTCAGGCTGGAAAGTCGATGGCTGGGTGCGCTGGCTCGAAGGCCTGCGGGGCAACTACGAGAGGCGCATGCAGACGATGTGCGATGCATTGGACAAGGGCCGCGAGGTTGTCAAGTCTGGGCGTCGCCGCAGTCTGAGCTTTGTTGCTGATAGCGACGATGAGTGGGCTGTAGTCGAGAAGACGCAGATTTACAGCTTTGTACGTCCGCTGGGTGGCATGTTCGTCTGGGTGCGCTTCGACTTCAACACACACCCACTTGCTGATGAAGTTTCGCATGCGCGACTCAGTCAGGCACTGTGGGTGTTCTGGACGCAGAAGCCTTATCTTTGCTTGGTGGCGCCAGGACTCATGTTCGCCCCAACGCAGGAGATCAGGGAGAAGGATGCATACAACTGCATGAGGTTGTGCTTCGCGGCGTGTCCTGTGGAGGATGTCAAGCCCATCAGTAAGAGGTTCGCAGATGGTGCACAGGCGTTCTGGCGCATCAAGAAGAAGAGCGTCATCGACAAGCTTCTAGAGGAGGAGGAAACCGCGGGACTTGACAACGTTGCGGGCATGGCCGTGCTCAGCGGCATGTGCTAGATGATGTCTATTCCTGTAAGCAATATATCAAGCGTTCTCCAGATGAACATGCACGTCCAGCATGTCAGACTATCGTTGCGAATGAGAGTTGGGTGTTCGAGCGTACCTACCCCACAGATGTGTTTCCCCGCGCCTTCCAAAACAATACATCCATCTCACCTCAGCCCCGCCTCACCTCACCTCACCATCTTCCTCCGCTTCAATTTTTCCGGCCACGCGTGCTTGTTATCTATCCACCACAAAGGCAGCTTACATTGGCATCAGTTCTTTGCTGATTGAGGCATGTGGAGCAGTGGTGGCTTACACGGCCACACGGTATCTCAGTCTTGTCAGCGCAACCACGATTTCGACGCTCATGCCTCCGTATACATCACGTCACAGTGTCGCTGATCTAGACTCGAACTTTAGGACTGCGAGACCCTTAAGGGCTTACTCACCATGTCTCAGAGCGCAGGAGTCTACAAGAGCGCGCCACTGCCACTCAATTCCAGTAACAAGATCCGTCTCCTGAAGATAAACTTCACCTTGGCCGACACGGGCACGATTTCCTGCACACTTAAGGAATTCCCTCTAGAGGAGGCTCCGTCATATATCGCAGTGTCGTATGTATGGGGCACCGACACCCCAAAACACCGCATACGCCTCCAAAGGCAGCCGTTCGAGGTCCCGACTTCCTACGACAGAAGAGCTTGGAGGGGTCATCAGAGCAATTCTATTGGATCGATGCGATCTGTATTGATCAATCGAATGTCGTAGAGAGGAGCCATCTGGTCAGATTGATGGGTCAGATTTACTCGAAAGCGGACACTGTTTTGGCCTGGCTTGGAACTGGTGCTCCAAAGTTGCAGTGCGCTTTCGGATTCCTTCAGAAACTTCAGTGTAGTATGTACAACCACCCCTCTGAACCGGACCTATGGCAGGAGCCTAGCCAGGGATATCTTGAGGGTATCCATAGCTTGCGTCGATTGAACTACTGGAAAAGAGCATGGGTAATCCAGGGATGCGTTCTCGCCACCAGGCTTGAGTTCCAATACGAAGACGTTCGTGTCTGTTCGACGGCTCTTGAAATGGTTGACAGAGTCATACATAGCTACGCCTGGCAACAGCATCCTCGAAGTACCAGTAGGTCTGGTGCCTGGGTAGATCACACTCAATGGCTCGCAAGTCCTGTCTACGATCTATTGACAGCACGACAAAGCTGGCACGGTTGCTCCAGACGGACCTTTGTCAAACCTTGGACCTTCACACCAACCAAGAAGCCAATGCTGGAGTGCTCAGACAGCAGAGATCGCATTTATTCTCAGCTTGCTCTGATGCATGCTGACGCGAAAATCGATCCAGACTACAGCAAGTCTTGCGCGGACCTATCTGTTGAGATTGTCGAAAACTACGTAGCGTTGGATTGGATATACGCCGAGCAAACTCTGGGTTGGCTAGAAAATTTGCTCGTTCCCAGCGATGGCGCTGACGACAATTCGCGACAGATGTACTTCAAACATACAGCTGCGCTAGTCACGCAAGTGAGGAAGAAAGGGGGACTAACACCGAGAATTTCAAAGACCCAGAAGTCATAGCTGCATGGTTGGAAAACAATGCCTCGTCCATAGACGAGGAAGAGCTTCCTTCGTTCTCTACCAAGCGGAGGCGTTGACATTCCAAGCCGAGTGGATTGGGTAGCGTTCAAAGATCAAGCCCAAGACCTGACACGAGATCGACCCCAAAGTAGGAGTTGTATATCATTTTGACCTGAGATTCGAGTACATTCCTAGAACGGGATCCGGAATCAATGTCTGTCAAGATCTTTTGTCGGACGAGGCTGGCCCATAGATGCAACCTTACTGGACCTGGAACGATCGTCCCAATTGGTTGTCCATGATGCGGTGAATCTATCCCTTCGCCTGCAGGCGTCTGAGGCTTAGCGACCAGGTGCTTGGGTAAGATTGCGATCTTAGCAATGCATTACAAATGTAGTGCGATCTATGCATAGATACAGACATGCACGAAGGCCACAATCGCGTCAGCGTCGCGACCAGGCTCTTACTTCTTGATCCCCACGACCACCAGGTTTCTCGGGCTGTGTTTGTACTCGAACACCGGCTCAACCCACGCATGCTCGACCTCCTTCTGCTCCTTCAACCAAAGCCATCGATCGACAACGATAACTGCCTCAACAACACCCGCACTGAACGCCATCAAGCTCCACATGACACTGAGCTCCTTCTTGCGTTCCGCGAATCTTGTCTCGTAGTCCCGGATATCATCGTCCGTCAACCCCTCCATCCTACTCTTGATAAACTCCGGATCAACCTTACAAAAGTCGTTCGGCTGGCTCAACTTGCCCTCCGCAGCCCTAACATAGCTCACAAAATCCCTATACGCAAACTTCCTCAACGTGCCAATCGTCAGCGGCGTACTGCTCCCATCACTGCTCAACCCCGGTCCCCGTCCACCCGGCGGCGTCCAATTGACATGACTAGTATGCCCATTTGCGCTCACAGCATCGGGGAAGTTAGTCGCGTCGACAGGCGCAGACACAATGCCGCGGTCGAGGAAAATCCGCTGCAGCAAGGCCCGGTAGAAGTGCCGGCTGAAGAACGTCTCGCTGTCATCTGCGCCCCAGTTGAACGGCGCTTGGACGGCCATCATGCGCGCTGTGATGTTGAGTCTCACGCCTTTGGCGTCCGAGGGCTCGAAGGTGGCGTCGGGACTCGATGCGTTGACGGTTGGGGGCGCGGGGATGGGGTAGGTGGCTAGCTTTTCGGACATGGGGAAGCCTTGAGGGTCGAATGCGTTGGCTGTTGCCTCGAGACGAGGATGATTGGGGCGCAGGGTGGGTAACTTATAAGTTGGGGGTCCCAGACGCTCGGTTACGAGGTTGTAGCAGCAGCCTACCATTGCAACGGCGGAGATCTCGGGGCTCAGGAGCAGCGAGCGGAGACCGTAGTGTACAAGGTTGCCGCAGGAGTGCAGCGACATGACCATGGCGTTGACTTTCTTTGGCTTCGGGACTGCTGCGAGGTCTGAGGGCACTTCGGTAGTTGCGGTGGCGGTCGTGACTTTGTCTTCCGGGATGTGCGAGGGATCGAGTACTTGATCGATGACGGGTCGTAGGTCGCCGTCTTTGATGATGTGTTCCACATACTGTACGCTACCATGGCCTTCTGAATAGATCTGCAAGTTGGTGGTGTTGGTTTCCGTTTCTCGGACAAAGCTGCCCTTCGAGTCGCGCTCAATAGTGCTGTTCGTCGCGGATGACTCTTGCTGCGGGGTCTGCGAATGCTCAACAGTGCAGTCGTCATCGGCACACCTGACGTTGCTCGTAACTGGCGCAGAGACAGCAGGCTCCTCCAATTTCTCAGGAGTAGGGATGGATGCGTTCGTACTTATTCCACTGCCACTGGTTTCTGGAGCTTGTTCAGTCTCAACACGATCCAGAGAGGCATTCGCCTGAGGATCCTTAGGCTTCTTCTTCTTGCCCTTGCCTGTCAAGGCTCGATACTCTTTCTTGTTCCTCATCACCAGCGGCTTTTCGACCAGTTTGGCCAGCACATCCATGTTCTTAGCACCTTCGATGTTGTGCGGTCTGCTCTCCACCGCAACGATGTGCTTCGAATATGGCTGAGCGGCCAAGGCGCGACCAAGGTAGTTCTGCCCGGACCCGAAGTCTACAAGATGTGTGATGGGCTCCTTGCCTGAGGAAGCAATCTCTGAGGTCAGGTTGTCGAGGTAGCGCGCGAAGTTGTCCACTTCATGCACTTTCTTGACCTTCATACCCATTGTGATATGCCTAGCTAAAGACGCCTTCTCAGGCTGCGGCGCTGAGCCCGCTGGAGGGAAGTCTCGTGCAAGCAGATGCTTTCGAACATCTTTGATGTACTGAATCAGGTCCTCTGGTGGAGCTGGACCATTGCGCCAGCTTTGAGTTCCATCATCGAATTGGGCCAGATCCTCTCGCATTAACAGGTCCAGTATGTCCATAATATCCCGACTCTTGAACCAATCCCTCCATGATGGCGACAGGATGGTTGAGTATAGATCTGGTGAGCGGGTATAGAAGTCGAGCACATGCACGCCTCCACACAATGTCTGAAGAAGCCACGAAGAAGTGCTAAAGTTCAACAGTGACTCGACATACTCCTCGGCGTTGTTGAACTCGGCAGATAAGGGGAGTGGCTGGTCTGGACCCATGATGTCATCCGTATCCTCTCCTTGGTAATGTCGGTTCTGATTGTCTGTGTGGTCCGTGACTTCTCGACCACATGACAGTGATTGTGGTGTTTCTTTTCTCTGACTCGTGGGGCATATTTTTAGTAGCGTATGGCACGTGCACGAGCTCCTGCGGCTCTGGGGTATCGCCGGCATCTTCGACACCCCCGAGCTTCGCCGCAACAGCAACCAAGACGTTGTTGCATTGAACTTTCTCTATTCTCGCAGTAGCTTAGCAGTTCGCAGTTTCGGGACCTCACGATGATGTCTTCTACGAATGACGAGGACCCGTTCCTCCAGGTGCAGGCGTGAGTGCAGCAGACCAGCCATAGGCATCCAATTGACGCATGTCAGCGACGTTCTCTCAGCACTCAATACATCGCGCCCGCTTTTCAAATCGTACCTTCGCATACGGTCCTCGGCATCCTCAGCGAACAGTCCAGAGCTTCGTGAAGCGCGCCAGGAGCTCGAACAAACCCTTCAGGATCTCAGCCAAGACCTCGAAGACCTCGTCGAAAGCGTAAAAGCCGTCGAACACGACCCTTATAAGTTTGGACTTGATATCGATGAAGTGGCACGTCGTCGAAAGCTG
Source organism: Didymella glomerata (assembly GCA_030271015.1). Classification (NCBI taxonomy): domain Eukaryota; kingdom Fungi; phylum Ascomycota; class Dothideomycetes; order Pleosporales; family Didymellaceae; genus Didymella; species Didymella glomerata. The sequence goes on from JAJOHN010000016.1 coordinate 233,031, forward strand.
GTCAAAGATGTGGGCGACGAGATAGAGAATATGCACGAGGCGCTGCAACAGACCGTCCAAGACGCGCAGAACAAGGGGAATGCGCTGCCAGACCCAGACTCGTTTGAGGAGGACGAGGACAACTACGCGCAATTCGAGCAAGAGCAGCAGATGCAGATCATGCACAACCAGGATGAGGCACTGGACGGCGTCTTCCGGACAGTTGGCAACTTGCGCATGCAAGCTGACGACATGGGCCGCGAGCTGGAAGAGCAGGGCGAGATGCTAAAGGACGTCGATACAGTAGCCGATAGAGTTGGTGGCAAGCTGCAGACGGGCATGAAGCAGGTAGGCAATATCATCAGAAAGAACGAAGGTAAGTCGCGCCTCCACCGACACGAGGTATCTGCTGACATTGCTGGAGACAAATGGTCGAGCTGCTGCATTGCAGTGTTGATATTCGTCTTGATTCTTCTCCTGGTGTTACTCCTCATACTATGAGGATAGCTGGATCCATAGATCACACACATTTCACAAACCACGCGCTCCACGTGCGTCGCCTGGTGAGCGCTTGGCTACCAAATACAGCTACCAGGCTCAGCTACAATTTCGAGAGCTGGCTGTGATCAGGCCCTCATGTGCTGTAGATACTGGACTGGATGGCTGACCGGGATCCGGAGCGTACGTCATACGCATTGATGAAAGTCATCCCGGATAGCGCCGAACATCTACCGCCGACGTTGTGTGTCGCAGATGGTCTACGGCATCACGGGTGTGCCTCTCTGTGAAAGAAAATCGTGTTAAGAGGACCGATGGCTGCTGTACAGTACGTCACACACAGCGCAGGCGCGCGTCGCTCCTGTCATCTCACGGAGTCGCACCTTCAACACTCTCCACAGGCCCCTGCCACCTGCGCAGGCACGAGCCTAAACGCGACTGGAGAAAGCTCGTGTATGGTACGACGTGGTCTTGGCATATCGTTGGAGAGGTAGTCACGCCCCCTGGCTCTATACATTCCTCGGTGGTTGCACAAAGTCCCACCTTGCAATTTGCTAGGACATCGCTTCAACAACCTTTTGGAATGCAGATAGCTCTTACTGGCGCATGGCTATTGTCACGGTTACCGAAACATTGTCGATCTGACAACTTGACAGCTGCATCGACTCAGTTTCTGCTACACAGCAACAGCCTCATTTGAGCATCTCTGTCCCGGTCCTCAAAATTCGTTCCAACACGTCTCCATATAATACAGTCTTCGAACCCTAGCGCAAATCCCCACGATATGCGCTCGCCGTTGGCACTTTCTTGAGTCTCGCGCAAGTTCGTCTGGGAGCTGTCACTGCGGTGCAGCACAGCCATCAAGAGCAGACCTATCAGCTACACGATAGCCCATATGGCCCGACTAAACCGTCTGAGTCGCATCAGCGATAAATCCCTTCCCGATCCTCCGACCAGAGAACCGAAGCTGGTTGCTTTGAAGATCAAGAATCCGCCTCCTCAACGGCAGCTGAGCCTCCTGGTGATAACGATCATCCTGAACACACTTCTTTGGAGCTCAGTCGCATGCGCCGTCATTGCGCTTTTCCAGTTTGCGTCCGATTCAACAGACCACACCAACATACTACCAGGCGTCTTGACACTCGTTTCGGTAAATAACATCGCCCTCTCAGTACAGCCTTTCAGCTAACTGTTCAGTCTGTTGTGACGATTGCATATACCGTCGTGCATACAACGTACTCGGTCAAGCAAAGAGCTCTGACCTATCAGCAACTGGACGTCGCGACTATCAAGAAGACTACGTATATCGTTAACCGCCTAGTGATCTCACTATGCGTATTGTGGCTGTTGACTGCAGGATGGAACATGATCCTAGTAGCGAGACGGCCAAGCTGTCTTGCCAGCCAGCTTGAGGGTCAGGCTTGGGAAGCCGGCATGACATGCCTCATCAGCCGCGTCGGCATGGCTCTGGCTATGACTGCACTGTAAGTGTCGATTTGTCTCCACTTGTCACTTGGCTGATCGATGCGCAGCGTCGGCTCGTTAGCCCTGTTCGGACTCATGGCTGCTGTGCGGCGTCCTTTTGAGGCTCACCTGTTCGCGTATGGTCACCGTCAAACCACTCCCAAGCCATCTCCACCCACTTCTCGAAGGCTATCTGAAGACCATGCTGCAACAGAGAAGCTGGTCCCGAATGTCGGCATTTCTCCCTACAATCATACCAGAAGCACTTCAACCTTCACGAACGCGGATGTTGAGACCCTGGACTTGAACGCCAGCAGCCGTCCACCTTCGATCTCGGACTCTTCCACACGTGACCAGATTGGTGTCTTCACCTCTCCTTTCGCTCCACCGCCACTGCCACCAGCGTTCATGGTATCGGTCGAAGCCCCGCCTCCAGCTCAATATCCAACTTTAGATCCCTTTGCTCATCGACGCCGCCTTTCTCTCACCCCGCGTACAGACGCACTCCTCGCACCAGCAGCGTATGTACCTCACTCGATCCCCATCCATTACTCTGCATCCGCACAGCGCGCTGTCTACCCCGATTCGGCATCTCCATATCGCTCAGTCAGCTCATCGCGCTCCCAACCTCATTTGCGCAGCATGAGCAGCTTCTCAAATCGGCACTGCTACAGCCGCTCCTCGGTCTCTTTGTCGCGTCCGCACCGCCTCAGCTCGGTCACCCCAGTGCCGCATCTAGAATGCAGCAGTCGTAGTGAAACCTTGAACTCATCAGGCGGAATCAGCGAGACTGGCGAAAGCCCGAACTCGAAGGCCGGTTCTGGTATCAGTCAGGAGAAGAAAGCTGGTGCGGCTGAAATTGTATATGCGATCAATGACAACACGCCAATCTCTGGAACGTCCCCAAGCCCAAGGAAACACTGGCGCACGGTCAGTGCTCCAAATGCGACTGCGGGTGCTCAGCAGGTCAAGGCTGTGTCTAGCGAGCGTATGGCAATGGGATGGAAACCAATACTCTCGAATTCGAAATCCTCAATTGCACTGCGGAAACCTCTGCCTGTTGCGTTCAACAAGCTCGTACGCTCTGCGAGCGCAGAGCTACTGGGTCGGTTTGGTCCAGTGGCCACTGCAGATGCAGTCGACAAGATGGCTGAGATGAATTGGAAGAGGGATTTCGAGCGCGAGATTGAAGACCGTTTGAATGATCTACACAATCTTCCCTTTCCTGACGAAGAAGGTGGGCATGGAAAGAAGAGCATGAGCTCTGATGCGGATACGCTGCGAGGCAGCTACGAGAGACATAGCCTTGAAGACGAAACACGGTTTGAGGATGCAAAAGAGGTGCTCAATGCTGGCACTAGGCCAGTCAGTCGGGAGATAGCGGTAATTTAGCTATGGTATAGCAAATAACCTCTAGCGTTTGGTAGTTAGAACTCAGCATTCAGCGTCATAGTCGTAATATACACATTTCTGATGTCGAGATCGCATATCGTGTGGCCAGACCTGACGTTGTGTCAAAGCTTCCTCCCAGGGACAAAGACAAGGCTGGTGAAAGTGTCTATCCCATCCGCTCAGTGCTCGACAATGTGATGCCCATTGCTCCTATAAGAACTTTTCCTCGCTGCTATATGACAATATATGAAACACTTTAGCCTCAATACACAACATATCTAGCGCACAAGTGCCCAACGATGGCAGATACTCAAGCGACTCTACTCAAGATGGCGCCGCAGAGACAAAGTCCCCGGCTCAGCCCAGCTCATCATCCACTGAATCAACATCGCCTCCTACAGGCTTCTCACCGATTAGCCAGCGATTCACCTACGCCCCCGCCGTCTCCAAAGACCAGCAATTACTGAATCTGACCCTAGATCCCACCACACCGCACAGCGAGTTTACCTCCGCAGCGCAACTGAAAGACTGGGGCTACACTACCACACCACAAACCGTCTTCCCACTCAATCACAAGGACACGTGGGCGCTCCTGAAGCCTATCCTCCCCAACAATGTGATTGACGCTAAAATAATAACAAGCGTGCACATCACGCCCACAGCGCACAACATCCCCTCGCCAGAAACAAACGCCTGGTTCGTCAACACCATCGACCTAAATAACGGCATCCTAGTTGCAGGAAGCAATCACGAGCCCGTGTTTACAACGCGCTATCGCAAACTGGGAGAAGGCGAACGGTTCCCGGAGTTGATGCACTGGTCCGATATCGCGTATCTGCAGGCTCTCTCCCTCTCACACGTGAATGCGATAGGCCACCATGTACCGTCTGACACGGTGCTACCGCGCCTGGATGCGATCAAGGCGTTGAAGTATGTGGTGAGGTATGGAATCGAAAATATTGATACGAATATCGTGATCCATGATATTATCCAGAAGCACGTTGGCGAAAAGTGTGAGTATGATACTGCGGATCAGGGGTTTGATACGGGGTGTCCGCATGGTTGTGAGGAGATTCCGTGGCCGGGAATCGTGTTCAAGATGGGCAGTGAGGAGGCGCTGGCGCTGCTGGGAACGCCGAATGAGTGTGGTGTTGCGTGGTTGTTGGCGCAGCACGGGGAGTTTGCAGGGAAGAGGATTAGTCGGGTGAGGTTGTGGTGAATCTGAAGAAGCAGCCGCTGACGCCGAATCTGCTGTTCTACATCGAAGATACGGAAACTGCCGACGAGAACAATTTCAAAGAACTATCTGACGATATAGAGAAGCTTGGGATCTGGGAAGCTAAGGACGATGGGTCGACGCATGGACCAGTCATGTAGAAGTGGGAGATGATCCGGACTGTGGAGGTAGAAGAAACACAGGACGTTGAACTACTTGTGCGGCCTGATTATGAGCACAAATGCGCTGTATTGCCTAGGTGGTACTTAGCCACCAGGGCCGTACTTCTCTCCAAACCCAGCATCCCAACAAATCACTCCAGACGACACCTTTACGTTCCTTGTCCAGTTTTCCCGGAGTCTCTTCCCATTACGAATTGATCACTTGTTCTCAGCCTGATCTTAGCTACTAAGCCGAGCGTGATACCTCCTCATCCTTCCGCTTTTTGCTGTGTCGCCTCCGTGCTGCAAGACCGGCACCATAGATTGCCACAATCGATGAAATCAAGGGTAGCACAATGAAGAGCCCAATAAGCGTGGCGCACAAAACCATGGCAAAGATTGCGAATCCCCATGCTGCATTTTGAAGATCCGGGTTCGGAGTACCAGAGCGCGCCGACAGCGAGAGATTGAACGCGGACAGAACAATGACAATAACGCCAAATGCCGACACAGCGTTGTTGTATTGATCCATATAGGGTACGTAGCTTTCGGTCAAGGCATGAGAGAAGCCCTGGAGGATGCTGGATGCAGAGAACCCGTCGGTCGAACACCGGTATATGGTGTCAAGTCGGTGTAGACGTAACTCGCCGTATTGGAATCGTGTGTCCATTGTGTCGGGGGTGAGGTTTGGTAGTATCGTGCGAGCGAAATCTGACCAGGCTCGATAGTCTAGGTTCGCATTGACTAGATGGCTATCTTTGGCCACTTGTAGATCATGGCTAAAGCGAATGAGGCCGCAGTAGGAGTATAGAAGCCCGCAAGCTGCCCGGTGCAACTGAGGATCGCAGGAAATGTGGGTCTCCCAGAATTCGTAGTTGAGCAGGAAGTCTGGTAGTGGTTTGATGAAAATTCTCGATTTCGCCCAGACAAGGTGCAGGTCCAGTTCTTCCGCGATGATGATCTCGCGCCGAAGGAATTTCTGGTAGTATAAGGAGCGTGGAGCTCCGTGAATCGCGATCAGCCACAGCATCTTGCGTATGGCTTTGAAGCGAGAGAGATCAAAGAAAGCACCGAGAAACCTGTGCACCTCATCTCTGTGCTCAGCTCTCAATGGCTGCAGTTCCCTCGCTGGAGGTGTAAGGTCGTTGAACCCTGCAGGGAGAACCAGATCTTCCTGAGCAACTAAAGAGAAGGACGGTGGGAATGGCGGCTTGTGTAATGGCGCCGTGATGCTTTTCCCTGGTTTCTCCATGTTGAAGAAAGTGTAACAATGGCTGTTGCGAATGATTGGAAGTACAGTCTCATAAGTCCAACAAAAGCTCTTCCAAATGACCAGGCTGATATACGTAAATTCTGATCGTGATTACTGGATCATCCCGACACTAATATGACGGCCCTCTGGATAATTCCAAAGTCACGCCTGGCCGACACTGCTGAAAAGCTGGGACGATCCCTCAGACGACGCGCGCACTTCGAGCATCCTCCACAACTTGGCACTGGTGATACTGTGCATGAGCATAATTTATTTAATAAACTGTAATACATGTCTTGGCTGCGACTTCCTATCACGATGCCCAGGTGGCTCCTGACAATACCTTGACGTCACCATGATGCTGACCGAAAACGCTGCCAGAATACGGGTTCTGAGGTCGCGGAAAAATTGAATACAACTCCCGACATCTTAGAGCTGCGGGAATTTTACAACGATAGCTTACAAATAATTTGCAAAATGACAGGAGCTGTGAGGATCACGACCGATTGTGGAGTTACAGGCCAGAAAGGCAATACTCTCCCAAGACTCGTGGCGTTCGCAACAGGAATCGTACTACGTTGAATAGTAAAACACACGATTGCGCTGACAAGTAATGTAAGAAGTCAATGCACTTTGCCGAGCTCGGAGGCGGCATGATTGTCGGTGCATGATTAAGACTACAGTATCGTGTTATCCACATGACATATCTCTATCGGTCCTTCTAAAACCCCATGAACGTCTCGTTGTACATCATAATCCCTTAGCCAGCGATGAAGATACCCAGAGCGCGAACATGAGGGTTGATCAGAGTGAGGTTGAACGGTGTCAGATACAGATTCGAATCTGTAACCGCCACGAACACCGTCTCATTGACCGCCGGGTTGCGCTGATAAACCTCATTCGGCGGCTGCCACGACCATCCCTGATTTGGTCCCGTAACCTCAAGAGGCGTGTATGTGGTGTTGATCTGAGACACCCAAGCCAGGAACTTGGGCTCGCCGGCGGAAGTCGATGTCACGTAGCTGTTGTTGGGGCCGACAGCCTTACCGACGTCTTCCCACTCGAGGAAGATCTTGCGACCGGGGAAGGTCAATGGTTCGGTCTTGTTGCGTGAGATGGCTGGAGAGCAGTTGTAGCCTGTTGTGGTGTTGTGCACGCAGGACTCGGTGTCGGTCAGGTTGGAGATGCTGGGGTCGGCGACGCGGGGACCGACAATTTCGTTCTCGGCGGTGTCGTTGGGCGAGACCCTGGGCTTATGAGTATTGAAAGGAGCCACTAAGGCGTTCGAGCTTACCTGTTGGGGTTGGGTGTGTTCAGGATGTGAAGAGCAGGGAAGTTTCTATACGGCGTCAGTTTGCATTTGTGATCCAATATCTTCATTGTACGTACTGCCACGCAATGCGAGTGTTGTTGGCTGGGCAAGAGGAGATATAGGGCGCAAGGAAGGTCCAGTGCCAGCTCTGAGGGATACCTATATGGTGTCAGGGCATGCTCATAGTTTGCTTCTCCAGGGCACATACCAGGCGTGAAGGACACAGGCATGGGATGCAGGCCCAACATCTGGCGGAAGGCCATCTGCTGACGAGCCTCGATAGACTCGGCCTGAACCAGCAAGGTAGCGACCTCACGGCTGTCCAAGTGGGAGATAAACCCCCAGTTACCGCTCTCACCCCACCTGGTGAGCTTGACATTGAAGTCAATAAACTCACGAACGGTAGTGAAGGGGTAGTCGTAGATGCACTGCTTGGGCGCTGCCTCACCAAGCATGTTAGTGAGAAGAGTAGCGTGATCGATCTCTTGCGTTGCCATAAAGGCGATGAAAGTCCTGTCCTCGGCTGTCAAGCCGGCATCGATGAAGTCCTGGTCTGAGAATGTCGCAAGGCCATTGTTGAACAGATCAAGCTCGATGAACTCCTGATGCAAGCCGAGATTGACAGATTCGAAGTCGAAATCGCTCTCGACCATGTATCTAGGAAGTGTGCCGTTGACACCCTTGCCGCCTGTTATGAGTGATTAACGATGAATCTTCGGGATGATGTACGGATACTTACCTCCGGGGGTGAATGGAAGCTGCGCAGCAGATCGCAGGATGCCATCAGGGTTGTAGTAAGTGGCAGTAGGATTGGGAACAGCTGGCCCGTCGAACTTCAGGGCCAACGGGGCGGTACCAGCAGGCTTGTTGCCAGTGATACTAGCAGAGCCAGAGTATGGGCCATGGCTGGTAGGTCCAGTTGGGTCAGGGCTGACACGTGTGGGTGCAGCTCCTGGTTCAGTGCCAGTGGGCGCCTTGGTGACAACAGCAGGAATGTCTGTCACAGGCTGAGGCAGAGCTGTAGCGAGCGCGCCAAGAGCGAGGATGGCAATATTGCGGAGCATGGCTGCAGGTACAATTCTGAAAAGGTAGTGGATGGGTACCCAGAGCTCGTTCACGGGAATGGCTCAGTTATACAACTGTCAAGCCTTGCAGAACACCACATGCGTGGAATCAGTATGCTGTCATGCTTCACGACACCCATGCTGCCGATACAGGAGCCATTGGGCGACCTGATCAGCTCTGTGAAAGGCTCCGAGGGGTTGATGCATGTCCAGGAAATCGCAAGGCTCGTGAGCTGACGAACATATCGTGATCTGGAACAAATGCCAATCCCATCTCTTTGCAGTCAAGCTATGCCTCCTTCAGAGTTTCCTCGGGCTCGACTTTGTGTCATTGGTCGATATTCGCAGCTTTGTTTGATATTGCTTCGGTGCCCGCGGCGTGCCAACCGGATCTACGTTGTCGCTGCGTGACTCGGATCGTCAAATCTGCCCTTTGCGTTGCTCGTGGCACCTCAATTCGGTGAGCCAGTGCGGAAAACGCCACCTGCCAAGGGAATTATCGGCCACTGATGGTTGCCAGACGTCAAAAATACCGGGTTCTGGTGTTGTGCAAAGGTTTGTGTCGGGGCTGGAGCCAAACACGGTGAAGACGCGTGGGTGTCAGGCGCACGTGCTTCCGCGTGTAAGTATGACGTAGTTGCTGCTCACTTTGCTGAGGGGTTTGAGTGGTCGGAATCTGCTGCCGAAAAGATGATCTGATAAGATTGTAATGCAGATTTGCAAAAAGCCATGTACTGCGGCATGCAATTATGGGCTAGGACACATGGGAAACCGCTATTACCACTCCGCGGTAGTGGTGAAAGTGGAGAACCAGGACTTTGACGGAAAACGTTTGTACGCCGGCAGAGACTTGGCAAATACTCACAAGGAAACAACTAGTCCGTTCATGATCGCAAAGAATGCGCAGGCGGCTTGTGCACCTACGAGCGACTAGACAGCCAAGATAGACGCTCCTCCATCAAGCGTGACCCTGTTCCTAACATTGACCCTCAACAGCCTACCGATAGCTTTTCTCAAGCTTCCATCCTCGTTTTTCCCCAATACTGCATTCGGGGAATATACTAGAGCCTCACCTGTATCGAGAGCCTCGATCTGTTGCATGATGTCCCGATCATCCTCGACAGCGTTGATGTGCTTCCTGAGCGCGGCGTACCAAGTAGGACTTGTGAAGCGATGCATCACAGTAATTGAGCACAATGAGATGAGGTCTGTTGCGATTGTAGGCTCCTGCGTTGAGATGACAACGCGGGCACCTTGGTGCCGCTGCAGACGGATGACCCTGGTGAGGTAGTCTGTAAGGATCTTCGAGCCCGAGGTGTTGAACATATACTGGGCAAGTTAAGAAATCGTCAAACGATGTCAAAAGACCAGATCACATACCTTGTGCGCTTCGTCCAGCACTACCATCTTGCCTGGCGCGCTCGACTGTAGGAAGCGTTCCAGCCCGAGCTTGAAGAGGATGCAGGCTGTGCTGGGCGTAAGAAATGGGTCGGAAAGATCGATGATTGTAACCTCTCCAGGGTTGAATTCAGGGACTGCCACTGTGCCCTTAAGATCCAAGAATGACTCGAGCAGATTCATACGCATACTAAGCATGGTTGTTTGCGTAGAATCAAATTTCTCCTTGGCAAGTCTGCGTTTGAATTCGAGATAATTCAGGGAACCATCTGCGCTTCTGGACGCGATATCCCGTAAAATCGCCTCCACTGTTGCCATGTATAACGGCGTCGTTGACTTTTCGTCAACAGCCATGAGAGTATGCAAGGCGCCAATGTCCAATGCCTCTGACTTGAGATGGAATGGTACCATATGAACGTTGGGAAGGCGCTCATACATTCTCTTGAGGGCTGGATTGGACGGAGAGTACAGCACGGTAACCTTCTTGACGTGATGATCAGGGAACTCTGGATGCGATGCGCCGAGGAAGGTAGCTTCACTGATATTGAAGCCTGCACCGCCGCTGCTCCATTCGCCGTAACTGAAGACCAGAGTTGAGACTGGGCTTTCGAGATGTCCAAGATGTGATGAAGCTAGAATTGCGTTTTCAAGGATGCAGGATGTGGTGTGACTCTTCCCGCTGCCCTGAACCCCGCAAACAAATGCCGAGAATGGCACGTTGGTGTTCAGGAACAATTGGGGATTAGAACATCCGTCGACTTCTCCTTTCAGGCTGCCTAGCAAACCATACTGTGGCACAAGGTCTTTATAGTGCTCAGAGATGATGCCTGCGGCCAGTAGAGGTGCTTGACGGATGCTTCCCTCGACTGTACTTGACAGCACTGACCCGGCCGCCGTGTCTGCCCGCATCTTGAGAAGTTCGGCAGTATCCGAAAAGTCCGGTTCGGGTTTCTGAGCTGTTTCCAGGACAGATGCTTGAGACTCTGAATGTGCATCTCCAGTGACCAATCGTAGCTGCTTCAGCTTCTTCGCTAGTAGATCATTACCAGGCGTGGATGTACCGGCTTCGGTGGTACTTCGTATAGGAACTCTGTCTAGCGTCCTGGCTGAATGTAAGCCACACGCTGTCGGAACAGGACTGATGGATGTGGGTGGATCTGGAGATGCCGGTTGCTGTGCTGCAGGCGGGTGTTGCATATGCATAGGTTGAGTTGGTCGATGAGAAAGCGGTGATATCGCCTTGCTGCTTTGACTGCTGCGCCTCTGGCCGGGCGGCTCTGAATTCGCCTTCTTCGCTTTGGTAGCGGCGGCAGCAGCAGCAACATGTTTGGTACGAATACTCCTGGGATGTTAGCGACCCAAGTCTATCCGCAGAAACGTACAAAGCTTACCCATCCCATATTCTAATAACGCCCCCTTTGTCCAAGTCAGGTCTCATGGCTTGCAAATGTGCAAATGCTGCCTCGCCATCTAGAAATTTGCCCTGTTCATCACGTAGGAAGCCGTCACAATAAGTGTAGGTGCGCTCTCTGATAAAGCTGGATACTGTCAGTCACTGCGAGTCGGAATGGAAGGACGATTGACTTTCTGAGCGCGACTTCCAGTGCTTTTCGATGCTCTGGATATGACGTGTACATTCGCTGATAGAAACGAGTGGCATTCATCGGTTGCTGCACGCCATCTTTGTCGCAGTGTCGTGTGAATTCCTGGCGAATCAATGTGTCCATGTTTGTGAAGGCTTCTCAAGGCTCGAGGTCGTTCCAGAGACTTGTTACTATGGTAGAATTCAGTCTAGGGTCCTCTGTGATCGAGCTTATTCAATTTTAATCAGAGGCTAAAAGTGTTTAGTCTCGCGCCAGCAACCGGAACTTAGTCGGATACCGTAGTGGACTGCACTGGCTTGCAATCATACGACGTAATATTAACGCACCAAAACAAGTGAAAGAGGTACTTACTTCTTCCGCGTTGCGGAGGTCTTTGAGTCCTTTTGGAGAGTCAGAGCAGGCTCAGCACGGCAACAATACAATATTCTAGGGCATCTTATACCGCAGGAACTCATTATTCCATTGAGAATGCAGTACGCTTGCAGCGTAGCCCCAGATTCTACGAATGCATACATTTCAAGGGTGCACGTAAACTACGAGTCGTTTTGGGAATATCCGTGCCAGATTGACCCACGGAAACAAGGTGCTGACTGAGCGGGTTCACAAAATGGATCCTACCTTCGTGCTCTTAGATACTGCTGTAGAGTATCTGGATGCACAGAAAAAATCTGCAGGCAAATTGGGCAGCGAAAGGTCCATTGTGGAACTCAAGTCCATGCTTGATTTTGCTGCAGGTCAGGGCTGCACGGCGTACATACCTGCCTCTTATTTGTCAAGATTCCAGTGACACAGACATTTCGATAACTCCCACGTTCCGAATGCGTTGAGTGAAGACCTGCATGCAGGACGAAGCCGCCATCCGGATTGTGCTGTTCAATCTGCACCCTCTGATCCTGTTGCGTTGCGCCGACAAGGAGCTTATGCGCAAGCTAATCAAGACTTTGAGTTCTCGCGCTCTCACGTAAGGGGCAAGCAGAGTGCTCTGCCATGTCCTGACTGATCGGTATGTTGTCATCGTGATTTGCATTCCGAATCCTTATCCGCACAAGCCGTGTTCGCCGCGATCTGTTGTCTCCAGAATATCGTTTGCTGTTTGTGCAGCCTCACAAGGCTCACATCAAGACCTTGGTCAAGGCATCCTTCAACCCTCGTTCATCCAGCCACTCCTCGACGGCTTTCATGTCTCCTCTGTTCTGTCTTTGGCCCCTTCGTTCGCCAACAGTGTCCGTGATCTCCGTCATGTCGCCGAAAACACGCTCTGCCACCTCGCGATATCGCTCGCTGACCTTCTTGTGATGTGCTGGGATGTCACCCCAGCTTTCGGTCTTGATAAATCGCATATACTCGTCGATACTTTGCGAGCTACCCTCGACGCAGAGCAAGCCGGGTTTGCCAGCGTACAGGAACCCGGTGAGGTTGTACGCTGGGGCAAATTTGATGAAATCGTCACGCTTAGAGCGTGTACTGATAGACGGGAAGTAGAACCATACTCGGACGAGAGGTCCATCGTCAGAAATTACAGCACTTGAAGCTGCTTGTGATGACAGGGATGCTGCGTGAGCTAGCGCAGCGGCCTCCTTGATGTATTCGAGGGTTCCAAGTAGATCTTCTCCTTCGGGCACCGCATCCTGAAGCTGATTTGTAGCTGCCCTATTCAGCCATGATGGCTGCTGGATGCGAACCTTGAAGTTTGGTGGTTCGTCAGGGCATCGAGGATCTTCGTACGTAAATGGCGCGGTGATATCCAGCTGTAAAGATTGCGCTTCTCGGCCGTCTTCATCTGCGATTGACAGATTGAGACTTATCGAAACTGCCGGCGGAGTGCTGAATGCAGCGCTTCCGAGGACCTCGACTATACTGCGCATGGAGTCAAGAGTTCTCTGGGCGTGACCGTCAAGTGTAATATCCTCAGGATACATTGCCATCAAGAGATCGATTTGACCGATCTGCAACTCCAACAATTCCGGTGGCAGTAGATGCCATGACGTTGAGCTGGCCATGCCTCTTCGTGTTGCAGACCTCGGGATGTGATGCGGTGCAACTGCGTGGTGGGTTTCCCAAGGCGTTAAGGTTGCTTTCCCATAAATTTTAGCGCCCCGCGATCGCACCTTCCTGACCGTTAGCGCGACGCGTGCTGGACGCGTACTATAGAAAGGGTAAAAATCGCAGACCTGCGAGACGGGCAAATATGAGGGAAGACGAAGATGAATTGTGCAGTCGTGAGCATAAACCATATTCTATAAATGTAATAAGCGTACGGAGTAGTCGAAGAAATGCGCGACATTGAAAGTAGAGTAGGAAATTCATGGAAGGCTATTGTGTCGTTGTCATTGCAAAAATGCTGTCAGTCTATTATGCCGTGTGTAAGAGCAAAGTCGCTGTGCGAGGTCCTCATCGTGTGCTTCATATCCTCATAAAAGTATTGTCGATACTGCGACTCGATGCTCAGTGCTGAGTTCGTAGCATCGCAGGGTTCGGTGATGGTGACCGACCACGCAGAGCAGGCGAGCTGGGGCGCAGCATGGGACTAGCCGCAGCGCTCAATGCATCGAGGCTCAATTTGCTGATTGCCTCGAGGTTGCCTTGGACATCGTCCTCGGACAAGTCGAGCATCAGTCGCAGCTCGTTGGCCTTAAGCTGCTCACCCAAACCGATCATGAGCTGTTCCTTGGCATCGCTGCCAGCAACGTCGTAGTAGAACCATCTGTACTTTAGATCAGACAGCTCGTGCGGTGCTGCTGGTGTTGTAATCTTGGCCGTGACACGTCGAACGTCCATACCGAAGACGCCAGAGATCTGAGGCTCGCTGCCAATACCACCAAGACCCGAGTCTGAGGACGCGGTCCTCTGCAGAGACTTTGGCACTTTGTCGTCCTTCCCAATGGGCAGCTCGTTCAGACGATTTGAAGCGCCTGAGTCCTGGAGCCTCGCCCGCTTGAAGGCAGCGTTCTTCAGCTCTGTAACACCCAGGATCATGTATATTGGCTTGCCCTCCTTAACCGTGTTATAGATCCAGGTGCGCGCCTCGGGATCGTTGCAGACAGCCTGGAAGGCTGCTGTGGGATCCTGACTTGTCCTCTGGATCATTTGCTCAGCCTTGACTGTAAGCAGATTCGGCTGCCTGTATATTCTTCCAAGCTCGAACTTGGCGCCATAGTTGGTCAGGAAGCGTCCTTCCTGGTCGAGACTGTACAGATCTTTGTAGCGAAGCTGGATGTGGTAGTCGTTGAGGTCGTCGACTTCTTCGTGCGCTGCGTTCGAGTAGAAGCATTCGCGTTCGGGGTGGAGTGGATGTGTTAGGAGTTGGCCCACTGAGCTCGTTAGCTTCGATGGAGCTGCTGTGGGGTGACATAGCTACCCATCAACAGGTCACTTGGGAGAGGCTTTGGGAGAAGGCCGTGCAACGGCATTGCGTGTCGAGGTGGGTTGTAGTACCAGAATTTCAAGAGAGATGGCAATGAAGGAGTTGGAAGAAGCCTGGGCTACACAAAGCTCTCAGGACAGGTTGCAGGTGGTGAGAAAAGTAAAGTTGGTGAGCCCTAGAATGCACAGCACCAGCTTGGCTACCAGGCCGCGGCTGGGCCCGATTGGTTGTCTATGAGACATCGCCGCCCACGTTAGACGCTACGAACGGATATTGGACGGACATTGAAACCCCGGCAGAAGCACGGAAAGGAGGATGCGGATGCTATAAATGAGTTCCGTGATGGTACCCGCATTTCGTCACGTGGGCGCTGAAACCTGAAGAATGCAACCTGCATCTGAACAACCTTCATCTTCTCCGAGGACTACACCGGAGATCCGACCGACATGGGATGCAAAGTCCACGCCAAGGTGAAGTCTGGGATGTTGCTGCGGTGGGCGCAGTATTTATACGTGGGCGCAGGATACGGCCTTCACCAATCACCTTCGTAGGGCTTCCATTCCTGTGGCCACGGCCTGAAAACAGAAAGAGCACCACACAATCCTTGCAGCGAACAATGTTCACTCAGCCTAAGCAATCTGGACGATGGCTCTTGATTGAATGACAGAACCGCATGACCGCTCCTGTTGGTCGCATGGTTTCTCGGGGCTATACGCCGTGGATTTACGGTCAATCATTGACATTTCCCCTCCTTTGCTTGCAAGACCAGTATGCAGGGACTACGAAAGGGGAGACGAAGCAGCGAGTGCTCGAAGATCTACAGCAAGAGTATCACAAAGCTCGTGGGGAAGACGATGAGTAAGGCTGACTGTCGCTCTGGTGTTGCAGCTCAGCCAGAGTTCTCTCCTAACTCGGAAAGAGCTCCCAACTTTCGGCGAGTCAACAGCGTCCAGGATGCGCAAGGCTACCGGCCAAGGAATCGGCCGTTGTCATCGTATGGATGCAAGTCGATGTATGTGGACGCGACCCGCGTCGGCGCGTTGGTTTCGCATTGTTCATAGCTGACATGCAGATACCGCGAGAGAGGACAGCCTTCGGCAATCTTGGAGTACTCACACCAAAACTACTCCACCGGTACCAGCCTCCCTATCCACGCCCGGCCTCAAAAGCAAGATCAATCGATCAGGCCACGCGTGGGACCAAAGGTTTGAGAAAGCCAGCGAAGCTTCAAACAAACACAGCTTATCGATTACAAGAGAGGGGCAGACATCGCGATCAACGTCACAACTCAACCCACTCAGTCCCACTTCAGCCTCCGCCTAGGGTTAGCTAACAGCTGCTATCGCCGTAGTAAGCCCACAATTAGAGCCAATTGGCGAATCGCGCCCGCTTTGTGACGTTGAGCATGAAGCCACACGTCACTCTGGACCAGGCCCCTCACTAACCGCTCGAGCTTCGGTCTCAACCTTTCTGCGCTGGGAGAGTACTTGAACCCCTCCGTGCCCCTCGGAGTAAACATCATCTCAATTGCTTCATCACAACTCAATTGCACTTCCTTCTACTTTATACCCCATTTTTTACCCAAATCAGTCATCATGGTCCCAATTCCCCAGGCCACCGAGCTCAAGGACCTTTTCAGCCTCAAGGGCAAGGTCGTCATCGTCACCGGTGCCTCCGGCCCTACCGGTATCGGAATCGAGGCTGCCCGTGGTTGCGCTGAGTACGGCGCTGACCTCGCCATCACATACAACTCTCGTGCTGAGGGCGCCGAGAAGAACGCTAAGGAGCTGAGCGAGAAGTACGGCGTCAAGGTCAAGGCCTACAAGTGCCAGGTCGGCGTCTACTCCCAGTGCGAGCAGCTCGTCGCCGACGTCGTCAAGGACTTCGGCAAGGTTGATGTCTTCATCGCCAACGCCGGCAAGACCGCTGACAACGGTATCCTCGATGCTAGCGTTGAGCAGTGGAACGAGGTCATCGAGACTGACTTGACTGGTACCTTCAACTGCGCACGTGCTGTCGGTCTTCACTTCCGCGAGCGCAAGACTGGTTCCCTTGTCATCACCGCCTCCATGTCCGGCCACATCGCCAACTTCCCCCAGGAGCAGACCTCCTACAACGTAGCCAAGGCTGGCTGCATCCACATGGCCCGCTCGCTCGCCAACGAGTGGAGGGACTTCGCCCGTGTCAACTCCATCTCCCCTGGATACATTGACACTGGTCTGTCCGACTTCGTTCCCCAGGACATCCAGAAGCTGTGGCACTCTATGATCCCCATGGGTCGTGACGCTAAGGCCACTGAGCTTAAGGGTGCCTACGTCTACTTCGCCTCTGATGCTTCCTCCTACTGCACTGTAAGTTTCTTCATCCAAAGGTCACCAGCATTTGCTAACCCATTCAGGGCTCCGATCTCCTCATCGACGGTGGCTACTGCGCCAGGTAAACGTGTCGCCCCACCAATAGAGAATGGGTTCGACAGCCGTACGATACAAACGACGGGTCCTCTTGGAATTACGATACCTTCCTTGTACCTAGTAACGTAAAATCAATAAAGCCACAAGGCTTATGAACACACTTCGCATCTACAATTTGACATCTTCTCTTTTCGCCGTTGAAACCTCACATCACGATCACTCACTGAAGAGCCTTCAGAAATCTATTCGATCTCAACCGATGGTGACCGGGATGAAGCTTCTGAAGAGCCCCACGCAGCGGAGCGCCGCCTCGCCGATCGATCAACCCCGCACCTGACTCGCCTGTCGAGCTTCCAACGGGCCGCGGCAACTCGATAGCTGTTTTGCGGCCGACAGCTGCTTATACTATGAATGCTTACCACGACCATGACTGACAATCTCCAAGCACACACATTATGTCGTTTCCTCCAGCGAAGCCCGCACTCGCGCCTCCCGTGAATCAGCCCACCAAGAAAGAAACATTCGGCAACCTCGGCCCCTGGGCTGAGCCATCTTGGTACTCCTCGCTCGCGTCGCCGTACTACAATGAATCCCACAAACGCCTTCGGACCGCGCTGCGATCATACATTGACGAGAATGTGAAGCCATACATGCTGGAGTGGGAGGAGAAAGGCGAGGCGCCAGTAGAAGAGCGCAAGAAATGGGCACGCACTGGCTTTGCATTCGGCGATGTGCCTGAGCCGTACAGACCCAAGGACGTACCTGGACCTGCTGGCATACCGGTGGGAGAGATGGACATCTTTCATCTGCTAGTATCAACGGATGAAGGCAGCCGCATTGAAGGTGGTGTCGGTACTGCGCTGGGTGGTGGAAGTGTGATTGGTGTGCCACCTATTGTGCATCATGGTACAGAAGAGCAGAAGCGCAAATGGTTGCCAGGGCTGTTTGACTGGGAAACAAGCTTCTGTCTGGGTATCACAGAGCCCAGCGGTGGTGTAAGCTTCTTCAGTTGCCGCTTTCTGTGTGTACTAACATCCTCTAGTCTGATGTTGCAAACCTACAAACGACCGCGAAGAAAACTGCAGACGGCAAGCACTACGTCGTGAACGGCTATAAGAAATGGATTACCGGCATGCCCACCTCGACGCACATGACCACCGCTGTACGAACAGGCGGTCCAGGCATGGGTGGAATCTCGGTCATCGTCATACCCGTCAACTCTAAGGGCTTCACATGGCGACGCATACCGAATAGTGGACAGAACGGTGGTGGCGCCAGCTTCGTCGAGATGGACGACGTCCACGTGCCTGTCGAGAATCTCCTCGGTAAGGAGGACGAAGGCTTCCGGATCATCATGACGAATTTCAACAAGGAGCGCTTCATCATGTCGATTGGCTGCAACCGCAAAGCCCGCACCTGTCTGTCTGAGTCGTTCGAATACGCTAACAAGCGCCACACGTTTGGCAAGCCATTGATCTCGAACCAGATCATTAGCCACAAGCTTGCGACAATTGGTCGATATGTTGAGAGTCATTGGGCCTGGCTCGAGCAGCTGGCATACCACATTCAGCAATCTCCGTTGGGCTGGCAAGACCCAGAGATCGCTGGGCAGATTGCACTGACCAAGGTCCACGGTGGGCGGATCTTGGAGATGGCGAACCGCGAGGCACAACAGATCTTTGGTGGGGCTGGGTATCAGAAGGGCGGGCCTGGCGCCATTGTCGAGCAGATGAGTCGCGATTTGAGGATGATGGTACGTCTGCTCAACGGTTCAAACATTACTGGTGTCGCTAATGTCACTCTAGGTTGTTGGAGGTGGCAGCGAAGAAATCATTGCAGACCTGGCGGTTCGACAAGAAACTGCACTGGCCAAGAGACGAGGCTGGAAGCTGTGAATACACATTTTGTCGCAGCTCACGTCATTGTATACTTCTCTGTTGCTAGCGCAACGACATGGGATCTGCGCGTCTGCGGCAGTGGTCGCTGCTGTAAACATGCCCACCCCTGTGCGCCTTCCTTGTATGGATTATATTTAGCGTGCGGAGTAACTTCAACAGAAGCACCTTGCATGGGCAATATACCAACCCATGTCGACACATCACATCTCTCCACCTTTCTTCACCCTGGTGTGACTTCCAGAGTTGATGCAGCCGCAATACGAGCTTTGACGTTACACTGCAGCCCGCCCCGCCAGGCATGCAAATGTATATCAGTGTTCAGCCTCGCGTTAAAAGCATGCCAGGCTGACCCCTCCATAAACGACAACAACATGGGCGAAGCAACTCTGTGCTGGCCTGCAAGGCTCTTGTTGGCTACAGCAAGTCTTGCCAACCTTCCCATCATCAGAGCATTCGACATTTCGACTACTACCATCGCTTCCTGGAAGTTAGCTTCTACAAGAGATGTCGGCATCAACACTGCGAAGCTCTCTGCACCGGATTTTAACACCTCGTCATGGTATACTCTCGGTTCAAGAGGCACGCTCATGGCCACTCTGATTGAAAACGGCATCTATAACGAGACCTCGCTCTTCTATTCAAACAACCTTCAGGATGTCGACATTGCACGGTTCCGGGTTCCATGGTTCTACCGCACAGAGTTCGAGGCACAGGCGGACAATGGCACCTTCACGCAACTGATTACGAACGGCATCTCATCGAGAGCGGACTTTTTTCTCAATAAGCGATATCTGGGTGGTACCATTGGCGCATATGCCGGGTCGGAGGTCGACATCACCGATGGACTACAGGCTGGGAAGAACGTCCTTCTTGTGAAAGTGTATCCCACGGACTACAATCGCGACTTTGCACTTGGCTTTGTCGATTGGAATCCCTACCCACCAGACAATGGAACGGGCATCTGGCGCGACGTTCAGATCAGGAAAAGCGGCCAGATTACGATCGATAAGCCGCGTGTCAGAACTACCCTAGATGGTGATGTCGACTTCTCTGTCAGCGTCAAGAATCTAGGCAATACGAGGATTGAAGGCAGAGTTCAGTGCGCCGTCACGGATCCCGACGGCAAGGAGATCGGAACACCACGTACGCCATTTGGAGCAGATGGTGGGAGGTCGGATCTGGTGGCGCTGCACCTCAAGATCGACAGCCCAAAGATTTGGTACCCGTCACAATGGGGCGATCAGCCGCTCTACAGTGTACTGTGTACTGCAACAAACAACAGTAACTCTTTTGCTGCAGCAGCATATGACCAGACGCCAATTACGAAGTTTGGTATACGTACAGTGACTTCGCGACTCGATTCTTACAACGACACGGTGTTTGCAATCAACGATCAACCTTTCCAGGTTATCGGTGCCGGATATACGTCTGATATCTTCCTGCGCTTCGACATTGAGAAGTTGCGTAGGCAATTCAAGTACGTTTTAGACATGGGTCTGAACGCGGTGCGTGTGGAAGGCAAGCAAGAGCATCCGGAGTTGTACAATCTTGCAGATGAGATGGGCATTATGCTTCTGCCCGGCTGGGAGTGCTGTGACAAGTGGGAGGCTTGGACCTACAATGAGGAAAAGAGCGGTAAAGAGTGGGATGACAAAGACTACGAGACTGCAGCCAGATCCATGGCTCACGAAGCAAGTATGATGCAGAACCATCCTAGCGTGCTAGGGTTTCTAGTGGGAAGCGACTACTGGCCTGACAACAGAGCAACTGATTTGTATGTTAACACGCTCAGAGGCTACAATTGGACTACTCCCATAATAGCATCTGCTTCTCAGAACGGGTACCCAGAACGACTCGGCAACGGGGGCATGAAGATGACAGGTCCGTATGATTGGGTCCCTCCGAACTACTGGTATGACACGGACGACGGCAATGACACGCATCTCGGTGCAGCATTTGGCTTTGGATCTGAGCTTGGTGCTGGAGTTGGTACTCCAGAGCAAGGCAGTCTAAAGAAGTTTCTCGATACCTCTGATCTTGATGATCTCTGGCAAAGCTCCGATAAAGGTCTCTATCACATGAGCACCAATGTCTCGTCCTTCTACACACGCTCCGTCTACAACGAAGCGCTCTCCAAGCGCTATGGGACGCCTACAAGTCTCGATGATTACACTCTCAAAGCCCAAATGGCGGACTACGAAGCCACACGCGCCCAATTTGAAGCCTACCTCTCGCGCTGGAAAGCCGAGCGTCCTGCCACAGGGATGGTCTACTGGATGCTCAACAACGCATGGCCAAGTTTGCACTGGAATCTCTTCGATTACTACATGCACCCTGGCGGCAGCTACTTCGGTACCAAAGCGGCGCTCGGCAACCTCGAAACCGCCGTCTTCGACTATCATTCGCAAGACGTATACTACACCAACCGCGCTCTCTCCGTTACCAGCTCCAAAGCCCGCCAGCTATCCGTTGAGATCATTGACCTCGCTGGCAATACCGTTATTGAAGACTTGAACACCAAGTACGCCAACCTGACCGCGGAACCGAATACAAGCAACCTCATCACTCACATCCCCGCCCTGCGCAACACCACTTCCGTTGTCCTGCTGCGCTTGACCCTCACGTCTCCAGATCAATCAGACCCGTTGAGCCAAAATACCTACTGGCTCGCCCCCCAATCTGATATCTTGGACTGGGATAATTCGACATGGTATCACACGCCCGTGTCATCTTACTCGAACCTCACTGCTCTATCAACAATGGACGAGGCGAAAATTGTTGTCAGAGGCAGGGGGAAGACCGTGCAGATCGAGAACGCAAGTGACGTGCCAGCCGTATTTGTTAGACTCAACCTCGTGGATGAGAAAGGTGAGGATGTTGTCCCAGTGGTGTGGGAAACGAATTACATCACCCTTTGGCCGAGGGAGAGCTATGAGATCGCTGTTGATGCGGGTGCTGAGTGGAACGTCGACGACTTGAGAGTTGTGATTGATGGGAGGAACGTGGAGAAGAGGACGGTAAGGTTGAATGGGGGAACGCAGGTTTTGCCTGGCGATGGGTTTAGGGCGCAGTGAGGGATTAGGAGGCTCGGATGGGTATGCAGAATACACAACTTGAGTTGGAGTCGTCTCGCTGTCAAACATGTAAGGTCAGCATTTGGCCACATCCTCTACGCCCACCTTTGGTCGTGTGTACACATCCATATCGAAGTCAAACATGGTTACATGGCTCAATTCATCTAACGTTAATACCACATGAAGGCAAGAGTGCAGATCAAATGCTCATCATGGATTGGATATCATAACAAAATACACGAGTAGCAATGTGCATCACTACTCCTTTCTTTCTATCAAGCAGCAAGTGTAAAGCAAGCACGTGCGTATCCGGCACAGCCTTCTACCGCAGAGCTAAAAGCCAAGCCAAAGCAACGCGAAGGGAATCATCCAAAGAAAAAGCCACCAAGTCAAGTCTGTGCTATGTACCAAACTCACACCATCCCGCTGAGCATACACACCAGGGGAGGATTGAGAACTCAAACTGAACGCAGTGCTATGCTATGCGAAGCAATGCGTGATGTACTGCGTAGCGAGCTCGCTGAAGGGGAGGTTTTGCAACGCCAACCATGCCGCATCATGATAAGAATATCGGAAACTACACTCATAGACGCATGAGTTTAGTTGATAACACGGCGACGGTGCGCATGGACGTGCCTCCTGCGATAAGCAGAGTCGACCGTGGTAGTAACAACGACCTCCTCGATAGCAACCTCGTACACGACGCCGCCCTCTGTGTAGATCTTAGTGCTGATGATGCTGCCCTCGGGCGCGGCGTCGTCAAGGCTGGGGCTGGGTGTGATAGCAGGCGCAGCAGGAGCCTCGCTGCTCACGGCAGCAGCCTTGCTGGGCGCGGCGATCTCGAGTGAGTCGGTGTTGTAGGGGCCGGCAACGGAGGAGGTCTTGACGTTGTAAACGCTGATGCCGTAGCTGTTCTTGGAGCGGGCGGGCGCGTAGCTCTGTGTGGGCACGGGCGCGATCGAGGTGATGCTGACACCGCCGGTGGGCTTTTCAGTTGCGCCGGGCTGCAGGACAGAAGCGTACTCTGGGCCGTACTGGACGGGGACGTTGCCGCAAAGGCCGTCGGAGGGGCCGCCGCAGTCGTCATTGAGGAGCGCGGTGGGGATGTCTTCGATCTTGCACTCACCCTGCTCGGCCTCGGTCTGCAGGTTTGTGAAGTGCTGGCAGTCCTCAACGCGGCCGGAGGGGTTGGTGCAGTCGTTTACGGCGGCGCGAAGTGTGTTGGTGTTCCAGCCGTTGATGAAGTCAGCGTGGTAGCCGTAGCCGGTAGGGTCACCGTTGGACCAGACGAACTGTCCGGACTTGCCCTTGAAGGCGTAGGTGTTCCAGATGGTCTCGTAGAAGAGGGATGGGAGACGGGTATCGAAACCCTCAGGGCACTTGCCGCCGTCGATCAGGTTGGGGTATGCCATGTGCGACTTGGCATCGTCGGACTTGACGTCCTTGCCGTTCCAGCACGAGGGGAAGAAGATCTCGGCGCGGATACCGTTGGCGCAGTTGGCGTCGAGGAAGTCCTTGTCGGGCATGAAATGGCGGTAGCGAGAGCCCTCAGGCGCGCGGTTGTAGTTGAGGCAGTTGAAGCCAAGGGACTTCTGCATGAGAGACTCCTGGGTCATGTCCTCAGCGCCCCAGGAAGATGTTGGCGGGTCGGGAACGGGGCCAGAGAAGTTGCGCATGCGAGTGTCACCAGCGAGGACCTCGAAGCCCTCAGGGAAGGGCTTGATGTCATCGCCGAGGAGGAGGTAGTATGCAAGCATACCACCGATCTGGGGGACGACTTCAGTCTTGCCACCAGTGTGGACAAAGTGAAGGGCGGGTGTCCTACACAGTATTAGCAAGAGCATGCATGGTCTTGCATTGGCAGACATACCAGTAAGCAGACTTGTCATCGGGGAACTGGCAAGATGAGCAGTTCGACTCGCGCAAGTCGCTGTAGGTGGTTGATTCACCAAAGTCTGTTCCTCACGTTAGCAAATGCTTTGCCCAAGGCACCTCCCATATGAACCAGAAGTTGAGGATTTCGCGAGCTGTGCGCTCGCACGAAAGCCCAGAAAAACTGTCCTGCTCATACAGTGGATCGCAAAGGAATTGCGGGTCGTGTGTACTTACTGCTACCGCCGTGGATAACGTGTCCGTGAGAAGAGGCGACACCCGGGTCAACAATGGGATCGAGACGGAGAAACGCAGTCCTAGAGTGGCAGGGCATGCGCCAGAAAGCCTCCGCGGATCCAGAGAGGAGCGCCGCAGCGACAGAGAAAGTGGTTGCAGACTTCATTGCTGATACGTGCGGTTCGCGATATCAGAGATTGAGTCGAGGAAGTGCGGCCCTTGAATTGTAGTTCCGAGGACGGTTTCTTTGTGCTCGTTAAGGCGTTTGTTCTTTTCACTGTTCGGGTATGACGAGCGGATATCAATTGGCGGTCCAGTGAAGGATACTCTTGGCAGACGGGCAGGCGTGACGGTGGGTGAATGAATGAATGAATGAATGGATCCTTTCCTCAGCCGCCGGGACTTCCAATCTGTTGCCTGGTTCTTGAATTGGTATGCACAGAAAAGAGAGTCGATGGTATCGATAGCGAGTGTGGGTGTTGCAAAGGAGCGACAGACAGCCAAAGGCAAAAGAGTGACGAGCCGCAAGGGCGAACAAAAGAAGGAAGGGGAGAGAGGGGAAACGAACGGATCCCACCAGGGCTATGGGGTTGTTTTCTAGGAGAAATGAAGGAATGCTCAGATCAGGGACGTGAAACCCTAGAAGGACCCGCTGGGTGGGAGTGGTCCTGTTGGCTGGAGCGCTATGCTCGCCGGACGCTAGCGCGGTTAGAGTAAGCTGAAACATGTCAGTAAGGGAGGCCCGGTTCGCTGCAGTGAATCAGGGACGGTAGCACGCGTGCAGCCTTGCAAGCCAGTCGAACTTCAGTATAGCGGTGCGCCGCAATTTGCGGAGGCGTTGAGGTTATCCAACCCTCAGGCACCGCTGCGCTGCACCAGTCCCGCTCTCACACAGCCCAGCGCGTCCGTCAGCAATCTCATCTCCAGCTACTGTCAGTTTCTGACCCGCGCACTCGGCCGGCTGTTGCATAGGGCAAAGGAAGCCGGCAGCCGACTTGGGGAAGACTCCGTGCGCGCCGCATCGCAATCTCAAGCAGCTCGAAATACTCGTCGTGGGAACGGCGAGCGTCATCGGCTCCGCTTTTACGGCGCATCGCAATTGCAGCTCGGGTATGGCGCCGAGAGGCCATCGTGATCGTAATCCCGTGCCTGAGCACCATGCCAACGTGCTTGATGCTGTTGTTGATGCTATTATCGCTGTTGCGTTGCTGATTGTTTGCCACTTTGTTTGTCGAGCCAGCGAGCAATGTGCCCTCCCGCCTGATTGAGACAAGGCCCCTAGTCATGTCTTCTCCACGCAACAAACCGTTTGTCATTAACGAGATTGCGCCGAACCTCTCCAAGAGGGCCTGACGACGCGGCAGCGCGGCGCTGCCCGTGCGACACGATAGATCACAGCATCTGCGAAGCATAGAATTTGGTTGGATTTGATCTTGCGACCTCGTGCACCGCAGGCTGCAATTGTGGCCACTGGCATGGCAAAATGTCCGGTATCCGTCTCAGCCGCCGGAAGGACAGCAAGTTTATCGATAGGCTTGCCGCCGCCTCATGAGATAGGAGCACACGAGGCGGGCCAGCGCCTATAGCCACCACCTCTGGTGTGGAGGTGTAGCGAAGATCGGCAGTGATTGGCTTCGTACTCAACGCCTTCATGGCTCAGCTCCGGCTTGGCACAACCCATTCTTCTGGAAGTTTGCATTGCAGCACACGACTCGCTGAAGCAGGAAACAGGAGGCAATGGCCAAAAGTAGAAATCAACTGTAGGCATCGTCCTTGTTCTCCTCGTTAGATCTCCAGCAGCGCGATTTAATTTACTTTGAGCCGCCCGCAGGATCCACTCTTCATGCACAACGGACCTGCATTTGGATCCTGGCGCCGCTCAGGTACAGAAATGATTTGATTGGTTGACTGAATGCTGTAGAAAGCTTCGCCTGCAAAATCAATATGCTGTGTTACTTGGTTCTCTTGTCATAGACTCAAGTAATGAAGATACGAGAAGGCCAATATTTCCAAGACTCCGTTGGACTATTGAACTAGCGGCTACATGTTGTCGTGCAGAATGAGCGGTGTATAGAAAGCTGGCGACAGAGATACTTGACACAAGTTTGCCTCAGGTTTGACCAGGAACTGAGACCCAAAGCAGTGGCCTGCACATGCGGAGCACGCTGTCAAGTAGTACTGCAGAGGTACAACGGGTATGCTTGCCAGTGGACTAGTGGGAGGCTAGTGGTAGCCCTTCTCGTTGTCTCACAAAGCGAGCTACAGTACAAAAATACACGTCACTTTTCCGGCACTCAAGACGCGAGACAATGACATGCTGTCGTACAACAATAGCCAACTCGATAGAGCTGCCTACATGAACATCATCAGCTTCTCCGTTGCATCGCATATCGATAGCCTGATCCTCAGCAGCTCATATCTTATCTGTGGAACCATTGTAGTTGGCACCTTGCATATGGTCCAGCTCAACACAAAGCGACAATCTTCCCCGCCACTTCTCCCGCGCTTCCAGCGTCCACGCGACCAAATTCACAGCCCCCTCACTTCCCGTCCTCGAGCAAGCTCACAGCTTTGCCCCATCTCTCAGCGGTACATCCTCCCACGCCTGATCGAATCCACAGCTCCTTGTCCAATGAGGCTCGCCCGCCTCCACAGAGTCAATGGCCATGTGTCCTATCCTCCGCCACGCATCGCCCTTGATGACGAAGCCAAGCTTATCTTCATAAGGCTGACATGATCTTTGGCCGCTGGCTAGGGCCCTGATGACCTTACTTGCGTGACCATCGTCTTTTAGCTTGTTCACTCTGAGGATGATCTTGTCCCAGTCTGAGTCGGCTTTTGGCTTGTAGTCTGTGATCTCGGAAAGAAGTAGAGTGGGCGAGTGGCGCGATGCGTACATGACGATGTCATTCCAGACTTTCCATTCGAGGAGGCGACGCTTGGTTGCGGGAGTGAGAAAGGCGTTGGCAGAGGAGAGGAAGTTGGAGAAGAAGATAGATGAGGTGACGCAGTGCATGTAGTAGAAATCGAACTTGACTTGGTGAGGTGGGCGTTGTGCTGCAGCCGTAAAGTACACTAACGAATTGTCAGTGTTGTCGTGATAGAGAGTGAGTGGTACTTACCTGCAGCGTTGATCATCTCAGCTGTCTTCTCTTCCAGATCGTCATCCTCGCGGATCGTGTACTGGCTTGCAATCGCAATCAGCTTATCTTGCGCCCTCTTCATAACGCCATCGCGTATCTTGTTCCCATCTTCCCAATGGGCAGCATTACTGACTGAATCGTCATTCTTCACTTCTTCAAGCAGCTGAACGATTGTCTTTCTATCATCCTTGCCTCTGTTCTTCTCAGCCGCTTCCTCGAGACCAAGGAACAGCGCTTGCATCCACTTGTCGTGCACGCATGCTTGTGCCAGACCTTCAGCGATGATAGCAGGTTGCTGAAATTCGATACCGAAACCAATGTGAATAATTGGATGCAGGAAGCCAGCGTACAGACGGGCCAGGAGCTCGTCAGCTCGATCATCTCGTGCGAAAAGGTACTCGTCGAGTACTTTCTGCCAGGTCTTTTCCTCGATCTCCTTTTGGAAGAAGACGAGGAAGTCGTGATAGTACTGCTCCTTCCCAAGATAGGTCTTGAATCGGTCCGGCTGATGCATGTCCTTGACGATGGATTCTTTCAACGGCTCAGGCGGCCGTTGGTAGGACACGTTGGTATCATAGCCTTGCTGAATCTCTTGTGGTGTTGCACCGAGTGCGAACAGGGTAAGAAGGTGATGTGCGATATGGTTATGGAAGCCTGATTTGTTGAAGAAGATGTGATGTCTCTTGTGATTGACCTGCAAAAGTTCGGTCGTCTTCTTTGCGCTTTCTGTCTGAAGGCCCTTGACGAAGTACTGAGGCTTCTGAGATGCTTCGAGATGAACTCTCGATCCGGAAGCCATGGTTCTGGTGATGTTAGTCCGTGGGGCGTGACGGGAGTGTGCTGTTTGGCGTGTAACAGTCGTTAGGTCCAGACTTTTAGTACGTATCCGCTGAGCAAACATCGACGACATCCAGCTTCCTGTATGTCTATGTGCAGCTCCCGACTGCTGCATGCTTATACGCCTCGTGGCAATGACGTGTGTGGGGAACCTGCCGCCAATTCGCCGCTTACACTCGCCTTCGGCTTTCGGCGAATGTACATTGCGATGTCAGTCACCAACATATCCACCTAGACCCTCTAAGTGTCTAGGTCTTCTCGTACCTGAACATAGGTAATCTAGGTTTCCTGGTCGACTGCGCTCACCACGACGTGTGGCACAGGTATGTGGCACGTTGTGTCGGCCTATCACAGCACGCGCTAGAGCCAGCCCTTTCCGCTTCACAATTGTCCTCTGCCATCGCCTTCGACCACTCACGTGCCTCCGTTCATCAATGCGTTAGACGTACAGCAACAGGAACTATTCGATCGAGCTCAAAATTGACTACTACTTATACCCTTTGTTTTCGGTAGCTCCGTTGATATTGGTGACAGCGCCATTCTTGTCCACCGCCACACAGCAGCTCCTTCACCCACCCCTAGCCATCGCGACTAGCCTCCTTTGCTTGTCCTTACATCGCAAAAACGGGAAACCATTCTTTCAATAAAAGCGCGGAGGCTAAGTTCAGCCGTAAGGCGGGCGCTACTAGAAGCCTCACAACAGCCAGTTTTGTCTACGCGCAGCAGAATTTCGTTTGGGAAGCGTGTGCAATCTGCGCTTGTCGCCGCAGTGCAAAAGATGAGTACGTATCGCGCTATACCTGAAGGCAACCTAGTCTGAACAACGGATGTAGATACAGATTCACTCCATTCAGGCGGTGCTGGGATATACGCGACGAGCAACGAGCCTGCTCATGAAATAAAGAGGCAACGAACAAAAGCAGAAACGAGTCTACTCAGTCTCATCAACCCAACGCTCACGACCAGCATTGGTGATTCGCAAACTCAAGACGGGGGGCTCATGGGCGAGACTGCCCAAGACGACGATGTAGAGAATCTGGACGATGATGACGTTGACATCGCAACGGACTCTGAGGAAGGCGAACTTGACATACCCAGGCCGTTGCCCAAAGTTTTGACACCCGCTCAGAGAAAGAAGAAGCAAC
This sequence comes from Didymella glomerata, assembly GCA_030271015.1. Classification (NCBI taxonomy): domain Eukaryota; kingdom Fungi; phylum Ascomycota; class Dothideomycetes; order Pleosporales; family Didymellaceae; genus Didymella; species Didymella glomerata. The sequence goes on from JAJOHN010000016.1 coordinate 262,352, forward strand.
GCAAAGATGCAGTACTATCCAAACTGCGGGGTCCAGCGTTTCAAGAAATACTGGCGCCTGATGTTGTCGCTTGCGAGCAGGAAGTGACCTGGAACGAGGAGCCGGAGATCATATGTTCGTACAACTGGTCCAGCACTGCTGATGGCAGCAACACCATCTACGTCCCCGGCGCACCCACAAAATGGACTCCACGAGACATTCCTTACAATGTCCCAGGAGATGCAGGCTTCCATCCCACGGACTACAATTACGTACGCCAACCCGCAGACCCCTTCTCCGCTGTCTTCAACGCCTTGACTATCGCAAATCCGGAATTGAATCTCAAAGACAGCGACATCCTCGCTGACCGCAACAACCTCCGTGTACTTCTCGAAGTCGTTCAAGGCAAAACCGTGGGCCCATTTCGACTAGATCTGTACCTCATCTTCAACACCCTCATCATCGTCCGGCGCGAAGACGGTTTCTGGCGCCGCAGCGACGGCAAATCTTACGGCTTTAACTTCGAAAAACACTTCACGACCCCAACTCCAGACATGGCCGACGCATCATCGCACTATCGCGCAATCCGGTACCGCATGGGTCCTCTCCGCGTCGTGTGCCGCTTTGAGGCTGACGCCTACGTCGACACGGCGGCAGACATACTGTTCAAGTCTGAAGCCGTGGCGGTTACACCCCCGATGCCAATTGAACCGGATCTCTTAACGCGCCCGAACTTCACTTACCGCGCGCCGTTCAAGGTGCTGCAAAAGGGCCACTTTGTCCCAAGCAACCAGCTCCTAGAGCTCAAAACTCAGGCCGAGCGCCTGCGCGAGGACGGACAGTCGAACGTGGCTTGCCAGGATCAGTTATGGTTCGGACGCACAACGCATCTGTACACAGGCCGATACGAGTCCGGGACAGGAAAAGTCCTGTACGTCAAGAAAGAAGATGCCACAGAGCGAGTTAAGAAGTGGGAGGAGCGACATCAGGAGTCGCTGAGGAAACTAGTCGGCTTGCTCACCAAGTTGAGGGATATCTGTAGACAGCAAGAGGGCCCCACCAAGGCTGTTATTCTGGTCAGAGAGGACCCCAGAGGACCGCTGGTGGTGCACAAGATGCAGGACAAGAGAAAGATCGTGCAGAGAGAGTTCTTCGAAAGACACTGGTTGGCGCATAACAGACCGAAGCGCTCGGTCTCCAGGGAGAGACGTTCAGCAAGGGGAGGCATACGTGGTGGAAGGGGAAGGGGCTTGCTTGACGGCTTGCAGACCTATGCGGAAGGGCCAAATACGAATCGACCGACCGGACTGCCGCGCAAGCATCCAGCTACTGATCCGAACTATGGACATCTCACGCCTGAGCCACTACCGAGACCGCATTATGACGCCTCACGAGATGCAACGCAGGGCGCCCTCAGTGCGCAATCGTCAAGCACACAGGCGCCAAATGTTCCGAATTACGGAAGCGTCGATGCTACAATACAGTCAAGACTACGTCAGGATGCACTAAGCGGTGCGTTGGGAGGCGTACCCAACCATCGTGGCAGGGGAGGCGTCCCAGGGCGGGGGCGAGGGCGAGGGCGAGGACGTGGGCGAGGACGAGGACGAGGTGGCGTGGAGCAAGGGCAAGGCCAGCAATAGCCTATGGCAGCAAGCTGTCTATAAACTGCATCGATGCTGCAGACGAGTGCATAGAAAGATGACTCCAGGTACAATATCTGCATTGTCGTAGCTCAGTCCAAAGTGGAATGTTCGAGATGGGTACCGCTTGCCCACAGCAATCAGGCACTACACATAGAGTAGGCGCCCGCACCGAAGTGGCGAAAGGTTGAAGTGGTTCGGAAAGCATTGGTTGATATCGTTGACCGTGAACTGCACAACGAGTCTCCCTTAACACCATGCTTGTGAGTGCCCACGCTATGCTATCATGACCCAGTCATCATCAGAAGACTTTCCCTCTTCATGCAACGAGTCTGTTCCGAAGTCAGGAAATCCATATTTATCATCGTCAAGCTTCGGGCGCCACGAAGTGCTTCCACTCACTTTCGCAATTGCAGTCCATCAGTCGCCCAGCCGGATTCATGTATCGATGTGCTGTGCGTTTCTCGATCCGTTTGGCGGTCTCACGATGATCTGATGTGCAATCGTTGTTATCTTTCAGACGCAATGCGACTCCCCACTCAGAGGGGTCATGCATGACCTCATAAGGCGCAGAACTCTGCTAGTACTTCTTCGCTTCCATGCCCTCAGGCGGTTCGGGCACAACAGTCTTACTGCCAACATTGTTCCAGTCTGTACTCAGAACTGTGCCACCGCTTTCTTGGTAGGATTTCATCATTGCACGCTGCTGCTCCGGTGTTGCACCGCTATAAAGCTTCTTGAAGAAGTGATTGGTTTCGTCGCCTTCTATCTCGTCCTTCTCGTCAAGATCTTCCGCAGCGAGCTTATCCCAATTTTTGGCGCCGGACTTGGACGATGTGGGATAGGCAGGCGCAGAGTCCTCCACTGACTTGCCGGTAAGGACATGCTGGGGAATGGTTGACTTGGAGCCCTCGCTTTCTTCCACTTGACGATCGCCCTCAAGTGTTTTCCACTTCACGCCCTGCGATACCTTCCTCAAGGTAATCTCGACTTTGTTCGGTGTGACGCGGAACTTCGATGCGGCGGGATCGATCGAGGCGTAGAGAGGGTCGATGTTGAAGTTGTACTCTGCGCCAGAGCCCTCGACAGGGAATGAGACAGACAGCGAGTCCTTGTCGAAATCAACGGTGACATTGTCCTTTGGTGCACCCTTTGCCAGAATGTTGACCGTGACCGTATCGTTGCTTTGGTACCAATCGTCCTTGATCTTGTTTGCAGGTGTGGGCACGACTGGTTTGGGAGCTGCTGCAGGAGCCGTCTCAGTCTTTTTGGCAGGCGCCGTGTCTTGTGTCGTGCTGGGAACCTCTACTTCTGGGAGGTCCTTCGCTGTGACTTTTCTCTTCTCGTCTCCTTCTGGAACCTCCTGTAGCTTTTTTGCGACCTTAGAAGTCCAAATCGGCAACGTCTTCTCCTTCTCGTCAAGCTTTTTGACAATGCTCAGAATATACTCGGCATCGGCGTATCGTTCGAGGAAGAAGAGCTGCTGCGCTCGGCGGAATTGGGCGTCTTTGATGAGCTCTCGAGTAGCGCGCTTGTGGGCGAGGACAACGGCGATTTCGGAGTCAGCGAGAGCGTCAGCGTACTTCTTAGTACGCTGGTAAGCTGTAGCGCGGCCGATGTAGTATTTTACGGCGGCTGGATTTGACTTGATTGCGTCGGTGAAATGCTGAATAGCTTCGTCATAATTGCTGGCGCCGAGCGCAGCTTCGCCTTTACGGGCGGCGTCCATGGCGGGGTAGTTGTATTGGCGTAGCGAGCTTCAGTGGTGATTGGTATAGTAACGATGTATAGTCAAGAAGGCAGTGTGAATGGAGGCTTATATAGTAGCCTATAGATATTCGAGGGATTGTTGTTTGGTACAGTGAAAGGCAACCATGGAAAGCTCTCGATGCGTGCCTTCCCAGGGTCCATACGCTAGTTCCACTTCTGGATAGCGCGGCTTCCTCCACTCCCAGGGCTGGGCAGGGTCGTGACTGCCTTCATCACCATCTATCATGACCTGACCTGAATGATGTGGTACGTGACGGCGAGGTCGTCAGCCTCGTCTAGACTACAGACCCGCATCAGGCCCGAAAGATCATCATGTTGCGTTCCCGCATCGAGGCTGACAGTCAACACCGACGACTACGCCGCAGTTAGGTGCCCGAACGCAATTCCGCTGACGAACCACGGCTCTCTCTCAAGCGCCACCAAAATAAAACCCCAGACAAGTGTATTCGGGGATCACTTTGACGCCCGGGAGTACCATGAACGGCGGTCCCAACTGCTCATCTACCGACAGTGGAAGAGCTTCTGCACCCACGAGGCACAGTAATTGAAACTCACATAAAGGAGTAAAGTCAACAAAGACTGGCGACAAAAGCCGTGACTGCTTGCCCATACCGTCTCAGCATTGCAACCATGCACTCTGGAAACATGCTCAGCTTCCTCTTTCTCGCCGCAGCCCCGCTTCTGTCAAGCGCACAGCAGCTCCAACAGCCACTCAAGGAACATCGACCTGAGCTGACATTCCCCCTGAAGGTGTGTAAGCCCTCAATGCTTGATCTGCTCGACGCTATGCTGACATACCCTCAGTTGAACGACAGGAGAACCTACACATTCGAGTCTGCTCTCGATGGTGTCAAGTTGCTGTCCTCGAGAGCAATTGCGGACATTGAGAGTTACCACGAAATAAACTCTCACCCACAAACTGCCTTGATCAAGGTCCCGCTCGATGCCTCAAAGCCAGGTAGCATGATTCTCGGTACTGTCGAGTCGACGAGCGCTCGGTTGCAACAGGACTTCGATTGGATCGACACCCTGTTGCCAGGTGAACAGATGCCGATTACTCACATTGGCATCCGCAAAGGCGCCATGGTGGCGAAAGACGCATACTCCACACGCCTCGCTTTGGAGACACCGTTCATCTCTCTCCCTGGCGAGATTTATGACATCCTAGTCCAGGCAACCAACCCAACGCCCCACCAGCACGGTGACAGATACGACGATGTTGTAGACTGCAGTGCTCTCGACAGGTATCCGGACCTAGTCCTTGGCTTGGAACCCGAGATTGAAGAAGGCGGGGACGATAAGGAGGAGACCGAGGAGAGAGAACTCGTAATAACACCCAAGCAATATGTTCTGGAGACGGAGGAAGGTCGATGTATACTGTTGGCACAGCGAGCTCACCAGCGAGGTCGCGAAGAAGTGGTCCTTGGGTGGGCTGCCGTGAGAGGACGTGACCTGCTATTCGACTGGATCAACGAGAGGACCGGCTTTGGGAGGTGATTCTCGAGCAACAGAGCTATGCGAATTACGGCTTTACCATCATATACATAGGGATTACCTTCCTGTACATACTTTCAATGACCAGAAACGTTGCATCGATCTATTGACAACCTCGCCGTGCAGGACATGCAAAGCCGGTTATCTAGGCAGGGGCTCTGGGCGCTCAAGTGAGGGCGGGCCGTCGTGTTTCAGGCCGCCGAACATTCTTGCAGACCTCATCTGCACAACACACAAGCTTCTCGCTCCCTTCCAAGATTTGTGTGATAATTGACGACACGAGATGCAACGGATACACGGCGCGCACGCGGGTCTCCGCAGCTTGCCACAGCGCAGCTTGCCAGCTCGCCGCACACATCGTCCAAGACGCGAGCAGCCCCCCAACAATACGACACCAGATAGCAACAGCGCGAAGTAAACACCAAGACTTGTTCGTGTGCATCACTCTGCTGCAGTCGGTACCCGAGGGAGTTTACCTGCAGCCGTCAAAGTGCCGTCAGCGATGGCCGGTCGCAATTGCTCGGCGTTGCTGTCATTTGCCGGCTGTTCTTGTTTTCGAATACCAAGCGCTGTTGTTCGTTCAGTCATTTTGCCATCTCCCAACCTTACCCTCTCAAACTTGATTCCGCGCATCGATTCAACGAGGCTGTGCAGTAGCAGGGAGAACGCGCAATCGCCCTCAAACAAGACTCTCGTCAAGAAGGTGTTGCCTTCAACTATTGGGGGGCTGCCCCTGACCAAGGCTGGGCGCATGCAAAGCGCGCCTCTCACCATTCATATTCCAGGCCTTGGCCGCTTGGCCTGACATCCCGCTGCGCTTGCCTGCCATCCGCCAACACCGCAGGACTTGGCTCGGAGCCCGCCAGGCAAGACGATGAGGGTTGGCAGTTCCACATGTAGGATTATGGGGGCTACCAAGACATTGGTGCTCCTGCTTCAAATAAAGTCACTCTCGGTCTCCGTTCTTTTCTCTCAATTCCTTCTGTTTGACCGTCTTCAACCAAACTCGTTCGTCTTTATCAGTCACTCGTTAGACTCAGTCGCGCCTTCTATAGCCTTTTAATTTCTCTTCTTGGTCTACGGTCAACATCATGAAGCTCATTCTCCTTTCCGCGCTCGGTGCGGCCATTAGCCCAGTATTCGCCAGCGTTGTCGCTCGCCAGAGCGGGTCGAAGGGAAAGTTGACACCAGTCACTGTCAAGGGCAATGCTTTCTTCGCCGGCGATGAGCGTTTCTACGTTCGCGGTGTTGCCTACCAGCCAGGTTTGTCTTCCACAGCGAACGCGGAAAGAATGGCATTCATTAACACACAACAGGTGGTGCAGCTGACGCTAAGGACCCTCTCCTCGATATCGAGGGCTTGAAGCGCGATGTTGCCAACTTCAAAGATCTTGGAATCAACACCATCCGCATCTACACCATTGACAACTCCAAGAGCCACGATGAAGGTATGAAGATTCTCGATGATGCCGGCATCTACCTCGCTCTCGATGCCAACACTCCCGACTACTCCCTCAACCGTGAGACCAACGCCACTCTCCATCGCTCGTACAACGACGTCTACCTTCAGTCTGTCTTTGCCACAATCGAGGCGTTCCACAACTACAACAACCTTCTCCTGTTCTTCTCCGGAAACGAGGTTATCAACGAGCGCAACAACACCGGCGCTGCCACCTACATTAAGGCCGTGACCCGTGACATGAAGCGCTTTATCGGCAACAAGTCCCCCCGTACCATTCCCGTCGGTTACTCCGCCGCCGATGTTTCCGAGAACATTGAGGAGCAGGCTCTGTTCTTCAACTGTGGCTCTGATGACGAGCGTTCTGATTTCTTCGCTTTCAACGACTACTCCTGGTGCGATCCCTCTTCCTTCACCCAGTCTGGCTGGGACAAGAAGGTCGAGCTCTACAGCAACTACAGCAAGCCTATTTTCCTCTCTGAGTACGGTTGTATCACCAACCGTCGTGACTGGGGCGAGGTCGCGGCTCTCTACTCCACGAACATGACCAGTGTCTACTCTGGTGGTCTTGCTTACGAGTACACCGTTGAGCCCAACGGTTACGGTCTTGTCGAGGTCAACTCCAACGGCGATATTGAGCCCAATGCGGATTTCGAGCGCCTGAAGAAGGCCTACGCAGCCACTAACAACCCCACCGGTGCCGGCGGCTATCGCGAGAACGGCAAGGCTTCTGAGTGCCCCAGCGAGTCTGAGAATTGGGAGGTCAGCACCACTATCCTGCCCGCTATGCCCAAGAACGCCGAGAAGTACATGTCCGGCAATGTCGGTACTGGTCCCGGTCTTGATGGTGATGGCTCCCACTTCGCTGGTGAGCCTTCTGAGTCCACTGCTACCGCTGGCTCCGGACAGCCCACTCGCTCTGCCAGTCCTAGCGGCAGCAGCGGTAGTGGTTCGACCGGCGCTGCTCCCGGTATGGAGGTTCCTCTTAGGATGATGGGTATCGTTGGTGCCGGCGTCCTCTTCGGCGCCGCTCTGCTCTTCTAGATCATCTGAGCGTGTAGTGAGGAGGCACAGGAGTGCATCGAAGCCAGCGAAAATACCCGTAAGATAGGATAGATGTGTGCTTTACTTTGTTGGAGTTGTTTTTCATCTGTAATAGTCCACGACATGTCTTGAACAGAATCAATACACATCATTCGATAGTCAGGAATTGGGCGGCGCAAATGCTGTCTATGTTTCATGTGTTGCGTGGCAAAATTCGTAGAGAGCAAGTGTTGCGATGCAGCTTCGTGGAATACTTCGGGGTATGACGGTGGAGCTCGTAGCTCGGACAGTCACGACCAGACATGTCGTGTCAAATGATTTGATATTGGACGACAACTTGACGTCGTCGTCGTCAAATCGTCTTGCAATGGATATATTTAATACGATTTGACGATAAGCGAAGCAAAAGCTGCCTATTAAGGTAGGGGGCCTCCCTAAAGGGGGGGGGGGGCTATCCGCCTGCCTTGCCGGCCTTGTAGAGGGCTAGCGTGTCTGATAAGGCGTTGTCCATTTGACCACACAAACTTTCCAAGTCATCAAATCGGCGTCGAATCGGCATCAAGTCGGCCCATTTGACGTCAAATGACACGTCTGGTCACGACTCACGACCCTTCAAAAACTCCTACCTCTCTAAACACCACGTGAATATCAAACGGATATCTCAGGTAGCCTTTCAATCGCTATCCTCCTCCGCAGACTTTCTTCTGCCAACTCGCCAGTCTCGATTGCATGCAGGCCTGATCCCGCCTCGCAGAATCAATCAAGTGGTGGGTAGCGAAGAAGTGGCGTGGCAGTACCGTGCATCGCCGACAATTGGCTGGGCAATTCCTCCGGACGTCTTCGTGATTTGAAAGCCTTCTGGTCCGAACGTATTCAGTGCTTCGGATCACTTGTACGGCAGTGTTCGCCAGATTCACAAAGGGCTTGTCGCTATAAGAATGTTCTTGAGCCCAAGGGCCAAATACGACACATCGCTCGGATCGACACACCGAAGTCTTGGCATCAAACAATGGCGACGCCGTTTCGCGAACTGCGTCCAGCTCCACTAGCAGATGGGCAGGAGTCGGTGTCACTCTCTACAGTGGCGTCCAGATCCAGGAACCGCGCCTCTCTGGCCTGCCAGCCTTGCAGAGAAAAACGGCGGAAAGTATGTTCTGTTGCTGACAACATCACACCTGAGATGCATGGCTGACATTTGATGTCGCTAGTGTTCAGGGAACCGTCCAGAATGCAAGGAGTGCTCTAGGAGGCTGCTTCGATGCTATTATGAAGCCGCACCAGGTCAAACTCGAATGGCTTCCCTGAAGGAAAACAACGAACGCATGAAGACTGACCTTGACACCGTGATGGAGCTATACTGGTCCGCATTACCTTCAGTACAACCCTATGCGACTTTGCCTGACGTCTGACAGGTACCTGCAAACTAAGCCAAAAGAAGAAGTTGGCGATGCTCTTTCGGCTATACAATCCGGAGCGAATCCGAGAGAAGTCATGGAAGCTATCAAGAACCGCACGTCCGTCTCCAATGGAACTCCAAACCCGAGTACTGCTTCTGAAACCAACAAACCAAACGGGTCACCTACCCTCGATCATCAGTCTTCCGATTGCAGCAGTCATTCTAGTCGACAGTCTGTACAGAGCACTTCGCCTTCGCGCAGCGATGGCTCGCGAACGCCTCATGAGGTTGCGACGATTCCATCACCCACTAGACCCGCGAGCGGGCCTGGCACAGTGATGGAACTTTCCTTTCAGAGAACTATCGATAGCTTAAAGAGAGGAGCTGCGGCCTTCTTCATGTGCACGGGATGCATTTTCCACATCTATGACCAAGTAGAGGCCGAGAAGATGCTCGAAAACATTCGGCCTTACCTTGAAAACGCAGACAAGAGCTGGTCGGAGCTTGTATATCAAAGTTCGATTCCAAGACATCTGAAGCCTGCACTCTGCTCGCTCTGCATCATGGCTGCTGTGGGGTTGCTGTACACGAGGAATCCGATTTTAGCTCTGGGCTTCCAATCATCTGACGAAGACGGGTCCTTCGAATTTGTCGGCATCTTCTACGAGAGCGCTCGGCACCTTCTCGAATCAGTTATCGAGGTCAACGTCCTGGAGGCAACGAAGGTTTGCGCGGCCTTGTGCATCTTCAACACAATTGGCCATGCTACCGTTGCAATGGTCTATGCAGACATGGGCATCAACTTTGTACTCAGTCTCGGGCCCAGTCTCCAGTACCGCCCTAAATCCCTCGACGAGGATGCTTGGATCAAATACAAGCGGGTTGCAAGAACACTCGTGACATTGCGCAGCTGGCTCATTACTACACTTGGATACATCCACAAAGAAAATGCTGCGTTGCAGATAGACATTAACTGGCTTGTGGACGCTCGAGACCTCACTCCGAATGAGACTATCCAACAGGAGCTCAACCAGGTTTTCCAAATTGAGGCCAATCTTTTGCGCACCATCAACAGGCAAGTCACAAGTACCATTTCACCACATCATTGGAGTGCTAATGGGTTGCTAGCTTCAGGGATATTTCGCCCGTGCTGTTAAGCTCGACACGAAAAGACCTTGAGAGATGGCATGAGGGGCTACCAGGCTGGATGCATCTCAGCTCCCTGATTAACCCTACTGGATCTGTGGTGATACTGAGAAGAACAGTCTTTCTAGTGCACTTGTTCTATCTCTCAGCGACAATACTTTTGGCCCGTCTTGCGCACAGTCCGCAGAGACTACCATCTCCAGAAGGCATTGAATTGCTTCCTCGATATAATCTTGCAGAGGTGAGGACCGCTGCTGGCGACGGTGTTCATGCTGCACGCACGGCTGCACGCATTCTGCAGCTGCAAATGGATGAGCAGGCCATCTTTCAGCGGTGCTGGAACTGCGAGTACGATTCCTGAAGTTGTTCCTGCTGTGAGATTCCGCGCTGATCTCTGTGCAGATTCACCGCCTACATGTCTTGTCTCACACTCTTGCACAGTACTGCACAGATGCAGCTGCACAATTACCCGCAGCCCATGTGGCAGAAAGAACTAGGTTATGCCCGCTCTTGCCTCAGTGTCCTTGAGTATTGCTCCAAGGCCGACAAAGTCGCCGAAAACTTCGTTGAAGTGACCAGCATATTCTACAATAACCTCGCGACTCAGATCCAGAATACTAACGATATTTCCGATTACGATACTCCGGACAACTTCGACTATCTCTTCTCCGTTCCGGCGTTTTCGGATCCTCAACTCCAGCAGACATCTCAAGACCTACTCAGGCGCGTCAGCTGCCCATGGGATGTGCCCTCGAGCCTGCACGACGAAACCACGCTCAGAGCCGGGCTAGGCGCTCACGTCACGCTGCCTTTCAATAACAGCCCTGCGAGAGAGCAGCGGTCTTGGTCAGCGGTTGAGATGGCGTTGTCCGGCATACCTCCCGGGCAGTTTGTGGGGAGCTCCCAGCCGCATGGGTGGGATGTGTTCTTGAATCTCGATACTATGTGAGCATGGAACGGACCATGGAAGCTCAAAGTCAAAGAAAAGATGCAAGACGTAGTCCGATGCGGAAAGCAAACAGCCATTTCGGAACATCCTTACCTCAAATCTACCAAGAAGTCGTTTCGGTCTCAGCTACGGAGGTGCAGAGTCGAACAGGAGCTAAAGGACAATGTCAGCCACCGCTACCGGCTTATATCCGCAGACCAACGTCGGGGGTAACAGTGAACATTGATCGCACAAAGGGCCACTGTCATGAGTCTGCTCAAAAGATATCGCGACAGCCTTAGGGGTCGTGGTGAGGGCGAGATGCTCAGTGAAGATGAGCACAGAGGTGAACAGCTGGTTGGCGACGCACAGTGAAAGCCTAGAGATCATCGCAGCGATGGCACAGAATCAATACAAAGACTGCTACACTCTCAACCAATGGCATGGAAGTAGAGCATGTAGATGACACGTCTTCTCCGAGCGTAGCCATGAAGGCTCGCGCTCAATGACAAGTGGAAGAGGCAGAAGAAAATTGTGTTGGACTCGGACACCGAAGTATCTCAGTGCGACTGTTCAAAGCGCATCATGCCAAAAGACATCTGTGCTCGAAAGATTGAAGGTCACTAGCCTTCTAAAGCCCATCGATCTGAGCCCGGCCCTGGCAGATCGACCAATCCACCCACGCCAGTGGAATTGTCAACGCAAGACATGGCTTATTCGCGACAATATGTGCTCACACAGTGCGTGGTGTCCGACTCGATGCAGGCTACTACACCTGAACACGCCCATCAGTGTGGATGCAACCCATACTCGACCAAATCGCTCATACACTGGGCGCCGGTGCCGCAGTGCATGCTTCACCGAAGTGTGTGCTCACACACAGTATGGTCTCCGACCCGGGGTACAGCACTGCTATAGCTGTACACGTCCGTAAGCAATGGGCAAATGGCGGGAGCGTAAGCCCGTATGTGTGGTGTCTCCATGGTTGTGGGAGTTCATGTTGGCGGGCAGGGCTGGTTGGAAGAAGGGGAAGGCGAGGTGCGTGAGGTAACCACGTTCGCAGAGTACGGAATCGTGCACGGCCGTGTAGTTGCTAGGCAGCAGAGCGCCATGTCAGTGCGGTCGAGGGTGAAGTGAAAGCATAGTCAGTGCCGACGCATCAATATGCGGAGGCTTCTTACTTGTAGCCTTGTCGCCTCTATGCAGACTCATCGCAGCACGATGAGGTTAGGGACTGCAGCCTAGGTGAAGCAGGATTGTTAAGCCTCCGACAGAAGCTTCTGGACTGGAGGCACTCAAGCGTCTTGGGGGCGTCAACGATTACAACACCGATGATTCACTCTTTTCTAAGTTGAATACTCAATGAATCGAGGTTTCAGACTGGAGTTTTGTCGATGTAAGTCAGTAAAATTCTACGCATCCATGTGCCTTTCGCTGAGGACCTTATTCGTTGCAAGATTCCGCAAAGTCATCGTGACAAACCGGGCTCCTCCCAGGTCGCCCACACTCATCTTGCATCTTGAAAATATTCAGAATGTGAGCTTAATGGCGGATATAGGAGTCTGCAGAGCCTTCCAACACCTGAATACACCCTGCGCGATACCTTCACTTCCTCTTTTCCCTGGGGTCCTTGGGCAGCTTGAGCAACTCCACTCTACCCCAGCCCTCCACTTGACACAGGTGAACGTATTGACACCTCCCGGATTCGACATCTTGAAATGCGCAGCGATTTTGTTCTCACAACGCCATCTCGGCTATCCGCACTGGCGACGTCATCGTTTTAACTACCTAGGTAGAACTATTCAGATGTCCATGTCAATATCAGCAGATTAGTCTCTGAAGAAGAGTACTCGATGTAATCCCATGCATAATCGAGCGCCTCATCATGCGGCTTGGAGCGATGCTCGGGGTTGTAAGAGGGCCGCGGGCGAGGAGTGTAGCTGTACTTCGTGATGCTGGAGGCTTGTCGCGAGAACGAGGGTTGAGATCGATGGTACGGAAGGAAGGTGGGCGCTCGCATTTCAAGTAATAGGTGCCCTGAGGGGCGCAGAAGACGAGTCTGTGCTGTGCGCCTGTCGGCGGGGTCAAGTCGTTGGAGTGAAAGGGAGTGAAGGCTTGTTCCCTGACGGCAGTCTACTGCCTCCCGTGCTGTATCATGGTAGAGCTGAAGTTCATGGCAGTGGGCAGAGGAGATGATGAAGAGCGATCAGTACTTGCAGCTTTCATAAGCTCGTCTACTGTCGGGTTGGTACTCGCCATTTCCTTGAGAGTTTTTCCTGTGTTCGAGTCGAAGGCAAGGAAGCATATGAACAACTGAAGAGCGCCCGAGAGACATAGACTGAAAGCCACAAACCGTGCCCTCCCACAATCTAATTACACATATGGTACATGCAGACCGCAGCTCTGTTCGATTCCTCAGCGATGCCATTTTTCGTGGACTTGAGCCTATTTCTTTCCGCTGCTTCTCGCAAGACCCTTCAAGAATGAGTTCTTCACACCCTTCACACCCTTCAGCTCCTTGTTCCTGCTCTTGTTCGTCTCCAGATACGCCATATCCTGGCCACCAGAGTACTCACTCAAGGCGCCTGCCGTTCTCCTTACACCACCCTTCTTCTTCTTGCCCACAGTGCTGGCGTAGTTGCTGCTGAACGCATCACCTTGGATGTTCTCGACCTTGGCGTCCTCGTCCTTCGCGAGCAAGACGTCCATGAGCAGCTCGCGGCGATCCTGTGGCGTGTTGAAGGCGATGTTTTCGTGCTTCTCGATGCCCTCAAGGCGCGTGATGACTTTGAAGGCATAACCTTGATCGACGAGGAAGGCTTGTCGTTTTGAGGAGTAGAACATCTCATCTGTGTCTTTGGAGACGAGGGAGTAGAAGAAGGCGTTAAATCCTTCGTCGTTACGGCGCTTGGCACGCAGAATGCGGCCTAGGCGTTGTGCTTCCTGTCTGCGGGAACCGTAGTGCGAAGAGATCTGAATGAGACATGTTGCTTCGGGAAGGTCAAGACTTGTGTCGCCAATCTTGGAAAGGAAGATAGTGTTGACAAGTGGGTTGTGCTGGAAATTCTCGAGAATGCGGAGACGCTCGTTCTGTGGGGTGGCGCCGTAAATGTATGCTTTACCGAGCTTACGGGAGTACTTCTCCAGGGCGTAGACGTTGTCGGAGAATACAATGATCTTGTCTCCCCGCGACTCGTGATAGTCGATGAGGAATTGACACGCCTGGAACTTTCGAGGGTTCATGATCGAAAGCAGCGCCCGCTTCTGCAATGATGCTGGCTTGAGCCATTCCTGATAGAACTCAGGTGTCATCTGACACCAAACTTCAGCACACTGCACCCGAGCAATGTGACCTTGTTCTGAGAGCTCTTGCCAATTGGCTTCGTACAGCTTAGGCCCAACGAGGAAGTTGAGATCGTCAATCTTGTCATCTTCTCGCAGCAGTGTAGCGGTGAGCCCAAGCTTTGCGTGGGACGCAATCTGGTAGGTGACCTTCTTGAAGATGTTGGCAGGCACAACGTGCACCTCGTCAGCAATCAACAACCCCCACTCTCGTTCTCTGATGAAGTTCATGACCTTCTCGGCATCGTGTGATCGCTTCTGAACGGTACTGATCATGGAGTATGTGCTGATGATGATACCAGCATTCCGAGGAAAGACTGCTTTGTTCTCTGCTGTGAAGACAGCGATGTCTTCAGGGTTGATGTTTGACCATTTGATGAATTCGGCTCTCCATTGAACGACACTCATAGCACTAGTACAGAGCACGATGACCGACTTCTTGACACCGCATGCTGCTGTGATACCAACAAGCGTCTTACCTGCGCCACAGGGGAGGACGATGATACCTGACCGTGCTCGAGAATTTGAGAACATCTTACTCAGGGCCTTTTCCTGGTAGTAACGGATCTGGGCGTGGGGCTTCAGATCAATCTCGAGATTGGGATTTTTCATATCGTTGTTGAAGTCGTACTCTTCAGTCAGGGGAAGGCCTATCGCTCGGCAGCGCTTTACGACTCGTTCTCTTTCATCGCTCTTGATCTGGAATGAGTGCACCTGAGCTACTTCGTCGTCATCATCGTCCTCTCGCAATGTCGCAATCATGTCTGCAGGTGCTGGCTCTGCACCAGATGCTTGTACGATTTGGTTGGCTCCAGCAGCGAGCTTGGTACCGGGAATGGCCATTTGACCAATCTTCGGAGCAGCTTCTTTGATCAGACCTTCAGTCTGGTCTGCTCTGCACTCGGCAACGATGGGATCACGGAGAAGTTTGTTCAGAATGGTTGGGTCTTCGCTCTCGATGAATGAAAGCGTCTTCTTCAAGACAATTTTGGCTTTGCCGAAAGCCGAGGTGGACTTCTCGACGAACTGGATAAGCGAGTCTGACAAGGCGGTCTTCGAGTACCTGTCGAGCCTGTCGATGATCTCCTGACTTGAGTGGCCGACACTTACGGCAGCGAACAGACTGTGTGTGGTGAGTTGGTACTCGTGCATCTTCGAGACACGCGACTGGGGTTCAGCAATATTGATCAAGAAATCCTGGGCCTCATCGAAGAGGGGGTGGAAGGATTCGATGATGATGCCGCCTGTATCATTCACCCAGAGAGGGCGGTTCTGTTGGTCCGGCTTCAGAGGTGCGTGCGACTGATCAGATTTCCTGAATAGATGAGCAGCTGCATCTCTTGGTTGTGATGCCCGCGCCCGTTTCGTCATGGCCTTGACGTCAAACTGGTCCTTGAGAGTGTCGAACGTCTCCTGGTCACTCATGGGCCCAGTATCTCCATCATCGTACGCATCCTCGGCCTCGGCCTCAGCCGCCGTCTGCAGCTTGCGTTTGGGCGGCATGCTGGCGGACCGGCTGCGCGCTGTCGGCGCGTTGGAGCTCGGTATATACGCTATATACGGCGGGGCACACGAATACGGGCGACGAGGATTATGCGCGCAGGCGGGACCTGGGTGACGACGGTGATGCAGGCGAGGCAAGTGAGGACTGGAAATGAAGCGTGCTGGTGGCGGAGATGCCTGGGAATCTATCAAAGGGACTAATTGTTACGTCAGCGAGAGCCTTCCCATCACCACGTGGTGCAGTAGTGCAAGCCTCAACGCAATTCTTCAACGATGGCTCCTGCAGACGCTCGTATCGAGGTGTCGCTGCGTTCATTCCACAACTGCGGCTTGTAGTCGAGGGCTCGGGTGAGACGTCTGGCGCGTGGACATGTGAGCGTGTGAACGCTTGGCCGAACGGTGAGGCGGCGTTTGCCTTGTTTGCACACCGACGTCAATGGCCGGAGTGCTTGCTTCCCTCGATCAGCATCAATACGACACATGACACATACCACAATGTACACATGAAGCCGTGACATGAGTTCCAATGGGCGCGTCCGACTCCAAACTCACCTTCAAGCAGGGCATCTTCCGCCTGTCGGAGCCCAAGCAAATCCCCGCCGACGATGAATACTGGACCGGCTTCTGGGAGCTGCCCGAGAGCACAGAGGATGTCTTTTCGCTCTTCTCGCCCGCTGACATTCGGCGCACGCGCGACAACAACCTCGCCAACCTCGAGACGCTGATCCTCGCCGTGACGTCGCGCCTCGTTGTCCTACGCAACCACCCCTCCTTCCCCGACCCCGAGCTTGCGCCCGAACGCGATGCGCTCAACTGCATACGCGTCCTCACGCGGCTGCTGCCCTTCGTGTACGAGGCCGACCACCTGGAGTCATGGGAGGACACCTTCTTCTGGGCAGAGCGCCGGAAGCGCAGTCGGCGGAGCCAGTTGCTGAAGAGCGAGGTCATCTTCGATGAGTCTGACCCGGACCCAACGCCAACCGAGGCGGAGCCTGAGTTCACAAAGGCCAAGCCGCTCGCAGAAGAGATCGTCGACACGCTGATCGACCTGTTGTTCTTCTCAGAGTTCACCCTGCCCAAGGTCCCAGCCGGCAAGGGCAAGGTCTCATACGCGATATGGCAGAGTGGCGTGGGCTGCAATACACCCGTGGCCTCGACGAAGGAGTTCGAGAGCAACCGCACAGAAATACTGAGGCTGCTGCTCGCCTTCGCCAGCAAGTCTATGTACATGTCGGCTGGTATGTTCGGTTCCTGACTGAACAGTGCAAGGAAATGCTGACACACCACAGCTATCTTACCGGTGAAGGGCGTCAGAGCAATCACATACATGGCTACATGTCCGGAGAAGCAGGTTGTCCTGTCAGTACTTTGTTCGATGCTGAACACAGTACGTCCCGTGCACCACCTTCACTCACCTTATACTAATCTTGGCAGACACTGAAATACAACCCCGCGACATGGCGCGTACCCTACGACCACGTCGTGTTCAAGGACCAACGCCAGATTCTCGTTACATACTGCTTACAACTGCTTCTGGTGCTGATACTGTACCCCATACCCGAGGCTGGCAATGGCCCTGCGCCGAAGAACTTCTTCAGGCATTTCCTCGGGCGTTTGCACCGACCGCAAGATTTCCAGTTCCTTGTGGATGGCATGACAAGGGTCCTGAACCAGCCGGTTAGTCGGCGCTCGTACGACGTTTCGGGTCAAAGCTAACAGATCACAGCTCCAAGCGAACACATCGTACCTGCCCGGCAGCCACAAGTCGCTGACATGGGCACCGGAAATGATCATGCTGTTCTGGGAAGCCTTGCAGTGCAACAAGCGCTTCCGCTCTTTCATCGTCGATACAGACAGGGCCCATGACTTTGTGGTGCTGTTGCTGTACTACGCGATCGATCAGCGCAATGATCCTTCAAAGCAGGGTCTTGTGCGCATGTGCGTCTTCGTACTGCAGACTTTGAGCGTCGAGCCTCAATTCGGCAAGAGCTTGAACAAGGTCTTTGAGGGTCAAGAGTCACTCCCTCCGAGTATTAGAATACCGAACTTCCACGGTACCTATGCCGACTATGTCATCACAGTAAGTTTGATCGATGCGTACGTTGACATCAGCTAACAAGCCCAGTCCATCTACACGCTGCTCACAACCAGCAAGGGCAAGCTGGAGCCCATATACCCGGCCCTGCTTGCCATCCTGAACAACATAGCTGCCTATGTGCAAAACCTCGGACGCGCACCGAGCTCGAAACTGCTCCAGCTCTTCGCGTCGATGTCTTCGCCCAGCTTCTTGTTGGCTAATGACAACAATCACACTCTTCTCCACTCCCTGCTCGAAGCTATCAATGCAATGGTTGAGCATCAGTATGAGCGTGAGTACCAACGAGAATGAAATCATGCACGGAAATTGACCATTCACAGATAACCCTAATCTGGTGTATGTTATCACAAGGTCGAGAAAGAAGTTCCAGGCATTACGAGACTTTACACTCGAGAGCGGACAAGAAGAGATAGAGCGCCAGAACCAGCTGCGCAAAGAAGGCGATGGTGCAGAGCTATCAAGGCAGACGTCCATTGATAGTCTGAGAAGTCCCACAGCCGCACGCACGCCGTCGTTGGGTAACGTTCCCGAAGAGAACAGCGCCTTTGCTATCGGCAGCGACGACGATGAGGATTCCGATGCAGAGGAAGCGAGCCCACCGCAGCAATCAAGGTTGCCAGTACAATCAGCGCCATCGGGCGGCTCACGTGGTGCATCGCGAAGCGCGTCGATAGCCTCCTCGATAGATGAGTCTGTGCCTCTACAACTACGAGGCATGTCTGAGAAAGCGCGAGGTAAGATGCCAGTTGGGCAACCCACGTTTTCGCGCCAGAACAGCACCACTAGCTTGGCCAGCTTCAGCGCGACTCCTAACCTGGGCGCGAACGAATTCTTCACGCCGTCGGTTACATGGGTAAATTGACCTTCCACAGCATCTGACATAGAAAAAGCTAACATATCACAGCTCGAGTCCTGGCTTAGCGAGCTGCCCCTACACACGACTCTCATGCTCATCCAAACTCTAAGCCCACTGCTCGATTCCAGCACCGACACAACAAATGCCCTGAACACCATCAAATCTACTACCATCCCTGGCATCGAGCCCTTGCCAATCCGCGTACACCTTTTTGAGTGGTCTACCCTATCTCTGGGCTGGTACGAGTCCCTGCTCTGGGGTTTCGTATTCGCAAGCGAAATGGTAGTCGCCAAGGGCACAGCAGGCGTGTGGAACAATACCAGCATCCGCCTGTTTAGGGTGCAACAGGGCGAGAGCCAGACGCCAAGTCTGTTGGCACCGCGAGGAGCCGTAGATGCTGTCGGAAGCAATCTGGTGCAGAGGATTGGCAGTCTGAACCTGGGACGTGCGGTGCCGGGAGGTACTGCCCCGGCGCCAGCAGGGAGAGGCGTGGGGAGCGGCGGCACCCAGACAGGCGTCAGAGACGTGTAGTAGGCTATCGTTTGCAGGCATATCTCCACGGTGGACGGCAGGAGCAGGAGGGAGATACTCACGGGAAGTAACGACAGTTCGGCCTCGCCTACTGAGGTGCCTCGAAGTCACTCGGTATCTTTAGGCTGCACACGCTGATTGGTGTTCCTGGACCAGGTCTCGCTTCCTGCACTCGACATGGCAACATCTTTGTCGATCGTTGGACCCTGAGTGGCGGTGCATAGCCACAGTGTGGCGACAGCCCTGCAGAAGTTTGAACGTCAAACCGGCACTTAACATAGCGCAACGAATCAGCATCCACGAAATAACTAAATATACAATCTAGACCCTATTTTCTGTCGGTACCGGAGCGAGTGAACGCGTATACTCCATGCATGCCTGACGTACTCCAGCAGGTCCCTACTGTATCAGGCAATCCCGTACCTTTTCGAGCACTTTCTTCTAACTCCCCTGGGTCTCGAGCATACATGGCTTGGAAAACCGCACATGCGCAGCTGCAGCATAAACCGAAGACCCTCTCGCGCTCTTCTGGGTCTGTTTCTTTGGTTCTGGGACACGCTATGTGACCCTTTTTCGGTGCTTCATATTGCCCATTGCTTCGGTACTCTTGTCCGTGCATGACAACCACACACCATGGCTCGCACCATGCAGACCATCCAGGAGGATATTGACGCCATCGTACCGTATAGCATGCACGTCTCGTCTCGCTACCTGGACCTCACCAAGCAAAAGCTGGAGCTTACACGGCTACCAAAAGAAAACGAGACCTTGAAGCAAGACGAGCAATGGGCGCTGGGTACGCCGAAGAGCGTGCTCGAGCCATTGCTAGACCATTGGTACGTATCCCGTCCCCTATTCCCACGGACAGCACCAACCAAGCAACAAGTTCTCAAGCTAACATCTCACAGGCTAGAAACATACGATTGGCGCGCCCAAGAATCCACCTTCAACACCACACTCCCCCAATTCCGCACCCTCATCACTCTCCCCTCTCGCGGAGCTACAAATGATCGCAAACCAATCCGCACGCACTTCGTCCACGCCCGCTCTTCCGCCCCTTCCGCTATTCCACTTCTATACATCCACTCCTGGCCCGGCTCCTTCATCGAAATCCAGCGCTTGATTCCTCACCTCATCGCACCACAGGACACCCCAGCACAAGACGCCCACGCTCAGGCCTTCCACTTCGTGTGCCCCAGCATCCCCGGCTTTGGCTTCAGCGACGCCAGCGAAGAAGCGGATTTCGGCGTCGCCGGGGCGGCAGATGTGTTCGGCGCGCTGATGCAGCGGCTCGGGTACGAGACGTACGTTGTGTGTGCAGGGGGGTGGGGGTTTGAAGTCGCGCGCGCTTTGGCGATGAAGGAGCCGAGGAGGTGCAGGGGCGTGTTTACGTGGAATCCTGTGTTTCGGGCGCCGACGCTGAGAGAGGAGCCGGTGGCGTGGGGGAAGTGGGTGGTTGCGAGGGCGACGGGGGCGAGGTGGCCAAGGCTTGGTTTTGGGTATACGCCTGCTGAGATCGATCGGGCTGCCGATATGAAAGAGAAGGGGAAAGAGGGGAGGCCGCTGGGACCGGTGATGCACCAGCTGTTCTCGATGCGTCCGCACACGCTGGCGTTTTCGCTGTGCGATTCGCCCGTGGGATTGCTGGCGGTGTTGCTGGATCTTGTTGCCACGCAGGGCCCTGCGTCCTCGCTGGCTGTGAGACCAAGGAGTCCGTTCCTGGATCCGGGGGAGCTGGAGATGCAGGACCGCGAGTACGAGGCCGCGGGTCATGAGCGCGTGAGGTCTGACGACACAGTGAAGGCGTCTCAGAACGGAGGCGCCGGGGCGGTGGAGTCGACACCGGCTGAAAGGCGGGCGTGGACGCCGACGGATATCTTGAACTGGACTATGATGTAAGTCATATCCCCTTTTGTGTCTTCGCGTGTTGTCGTTTGCTGATGGTACGTAGGATGTGGCTTCCAGGCGCTGAGGCTGGACTTCGCTGGCTACGACGAGCGCATATTGAAACCTCGAGTGCTCCGCACTCATTCTGCACTGTCCCGTTGGGTATCAGCAGCTTTCGCACCCATGGTGCTTCAACACCGGTGATGTGGGGAGCATCATCATGGCCAATTACGTGGGTCAAGAGGCATCAGGAGGTCAATGAAAGGCCAGCGTGGGAAGCTCCTGTCCTGCTGGCGAAGGATATAAGGGAATGCTTTGGTCGACTGCTGGACGGTCAAATGGGGCGATGTCCTGAATTGATGGTGTGAGATACTTTCTCGTTTTACATATTTAGAGGGATCTGCGGAAAGTTTGGGTACATATGGGCTATCTGGGTACTTTAATGACACAATGAACAGTTCTACGACACAGCGATGGAATCACCCTGAATCTACGTTTGAAACAAAGGTATGTCTTGTTCTGGGAATGTACTTGGTCGAGGGAAAGGAGAGCAGGTGTTGACATATGACCTTACAAGGGGGTTTCTTGGCTACCCTGATGAAATTGAGTGGTTTTCGAGGCAGTACTGCAGACAAGCCAAACCTCGATTCGAGTGACAGTGGCGGTGGGGGAACAACGGCTCGGATCGCCGATGATCTGGATGGAACGTGCTTGCAGCTCCAGCCACAGAAAGGCAGGCCGTGACGTCCGTTTGGGACCCAACGAACATCTAATTTTCACGCGACTCAACTCCTCTTCTCTCATAACACAACAGCAGCAACCACTGTGACCTGCTCTTTTCCTCACCTGCTATTGACCTAGTGTACGTCCATTGCCCTCATAACAACGTCCATCAACAGCTTCTTGGCTGCCCGCAATCCGCGAAAAATCCGCACATCGACTCACATTTGTGCCCAACAGCAATTGCACCGCAAACTCCACGCCACACCGGCACTCGACACCGTCAAGCTGGCAGACTTACTCTCCACGCTTTCTACTACTGCATAGGCTGTGACAGCCCGCAGACGAATCTTCACCGCCCCAACCCGACCTTCTATGCGTCAAGAGGACCTGGTACGCTTTCTGTCCAAGCCTGCGAAGTGAGTTCATTCTCCAGCGCGCGAACCCAACTCCTGCTCCCAAGTTGAGCCTTCACATCCACCAGCATACTGACTCTGCGCAGGCCTAGATAACACCCGCTACTCCCACGTCCACCACCACCACCACCTTTTCCAACCACCTGAGCAGATCCCTCGTCTGCTGGACCCGATACTTTCACAGGGTATCGGAATCTAGTCGGTCGAGGCGCAACGACTGACACCATTCCGCGGCGCAAAGCCTCGTATCTTCCCCCCAACTCCCGTCCTCCCTAACGTCCTCTACGGTCGTTCCCCGCATCACACGCCTGCTGCTGGCACCAGCCAGCCTCTTCGAACCCAGTCCCTCGTGGGCCTTCTCTCCTCAGCCAAGCACCGCATTGCTTGTCTGGGTAGCAGACAGTGCTTCACTGCTCGTCAGTTAGCCGTCCTCCTCACGAACCTACACGCACTCGCTCCGCGCTACTGTCCCGCCAACGAATACTCCGCGCGCTCCGACGCCCGATAGCCAAGAGATGGTCGCTACTGAGATCCCCAAGCACTACACCGCGTCGCCGTCTTCGCACATTGGCACGCCCTCTTTGACTATCAACAAGGAAGCCACCATCGACCTCGACTCGTCCAACTCCTTCGAGGGTCCCGAGAAGCTCCTGGAAGTATGGTTCAGCTCGTCTGCCACCGACCTGCCTGGTCAGGCCGGCCCATTGGGCCTCAAGAAGGTGTCTGCTGAGGTCTGGAAGGAGATGCTCGACCTCGTCAACTGCAAGGTCCTGTCCGTCATTGAGTCGGAGCACGTCGATGCTTACCTGCTCTCCGAGTCGAGCATGTTCGTCTTCCCCCACAAGGTCGTGCTGAAGACCTGTGGTACCACTACCCTCCTCTGGGGTCTCACTCGTCTTCTCGAGATCGCTGCTGTCGACGCGGGCTTTCCTTACGTCCAACCTGCGCCCGGCACTGGCCTTGCAGCTACCGCCACGCCCTACCGCGTCTTTTACAGCAGGAAGAACTTCCTCCACCCCGAGGCTCAGCAGGGTCCCCATCGCAGCTGGCGCGACGAAGTCCGCTTCTTGGACCAGCGCTTCGAGGGCGGCAGTGCCTACATGATCGGCAAAATGAACGGCGAGCACTGGTACCTCTACATCACGGGTCCCGACACCACCTTGACTCCGCCTCCCAGCCCCGATTCTGAGGAGCGCCCTGAGACGGAGACCAAGTATGTGAAGCTCCCTGAGCGCATGCTGCCTGAGATGAATACCGACGAAGAGGAAGACGAGACTCTGGAGATACTCATGACTGACCTCGATGAGAAGAACGCGCGTCAGTTCTATCTCGAGGACGCGAGTGCGGTCGCGGAAGGTCGCTATGTTCAGAGGGCTCGTGAGGCCCGCAAGAACGCCATCCAGTCTCTTGGTTCCATCCCTGAGGGTGAGTGCGAGAGCCTCGGCGGCTCGACTGTTCTCAACTCGACTGCCACCACCCACATTTCCGACGAGAGCTTCGATGTCTTCGAGCAAACCTCGTCTGACCACTCTGGCTTCAACTCTGACGAGGAGCTTACCTTCCCTGAAGAATTGACCACCGAGGGCCACACTCTCGGTACCGTTGTCTCCGAGCACTGCGGTCTGGCCGACGTCTATCCCACCTCGAAGTACCCTGATGCCCGCATCGACGCCTACCTCTTCACCCCCTGCGGCTTCTCCGCCAACGGCGTTGTTCCCGCCCCCGGCGGCGCGCCCAACGGTTCCAAGAAGGGCTCTGATGCCACCCACTACTTCACTGTGCACGTCACGCCTGAGCCGCACTGCTCGTACGCTTCGTTCGAGACCAATGTCCCTGCACGCCAGAGTGGTCGCGAGACTGCAGATGTTATCGAGCATGTCATTGGCATCTTCAAGCCGGGCCGCTTCAGCATCACGCTGTTCGAGGCTAAGCCCAGCCCTGATGAGCTGCCTGGCAAGAACGTTGAGAAGAGCAAGCGCGTTGAGAACATTCCTGGTTACCGCCGCGTTGATCGCATCGTGCATGATCTCGAGGGCTATGATCTGGTGTTCAGGTACTACGAGCGCGATGACTGGAAGGGTGGTAAGCCCAGGCTTGGCGAGATCTTCTAGATCCATGTCGACGACTGGTCGGGCTTGCGGTTGGGTCGACGTGGGTAGCTTGTGGACACTCCCTTGACAACTTCTCAGTATATCTTGCTTTAGTATGTCTATGCAGCTTTGTACCGACTGTCTCTACTTGAGCTTTCCTGTCAATACAATCTGTTTCTTTTAGAAATTTCTGTCAACATCTCGCACAATTTGATGACTCGCTCTCTTGTTCAGTCGTCACGAAAGAAGCTGTCACCTTGATGAGGAAGTCGCGCTCGAGCCATGTTTTTCTGTTGCATCGTTCGCTCCTGCCCTTCTGGTGTACGAATCGACTCACAACGAATGTACCTGCTGTCTCAGACACTGCAACAAGATCTACACAGCCAATCTGAGCGCCTTCTTCAACAATGCAACCTGGATTCAGACCAGCTCGCGCATACTTCCACTGCATACTCCGTTACCGCCATCCCAGAGTGCGAACGAAGTCACATAAACGCACATGCATATTCCAACGTCGCGACTGCATCTTCACGCCGGATCACAGCGCGGTCTTTGTTGTCCAATCGCTGTCTGGATTCGACGAACAGCCTACTATTGACGTCCCGCGTTTGTTTGCACGCGCGGTCCCGGGCAACAGCTCACCGCTATGAATACATATGACTATGCCACACGCACGGGATACCGCCAGCCTCAAGGGCAATACAAGAAGCACCACAAGCAACGGCATTCCTCTATCCACACTAGTCAACCACGTAACGCCCTGAGCTGAGCTCCCATGCATTGTCATAGACACCGCATTGGGCGCACCTATGGTCGCCCGCTAACGACCACCTCAACTCTACGTCACTGCGATACTCGCCACCTTCAGCCCGCACGCCCAACACCAGCCCCTTCGCTCAACTTCGCTAGACTCCCCTTCCACGGAGGTCAGACAAGCAGTCCTCACTCACTTGTTACCCCGCATTTGAGGTCACTTAGGCCTCAGATGGGCGGACAGGTCCTAGCGCCGAGCTCAGGATGTGAGAGCTGGCGCTTCAATCCAGGTGAGAGAACAATGCTATAGCAATATCAGCACAGGCTAACAGCAGAGGGAGATATAAAGGCAGTATCTACTTAGAGCCTACTACTTCTCTATCTGCAATCCTCTACTACCTTGTTACAACCTACACAACCTACACAACCACGCATCTATCAAGATGTCTCGGCCTACTAGAGTCACAAAGCACCACTCTGCTCGTGGAGCCCAGCGTCCTCAAGGAGCTCTCAGCTATAAGAACCTCTTCCGCCAAAACCTTCGAGATGATCACGGCCGAGACATGAGCCCAGCTACCTTCGAACATGTTTTCGGGGAGCGACCAAGCCCTATGCCAGAGGTTAGTGACAGATACGTTCAAGATGCAATGTTTCTCAAGGGAAAGGAAACGGACACTCCACAGCTCTTGCGTCAGAATCAACCCCAGCACCAGCAAGCCCTGCAGCAACGAGGGCTGCAGGAGCGAGCCCAGCGAGCCCAACAAGATCGACACCAGCCAGCACCCCAGATAGACGCCCAGCAGCACGCCGTAAGTCCTTGCCGCAGGAGTTCGAATAATCACTAACACACATCACAGCAAGTTCAGCTCACCTACTTCCCTACCAATGCTAATCGCACTGGAGAGTGGATTCACGGGTACAGGGTTGATGCTTGGGAGGTCCCTGACCAGGCTTTAGACCAGGTGTTCACCGCAGATTGGCATGCTCTACCTGAGGATGAGCAAGCTCAGTGGCGCTCTCTGCACCACTTTCTCTTGCAAAGGAAGGCAGACATGCAGCGATAGTAATCTCTGCAGATCTTGAGCATCTTCTAGAGGCATATGATCTTGATGTTTTGGGTTTCAGGACGCTTTCTCTGCTGCAAGCAACGGTTTAGCAGAGTTTCCTACTTTTATGCAATGCCCTACCTACTTAGGGTTTCTAAATACATAAGAGATATAAGCTTTTCTGACTTTACTTTTCTTGTAGTAGCCTCTGTAATTACCTCGTCTAAGCGCAGTAGGTTTCTCGCTCTGCTTGACAACTGTGGCCGCCAATGCAGTCACACAAGAGGAAAGGGCACTCATGTCTTAGCATCGTAAAGGGCTAGTGCTTTCACTGCGACCAAGCTAAAGTTCGAAACAAAGTGCGAGATCTAGCTTCATTACTGTCAGCTCACACAGAATGCTATTTAGCAGAATCAATATGCTTGTGTCCGAGCAACGCAATGGCAGCGAGTTAACAATCATACTAATGTAACGAAGTTGGCTCAAGACAGGGGGCTCCAACTTCGGTTCATATCATATTCACAAGAGAACAATCACAGATGCTTGTTTCGTGCAAGCTCCATAACGTCAAGCCAAACAGGCGATCGTTTGATTCTATGTGGAGTCCACCCAGGAAGGTCTTGGGTTCGCGGCCTAGAACGTTGTCTAGAGATTCGATTCGACCTTCCAATCACCGAACGGCGGAGGAGACGACCCGTTCGGTACAAGTATGGGTCTGGAGAACACAGTCCATGCTTGCTATGTTGTGCAAACTGCAAAGACTGTTAAAGGGGAGCATCGCAATGGTCGAGTGACCAAGATCATGACATATTTCGTTCACACCAATGTCAACTTCCTACTGGCGCCGAAAGATTAAAGACATCTGCCAGAACAATTTCTCCGCATCCAGATTGAAAAGCCGGAGCACATCGCACCAATGGCAATATCTCTCCGCATCCATCCAGCTCGTATCTCGGCAAACCTCCTTTCCACCACCTTGCCCTTTATGCACTAGTATGAAACAGCCCTACCGGCTACATACTGCCGCTGAAACGTTCTCGAAGTGCGCATTGGCGAAGTGATTCCACGCACTGGCGATGTTCTGCTCTTTAGCCGGTTATTACATCAACTCTCGCCCAGATAAATCAAGCCTCACAGCCAAACAGCCACCGGAAGCTTCACGTAAAGTGCCAAGCGTCCTTCCCCACAAACTCCATATTGCGCCGCCAGCCCTATTCCGTGCATACGTAGCGCCGCGTCGGCGAATTGAGCGACTCCTTGCCAACTCATTGCCAAAAACAAATGAACCTGGGGGGTTCGTGTAAGGCGAGAGTGATGATCAGGTCGAAACAGCTCGTATAGGACAGACATCCGTTCAAGCCTGTGGGTCGCGCGACGAGGGTCCTTTAACCATGCTGTGAGTATAAAGGAGTCTCTCGCTGTAGCTTTGGGGAAGTATCAACGATCACTGTCACTCTTTCCACCGATATCCAACCACCGACACAATGAAGTTCTCGCTCACCACTATCCTTCTCTTCAGCGCGGCGGGCTCGCTCGCCGCCCCCGTCTCCGACGTTAACACCAATGTCGAGGAGCTGTTCACCCGCCAGGCAGCGCAGAGCATCGACGCCGCCATGAAGAAGAAGGGCAGGAAGTACTTCGGAACATGCTCTGACCCCGGGCGATTCAACAGCGGCAAGAACGGCGCCATCATCAAGGCGAACTTTGGCCAGATCACGCCGGAGAACAGGTACGTTGGCTCCAACAGTCTTGCAGCTGAGCGGGAACTACAATGATACGTCGAACAGAGCTAATTGTACGTGAAGCATGAAATGGGACGCCACCGAGTCGTCGCGCGGAAAGTTCAACTTCGGCACCGCCGACCAGACTGTCAACTTCGCGACCACCAACGGCAAGCTGATCCGCGGACACACCACCGTGTGGCACTCTCAGCTGCCGTCGTGGGTGTCGTCCATCACCGACAAGGCGACGCTCACGACTGTGATGCAGAACCACATCAACGGCTTGATGGGCCGCTGGAAGGGCAAGATCTACGCCTGGGACGTCATCAACGAGATGTTCGAGGAGAACGGCTCGTTCCGCTCGTCCGTCTTCTACAACGTGCTTGGTCAGGACTTCGTCAGGATCGCGTTCGAGGCTGCCCGCAAGGCGGACCCGAATGCCAAGTTGTACATCAACGACTACAGTGAGTATTCCTGTTGTGACAGGACAGCGACATCTGGCTAACAAGCTTTAGACCTCGACTCCGCGACCTACGCGAAGACCCAGGCCATGATCAAGAACGTCAAGGCCTGGCGCGCGGCTGGTGTGCCTATTGATGGTATCGGTTCGCAGGCTCACTTGCAGTCCGGCCAGGGTGCGCAGGCACCCGCTGCTCTCGCTGCTCTGTGCGCTGCTGCCTCTGAGTGTGCCGTTACTGAGCTTGATATCCAGAATGCGCAGCAGTCGGACTGGACCAACGTTGTCAAGGGTTGCTTGGCCCAGAAGAACTGCGTTGGTATCACCGTCTGGGGTGTTCGTGACAGCGACTCCTGGAGGCCCCAGGGTAACCCTCTGCTGTTCGATTCGAACTACAACGCTAAGACGGCTTACAACACCGTTCTTGCAGCTCTCCAGTAGACTGCTACATTCTCTTGTACATAGCTTTCGGTTCGGACGACGGCGATGCCGGTGTGGCTGTTGGTCAGCACTTGCAGCGTGGACATGGGATTCGCTTCTTATTCATACTTCAATTCAGCAGTTGTCGACCAGGGAGTCGCAGCTATGCTGTTGTCAGCACTCAGTCTATCTTCTCTGCCCGTCCCGTGATCTCCTTCTCTTCCTGTGCACTCTTTGCAGCCTTGATGATTGACAAGCCAGCAGTCTCGCTCGCGCCATCATCAGCTTGCCTTGTCCAGAACAGATCAGCCGCCATGATGCGGACACTCTTTCGCCGTTGAATCTCTGCAACGCCGAGTAGTGATGGCTTTTCGGCCTTAGCCTCGAGATCGTCCAATATGTGTTTACGCTTTGCGTAACGCTCGGCCCTCTCCTTCCTGGTCTGCTCTGATCCGAGTTTGGCTAGTGAGAATCTTACGCCAGCCCTGAAAGCCATGAAAATGTGTTCAGAGATCAGGATGGTGATAGGGAGACTCGCCCACAGACTCAAGCCCATACGTTCGCCAAGAAACTTCTGTGACCCGAATAGGTGTACGATAGCAGCGCTGGATAAGCTGCCAAGCCATGTCAAGGCTTCTAAACTTGAAATCCAGGGACCGAGTCCGTCGCTGCGGGTAGGTGCGGGTCGCTGGTACTCGACGGAGATTTTGAGAAAGTCGGACCGAAGTTCGAACCAGTTGTTGATGAAGAAGCCGATAGGCACAAGAGGCCAAACGGGACTGAACAAAGCCAGATACCCAAATTGTATGACCATCTCAGCGATATCGTCCTGAACGTTGTACTCGGGCCTCAGCGCTTGCTTCCTCGCTCTGCGAAGAAACTTGGCCTCTCCCGGGTCGTCAGGCGCAATTTGTTGGCCAGATCCTCCACGCTGATGCACCCTGCTTGCCTGTCGGTCTCGCCACCACTGCTTAAACTGTGTCTTGAACCAAGGAAGTGCAAGTTCTTCGACAGCGCCGGAGACTTGTCCAGTCAAGGTGAGAGCAATAACTTCGTTGCGCAGCCTATCCGGATCGGCCGTGAAGTTTATCTTTCTTCGCTCTTGGCTTCCGAGAACAGTGTCGATGCAGTGTTGCAGCAAAGGTATGACTCGACTGCCGAATGGAACGTACAGGAACGCGGTGATGAAGATTGGGAGGTAGTTGGTGATCGAGTTGAGGACGAAGATCTTCTGCGTCAAGGACATCTCGTGGTGATCGGCGGTTCGGTGATTCTCGTACTCGGTCATCTTGTCGGCTGCGTCTTCCAAAAAGCTCGTCGCGTATGGTAGAAATACACCAAGCAAGACCGTTGGGAGGTACTCCTGCCTCAAGTCAGCCGTAATCACGCCACTCCGTTCGATAAACTCACCAGATAGAACTTGTACGGTCCGTCGTATGCTTCGCTGATGAAGGTCTCGATGGCAAAGACAATGGCTATCAACGCGCCGAGGAAGACGGTGCTAACCAGTACAAAGGGGACGACCAGTAGCTGTCGAATAACGCGCTTCCACCTCGGAAAGTGCTGGCGAGTTCTACCCGCTGCATCGACAACAATGGACTCGTGTTGGAATTGTGGACGGTTAGCTTTCAGGTTTCCTACCCCTCGCACCTCCCAACGTATCGCCAAGTCCTGTTCTTTGATCTTCCAGTACTCCAGGAAGACAGTACACCACACGCCTATCATTAATGCGAAGAGCAGCGAATATTGAGTTAGGAACGCCCATGCGAAAACGCCAACGATGCATGGGAAAGCCAAGAAGTGGAAGTAGGTCTGGAGGAACGCAAAATAGAAAGCAACTTTGGGTCCCCAAAGATCGCGTATGCGGTCGAGATCGGTGATGTCGAGAAAGAACTTCTTGCTCAGGTGCGTAAGCAATTGATTGTTGACCGGCTGGTTGTGTAGGGGGAAGATCGAAGACACATTCTCCCATTGACCGAACCCTGGAGTGATGCCTGCTCCTCCAAGCTCCTTGCGCCAATTGACCAGGTGGAAGACCGACAGTAGATCCTCAGCCTCGAACTTGGCTGCGACAACACTCGATGCTGTCCCGCCGGGATGTTGTTTGGTGATGCCATAGAGCCAATCCTTCACTCTGCGTCTCATTAGTGGCCATCTAACGAACCAGTGCCGCAAACATACCTTGACTTGTACACAGTGTTGCCAAGCAGCTCTCGAGAAACTTGTACGAACACCAGGAGTGATTGATCGTAGCCATGTCGGACTTCCGTGTTCAATCCAGCAGAGTGCAAGTCTTTGATGAGCATGGTAAATTCAGTGACGGCAGTCTCATGCTCTAGATTTTATCAGCATGCGCTCGGCTAGATTTTGAGCTCACACGTACCTACACTGCCGAAGTCGTAGACCACGACATACTTGTCGTTGTAGGTGACATTGGCAAGCTCTTGATCATCACCCAGTGTTGTGTCAGCTCTTCTCAGCTGCATGTTCAGATTGCTTGGTTCTAGATCTCAAGGGAGCCACTACCAAAGAGTGCGGGATGAGGCTCTAAGAAATCACGAATCAGCCCTGTGGCTGGTGACTTTATAGGTTTCAGGGATGCGTCGTCATTGTGGCTATTTTCGGCCAAGACGGTGAATGTGGAGATGGGCAAGCTCCAGCAGAGGCTGAGGATTGGTGGCTCAGGCGTGGGTCCGACGCACCGTCAGCGTTTGATTGCCGACAGATCCGCGAAGGGTCCACGAACGCCAACTGGACGAGCGAGAATGACAGTTGGGCATGGTTGCTGGGGTATTGCTGGCCATCGCTATGAGGGTGTTCAGACAAGCAGAGTCGTTCCAGATTGGCGGAACGATACTTGTGGAAGCAGAACAGTCATGACGCCTTCGTGTCGCGCGTGCGCACGTGCCATCAATGGAAATGGGGCAGCCGAGCGTCCAGCGCGTCGCTCCTCCCTCTATCTGACGCGTCAACATCAGCAAACAACCTCAATCCCTTTGTGGCCCTCTTTCTGGTTGAATATCGATCGACGAACACGACGCACGTTGTGTATGGGCCATGTGTTACCTGAACAAAGGCGCGCATTGCGAGATATACACAGCAAGCCACGCGCACACAGTTTGTCGATCGACCTACACTGCGAACAGATCTGGTAGCAAACAAGCAAACAAGCAAAGCTGAATTCCCTTCGACCATGTCGCACAGAGAGATTACCGTATCTTTGAGCACCTCTATGCCCAAAGGCTATGGGTTCTTGCCCAAGGGCATCCGGTATAAGACATTGCACTGTCGCAAGCTTACTCACGATGCAGGCAAAACACTCTACATCGTTGTAGACGCTAAGAAGCAACAGCTTGGCTTGCGAGTGCCCAACTTCATTCTTCACCAAGTACATAGACGAGCAAAAGAGACCCTACTCGCCAGACGTGCTACAGTTGAGAAGCGCGATGCAGCATCCATCGATGCTGCCGCTGCCGATCTCAAGGAGCAGTTCCATAAGATGCCGGAGAAAGAGAAGGTGCTTGTGCTCAAGCATGGATTCAGGAAGCACTCGGGGCGTGTTGGCAGAACTGGTACAATTCCGCTGCCCCGCAAAGTCTTGCTGGCGGTGATCGCACACGTACGACACCGACATACGAAGTACGATAGTCTGTTGGCACACGGTATGGAGAGACTCATTGCAAGGAAGGCTGTCAACTCGAAGATTGAGAGTATTATGCGAGACTGGGGCTACGTTCAAGGTAGGAATCGATGTAGAGCAATTTAAGATTAGATGCTGAATTGTGCCCATAGATTTGTCCTGGTACTTTAAAGATGAGCAGTCAGGCTCAAGTGAGGACAGTGAAGAGGAATGGCCTGAGGACTGCGGGCCGCCCACCGGTCAAGTGCTCCTGACCTCTCGCTGAATATGCCCAATTCCCAATTCACGGCTCCGGCGGTTCATGCGAGTCCATGTCCGAACTGGGGTCGCAAGCTGGTGTGGCTTCAAGTCGATCGCCGCTAATCCCGTAAACTCCGTTCACGCAAAAAGACCCTGACCACTCACAGCGGTCCGCTGCTGCAAGCCACTGATATGGATTGGTCGAACCTCATTCAGGCCTTCAACGCTAGACTTCTATCAGCTCGCGGTCAATAAGAAGACACAACGACACCACCACAAGAACGGAGCTACGATGTCCATACCAACGGCGATCGGTGCTTTCAAGGCGCCGATATCTGAGAACCACCTTCAATGAGCTCTCGGTCTTGACTATAAGAGCATCGAAAATTTCTAGCTTCATATACCTTCACCATCCCCCAATTTCTACATGTTTTCACCATCATATACACAACCATCAGAACAATGCCATCCATGATCAAGACCATCGCGATAGTTGGTGTCACTGGCACGATAGGCACTTACATCACACAGGCGCTGTTAGCGAAGAAGCGCTTCAGTATTACGGCAATCTCTCGTCCCGACTCCAAGGCAGAGTTCCCACAGGAGGTCAAAGTCGCCCGAGTAGACTACGATGACCACAACTCCATCATTGAGGGCCTGAGAGGCCACGACGCTCTTATCATAACGACTTCCGTATGGGCCCCGCGGGATACGTCTGCGAAGCTCATCAGAGCAGCAGCCGCTGCTGGTATCCCTTGGATTCTGCCAAATGAATTTGGCATGTTCAACACCGAAGAAGCCGCGAACGAAACGATCGGCCTTGGCAAGAAGGAGGATCGGGACCTGATCGAGTCTTTGGGTGTCTCATCCTGGATCGGCATCAGCTGTGGCTTCTGGTATGAGCACTCGCTCTCGTCTCTCAACGGCGAGCTGTACGGAATCGACATCAAGAACCGCAAAGCCACGTTCTTTGACGACGGTACTCAACGACTGAACACGTCCACGTGGCAACAAGTCGGTCGTGCAGTTGCTGCGCTGCTATCCCTTCCGGTCGAACAGCAAGATGCACCGACTACGATCGACATGTCTCGCAACAGCATGGTGTACGTTTCGTCCTTTGCAGTCAACCAGAGAGAGATGTTCGAGTCTGCCAAGCGAGTAACTGGCACGAGCGATGAAGACTGGGGCATCAAATTTGAACCAGCAAAGCAGCGCTACAAGGACGCATGTGAGGCCCTCAAAAAGGGTGATCGTATTGCGTTTGGAAGGAAGTTGTATACTCGATACTTCTACGAAGATGCAGGCTTGTTCGAGAAGCTGCACGGTCTGGATAACGAGAGACTGGGTTTGCCGAAGGAGGATCTGGACGAGGCCACAAAGGCAGCTCTGGAGTTGGCGCAAAGTGGATATTGGGCAAATTACGGGCAACACTGATCAGGCGCTCAATGAATGCGAACATAGTGGGCTTGTTACAGCTCAGCGATCAGAATTCATGCTTGCAATCCAGACGTCATTGTCTTTGCCAGGTACCCTAGCAGTCTCCGTATAATGATACGCATGAACGGCACGTGGTCACAACGCAACGCAAACCACCATCATTGAGCCCAACTATCGTAAGGAATCATTAGGAGACGTTTTGCACTTGGCAAATTCGTCTAAGAAGGCAATATGAATGCCAAGTGTAAGCGGGCTCCTTGGTTAAGCGCCGCTTATGTGAGACGTACACAGACTGCACGCTCCCTTCGTGGAGGTATAAGACCGTATAAGATCCTGCGATGACCGCGAGTCTTACCACCATTGCGACTTACTCGAAAGAGAAAGATTACGCTACCGAACCTCACTATGTCGCAACCATACGTACACCCCTTCTACCGGATCTGGTTCACCACCGTCGACCCGATTGTCCTCGTCTTCACAGCGTTAGCCTGCATCTTTTCTTCGGACACCATACTCGAAACAGTGGTCCCTCGCGAAGTCGATCCTTCCAATCCTGTGTCCAACGGAGGACTACTTCACCAGGCAGTCGCGCTGTACGCCTTCTGTGACATCATCCACGGAGTGCTATTGCGTGTTTTGCCTGACCCTAGGGTGTGGAAAACCGTCCAGGCAGCGACTCTCGGCGTCGACATCTCGCTTCTCGCTACGCTTTATAACCTGCTCAGACTGCAGGGACGAACCGACGTGAGCACTTCTTATTGCGAGGAAGAAATCGGAAAAAAAAAATCGCCAAACTGATCTGTCTCAGAGCCTACCATCCAGCTGTAGAGCATGAGTCGAAGCTCGAGATGTTGGTGAACTCTTCAGCCGTAGAAGGCAGCGTATACGGCGGTAGTATTAGCTCTGATTGATTCCCAATTGCAGGTTCGTTGAAGCTTCACTCTTCGAGCTCATTGTTGACCGTCGCCAGCTCCAAGCAGTTTCCGGTTGCTCGTCTGTAGTTACCGTCTGCATCTTTCATTGCAAGATATCAGAATCGGAGGACTAGTGGTATGCTTCGTGGTTGAAATGCTGAACTAGAAGTCAAGTGCTGATGTTCTGATGCTGCACAGGATACTAGCTAGAAGTTGCATTGTTTGACGAGTGTGTTGGTTCACGATTCAAACCCATTGGGATAGAGTTACCAACTATCGCGCTGAGGGGCGGATGAAGCAATACTGTGCTCTTTCAGGTCTATGCTGGATTAGAACCTACCAACATGAACAGTACTTTTTGATTGGTCACAACCCAGCTCACGCGTGCGTCAATCATCCCATCCCCCATTTTTAACCGTATCTCGTGTTGCTTCGACTCCAATGACTGCATCTGCATCTTTGAGTAAAGTCAAGTGCCAGCCGTGCAGAGAGCCCATGCACTGTTCGACATGGTAACCGTCGAACTCAGAACCGTACTCGATATTCTCAGATCTCCACCGGAAGACCAACTGTCGTGCCCGGAGTGGGTTTACGGAAACAGGTCGCCATTCCCCTGTCGTTTTGGGGTAGTTCCCTCGAATTTGATGCCTCGGGACTTCGGCCTGCTTGAGGATCCAACCAACCTGCCTGCAGAAACTGCTGTTACCTTTGTAATGGAGCCTTGTCCTAGAGC
The DNA here is from genome assembly GCA_030271015.1 of Didymella glomerata. Taxonomy (NCBI): domain Eukaryota; kingdom Fungi; phylum Ascomycota; class Dothideomycetes; order Pleosporales; family Didymellaceae; genus Didymella; species Didymella glomerata. Next base: position 298,012 of record JAJOHN010000016.1, read on the forward strand.
GAATGCGATCTGGAGCAATAACTATCTCTAAGCGATCAAGAGGCAGGTCTCGAAGAACCCATGGTGATCCCGGCATACTCGATAAGCCCTGCAAACCCTGAAGCCGACGACAGTCAAAGTCCAGCTCCGCAAGACTGAGCCCTATCTGTACCCCTGCCATGAAAAGGCTTCGCGATAGTGTTACAGTGGCAGTGTTCAGATCGCAGAGGCGACGCGGCCTGCTTAAAGAGATGTCATTTCCGTAGACCTTTGACCACTCAATCTCCTCTGCATCCATATACTTTCTGCGTAAGCTGATGAGCTCAACTCCAGCTTCAGCGTAAACAGTCTTGGAAGCGAGCAGAAGACCAGAAAACGTTCGGACTGCATCGGTCAGTGAAATTGCCACCTCCTTGTACAGCATCAGTCGAAGCTCAAAGATGTTGATGAACCTCTCTGCTGCACTCGGCTCGTGAGATGGCTCTGTAATATGCCATTCTCCAAGTAGCGATTCGAACGCGGAGATTTCTGCATCCTGAGCCTTACGGTTTCTAATATGCTTTTTGACCTTCTTGCGTAACGCAGTTGGTCTTGTGTGGGGTTTCGACAACCCTACAAACGTCTTGGGGTCCATTGTCGGCCAGCTGGGGTGAAAAGTTTGAGGAGATTCCATGTTGAGTGGTTGATGATATATGGGAAAAGTCGGATGAGTCGGGAGACTTCTGATTAAGTACGATTGTTGTTCTGATCAGAGAGACATTGGTGAATAGACAGTGAAAGTACATGCATTGGCTAAGCATGCAAATGTAAGACATTCGCCTCACAAAGTAAGGGGGCGAACAACCTCAGCGCCTTGTCGCTGCCCAGTGTCGTACGACTTCCTGTACGACACCGTCAACAACGGTACTCATATCGTATCTCTCGAAATTTCTGCTCATTGCTTTAGCCTTCTTCTTGTACGAGCCCTTCGAGAGAACTTTCTCGACACCTTTACGAATGTTCTCTGGACCTGGTGATCTGCCTCCGATATTCATACCTACACCGGACCATTCGATGATCGCGTTCGTGACTGCTTTATCTTGGCCTTCGCCGCTCACGACAACAGGAATGCCTTGCTCGAGAGCTTGTATGATTGCGCCATAACCGCCATTGTTGACAAGGACATCGATCTAAGTTATGTCAGGACTGATTGCAACGTGATAGTTCTTAGCTCACTAGTGGTAATAGAAGATAATACGGCACGAACTTGGCCACTCGCGCATTTTGCGGGACGACCAAGTCCAGGACATCACTTGGCTCCACAGCGACAGTAGTCGCAACAACGAGAATATCATCTCTGCCCTTCAGAGCTTCCAACGTAGGCAGCACCAGGTCACTCAGATCTGTCTCGACCGTGCCTTGGCTTACGGCGACAATCTTCTTGCCTTGCTGCTTTGCGTCCGAAATGTCGCTCCACCAGCTTGGCAGGTCAGCGCGCTCCACTGCCGACCTTTGAGGCTTCTTGAATCCGCCGAAGTAGTGAACTGTTGGCCGAATGTCGCTGCGGGGAAACTCGAACTCAGGCACTCCGAGAGATAGTATACGATCAGTAACAGAATGCATCGAATCCATCAGGTAACGATCGGTATTCGCTCCCAGCTCTTCCAGCGCTCGCCAATACCAGTTGCTCAGCGTGAAGGTCATGTGATCATTGCGCTGATCTTGGTTCGCTTGATGATGGATAGCCTTTGCACCAGGGCCGTCATGTGGCGCTTTTCCCATATAGAATGGGAAGCTGTCATTCGAATTCATTGTCAATGGGTGGCAGTTGACGGCAATGCTTGCATCCGGTTTGACTCCAGACGCACCAAGCAGGATTGGGTGATGACCGATGACCGGCGTATCGAAAAGTGAGATCAAGGGGGCCCGTGTGCCGTGTTCAGTGCGAAAGGCTCGGAAGATTTGCTGCAAGGTTTTGTGTGCTGGCTTCATGCTCCCCATGAGGGCAATCTTCATGATGTATAGTTCGCGCTCTAATCCCGTTTTCGATTCATAGATGCTGTATTCCTCTGCGGTCATTTTGTCCTCGCCACCAACCAACGGATAGTAGGTAATCCGAGGATGCAGGTTTGTGACATCTTTCTCGAATATGCGACCAGTGACAAAGACGACCGGGTAGCCGAGCTCGGCGAGCACGATGGCTATTTTGGCGATCTTCTCGAAATGCGACCAGTGCGTAAAGGCTGAGACGACTATCGGTATATCTGAACGAGCGGGCAAGGGATCGAAAAGTAACTGTCTGAGGTCTAAATGGAGGGATTCCGGTGCATAAACCTGCAATGTCAGCAGAACAACAAGTGGCACTGCGGCCCAGAGAAGAAGTCGTCGAGGAAATGCCATTGTAAGATTCAGCGAACGATCGAGGATAGCTTCGTGATCGTAGTGCGGACAACGTTCCCTTAAGTACTGATCACATGTCTTCCAGGATCAGGTCGCCCTGCTCGCATTGCGCTCACCATGCGCAGAGTGACGGTTGCGCAATTGACAGAGCGGTCGTAGTGCTGACGACGATCTCATCGGGGGCTCGATCTGACTGCGACGGCATTGGTCAGCAGTTGGCGATAAACAAAGGCAAGCATGGTAAATTATGCAGTCAGATTCAATCAGTCATGAGGCGAGTCTGCGCGTGTTGGCTAAAGGCAGGTCCGTGGGAAGCTCGCACCTGCACACGCGACGCGGACACGCTAGCTAGCCCATGACGTCACCACAACAGTCCAGACGCGGCTTCCTCAGTCCTCCGACCTCGCCTTAAGGTTCGTCGTGTTGTTGCAAATGCATCGCAGAACTTAGACACTCGCTCTCGCACAGCTTCACCGTATGATGGTGGACAGCATCATAGTCGTGAGGCCCACGGTGCACAGGACCCTTGGTTTGCCCCGTGACCGCAGTGGCAGTGTCCAAAACGCGTGATTCACTCACAATGACACAGCGCAGTCGAAATGACCCAACGACGGCGTTCACTGTATGATCCTGTCCGTGTAGACTCACCAGCTTTTCACCCTGTTTCGGAGTGGTCTAGCTGCGTATGATCGAGCAAACAATCTACGATCTTGTGTCACCTACAAAACTAGCATCAGCAATACTCAGATGTAACAACCTGCGCATCGACTGTTAATCTCATGTCTCTGGCTGCTTCCGACACTGCAACTGCTCTTGAGATGCCATCCCTCACGACACCAGTGCCCCCGAATTCGCTTCCGCGCTCACCTCAAAACTGCGGTTCCATATATGGGCACCCTATCTGTTCTCAGCCTCGAAGTCCGCTTCTGGGCCTCCCTGCGGAGCTGCGGCTGCTAATCTGCAGCCATATGACGCTCCTGCCTTCGACAACTGATTGGAATGGCGCCTTCTTCTCGTGCCGCCAACTCCATCAGGACATGTTAGATCAGCTGAATCCCAACAATATCACATACAACTTCCTCTACGTTCGATCTGGGGCGGCCCACCCGGTCTTTGGCTGGATTCGCAGCCTGATCTGTACTATTGAGCTTGAGAAGGGCTGGTGCACTACCCGCATCGACTTGAAGCAGCTGTACGCGCTGCAACTCGACGAACTCCAGCTCCTCCTTACAGGGGAACCGCGCGAATGCCGCTACCCTGGCATCCAGACACCGTACAGAGACTTGACCACGTTAGGTCCGCCCATGCTCGCTACTCCCAGTGGTCAATTGCAACCTGTCGGCGCCGACATCAACGTGGTCATCAACTGCAAGAAGATCACCCTTACTCTCGAGCAGCTGGCCAGCGTTGATTATGCTCGTGACAAGCAAACCACATATGAAGTAGCTATCAAGGGCACAAACAAGATGTACCTCTTCACCGTCATCCAGAACAGGGATGGCCAGCAGGTCGAGCGATCGTACACATTCGACACACGCTTCGAGACGTCAACACCACTACCTCCCTACGAGGCGTGGGACGAAGAAGATTCGAAGGAGCATACAGACAAAACTTGCTTGGACTGCGACTGCGATAACGAAATGGACCAACTTCAGAAGACTCTATGCGTTGTTCTATGAACAGTATGGCAAGCTTCGGTAAAGACAGACACTGTCGAATGCAGGAATATGTATGTACAGATCTCCATCGATAACAACATGTATGGATACCCAAAGATGACGAATTGACTCAACGATCGACGTCTTCACCCTATCTTCATCCCTATGCCACTACCCTCAAATTCCATTGCCAACTCACGCACACACTTTCTACTTGGTCTGCACATATATCTCACTGCTACCGCTAGACTGATACCCCTCTGTAGCAAGAATCTGATAATAGTGCGTACCCAAGCGCATACCCTGCGCCGCCCACGCATTGAAGTGAGTCTGCATATTAACACTGCCGGAGGACCTCTTCTGCTGTCGAACGCTCCAGTACTGCTGAAAGGTGCGGGTGCCATCAATCGAGGGTTGGTTAGTGCGGGTGGAGACAGCAATGTCGTAGGTGCCGCCGTCAGTGTAGACGGTGCCCTTGCGCTGGGCGTTGGAGGACGGGTTGTACGTGCCGAAGTTCTCGACGACGTAATATTCGACGAGGGGGTTGCGGGTCCAGCCGTACACGGCGAGGTAGCCGTTGCCTTGGGGCGAGAAGGAGCCACCGTAGTTGATGGTGCTGGTGGAGATTAGCGACCAAGATGCGTGTAGATGCAGATGCTGTGGATCCGAGGATCCGAGGATCATAGATACTTACCGACCGGTTCCAGGGTTCCATCCCTTGCCACCCACGAAGTTGCCCGTGTTGCGCCAGTTCACGGAGTACTTGCTGCCCTCGCCCATGGTGTACTGAGCGTAGCCTCCGCCGTCGGACCACCAGGAGTAGAAGTAGCCGTTGTGGGTACCCTCAGAGTTGGCGGTGACCTGTCGCTTCTCGAGAGCGGTGACATTGGCATCTTCACGCTCAACGAGGACGTTGTCGCCGTATGGAGCGGCGAAGACACCAACGGCAGCGGAGCAGGCAAGCAGGAGCGAAGTGAAAGAGACCATTGTTGCTATCGAAGATGATGTTCTGACTTCGGTGTGTTGCAAGTCTTGAGCATTTCGATGTTGATATACACGACGCCTAGAAATAGTTGAGCCTGAATACTTGGATGAATGTGTAACAAGAAGACCTCGATTCCATGGCTCGGCGAGGTATGCTATCAGGTGTTCTGTAAGAATAGATTAACTGGTGTGACCATAGCTATGCTAAGAAGGAAGTCGGATGTCGCTGTCTCGGTTGATTTACTGATGCCCAGACTCACTGCAGCCGGTGGCCCCAGAATACGCATCTTTACCCCACAAATGCCTATCAACAAACCTGGACGTAGGGCGGAGGCCAAGGAAAGCTTCGGCAACTTGCCGAGGTCGACCACATACCGGGCCAAGACATACTATAATATAGCATCTTACTTCCTTGGCGGCCCATTCATCAGCCTCCGCCCGATCTCATGAACGCGATCCGCCACTCGCTTGCACCCTGTACCTTGCAAGATCGTCCCGGGATTCGAAGACTTCTGCTCTGTAACCACCGGCGATACTAGTGACTGCACCAAACCTCATCTTCAACTCCGAGATTGAGACGCCACGATATCCGTCAGAGTTGAGCCTGAGCTGAATAGCTTGATCGACTTTGGTCCAACCGTAGTAGCCCAGTCGGTCCCTGTCCGGTCTTACTGTGGGTGTCAAGTCGTATCTGCGCAATATGTTGGCCTCGTTGCCGCGTTGCCGCCAGGATCCCTTTTCTAGGGGCGAGCTAACCGCTGATTTGACGAATTCGGACACGAGAAGAGGGTGCTACTCTTTGGCAAGATGGGGACGCGCTTTGGAGAGGCTATGTGGACGGTCAAGCTGCGAACGGGCCGTCTTGGACTGCGACTCGGTCCAGAACGCAAGCTGGGATGTGATGCTTCTAGAGATCTTTGTATCCCTCTGGTGGCGATGTGGCACATAAGCTGAGCTTCAGTTCGAAGATTGTGGACTGAGGTCTACTCGGGCTGTCCGTGGGGCTGTCTCAGACTTGGCTCATGAATCAAGCGGTCGCCGCCGTGTGCATCACAGAATCTCGACCAGATTTGTGGTTAACCTGGTTCTTTATCCAGGAACTTGCCAACAGCGGGCTCAAGATCCAGCAATCTGCAGGTAGATGTGTGCAGTACTTCGATGGTGGTGCCATCCAAGAGTGGAGTGAGTATCGTCAGCCTTTGTTACTTCGACAAGTGCACTGTAAGATTCGTGATCCCACGTAGACAAGAAGGAAAAGGAAGCCGATGTATGATGTTCGTGGGGTGTCATCATGCCAGGCTAGCGTCGTCGAAGATTTTGCTTTTTTTGAAACATCATGTCCCGCTGTATTGGAAGGCATGTGTGAGTGCGCTTTGGGCGCATAGCTCTCCACGCGGATGACTTTGGCTTCAGGTGTGCCATAGTAGCGAATGATTCAGCGTGTTGAGAAGGATGAAGGGCCCCGAGTGCCAGGTTGAGCACATCAACGAAGTCATAGTGGCACTGAAGATTGCGGGCATGTAGATACGACCTGAAGCCTGATGCTAACTCGTTCGCCCTCTATAAGTCTTATCCCTAACATGGCCTTGCCAGGCCCAGCCAGGGACAACGTGCTGTTGCTATGCTCTTCGACAGCCCCCCCCCCCCCTCACGGCTCCTGTAGCCTGCCCAGGCAGATCGCAGAGCAAGAGTTCATGAGCAAGCGAGCACATTGAAGCATGCTTTGCTTCGTTCCAAGACGTATCTTTACCACAGGAGCATAAATCCGCTCGGCATGCGCCACCATGTTAACGCCATGAGCTTACCATGTACAGCTTGTACAGAGACCCGAACGGTCTCCGCCACTTAGAGAGATGACTATCACCGTGAGGTGTCCCTACACGTTCCTCTTATGCCGATAGTTCAAGCCGCACATCTCCCAAGGGCTGCGAGCTTTCCAATTATGTATTTCGTAGCTTGGGATGCAGAAAACAGTTGGTCGGACGTTGATTCGGATCTCGCGTACACCAGTCGGCGGTATAGAGTGGCGAAGATCAGACTCGATTCCGGCAGCGCAATATGCTTTGTCGGTCATAAAGTCTAGAATACGCCGTATGTGTAGCTCCATATTGATCATGAATTGCTGTCGCGTATGTACACTTGAAGAATTCGAGAAGCACTGATCTCGCAGCAGGTTGAAGGTCAGGCTCCGAACGTGGGGAGCCAGGCCTTGGAGAAAATCTCCTCTGTGCGATATGTGCCGGGACACAGCAAGTTGTATATGTCCTGTAAGTGACCAAAGACCCTGAGGTTCTGGACATCCTTGAATGCTCTGGGTTTCGAAATTGTCCTGGACAGACTCCTGTCGATCCATGACGTATGCAGCGATATTCCGTGAAGGCGGCCAACGGGATTGTTAAGATCGCGAAGTAGATCGTTGACTTGTAGTACGACACGTCGTACAATCTCGTGGTCAAGCTCATCTCTGATGCAATGACAAGTCAGACGTAAGGGATGAGGTCCAGGGACATGTTCGTACCTCCGAACCGCTGCATGAGCAGGGTCAAGGTTACTATATAGGTCTAATGAGTCGCTGTTTTTGACCCAGAACAGACTACCGTGCCCAGGCTCTTGAAATGTACATCTACTAGCAGCCAAGATGATGTCCGTATAAATTTTGACGCGGAGTTCGGCTGGTAGACCTAGGAAATCGGATGGCTGGGTGGGCTTGGTAGAGAGTTTGAAGATGTTGATGACTCGATCCAAATATCGTAACATGATCCTTCTCTTGTAGCTCATGGGAAGTTGCAATCGTGGCTCAAGGACTTATGACTGACCTAGAGTGCAGTCTTCGTGGCTGATGTCGCTTATATAGTTGAAGGGGATAAGGGCTCATGAAAATGGAAAATGGAAAATGGCATCCCCGCATGCCTGGGCCCTCGGCCCGCTGCAACGAGCAACACGACAAGTCCAACTGCTCATTCCTGGGAACGTGTTCTCGCACAATATTGAAAACGTCACCTCTGAACATCCAGACGATCCTATAGTCGTTGACCATATCGTCAGAGATCCGGGTCATGCGCACCCTTCGATGTCGAGGAACACTCGAGAATCCCACTCGAGTCTCGACCAGAATCAAACAAATTCAGCGATGTACCATCAACAAAGTCAGCTCGCTACTGGTGGGCAGAGTCTTCGGGCCTTCTGCTGCGAGTAATCTGCTCAAAATAGCTTTTGGGAGATACCTTCCGCACCGAAAGTGAGCTTGTAGTGACTTAGATCAAGTTTATTGGTACCTTCGTGCGAAAAAGGGCGATACATGTGTGCACCGTGGCGGTTGTGAGTGAGGCTTCACCCCTGAGCGCAGCGTAGGCGACCCTGCCGAATGAATTGATACCACTTTCGGCGACCTTGACCAAGACGCAGTCTTCTCGAATATCACGACCAAAGCAAGAATGGTTTGCGTTGCTGTGCATCTGCTTCGATCGATGGTGAGGGCCGGAAGAGCCGCGAAGGGTCGTAAAAACTGACGATGTCCATCCAATAAGCCACGGGGGCAAGTACTGACACCCACAACCATGACGGCCCACAGTACTCCTCTTCGAGTCGCGGAGTCTCTATATATTTGACATTGAGTCGTTCAACTCGCCATAAGAGGTCAAAGACTATCGACTCACGCCATAGGTACGTAGCGTACTCGCCACGAATACGTTGTATGCGCATGCAGAAGCCAGACAGCGCGGGAAGACGGTCCGATCGTTTAGTGAGTCTCAGGGTCGAGTACTGTTCCACTATGCGTTGGAATCAAAACGCGTAATTTGCGCACTCTTGCATCCTCGACACATCTTGCCAAGGGCGAGTATGATGGTAACTTCGACTCTGGTTTGTGTAGCTTGAGAAGCCAATCGATAGATTCCGCAGAGCTTCTTCGAAGACCAGATGTGGTAGCCACAATTTGTCGACCGCTTCCTGTTGTGAGCATTGGGCAATCAGATTCTCCGCCATCTGCTTGCGGCGCCCAACAGCATCTCTATGTTCATCTTTACTGACTAGAATGGCTTGATAGAAAGTCCCAGTTGAACCTTGTTGGCCGCCAAATCCGCAGCACTCGGAAGTGCTTAGCTCTCGACATTTTCGCATATCTGATTCAGAAAAGCGCAAAACCTGTCTAGAAAGCAGTCGCTCCTGGAAAGCTGCACCCCGGCTCATGAGAGAAACGCGGTCGTGCAATGATGACGAGTAAGAAAGCGAGCGTTGTGCCGTCTTGAAAGGTCTCCGGTAAAGTATTCTGTGGAATTCCGGCTTTCCTGTGATCGAGCGTTGACCTATGATCCGCAGGGGTTGCATGAGCTGTCACGCACGATTGCCTGCTACCTCAGCAGTGCGAAAGCGCTACACAGGCGCTCTCGAAGCCAGCCCTAGGCTCGAGGAGACGTACATTGAATACGCCGTGATCGTCCGTTTGGATCAAAAGCACTCATTTGGGCAGGTAGATCTTTGGAGGCCCTATCCATGCGTTGTGCAGTCTATCGCATTCGTTCAGACGCGCCCACGTCCAGTTCAATGACTTGGCAGACAGTGGATCCGCACTTGTTGTGGATCGAGGTAGTATTGCTTCCCAAGCTGGTGATGAGTTGCACGCTGTAAAGCTCGAGCTCCAACTTCGGTCGATCGTCATAAAAATACGTCTCCAAAGTCAGGACCTCAGCACGGCCGTTGTGTTGGTCATGACATCAGAAGATGGTTGTTCTGGCAAGACGCTGGAAGTGCTTCTGGTCCAGCGTCTGTCCACCTTGTCGAAAGCCCTCGAGGATGACCAGTCATGACTCGCAGTGGTTGACGAACGCTGAGTGGCTCAGAACAGCTGATGTAACCTCGAACGTCAGGCGAGGATCGTGTTGATTGCGATATTCTCAATGGTTGCATACCGCACGCCTCTTCATTGGGGCACGGCAGGCCAGTGACTTGCGGCCGCTTACGGGTTGGTGTCATCGTAGGGCAGAGACGTGTTCGTGGCCTGCGAGCTGAGGTCCGCAGGCATTGAGAAAAGTGGGGCGTCAGCCGCACTCGCCCTCTCCGTGAGAGCTGATGACAGCGTCTCAAGCACTGGTGCAGCGGTTCTGGAGACAGGTAGTCGTTGCAACGATGACATGAGATGACACGGATGTTCGTGTGGCGTGTGGGAGTGATGGTTCAGCCCCCCAAGCGAAGAACTAGGAAGAAGGACCGACATGCATAATCGCAACTTCCTTCATCACATCGCAAACAGAGGAACAGGTGCAAGAGCGATACATTGGTCAGTAGCTGTGTTCGTCTGATGTGCCAGCCAGCCAGTTCGTCGATGGATCAAAGAGTCAGCGTGATTTGAGTAACTCATCATGTGCTATCTTTAGATCAATGCAAGAAAGTGAATCCTGAGGGATGGGTGTTGAGGTCGAGTTCAAATGTGCTGCGGCAAAGGCCCAATCTAAAGCACAAGATCATAAGTGCAAATGGTTGTTCACATTCCACATACCGAAACGTACGTAGATAAACCCTTCATCGTCTCTTGAAGGGAGGAACGCCGCGAAAGTGCACAAGAATGGCATCAATAAAGTGTGGATGCATTCGTCTGTTCTGTCCATACTCGTACAACTATGCAACTCTACTCCTGCTTCTCCTCCAATCGCTGTATGTTCGCCAACGCCTCTCTTACAGCCTTGACCGCTTCCCTGGCTTGTATCCTCTCAATCGCGCCCTCATCAACCACCATCTTCCCCTGCTCCTTACTCCTGGCGATCAATCTGACCAGATCCTCCGTAGCTTTCAGCGTCCGTCTCCCCTCTTCTCGAACCGTACCTTGCCAGCTCTCTCTTGCGCCTTCCCAAAGCTTCTGCATGCGGCGCAGCGAGAAAGTCAGACCAAGGGCTGCCACGGCGCTAGCTTCGAACACGGAGCAACTGGACGAGACGTAGAGCAGTGCTGATAGTGCGCTGGAAATGGAAGTTGTAGACATAGTCTGGAGGATGAGGCGCTGAGCGAGCGCCTGCAGTGGTGGAACGTTTGCGCTGATGACTTCCTGGCGCGCGGTTGCTATATTCTCAGACCACGGCTGCGCTTTTCTGACCTCGGTGGAGAGGCCAGTGGGCTGATTGTCGAGTGTTGGCGCCGTTTCTGTTGTGGTCACCGGGATCTCCTTTTGTGCAGGGACCCGTTGTAGGTCTTCAGGGAATCCGGCCTGTGCCATTCTGCCAGCAAGGAAGATGCTGCTTTTCTCCGCGCTGATCAGCCAGCGACGCTCGATGATCTCTTGCGAAAGCATGGTCACGTCGTCGACGCGCCAGAAGAGCTTCCACCATGACAGCTTGTGCCAGTTGCGTGCTGAAAAGGCTTCATCGAGTTCGTCGCGGAGCTCGGTGTGGCTCCTCTCAGCCCACAAGTCCAAGGCACTTGTGATGGCCGTTGTAGCCTCTCGGTCCGTAGGTATCGATGCGAGGAGAGCGAGACGCGCTGTGTCTTCCTTTAGCAGTTTTGCTTCCACATCGTCTGCGATGGAGGCCACAAGGGTTCTCATCGCAGACTTGATGGGTTCGGCAGTCTGTAGATCGGCCGTGAGCCATTGTGACAGTGCAGGCAGTCCGCTCCTGAACCAGCCACGCTCGAAGATCTGGGAGTTCGCCACAGATTCGCGGAAGCTCGCGAGCGCTTGAGTCCCAATGTCAACATTGACCACAGCGCTCTCAGCTTGCGCGTCTGTATGCGCCTCTTTCTGCGGTGCCGGTAGGTCTACAGCAACCTTGATCATGCTGCGCGTATCCTCGGCGCTATCCGAGCTGAACCTGCCAAAAGCCAGCGCGCTGTCGAGTCCTTCGCCAAGGACCAATGTCTTGTGCACTGGATACGGTACTGGCGTTCCTCGCGCAGAGGTGGCTTGCAGCTTCGGCACTAATACCGACTCCCCTGAGCTCTCCGTCGAAGCCGTGGTCAGCACGTTCGCTGTGTTGACGTTGAGCGTCGAAACCAGGATCTCGATGTTATGCGCTCGCAGGACCCTCGAGGGCGCGTAGAGGATTTTGTACAGTGGCGTCGGTCGGTGTGCACCGTATTCGTCTCCGAATCTTTACTCTGTCAGCATCTCTGAGTACCATGCCGCCGTGGTGATGCGCTCACTTCAATAGCACCGCTCTCTCGTTTCCGCCTCCAGCATTCTCGAGCTCTTGCTCCCAGGCCTCTTCATTGCCTAGCGGATCTGCGATGAGCAGGCGCGCAAGCCGCTGAGCGCTAATTTGGCTGTTGAGACCAAGGACTGTAGTTTTCATCAGCTATGCTCCTCTTGGTCGAGAAGACGAAACCCACTTGCAACCCTCGTGACAGCATCTTGCGCTGCAAGCCCACTGAGAGCCAATTGCAGCCGACTTATGTTGACGTATGTCTCTGCAGCGCCACTGAGCGCCGACAGAGCATTGTAAAGCTCCTGGTTCCGTGGTGGAATGTTGGGGCGCAAGTTTATGGCTGTGGGCGAAACATGTGTTGATGCGAAGCGCCGGAGGTACAACGAGCGTGGTGTTGCATGGCTGCAGCGAAGGACGGCAGGAAAGCGCTCAATTGCTCGTCCTTTGGTCAGCGACGTCAATCGCGGCGCAAAAGCCACCCATGGAGGCATCGGGCTGAGAGATGTGCATTGCTATGTGGAAGAGGCGCAATACTGAAGTTCATGCGGTGGATCGCCGGGCCGCTGAAGCTTGGGCCTCGCGCGGACGTCACCCACCTAAGATGAGTAGGCAACACGGCACAGGTACTTTGCAAAGAGCCAGATGATTGACGATGTGACCATTTGCCGGTAGCCAGACTACCGTGACCACCGATGAATGCGAGTAATGATATATTTTCAATGGAAGGCCAGCTCACCCAGAGCACGGCGCTTGGCTAGCAAATTACTACCGTTCATCGTAAAGTCATTTCCTTCAGGCCTCGCCGCTGGTGCGCCCAACGCCAGCATGGTATGTAGAGGAACACTAGTATCCACACCACATCGAACAAAGAGGACCAGCGAACCTAGCTCATTCGCTCAGCCTCAGAAGGCTCTTTGGCACCTAGCCTCTCCTCGATCCAGAAGACCTATGGCTGTCAGTGAATGGAAGAGGTTTACCTCTGATCGCTACAGTGTGACTTACATGCTGATTCTTCGTGCAACGCGGCCGAGCTCCTTGTCGTTCTCGGCCTCCTTGGTAGCCTTCTCGAGAGCCTGCTCTCTGTGTACCTCCTGGGACTTGCGAACTTCCTCGTGACTGGGCGGCAGACGCTCGTTCTGCAGATCAACCTTGCGGGCATCCTCGAAACTGTGGATAGCCTGCTTGATACCTTCCGCACCAAGCATGAGTGTACCCGCCGGCAGGCGACCTCCAGACGCTGTCTTCAACTCAGTGACACGCTCAGACTCTTCACGCAGCACTTGGAATACGCGAGAGAGGCGACCGATAGCCAAGATCTTGTTCTTGATGGCGCGGCGCTTGAACTCTGTCGAATCGGGGTCGAGATTGGCGAGCGGCTGTGGAGAAGATGGCCCAGAAGCCAGCGAGCTGGGTGTCTCCTCTTCGAGCTCCTCCTTCGAACATGTGTTCAAGATAGCAATGAGCATGTCGGTAACTACAGAATGTCAGCGCCTGGTCGTCCGACAGTGCGAAGCATGCTTACTCTTCTCTCCAACAAAAGGCAGCGACCATGTAAAAACGTCCATAAAGTTGGGTAGCCAGTATGGGTGAGGTGTGCAGTTGAACTGCCTGATGTTCATGACATTGTTCTCATACTTGAGAACAGCGGCCTTGTTGTTGTATACATCGAGGTAGTTGGGCGCACTGAAGATTGTCATGACACTGGGGAAACCAGTGGTCCTTGTTTTCCTATACATTCGGTATCCAGCGTCTTGTGCTTCGTGCGCACGAATGATCGAGAGCAGGTTGTTCTTCTCAAGGAAGGCGCATGCGGCGGGGTACGAGAAGAAGTACGAGCAACCACGGACGTGGTTGTGGATGAAGAAGTCGTTCGTCTTTTCCTGGCCAAACTCTTCAAGAGGATCAGCCCAGAGAATGTCGCACATAAGGCCGTGTGTGGGTGGTTCGCGGAAACGATCAATCTACAGGGGTCAGCAAAAACTCGCCATTCCTGACTTTTTGCCACATACGCTCTTCAGGTCGTCGAGTGTGTGGAGCTCAGGGCTCAATCCTCCGTGTATACACAAGAACTGCTTGTTCATGACAGCGGCGAGAGGAAGCGCGCAGAAGGCGTCCATGCAGGCTTCGTAGACAGCCTCAGAGTACTTGTGCTTACATTCGAGCTTGAATGTGAAGTAGTCTGTCAAATGGCGACATTCGTGGTTACCACGGAGCAGCCACAGCGTGTTAGGATACCAGATCTTCAGCGACCACAGGTACAATACGCACTACTGGGGTTAGCATATGCCCACCATCCGTTGTTGCCTCTCATACCTCAATACTGAAGTACCCTCGATCCACGTAATCACCCAAGAAGAGGTAGCGTGTCTCTGCTGGGTCTCCACCGACTTCGAAAAGCTTCATCAAGTCGTAGTATTGTCCGTGAACATCACCGCACACTGTGATGGGAGCGTCCATCTCCAGGAGGTTGGGCTCTGACCGCAGGATCTCTGCACCCTTCTTGATGATCCATAGCGCCTGCTGCTCGGTCAAGCGACCCTCGCGATAGAAATGCTGCTTCAAGAATTGGATGTTGGGCTTTGTGCGGTCCTGCGGCGAGAAGAATTGTTCGTCGGTAGGTGGGTGGAAGGCTGGCGCTTGCACGTCTAAGGTCACAGCGGAGTCAGCGTCATATTGTTGGATGTTGTTGTTGCAGTAGAGCTGCTGATAGCTCGACAGCGTGCAGAGCCGTGGTGTCGGGCATACCTTTGCATACTCGCTCCTGAGTGCTCACTTGTGTGCCGTCTTCCATGGTGTGCAGGGTAAAGTCGATCTCAGGGACGGGCTTCTTCTGCTGCACTGCGCGAATGGCATTGTCCATGTACGACTGCTGGTCGACGTCCTGCTGGTTGTTCTCCATGGCGGGCAAACGGTGCTGAGCTGTTTACCAGGAGCTGTGGGCGTTGGAGGATTGTGGAGGAGAGTCGCGAGGCGGTGATAGTGGGGCGGAGAGGCGCACGACCCTGAAAGTGGCGACGGGCGTGATGACCACTCTGACCCAGGAGGTCTTCAGCCCCCTCACGAATCGCTTTGCCAACCACAGTTCGCAGACTAACAGTATGCTCTACTGACACGACTGTGCCTCTAGAGGTGGTCAAGTCTTTTTGAGAGGCATACTAACCCATCGCGCAAGGCGTCGAGATGCTGTCGCCAAGACGGGCTGCGAGGCTGGCCAATGGGGCAGGCGCCGCAGACACAGATGACACCATGTTCGAGGTCGAGCTGTTTGCATGCCTTTTATGTCTGTGAGCTAGACCTGGGAGCTGCCCAGGTGTGTAGCATGTGACCTTTGCGGTGTTATTATTCTATGGGTAAGTTGTTTGATGTGTGGAATTCCGCCCTCGACATCCAATTCATGCCGAAGTTCAGGATGAGTCCAGACTGCAGGTGAGCATGACGAACACTCAATAGTCAACATGTTCAACATACTTTCCTAGGGCTCATTGTCTGTCGATAGTCATAGTAAGCGCTGGTCAGTGGTTCGTAGCCGCCCGCTGCGCAATGAACGGTTTACGCGTCATGCTGTGTTACCATGCAGGAAACAGACTAAATAGAAGCTCTCTGTCATTTGTATGTGACGGAAGGACTATTGATCTGGCGAAAGTCGACTGATGACCGGACTCAGGGCCTCGCAATTCATCATTTTGAATAAGATCCCGCTCATTGTCGTGCTGATTCTTAGTGAGGCTTCTCAAGGGCTGGTGAGGCAGTTACGGTTGTGGTCATCGCGCGCATCCAAGAACTGATCAGAGAAGAAGTCACGTCCAGAGCATAAGAGAAAATAATTCATGTGAGTGTATCATATGATTTGGATATATATCTGTACCGCGATGGTACGTATGCGAGTGTCGAGGTTATCACAGAGCCCTACGCAAAAACGAAGAGGGCATACCAGCCATCAAGGCGCAGCATGAACGAAGAAGAATATACAACAAGAATGAACGTGTCCAAGAAGCCCAAGCTGACCAGCAAGGGAGCCAACCCGAAGGCTGAAACCGACCCAAAGATATAAACAAGCAGACCCAGCCACCCCATTTCCGGACCCTAACCAGGGCGGGTATAACCATGCCAACTCCATGCGATGCGTTTCGTGACCATCACAGCGAAAGAGATTGTAAGGAAAAGACTATCGTCAGGCGATGGGGAGCATCGCGCTTAAATGAGACGAAGGCCAGAGCCGTGGCGCTTGTGAAGGTGCGCACGAGGGAAGGAGCGCTTCGCAGCGGCAGCACCAATGGTGCCGTCAGTGCAAGCCATACCGGCAGCGAGCGCCTGAGGAACAGCGCAGCCACGGTTGCAGAGACCGAAAGAGCTGGTGCCAATGCAGACGACAGCGCCGTCGTTGGTGCAGGGAGTGCAGTCATCGCCAGCGGAGGGGGTGCTAGGAGCGGCAGAGGCAACGGGAGCAGCAGAGGCGACAGGCGCAGCGGAAGCGACAGGTGCGGCAGTGGCAGCTGGCTTGGTAGCAGCAGGGGCGGAGGAAGCGCCAGGAGCGTAGACACCGGGAACAGAGACAACGGCAGAGGGAGCGGCCGAAGCGATGGGAGCGGCGGAGTAAGCGGGAGCCGAGGAGGCAGCGGGAGCAACAGCCGAGGTGGCAGCAGGCTGGGTGGCAGCGGGAGCCGAGGAGGCACCACCAGCGCCACCGGTGGGAGAACCGATTTTCCCAGCACCAGCGCCCATCTTGGTCATGGAAGCGCAGCCAGCACCGGAAAGATCGTCACCGAGGTCAGCGCTCGCACCGTCGACAAGGGACTGGCCGGGCTCGGGGTAGTTGAAGTCCTCGTTCTCCTTGGTGCTGCAGGAAGTGTCGGGAAGGTTGGCGACAAACATATCAGGGAGAGCGCCAAGGGCAGAAGCAGCATTGGCAGACGAAGCAGTGGCACCAGCCTCGCCGACCTGGACAGGAGCGCAGTTCATGTAGAACTCCCGGTTACCAACCTTGTTCAACCAAGTCCAGGCGAAGGTGTACAAGCCATCAGGGATGGACTCGGGCATGGTAACAGGGAAGACAGCGGCCTGAGTACCTTGAGGGTTCTCAGGAAGGTTGCCAGATACGTTCGAAGGGCAGCCGCCAACAACGCTGTGAATGACCTTCCATTGAGAAGCCTCGGTAGGCTTGGCATCGGTAGTGAGGGAGAACTGGCAAGAGCCACCACCGTGGACAGCAGAGCCGATGAAAGAGATCTCCTTGGTCTCACCAGCGTTCCACTGGTTCATCTCGGTAACATCGTAGACACCGGTGCGCTGCTTGCAAGGCCAGTCACCAGGGGCGAGAGGAGAGCTGGTGAGTGAAGCCTTGCCGTAAGGGACGGGGTACTTGAGGGTCATGTGCGCGGCGGCACTGGCAGCAAGTGCCAAGACGGCGGTAGCCTTGGAGAACATCGTGTTATTTGTATGAGAGAGTGTGTGAGAAGTTGAGTATCTCTAGAAGTCGCTAGGCCTGCTAAACGATTCTGTTGTGTTTGTGTAAGGACTGTGTAGTCTGAAGTTGGTTGATGGAGCTGTTTCTGCGCATAGTCAGTAAGACCGTTCTATTGAAGCTGGGCCACGAAAGACCCCAATAAATGCTGGGCATGAACAGGAGGTCGGTGTGTAAGAGAGGAGTCGATGCGGGAGGATTTGACTGCCCAAAACCTTTCCGAAACAGGAGAGTGAGTACATACCAAGAAGTCTTTGACTGCGGTAGGACAGGTGAGTTATTGGGTGAGACTAGCTCTTGAATAATCAACGTTCAGCTGAGAAAGAATGTGATATCTGCCACAGGCAAGATATTTGAAAGGAAGATGAAGCTGGAAGAACTGCTGTGATGAACCTGCGATATGGAACACAAAGGTGCGCCCCTGGGGCCTATATATCCTGATACCCACCTTTTTAGGCGGGCTGGCCTGTGGCGGTCTGCACGTACAGCGTCGTGTGCAGCCCGGTAAGGGAACCAGCAGCTGGTGCCACAGCGGATCATGGCCGAAGTGCACAGGCTAATCGACGAGGGATGGCCTCTCATGCAGCGATTGATTGAAGGGGTCTTCCGGCTCTGACGCCCGCCATGGTTTAGCGGCAGTGTAACAGCAAGCGGACTGTGAAGACGGCTCAGGTTCTGCAACGCTGGGCAGGTACATCGCCATTCTCATTGGCTCAGAAGCTCTCAGATGGGAATTGTTTTTGAAACAGAGAGCGGACGACGACTCAAGTGGAGGACATGGGTGGACGTCGCCTCCTGACGTCTGCCGGTAGGATCCTTGTTCCTAACGTCCGGGCCCTGCATGTAGTCAAATCCGGGCCTATCGATAAGGGGCATCAGGCCGAGTGAGGTCTGGTGTGGAGCGCGATCGCTTCGAAGCTAAATCTCAAACACGACTGTCCGCCATTCTATTCGTTGGGCTGCTCATCTCAGCGCACACGGCTCTCGCGCTCACTGCCAGTCGACGACGAACCAGATCAGCTTTCGCGACATTTGCGGTGGCTGGATTGTCGTACACATCGTGTTTACCGCCGTCTTTGTGACGCAAGCGCAAACCTGGCCGCTCAGGTCCGGCTGAAAGACGCCGTGTCACGGCTCGCAGCATGCGATGCATGCGGGCCTGCTGCAGGGGGGAAGCATGAGAGTGACAATGCTTGGTGCACCGCCCCTCGGCCTGCGCGTGTGGTCCTTATTTTTGGCTGCCATCTCTTTTGCCTCTCGCTTTCATACGAGGCTTGGATATTGACTGCCCCGTATAATCGTCAGTCCCGCCGCTCTGCGAAGTCTAGAGGAAAGTCAAAATAGACAGCATGAATGATCAGCGGCGGTAGTGAGTTGGCGCGGGTGGCTGCGCCGCAGCGTGGACGACGGACGCTCGGGAAAAGCTGGAGTTGACCGCTCGGGCGGGCTGATTGGCCATGCACTTACCGCCTTTAGCATCGTCACCTTGTTTCATCAAAAACAACGCGGCGTGAAGGTCGTGATGATGATTGACCAGGGCGACGATCAGGTTGGGCGACGGCGTGCCCCACCAGCAAAGCTTGTCTGTGATTGCTGTGGGTTCAGCACTGACGGGCAGTCATAGCCAGTGGGGGCTGACGGGTCTGCGCGAAACGAAACATCCTGTCCCCACCACGGCTCGCCGAGGAATGCTGCCAATGAACTCGTGGGTTTACAGAAGGATGCAAAACACTGTGGAGAGATGCATCGTGACAGTGTCTGTCACAACGGCGTCCAGATCAAGAGGGTCCTGCAGGATCACCACGATGACGACTTCCCTCGAAGAGTCGTGCCTGCCTGACCAGCAAACTCCCAAGCCTTGGCTCTCGCGAACCCAAACATGTCTGCACTTGATTTTTCTCTCCTCTCCACTTTCTGGAAGCGTCTGAGAAGTCACACCTTCCTCTTCTGCCACTCGCTGACTTTCGGTCGTCTATAGCGGAAATTGTCCTCCACAACTACTTTCATCCTGCTGCGAGCCGAACGACAGCCACGCCCGCATCCGCGACAGGTGGCAGGACGGGAGATGTCCGCTCGAAATCTGGTTTGACTTCTAGACTTCATCTCCGACGATCCAGTCACAAGAGCAGACTCGAGAGCACTCGGCAACATGTGACTTACGTGACTGGGCCGCCGAATTGAATCGCCGCGGCTTCCACAACATCAATCTGATGGCCGGGCTGGGTCTGATGTAGCTGGCAGCTATAGATTGATTTCTGTCAAAGCGTTGACAATGTGGAAAGGCAAGTAGATGAGAGATATAGAGTAAGATTGGTGCATGGACGCTGTTTAGCTGTTGATCATACGGCAGAGCCTTTACGGATCGATCTGACTTTCTGGTCGAACCATGTAGACTTGGACCTGACCCTGACGAACGGTGTCTTTTCGATGCCAATGTGCACACGTCCGTCGCCGCCTCCAACATAACTGCCATAGCCATACCACGAGTCTAGTAGTCTCAGGTGGTCCGCGCGGCCCTTTTTGTCCAAGTGCGAAGTCTGCCTCATGTCTTGCACTGCGGCGCTTGCAGCGAACAGGCTAATAATGGCGGCCATTGACGTTGGCATGCGTGCGAGATACCGTCCAGGGCGACGCAGGTAGACGATAATGGCTACGACTGCGTAGATGGCGAGAATAGCTTCGGAAATGGCGAACATGGGTGTAGAAAGGAAGAGGCGTCGCTCTGTCGATACTGTCCAGCCTCGAATTGAGCCCCGGGTCTGGTCACTCCGCGGAACCAGCAGCTTCTCCTTATTGGCACCGAGCCAAATTGCGAACAATCTCGAGTAGGCCTTGCCGAGTGGAGCCTGAACATCACCAAGTGTAGGCACACTTGCGGCAGGGTCGACAAGCCGACTGCTATTGACCTCTCGTGCCGCGAAGTAATTCATGTAGTCTTCGGCGTGGCTGTCATTGTGCCATGCGCCTGACAGGAACTTGAACAAGTACTGGTTGCTTTGCCCGATGAGATTCACAGGGTCGTTACTGAACATCTCGCTCGTCGAGGTCTCGTCAACCGTAATTAGTTTAGCAGCTTCAATCGGCTTTTGGAGGCGACCAGCGGCGTCGGTGCGAACAACACCTTGACTAGTCACCAGTCTTGGTCGACATCTTATGAACAGTGAGTTCGCCGATGTCAGATTCCTATCAGGAAAGCCTGAACACGTCCCGTCGGGAGCTCTTAGCCAAGCGAGTACTACTGTGGTCATACACGCGTCCTTCTGACTTTGCGTTGCATTGGCAGCAGCCTCAGGCTTAAACGTCATTTCAGTAGCACTGGGGCCTCGCACGCAGGTCTCATTGATACGTCCTGGGATCCCTGATCGACTTGGGCCGTAACCAAGGGCAGTCGACATGTTGGTTGCGCAACCAACAATTTTCGATTCTGGACGCGCGGTAGTATTGAAGTCCACCCATATGGTGCTTCGCTCTTTTCGACTCCGTGCGAGGTAGTCCACGCCATACTGCAGAGTCTCACAATCCAGTTCAGCGCCAAAGGCCAAGGTTTGAGCTTCGTACTGGGTACTGTTCGCTTTATCGACCGTCTCAGCCGCCATGTATGGCAGGTAAAACATCTCCGCATTGGTCCAGGCTGGGAGGGGTGTTCCTCTAGTCCAATTCGATTCGGCGATGAGATACTGATCTTGAGAGTTGCCACCACGGTACGCGCCTGAGGGCTCACGAGAGCCGTACTCTTGGGCGCTTTTAGGTCCAATGCTCCCATTGATCGAGACAAACTTCATCTCGAATGGCGGGGTGAAGGTCGTAGCTCGTTGCATCTCGATCAAATCTTGGTTGAAGATACCGGCAAATGCGATCGCTAAAAGGTTGGACAGGAGTGCCATAGCACATACGATCGCCAGTACGAAATGCCTGGACCTCAATGCTTTGAGGACAGTGAGTTGTGGCGGCAAGGAGCTATAGTTGAGGTCGATAGAGTCCTTTGCCTTAGCTTTGCAGCTGCGCAGCTCTTCGATCGGCTGCAGCATGCAAAGCAGACGGTTGATCATGACCCACATGGGCTCTATGAGCGTCGCCAAAGCGGTTGGGATGTAATTTTCGAGGATGTTCTGCACCAGCTTGATAGTTGATGGCAAAGGCAATCCATTCGCACGGGCTCGGACGAAGAGAATAGCAAGAGCAATGCTCAGGGCGATGAACAAGCTGACGAAAGGTACTGCGGTCCACATACGAAACTCTTTCGGTCTGACAGGTTTGGCGATATCTCGTGCCGCACCCTGAAGCTGCAACTCTGTTGTTGCCCGTTGCGTCGCAAAGATTGCGTCTGCAGCGGTAGCAACAGTTTCGATGGTGGCGCGCTTTCCATCATGAACCAGACGGTAACGTCTCGCACCCAACGCCTTCTGGACCTCTGGCACCGTGCAACAATCAAGGTTCTCGAAATCGACCAGCAAGGGCTCATTGTCTGCAACAAGACTCATAATGCTGGCAATAGTGCTTGGATCCGTCCTCAGGTTTCTTGTGCGTGTTACCGAGAGGTAAAGCAGCATTATTGTTGCTAAAGAGATGGCGCCCAACAAGGCCTCGACGATATACGTGAAGACAGGCTCTAGCACGACCGCTTCAGTAGTGTATTGTTTAACACCTGTCATCTCCTGTGATGACTGGAAGTCGTCTCCCAGAATATCGACCATCGTCCGAGAGAACATCAGTCGATAGGCATTGGCGTACGCTCTGCTAAGAGCCTGCCAGTCGAGATACTCTTCGAAGGGAAGCTGATTGACAGCGAGCGACAACCCAACCAGGGGTTGCACGAGGCCGACTCCAGATGGACCAGAGCCAATACTGACGTTAGTTCCAGCAACGTATTCCAGGTAATCCGGGACAGATGTTGTAGGCATATAGTCACCTCTGACATCGTACCCCGTCGTACCTGTGGTCATTTGCGCCTCCCAATTTGTTGCATTGAAAAGGTTCGTTTCGAGGGGCTTCTTCTCGCCAAGTGCCGTTATATCGAGTGGTCTTTGTGTATGTCGATCCACGGTGGCATTTACTTGTTGTTGGTAGTATGAAGGTTCGCAGAATATTGCTGTGACGTTGTTGGGAGGGTCCTCATCTCTTGCCTTGTTCCGGGTGAAAGCCGCATAGAAGGTCCCGTTACGTTCTGTAGGGCAATAACCTTCCAAGTAGAAATCAGCCGAGCCGGTGTAGCCCCAGTATCCGATGTGCATTGCCGTGTACTGTTTTGCGGCAAGAAGTGGCGAGTATATTGTATTTGGGTTGGAGCCTTGTGTGATGTTTCCGGTCAGGCCCATGGTGACGTTGCAGCCCCCAATGCTCTTGTAGGTGACGGTATCCCATTTGCCAGTTGGATCTCGAATGGCGAAGCTCGGCGCGCAGTACATGTCAAGACTGTACATGGTAGTCTCACTCGTCCAGGTGCCCTGGCTTCCAGTGGTGTCTAAAACGTGTTGAGATGGCTTGAACGGTGCTAGTGTAAAGTTTCGAGCCATGTAGGGGGGCAAGGTCTCGTTGAGCGTTGCAATACCGTATGTAGACTGAGCGTAGCGAACGCTGAGTTGCGAAAGTTGATTTTCCGCTGGCATGAATGAGGTCGATCGGTTGAAGAGCGCGCTTGATGAACGAGTGATGGTCTCTACAGCGAAGATACCCGCTTGGGTGGGTACCAACCCCCAGGTCACCAACAGAACTGCCAAGGATCCCCAGAACACAGGCCAGTGGCTGTCGCCGGTCAGTACATTGGCATTCGACATTGGTACGGGCGAAACCCAAGCATACTCACCGCTCTTTTGCAGCCTTGATAGGAACCAAAGGGATGAAGTCGAATGGATAGGCCAGAAGTAAAGAGTCCTTGCCCAGTGCTCCGCCCTTCTTGCTCAGCTGGTAGTAGGGTTCCATACGCTTTGTTTCCAGGTCAATCCACGCCCAGTATATGCTGAAAAGAACGGCGATCACAGTAGGGAGGTACAGGAAAAGGAATTGCTGAGACAGAGGCAGCGCGTTGATCCTCGCTGCGAACAGGACACCTCCATCGCGCTGGCTTCTGTTAAGAAAGATCTGAAGGATGGCGATTAACGCCCAGCACAAAAGGATCGTCACCGCCAGAATGGAAGTTCGAAGAGCTGGAGGTTTCCAAGCCTTGGAAGCTATTCGGTGTCAGTTTGGCATGTTGATTGTGCTATAGATGTGAAATATACCTTTGGTTCCATCGCTCTGCGACGAGACAGAAACAATATCCACGTTGATTGACTTCACGCTACCCTCGCGGCCGTGTTGCGGGACTGGTGAGACCTGATCCATTTCGACAGGCAAAATCGCAACAACACATAAAACACGAAAACGAAGACGACAGTCAAGGAGAACTGTGAGGCTGAGCTGCATCGCATTGCATGCTGGCGCATACTTAAGAGCAGAATTGTATGGGTGTAACCGCCGTCCCTGCAGGCTAGCCGCTGCTGCGCCGCACGCTCCAATCAAATCTGCAACTTGAGAGTCTCAAAACGCTAGGCCGCAAGATAACCGTTGTATTGGAATCCGAGCCGCGCCCGTATCTGGCAAGAAGTCATGGATCATAGTGTAAATTTGGTCTGCACCCTGCAAGCTTGCAGTGCCGAGAAGAACTACTGTGCTGGCAAGAGTTCAGCGAGCGGCGCCAGTACATTGTCGATGAGGCTTCTACGAGAGCACTGAGCGAGCGCAGCACTGCCCCAAGATTCAGTCCTAAATATACAGGGAGAAAAGGCAGACCATGTGAGATCAAGTGTAGGTTGATTGCTGGGAGGAACGTCGAGTTACGGTGCTGAGTGTTGACAAAGGCAAAGGGAACAGCCGCAGCCGCACCGCTAGGAAGTAGCGCTAAGATAGCGGCTGCCCCACAATCGCGCCTTTTGCTTCCTTCGCGTCTTGTCATCACCAAATTCATCAAATATCTTCCGGTTGTACAGTGCCGCGGCTCAGTCTCTTCATAATTCCAGCTGGCATCGTGAATGGTGACCTTGTTTTCTCACAATGCAGACGTAGTGGGCGTCCATCTGAAGCGCACCTGGATGTCAACGTTCTTCTCATAACATCGCACAGGTATCAGAGCATTAAGTCGCTTTCAGCCTGGTCTAAGTCAACGAGCCGGATTGGCCCGGCTGTGGGGTCATTCCGATCAAGGTATGGATGAGCGCTGCGGTACACAGCCTGTTTGCCGTCGATGATCTTCCTGAAGTCTGGTGATAGCTTCTCGTACGCCGCATAGCCTACACCAGTCAGCCTTGATTGCCGTCGCACATCGCTAAGCCTACCTGAACCCCACAAAAGTGTCACCGCGAACCTTGGGAATTGTGTCGTTGTGCAAATGGGTCACACTGAGGTTTATCAGGTCTCGCTCTTCTGCAGCATCTACTCATTCACCCCGCAGATTTTCTCTCATGAACGAACTCTGTATGCTACCTTGACGCCCCTCCCATCTTCCTGAAGCTGGCAGGAATCTCTGTGGCTCGTAGCGTAGGCCAGATCATTGTTGTACCGATCACGCCCAGTACTGATGGCACCTGACGCTATCCCAAGGTCAATGGATGTCTCACAGTGTGCAGCAAGCGAAAGAACATCTACATGGACTTCAGTCTCACCATATCGCTCACCAAGCTTCAATTGCTGCTGCAGCGAAAGATCTTGATCCCTAAAGAAGAATACGCTTCTCTCTGCATCAACAACCCGAGCTCGTCTTTCTGCTAGTTGGTGAGTTCTTTCAGCTGCAGGCCAAGGATCTCAGTGCTGATATGAGCTGTAAGTTGGATCACCTCTTTCGCCGCACCAAGCAAAGCCCTCTGCTCGGGGTCGGCTCTAAAGATATGACCGATATACTCGCGGTCATATTCGCGGATCTTGTAGACAGTCTAGGTACAGAGACTTGGCTGGCCTGTATGGGTACCCGTTGGACAGATCGATGCCAGCCTTCTCGAGCCTCTTCTTCGCTGCCTCCGGACGACCCAATGAGTCCTTCTTGGGCTGGACAGTGCCCTTCTCTCGAATATCTGAACTGACTGGAATTGCAATCGGTGCCATGTCAACGTAGCTGGTGTGAGCTTGTGCTTATTCCAACCATTCTCAGTGGCTGCTCTTATATCTTATATCCCAAAGCCCTCATCAGACCAGACGACCCTTACTAATGCTCCATTTGGTGCTGCAGCTCAGAAACGCATGTTCATGCTACGCGACGTTGATGTTGCGGGGTTCAACGATCACGTCAATTCACTAGCTTATTACGCACGTCCATTCACCATTGAGCATCTCCAGACTTATCACCGGCTATCCCTCACTTTTTCGAACGCCGCTCTGAACGCCGGTGCGAAGATGGCTGTCTTAGGATCCTTCGGCTTGAGGACCACGCGGAAAGGCTATGATGCCATCCGTACCCACCATTGCGCTCTGTTCACATCGTGTCAGCTCACTTATACGGCTCAACTACCGTCCGTGATTATGATGTGTGCAAATCTATATACTTTGTATGCATGCACTTTGTGTGCAACATAATCAGTTCAACCAATTTGGACTTGCATACCTTCAGTCTTCTGGGTAGCCACCTGTTCATCGGCACACGCCTTTCACATTCAGTCACTTGCTTTCGTTTCTCTCGAATCCTGTCTTAGCGACCAAAGATTCGAGGGTATGGCTCCCAGCAACAAGAGAGCTGCCGTCATTGGCGCAGGCATCTCCGGTGTTGTAACAGCAGCACACTTCAAGAACGAAGGTCTCGATGTCACCGTCTTTGAACGTTCAAGTGCGGCAGGCGGAATATGGTGCGTCCCCAAACCCCAATAATGCACTGGCTAACAATGACTAGGTTCTACGACGAAAGGAAGCCTCTCGAGCCAGCATACTCACCAATGCCCCCTTCGAAAGCCGGGAGGAAGGTTACGAAAGAGAATGTTGAAGACTCAGAAGTTAAGAAGCTTCTGCATGCACCACCAGGGTAAGAGCTTTGACTCCAGAAGAAGACTGCATTATTCATCCTGCAACAGACCTTGTTACATCGGGCTCAAGAACAATGTCGCCACACGCTTGCTTGAGACGACATTGAACAAGTTCCCTCCGGGTACGGAAGATTTTGTCTCACATAGCGTGCTGAAAGATTACATCCAGGATACGGCAGCGAAAACAGCCGTGGATGCTCTCACACAGTATAACACTGACGTACGCAATGTAACGAAAGTAGGCTCGAAATGGGCTGTGCAGACCTCGACGCTCAAACCACATGATAACGGTACTGTAACTTTCGAGACATCCACATCAGTAAGAATCGCAAGTCCACATATGCTTCTCATTCTGACCCTGATCAGGACTTCGATGCCGTCGTCGTAGCATCAGGCCACTACCATGCCCCCCGCATCCCCAACATCCCCGGACTCGCAGACTGGAAGCGACTCTACCCGCATCGCGTCCAGCATTCGAAAGGCTACAGGTCGCCCTCGGACTTCCACGGCAAGAACTTCCTCCTAATCGGCGGCTCCGTGTCTTCGACCGACATCGCGCGCGAACTGGGCCCAATCGCAGACACAATCTACCAATCGCACCGCAACGGCGCATTCGACCTGTCCGCCAGCCTCCTCCCAGAAAACGGCATCCGCGTCGACGAAGTCATGTCTTTCGAGCTGCCCTCGTCTACCACCTCATCCACGACTCCACCCACCCTCTTACCCTCCGACCCAATCCCGCTCACCGCGACGCTCAAATCCGGCGCAAAACTATGCGAAATCCACCACGTGATCCTCTGCACCGGGTACCACCTGACACTCCCCTTCCTCCCGCAGTTCCACAACGACAGCACGCCTGTCGACCAGGCCAGCGAGGAAGTGCTCGTAACAGACGGCACGCAATTCCACAATCTGCACAAAGACGTATTCTACATCCCAGATCCTACGCTTGCCTTTGTCGGCGTCCCGTTCTTCACGGCGACGTTCACGCTCTTCGAGTTCCAGGCCGTGGTTGTGGCGAAGGTGCTCGCGGGCTTCGCTGACCTGCCTTCTGAGAGTGCTATGCGTGAAGAGTATAATAGAAGAATTGGGACTAAAGGTTATGGCAAAGCTTTCCACAGTCTGCGCGATAAAGAGGAGGAGTATGTCAATGAGTTGTTGGGGTGGGTCAACGCCGATCTGGAAAAGCACGGGCAGGCTGAGTTGGAGGGGCATTCGCGGCAGTGGAAGGAAGCAAGAGTGGAGCAGGTGCAGAGGATCAAGGCGTTGTTTGCTGCGCCGCCAGGGCTGGGGAGGAAGATCGAGGTTACGTGTCAGAGTACCGGAGCCGTCGCATTGAGGCCCGGGAGAGAGGTGGAAGGGACGCTGGTGCAGGCTGCTGCATGAGAACATCATTTCGCAGAGGACGGCGGGAGAAGAGTGTTGTTCAGGTTGATGTAGTTGCACGTAGGAGGATAGAAGATACTCGGTACGAAACAAGAAGACGCGCCAAACGAGGTCTACTAGCAACGTTGCATCCTGTGTTTCGAAAGCAACTATCGCTGATGTATTGTTTCTTTATTGTTGTGGTCACTGCCAGTATGGCAGCACTCGACAACAGGACGCTTGGAGAGGAATTGCACGAACAAAGTCCCGCAGTATAAGACAACACTGACGGAAAGAGGCTTCCCTATCTGCCTCCAGCATACGGTGTTATCGTGCAGGCTGCTCTTTCTTCCTAGCCGTTCTCAGTTCGCAGATACCCAGGCGCAGTGACTATCTCTGGCACGATCAGAGTCTCACCTAGATTGGTATGTTGGTCATAGTCAGTACGTTCCTGTAGAAAGAGAAATGGGACCTGGGCATGCTAAGTCGATGGACCGGCGCCGTGAATCCCAGTCCCCTCTTTCCCATGCTTTCACCGTTGGAACACACCAAGCTCCTTGCTCCTGTCTGCTATCAGTTTTCGATTGACGCAATGGCCTTGTGAGACTTACCACCACTCCTTGAACCCAACCGTGCTGACATCAATACCCAGCTGCTTGAGCTCGCTGGTGTCCAGATGGCAATCATACGGCCTGACAATCCCATCGCTCGGCTCATCCTCCGGTTTCGAAGGCGTGAGGTTGTCCAGGGGCAGCCCGGTGATCTGCGCAAATATCTGCACAATCTGCCACTTGGTCATTCGATCCTCGCTCGAGAACTGCAGAATCTGCGGCAGCTCCTGATCTCGATTCTCGCTGCTGCGATACACATCCGAGATATCGCGGCACACGCGGCCCACGTCCGCCGTGTTGGTCGGGAACCTTAGCGCCCAGTCGTCGACGTCGATCTTGGGGTCTGAGGATGACAGTTTTTGACTAGCCCAGAGCGACGACATGAGCACGTTGACGGCACTCTCTTGCGGCTCGTCACACGCCCCGTACAGCACGGGCACGCGCAGCACAACAACTCCATTGCGCGCGTTTGCTGAGCGGGATACTTCGAGCACGGCCTTCTCGCCCTCGAGCTTCGTACGGCCGTACACGTTCGGCGGGTCCGGCGCTGACGAGGCTTTGTAGGGTGCCTCTCCCTTGCGACTCGGGAAGACGTAGTCGGTGGAGATATAGATCAGGAATATTCCCCGCGCGACTGTGGCTTCGGCGAGGGCGCGGCTGGCGCGCACGTTGATGTCAAACGCGGCGGCTGGGCTGGCGCTGCAGGAGTCTGGGAACCGGTTTGCGGCGCAGTGGACCACGGCGTCGGGCTTGACTTCGTCGAGAAGAGCGTCGATATCGGAGCGGTTGAGGATGTTGAGTTTGACGATGTCCGGGGGGTTGATCCGGTGGAGGCCTGTGCCGATGGCTTTCCACCCTGCGCGGGCGAATTGGCGCTGGACCTGACGGCCTAGCAGACCGCTGGCTGTGGACTGAGATTAGTGGTTGTGTGTTTACGGTGGCAGTCATGTGCTGTACCTCCCGTGACCAGGACTGTGCGTGTCGGAGCATCGACCTTGGCGGTGGTGTCGGCCGAGTCGCTGGGATCGCGATACTCGCCCGAGACAGCGTCGAAGACGAGAATGGGGGGAAGACTCGCGCTCTCAGTCATGATGGGTGTTGTTGTTTGGTCGCGAACACCTGGCCAATGATGTCAGCATGGCTGAACCCTGGTGAAGGTCGCTGCCCCACACTATCCGCAAGCGAGAGCTGACATCCCTGTCACCGCCCCAGGAACGCGAGCTGGCGCCGATTGTCGCGACGTGAGCGCCGACTGGACGTGGACAGTTGCATGACAGCAGAACAGAGCCATGTCGACAATAACGCAGAACGCCTCGCAGAGCTCGTACCCGTACGGAGCCCGCCAACCTGAGCAACAATTCTGACAGACTGACACTCGACAGCCCCATCCTGCCCAAGGACTTCAACGCCAACCAGCCCCAGACAATCCGCCTGTACCCTCTCAGCAACTACACATTCGGCACCAAGGATGGCCAGCCCGAGGAAGACCCCTCGGTGCTCGCGCGCCTGAAGCGGCTCGAGGAGCACTACAACGAGCACGGCATGCGGCGCACCTCCGAGGCCATCCTCGTATGCCACGAGCACAACCACCCGCACATCCTGATGCTGCAGATCGCGAATGCCTTCTTCAAGCTGCCGGGCGACTACCTGCGCGCCGAAGACGACGAGATCGAGGGCTTCAAGGCGCGCCTCAATGAGCGCCTGGCGCCCGTCGGCACCCAGTTCACCGGCGAGGGCGTGAACGATGAGTGGCAGGTCGGCGACACGCTGGCGCAGTGGTGGAGGCCCAATTTCGAGACGTTCATGTATCCGTTTATCCCCGCGCATGTGACGCGGCCCAAGGAGTGCAAGAAGCTGTATTTCATACAGTTGCCGCGCAGCAGTACGTCCCCTCTCCCTCCAATCCCTGTGCCCCTCCCACCATCGAGGTTGCAATTGGCAGCCGCTATTCCTCCATGCACGAGCTAATCCAAGCAGAGGTCCTCAGCGTCCCCAAAAACATGAAGCTCCTCGCCGTCCCCCTCTTCGAACTCTACGACAACACCGCCCGCTACGGTCCCCAGCTCAGCGCCATCCCGCACCTGCTGAGCCGCTACAACTTCGAGTTCATCGACGAGGACGGCAACGTCGCCGCTACAACGCCCGGCGTCGGGCCGCCAGACGGCGAGCTCAAGACAAAGGTCCTAGCGGGCGGCGAGGACGTGAACATGCAGCAGAACGGGGATGAGGCGAGCGATGTGACCATCTCGTAGAGGGGTTGTGTGAAGCTTTCGGAGATGCATTCGTGGAGTTTGGCGTTTTGCGTGGGATAGTCACAGCGCGTGGGTTTGGGTGGAGCTGCGATCCTCAGCAGTGGAAGGTACTGGCGAGCACGTGCAAAATACTACAAGATTTTGAACACATCACTCGGATAATAACGAGACTGAATGCCGGCCTAGTCTAACATCTCTTGTTTTCCATCCCTTGCTTTGAGCAGCCATCATCCTGCAATCCGGCACCTTCTCAAGGCCGCTCTTTGTGACGACCGATTGAGGTGAAAGATGGACATCAGACAAGGCCGTTTGTATGTCCTCACTCAACCGCGGAGGTATTATCAAGAACATTCAGACCCCTCAACTTCCGCAGTCTCCAGGCCTTGTTCTTATACTCCTCCATCTGCTGCTGCGAGAAGTATTTGCTCTCCACCTCCCGCTCTTTTAGACACCCAGCAACGTCCATCCTCCCGATCTCCACACCGTCATGACACACTATCACCTCGTCCAAGTGCTCATACAAGATTTGCCCATAATTGAACCACTCATAGTCGTTGGCGCTCAACAGGCCTCGGATGTGCCCCTCCACATATCTAGCCAAGAACGCAGGATCCAACATATCTGCGCCTTCAACACGCCACTTGCGGCGATAGAGAGCGCTGATAGGCCAGGGACTGAATCGCTTCGGGTCGATTCCAGGTGGTGTTTGCACGTCCACACGTATCGTCTTCGCTGTGACGTGTAGATGCGCCTCTGGGGTCCTCATCTCAGCATTCGTACCACCACGAATGAAGCGTTCCAAGACCGCATAGAGCTGCCAACCCATCGCAGGTCCACCGCCGTCTCCGCCTTTCCATCCTTTGTAGAAGCCGAAAGGGTACTCTTTCCCCTTATCGTGTACGCCTGAGATGCGAAATGTGACGTCAACAGTGTCGAACTTGGGAGCGTGTCGATATGGGATCTGCGTCCAAGTCGGCAACAGCACCACTTCGTCGGCGATGACGAGGTCCATGGAGCAATTTGGAAGCCTGTTAATGAGTTCCAGATTGGAGAGTGTCTCGTGGCGCATCTGCTTGTTGACGAAGAGTAGTGATGGTGGTGTGATCGTTGAGTTCGCGGGATCATAAAGGACTACTTTACTCCATGCTCGGAGGCGCGGGTTTCCGTAGATCCGTCGGGGCTCTGTGAGCTCCTCAAATGAGCTGTCGATATTGGGTGGTGCAATGGGGCTGAGAAGGGCGTATATGCATATCTGGTCGCGGAGCTCGCGAGGTATATCAAGAAGCGATGGCATGCTGGCCGTAAAAACCTTGAACGGAGTTTAATAAACTTCTGATTATCGATACCGAGTATACAGCTAGCTTATGAGGCCTTCCCAGTCCCTGTACGAGCTTCTGACTCGAGGTAATACAATCCTAATTGAGTCAGGGCAGGGTAGAGACTGCAAGATTGCGTGTCATCTTACCAGAAAGATATGCCCGGGCGAGGGATTTTTCTTTTGAACCAAATTAAGCACAGAAAAGTTGTGTCGGGCAATCTAGCTGAGTTATAGAGCAGCGCAAAACCGACAGAATTGGTTGTAGGATGGATGGAGAAGAAGTGTGGAGGAAGGAAGCTATCGAGTAAATACACTAGTCCGAATTTGGATTGCGCAGCAGGCACGGACGGGGACGACAACATCTATCACGTCTCGTTGTTGCCTAATCTGTGCAGCCTGGAGCGGGAGTTTCCGTTTTCCGCTTGAAAGGCGCGCGGCGCAAAGATTCATCGATCCACCATTCTTGGAGTCATCAGATCAAAGTCCTTGCATTTCGTGGATATACCACACAATTGCTCATTTTTCATAATACTTTGCACGGTCTAGTCAAGACATTTGAGTCCTCGCTCTCTTCTCTTCTGCCAGGTAAGTGCTTTGTAGTTCTTCACTGACCTTGTATCCTCCAAATCTCTGAGCTGTTCTGCGATGTCCCATCTCCGGAACTCGTTTCCGTCTTTGTAAAGCACTAGCTCGTCCAGATGGTCGTACAAGATCTTGCCGCAGGAGAACCAGGTACCTTCCGAGAATGTGAGCATACAACTCAGATCCTTCGCAACGTAATCCGCCAGATAACCTGAATCCAGAACCCTGCCCGGTGCATTCTTGCGGCCACCGAAAGAGCCGTGTCCACTTAGAGGCGGGCCCATTCTCTCGTGAGGTATACCTACTGGTGTCTGGAAGTCGATCTTCATACACTTGGCGGTGAAGCCCTTGTTCGTATTCGTGTCTCGCACCTCGCTGGCTGGACCGACTTTGATGAAACGCTCGAGAACGGCATACACTTGCCAGCTCATGGCTGGTGGACCTCCATCGCCAGTCTGGAACCCTTTGTAGCGGCCCCATTTGGCGTAAGGTCCGTTTCTGTTCATCTCGAGATCAAACTCTTGCCTGGCATTGTAACTACCAGAGATGCGAAAGGTGACATTGACAGTGTCGAGACTGGTCGTAATAACAGGGACACTGAGCCATGTAGGCAGTAGTAGTATCTCATCGAGGATAATAATGTCCAGGGAATACGCTGCACGTTTCGCGATGATGTTTAGGGTTGCAAGCGTCTCCGCATGCAGTTGGCGGTTGACTAGTAGTAAAGAGAGGCTGTTGTTCTTGGCCGCTCGGGGTAGGTACAGGACTACCTTGCAGATGGCTTCCAGCTTTGGCTTCTTGTAATGAACTCGCCCCTCGATCAATTTATCGAAGGACTCTGTGATATCAGGCCGCTCATTTTCCGCGGTAAGAACCAAGTTGCAAATCTGGTCGCGAAGCTCTCGGGGCAGCTTCATGAGAGAAGACATGTTCAGATTGAGTGCGTGCTTGATCTGCAACATCTGTTAGTGTTGGACAGGAGACGTGCGAGAGAGTCTCTGAGATTACAATATGAGGGTTAATCCATGCATGCACACACTTGGAGTATTGCAGTGTGATGTTGAGTGAGGGATTAGGCGTTGAATTAAGGTCTGTTCAGGCAGGCTAGGTTGCAGGTGTGAGGGGCTGGCTGCTGCCTAGAGTAGGTCAGTCGCGTGTGTACAACATACTCAAATCCCACGAGGAAAGTCCCTCATTGAAGCCATGTTTGCCATTTGTTGTAAGAGAAATTGAACGCGCTGGATTTTAACTGATAGTGATGAAAGCCCTGTACAATACTACACGCAGTTTAGAAGCCACGCGCCTCGTGGTCGACAATTGGAACTTCGAACTTATTCCGTCCAAGTACCACATAGTAGATGCCACCAAGTACAACCCATCCACCCATAACCACTGTCGAATAATTCATGTTCTGCGGTGTAACCGGCATGATAGTCGGGAACGTCGAGAACACAATGCACAGCACCAGCCATGCGCACGACACCAGATTCAGACCCAAGCCCAAAGCATTTGGCATTTTGAAGAATCCGTACTCATGCCTCGCGAGCTTTGGCCGGCCATAGACCATGAAGTAAACGATCGGGATCAGGTACGAAGTGTACATGCCGAGGATTGACATGGATAGGATCGCATTGAAGGCGGTGCTGTTGCCAAGGTAGATGAAGCCTAATAACATCTGAAGAATCGTGATAAGTACGACAGCGCGCACTGGAATGTGGGAGGCCTGGTCAACGTATGCGAAGTAGCGATCGAATGGCGTTGCTTTGTCGCGCGCGAAGGCCCAGGTAGTACGCGAGGTCGAGGTCACACCGGCAACGGTGGCTGCGATGGCGGTACATGTGATGATCAGACTCATGACAGTTGCGCCAGCCGCGGACTTGGTTGCGTCAAAGAATATTTGCATGAACGGGAAGCCGGTGGGAGTAGCGAGCAGGACATCCAGAGTGCCGGTCGAGAAGAGAAGCATGATGCAGTACCCAATGCCGAGGATGCCGTTGACTGTGACGGAGCCTACCATGGCAATGGGTACATTGCGGGATGCGTGAGGCATCTCTTCAGCGAGATGGCATGCAGCATCGTAGCCGAGCAATGGATATACAGAGGACAGGAGGCCGACGAGCCATGCGATACCGTCGCTTGACCAACCACTCGAGTTCGAGACTTCGGTGAAGACGAAAGATGAAGTGTTCTTAGGTGCCATGACACCGAGCGTCACTACAATGGCGATGAATCCTGAGAGATGCAGCACACCTAGTTTGATTAGCGGGTTGTAGATGAGAAGTGGGCTGGATTCGCTGACCAGAGAGTAGGTTGGCCGTAGGAAGCATCTTCGCGCCCCAGATGTTGATAGCAGCGGCATAGATGAGAATGGCCCAATAAAACAACAGCCCTCGCCATCTCGCCGGTACGTAGGTATCGTCATTCAGGATGATGAGAGCCTGGAGCTGGAGGCCAGCGGCGAAGGCAGCAGATGCAGTGAGGACAATCTGCCCTCCGACGTTGATCCATCCGGTGAACCATGATGCCATAGCTCGAGATGATGGTGGAGAGAGTGCGGCCACCCAGTGGTATTGACCTTTCGGAATGATCAGCGACGTTCAACAGTTGCCTTGAATCACGCTGCATACCTCCTGCGGTTGGATAGATGGAGGCTATCTCGCCCAAAGAGCAGGCAATTGCAATCGTGCAGACGACAGAGAGGAGTCTGCCATTGTTAGCCTCCGTTACGTTCGGAAGTAGTTGATGGAACTGAAGCTTACAGATTGAAGAACAGACAGGGGGCACCACCTGTCGTCAATGCAGTAGCGACCACACTCGACAGTGCTTCCCAGGTTGCCATCAAACAAAGACAAAGACTGCCTAGTGACCATACCGAATAGTTCCTCTCCAACTCCTGAACGTGTCCAAGTTGGGCCAGACGATCATCGTCATCGTCTACGGTCGGAGCGAAGTGTTTGACATCAAGTTCTGCCACTGACTCTGCCATCTTGATATGGTCGTTATCCGATTTCGGGTGCATCTTTGTGGTTTCTTCGAGTGAAAGATCTGAGACTTATAGGATCAATGACAAGAATGACCGAGATAAGGTCAACGTTCGTTTGCCTATCATACGCTGCATGGTGGCAGATAGTGGTATGCCAGAACAATACGGGGCGGAAACGTTCCGGGAGTGCGATAACTGTTCATCAAGGCTGGAACTACCCTTTTATGTGTTGAATTGACAGGAACATGCGTGAAATGCGGGGGTTAGTGCATGTCGATACGACTGCAGTTTAGCAATGCCCGGTCTCAGATTCCAAGTAACAAGGATCCAGGCGTTACTGCGGACGTTCGGCGAAATGCAGAATACGGCGAGCATCACCTGAGTGGTGTAGTAACAGAGAGCTTAGCGTCCAAAGCCCGTTAAAATTCACGATTGCTCGTTCCGAGCAGCATTGAGGATCAAATACAGATGCAGGGGCAGCCGTCCTTCGGGATCCGCGCGTAGATCAAAGAAGACTGCTCTGCGCATGTGGCTTGGCGTCACTGATAAGAGCGGAGGAAACCCCAGACGAGTCGACTGAACGAGGGAAGGTGCAGATGGCACTTGATACGCGAAAGATAAGGAGGTGGAGGTTGAAAGATAGCCCGGAAAGAAGTACGGAACCAGCTGCGAAAATTCCGAACTTCAGGAGCCCATCGATTGGGCAATGTTTGTTCCTCTTCCCAAATGACATTGGAACCTATCTGGGGATATACTTTGACGCGAGCGACATGGTGTGGAAGCAATAGCTGTGTACCCAGACGTCGATAACAGTCAAAGGTGGGGTTTAACACTAGAGATATCCAGGAAGGATGCGGAACGCCGCCGCCACCGCCACAGGTGAGTAAGAAGCATCTGGCATAAGTCACCACAGGACGTTCGAATACACAATTTCTCCGTGCCGGCGATTGAAAGCACAGGTTTATATGTTTAGTCTGCAGGGAAGAACCCGAGCCATAAACTTATGGGCTGTCCTAGGTGGACCACCCAAGTTGGCATGAACAATACAAAAGCTAGACACCTGGTAGACCTCGACCCTGGATGAGTTTGATGAGTGCTCGGTAAGAGAATTTCTGTCGAGTTGCAAGATGCTTCGACGCGAAACGGACGTTAATTCGATGCATTTGCCCACGACAGACTCAACAAGAGACAATTCACATCGACAAGATCAATCGACGGTAAGTGCAAAGCTTGCCATGTCGCGTCCATGAGAAAGGCTGATGCGTAATGTATGCCTAAGAGGTATGTGGACGTTCTGGTGGTCCATATCGAATGACTTCCGGAGTCTGATTGCCTACGGCGCTGAAAATATCAGGACTTCCGGGGCTGTTGTGGACACGGACATCAGCACGAGACCTGGAACTTTGGTCCATGATGCCACCACACAGAGCAAAGTCAGCAGATAATGGTGTTGCTGGGCGCAGCAGCCTCGCGAACAAGGAAATCGGGTGAGCGCGGGAGGAGCGTTGGGATCCACAGCCCCACCCGGAATCAAGCGAGGCAGGTACCAACCGCATCACCAACCTCACGCGACACACTACGCTTCCGTCACACCACCATGCCCTTCGTTTCGACGCAACTGCCATTGCGTGTGGCCTCACATTCCAGCGTTACCAAAAGTAGCAGCAACATGAGCGTGACCTGAGGGATTTGCACCGACATGACGGCGCCGGGGCGGGGTCGCGCAGCTCAGAAGTACAAATGAAGTCACATAAAGAGCTTGTTGTGACCCCTCACGAGAGCTTCCCCTCAGCTTAGCATAGCTACAAAATAGCAGCGACCAGCTTCGGAAACCCCCCTCTCAGCTTGTAAACAGCTTTTGTCGACCTCATTTTCCGTCCTCGAGCTCAATCGAATCTCCTCATTCCATCAGATAGCTCCAGCATCATTCTCATTGCATCAACGTACTAGCATGGCTGCGAAGTACTCCCGTCGTCCCTCTCACCTCAGCGAGCCTCTCTCTCCTAGCATTATCCCTGAGCTAGCCATCCTCCCTCAGCCTCTGTCCACAGACGCTCTACCTTGTGGCCAGCTCGTCTCGCGCAGCTCAAAGCTGACGCCGTCCAACCTAAACGACCGTGACTACGACGATCTCGGCACACGCTGGTACAAAGACGTGATATTCTTTGACTCAAACACTGGCAACTTCGTTGAGTCGTTTGGTGGCACACACCTTGTCGAGAAAGCCCTCGGTCCCGGCCAAGAAGCTGGTACCATTGAGGCTGAAGAACAGAGAGTCAGGCTCCTGAAAGACCCAGAGAGTAGCCTGAAGAAGATCTGGGCTGAGGATGATGCGGCGAGAGAGTGGATTCGTGGGCAAGATGAGGCTGGATTCGTCGTTGCCGTCAGGGCTGTGAGCAACGCGAGCTACAAGCGCGCTAAGCTCGTCGACACCGGCTTGAAGTCGTGGGAAGTCGTTCGCGAGATTGGTGGCGAGGATAAGAGCGGTAAGAGAAGGGATTCTGGACTCGACGTCAAGCCTACCAACAGCAAGCTCGATGTTGTCGGTGTCGTGGTAAGGAGAATTGTCATGGAGGGTGACGACGTGGGACTAGGTGGGGAGCTCGGTGCCGAGTATTGGAATTGAGCGAGGTGTAGGCCCCTCATCAACGCATTTGTGTTGATAGATGGTGGGCTTGGTTGGCGTTATTGAGGACATTTTGTACTGCATACTCCACTTACACATCAATCTATAGCGTTTACAAGCCTCAGTCCCTTTTACCAGTCAAACTACCGCTTGAACAAACGCTTGCTGATCTTCAGTGAGGCGCTCAGGTACTTTCCTGCGACTTCGCATCGTGATGGCTCGTTGCGCTGCTGTCGATCTTTCCCTGCGCGGATGAAATAATAAAGCACAAATACTGGCATGTAACGCTTGCGGATAGGCGTGGCTGAAGACTGCAACGAGGCAAGAGCAGCAGAAAACATACGCAACTTTTCTAGAAGCATCTCAGTGCATCATACCCGAAACTCTCACTCTTGACAGGCCTAAGTTTGGGACGGGAAGAGACACCCTGCGTCCTGCTGGAAGGTCAAATGCCATTGCTCCTAGCCGATTTACTTCCCAGCCTTCAAAATCGCATCCGCAATCTTCCCCGCAACCGCATATACGCTCGCACTCAAGTGCCCACTAATCTGCGTCGGAAACACACTCGCATCCACAACCCTCACATTGCATGTCCCATACACCTTCCCCTCGTTATCAACCACGCCCCCAAAACCCCTCGCTCGCATCGTACACGTACTCACCGGATGCGAATTCCCACTGAAGCTGCCCCTAATCCAGTTTTCCCACGCGGCATCCCCAGCGCTCGAATTCTGCGGCACGACAGCAAAGCCGGGCGTCGTCTCCGCGAGCACGTGCTGCGAGAGCGGCGGCGTAGCAAACAACTCCCTAATGCGCACCGCCGTCGCAGCGAGTACTCTCGCGTCAACATCGAGCTGCAGAAACGCAGGGTCGATTCTTGGCGTGCTGAGCGGGTTTGTGGAGTTGATGTGCACGCCGCCGGTCGAGAATGGGAGGAGGTTCCAGAACTGTGCGACTATTAGGTTGCTGGTCGGGACCCAGAGGATTTCGGCGAGCGGTACGGTACTGTTCGATGTGAAGACCAGGTCGAGATGCTGTCGCAGGATGGCCTCTTGGGTGGTGAGCGTGGAGGAGTTGGGTGGGAGGTCGGCGAGGATGGTGGCAGCGTAGGTAGATAGGTTGCGTGAGATCTCGGCGTGGATGGTGGGCAGGGATGCGCCAAAGAGGTCTGATGCTGTCATAAAGGATGCGAAGGTGGAGTATCCGGTCCAATTGGTAGGAGACGAGTAGGCAATGCCGTTTGCGGGCTGGTCTTGCAGGGTGCCTACGCTGGGGAGATCGACAACGGTGTCGATGCCTAAGGGTGAGAGGACGGAGGGATTGCCAACACCTGAAAGCTCGAGCAGCGAGGGAGACCTAATCGAGCCTGCTGCAAGGATGACTTCGTGTGTTGCGGAAAGAGAGCGGATTGTGCCGTCCGACCGGACGACTTGGACGCCAGACGCAGTCTTGTCTGACGGGTCGTTGGAGTCATGCCATAAGATGCGAGACGCGGTGGTGTTGAGGAAGACATGGAGATTCGGTCGCGATGCGGCAATGGGGTAGTAGAACGCTCTTCCTGCGTCTTCCCGCGTAACAGTGGAGGCGTTCAAGGTCATTGGCCAGACGTCGAATCCAGGCATGCTCCCCGTGTTCACATCCTTATTCCAGGTGTACCCCTTTGCTTCATGAGCGTCCCTTAGTATAGCAAACGCGCCCTGCCCCGTCAGGTACGGCGTGAACGCAACATCAAGATCGCCCTCGTACCCATGAGCGCTCTCATCGTAGGTCGCTCCATTTGCCGCCTGCTCCTCATCCGGCCGGAGGAAGCTCTCTTGCTGAACATAGTACTCCTCGAAGCTCTCCCAATTCCATCCTTCGTTGCCCAGATCTTCCCACGCATCAATCTGACTCTTCTCCGCCCTCACATACGTCATCCCATTGATCAACGTACTGCCGCCAACACCTTTCCCCGCCCAATAGTTCAGCGTCACGTTCCCGTTCGCCGCATACTTCTGCGGAACGGTGTGATACCCCCACTCCACAGAGGTGCCAAGGCCCAAGCCGTACTCGAAGATGGACTTGGGCACGTAGGTCACATTCCGATTGTTGAACGCGGAATCTCCTGCTTCGATCACTGCGACGGTGACTGATGGGTTTGCGG
Organism: Didymella glomerata; assembly: GCA_030271015.1. Lineage (NCBI taxonomy): Eukaryota > Fungi > Ascomycota > Dothideomycetes > Pleosporales > Didymellaceae > Didymella > Didymella glomerata. Next base: position 338,464 of record JAJOHN010000016.1, read on the forward strand.
AGAGGCGGTTGGCTAGGACGAGCCCAGCGGGTCCACCGCCTACGATGACGTAGTCAAACGTTGTGGAGGGATCGCATGCTGCGAGGACGAGTTGGGCTGTCGAAAGATAGGCGAAGGGATTGAGCAACATCGCGACTCGAGCATTGAGGCACAGGACGTCGATGTCTGGGCGGGGTTGGCTTTAGATATGTTTGCGTACTGCATTAGTGGCTCACGGTAATTGGCCAATTGATGATCCCGGTGAACGTCGCTGTGCAGCTGCTGGAGGCCTGACATCTCGTATGGAACTGCCAGCTAACATTGCGATGAGGTTGATGTCCAAGTCTTCGAGCGATTGGACTTTGATTGCTTGCAGTGTCCTTAGAATTAGCATGTCAGTATCAAAGCTGTGGTGCAGCAAATCAGTGTCAGCACGTAGCATCACTCGCATGGTTTGGCGAGAGCTGTGAATCAAGAAAATCTGTACAGCTACCACAGCGAGATACCGCCCACCTCGTCTGCCTCTACCCTACGCTCCAAGCGAGCTTTGGTCCAATTCGCGATAAGGAAAACGTCACATAGTGATACAGCATCCTGCCCTCCCGTTCCGTCCGTCTAGATAGGAAATCGATGATATTGGCATTTACATGTTGGCGCTTGCAGGCTCGTCGAGGATTTGGACCGGCGGGAGAGTTCAGGTATTGCGGACATAGAAGTGTGACTCTCTACTTCTCATCGGGGTACATGGCCTCCTTGAGGGGAATGCCGAGCTCCTCGCGGATAGGCTCGAGCTCCTGAAGGTACTCCTCGTACTGGTTCTTGTTCTCAACCTTGAACTTGACACCTATTGGGCGTGTTAGTAATCAAACTGGGCTGAATGGCTGTTCGCAGATCCATTGAAGATGCGCCTCAGAATATGCGCGTTTGCGGGAATGTGGGTTGCTCGGGCGCAAGAGAACAACGTATTCGGCGGTTCACGTACCCTCGAAAACTCGGACGGCCGAGGGGAAGTCGTTGACACGCCTGGCAGCGCGGAGAGCGGCGGTGATGACGGAGGGAGAGGGGACGAGATCGTAGGCGAAGCAGTTGTTCAGGTTTCGCTGCGCAATTGTCAGCTCTTTGCCCTTGCGTGGAGCTCCTCAAGAGCTCACCCGAGCGGATCGGGTGATGCCGGTGGGGGCCGTGGTGTTGCGTCTGAGAGACGTACCTGAAGCTCGAAAACATCGTTGACCTTCTCAAACTCCTTCTCGTACCTGTTCCAAAGACACACACGTCAGCGATACAGCTTCTCCCAAGCTTCCTGAAGCTCAATGGCTGCCGTCTGTCCCCGGACAGCTCCCTCCCCTGTCCGAGCGCGCAGCCCCTCCACGGATGCGTCATACCTGGCGGTGAACTCCTCGAATGTCTCCTCAGCGTGCGCGTCGCTGCACCTGACAGCGGACTGCGAGAAGGCGCGCTGGGCGTTCCAGGCGACGGGGGTCGAGCGGTAGACCGGGGCACGGATGGCCGCACGGCTGATCTTCGAAGATGCGCGAACGAAGGACATCTTGTGTCTCAATTAGCCGGGGTGAAGCTCCAGGGGCGCGTGTAGCAGGAATTGAGGGGCGTAGCCGTACGGTGGAGTGGTCGGTGGTGGTTCGGAGGTCGTTACTTGAGGTTTCGCTCTCCAGATTTCGAATGGCATGACATGGATCGCTTGGCAAACGCACGGGCATCAGCCGCAAGCCACCACCAATCTGACCATCGTCATATCAAAAACAACATTGTTTGAGATTGATCTCTGCTTTTTCTGCATGTATTTGCTACAAAGCTCAGCTCAGCGCTGATGGACGTCCCAAATCGCTGCAGCGCTTGAATAGCGTCCAGATCGCTATATATTGTACAGCCCTCCAAACGGCGTGGGGCCTTCTGACACTGCTGGTGCGGACATCACAGCATCGCCGTCATCGTCGTCCTCTTCCCAGATACCATCTTCTTCTCCAGCTGGACCCTCATCTCCGTCATCGTCATCGTCGTCTTCTTCTCCTTCATCCTCGTCATTCTCATCATCGTCCTCATCATCCTCGCTATCCTCAACAACATCGACAATCTCGTTCGAAGTCGCCTCTGCTGTGTCCGGATCGTCTGGGTACTCAGTCAAGTCTTCAGGAATCTCTGCTTCTTCAGCGAGCGCCGGGTCATCCTCTTCAGTCGTATTGCCACTCGGGACATCCTTCTTCTCCATGTGCTCAAACGCGTACCGTGGATTCCTCGCAGCAATGCGGACATTATGCATGATCTCGTGTTCTCGCCGCTTTTCTTCATGCAATTCTCGGTCGCTGACTTCGTCTCTGTAGGTAGCGAATATCTCTTTGTCATCCCAGAGTTCCGGCCATTGACAAACACGTTCGTACAACGCATCGTCGGGTACTTCGCCGCCTATGATTATGTTCATCTTGTCTTTCAGGACAACGGTGACTTTGGCCCACGTACCGACATGATACCAGCCTTGAAAGGTTGGAGCGCACGTCGTTCGAATATTTTCCGTTGCTAGCATTTTGGCCAGCAGTGGGTCCGTGATGTCGCAGAACTGGAACGTATTACCAGTATCTGAAGCGTGCACACCATCAAACGTATGCTGTTGTGCGAGCTGTTCCGCGGTCATGCGGCTCAGCTCCTGAACATGTTTGTCGAAAGCATCGTGATGCCTAGCAGTACCCCGCTTCTTGTATGACATGAAGGATACAGTCTGGTACTTCCGGTACTGAGGATCTCTACGTGGATCGACTCCCCAGGCGATGAGCGCTTCTCGCCATGGTCCACTCTCGAAGAAGTAACCACAGTACACTGCAGCCTGTCGTAGCCGCGTACGCTTGTCCCAGCCAAGCTTGTTGTAGAGCATGTGCCGGGTGATGATGGGTCGTTCCTTCAGCAAGGTCTTGATCTGAGTAACCAGTGTCTGCAGGTACGGCGTCAGGGACGACTCTGGTTGCAAGGTCGGCTTTGGCCGAGTTGGCACAGAATCATCGGTAGGTCGAAGTATAATATAGCTGTTATACTGGAAACGTTTCTGCAGGTTGATCTCGCCTTGATCAGTGTACTTGACATAGGCATTCTGCTGGAACCTGATTGCAATCAGTACGGTCTATAATCACGAGCGCGCTGACTTACTTGTAGTTGAAAGCAATTGGCATTTGCAGGAATTCTGCCGAGGGACCAACGCTCTTTGTCAGATCTGCACCAGCCGCTGTGTCGATGTTGTATTTCTTCAGGTCGGCATCTGTGCTACAGTTAGTAGCAGCGTGATACGAAGCCGGGGTATCACTTACAGCGTGCGGGCAAGACATGGTCTCTGAGACCCACCATCACGTCGTTTTGAGACGCAGCGTATTGCAGATCCGGCATGGCTGTCAAGTCAGTAGCTGCACTCTGATCGAAACCATGCAACATTCTTACCTCGGAAACGATGTGTTTTGTCGACGATACCAGCGAATGCAACCGTATACTTGGATGCATTGTCTTGCAGACTTCGGTAGACATCTGCAGCTTCGACATAGCTGTCGTTCGATCGGCCTGTACAGGTCCCATCACCCGCTCCCTCAAGGCCGTCTTCGGGCAGAAAGGGACCGGTAGTACCGCGCTTTCTCTTTCTGCCGGTTCGCTTGGGCACGGTCACCTTGAGTAGCAGGTTGTTTGTAGTCACTGGTGTTGACAACAGACGCTTGGCAAAAGGGTCGTTTGGCCGCAGTGACACAGAAATCAGCGTCTTCAGCTCGTCATCGCCCTCACCATTGGTAGTCGTCTCCAGCTTGGATCTCAGACCCTGAGATGCGCGTTAGCCACCAAGTGTGGACCTGCAGCCTGTCCTCTGACCTTGCTCAGTTTGACTGACCCGCCCAATGAGGTAATGCCCTTGTCAATATTTTTGATGATGCATGGATGCTCGATGGCCGAGACGGCGCGAGAGGGGATGGGCAGCCACGGCGCAGGCTGAGTGCTGGCAGTTGCAGCGCTCATGTCACGGTTGTTGTTGTTGTTCATGGTGGGCGTCAGCCCTGAGGAGCTTGGAAATATGTGCACAGCTGCCTTTCGGCACAGGGTCTGGATGAGCCTGCAGAATATTGCTCGGGGAAGCAATGCTATCAGGCGTGCAGCTGTCTTACACAAGTCCTACGTCTTCAGGACGCTGCCATGGCGCTCTGTGAACCTCGCCGACGACAGCAACGTGCAGCTCGGGAGGCTGCCAGGCGATGATGCTCGCTGCCGCTCCTAAGATTGGGCGGGGAGCGTGCTTAGCGCTAATTGTGCGAACGGGCATCTGCTGGGGGCTCCACCAAGCAACATCACGCTGGAGCCCGCGCTGAGTTGGCCTCTGGACCTCCTACACGCATTCATCCTCCCGACACCCTTCCAGCGCGCCCATCTGCCCTCTGACGTCGTCGTCTCAACTGCCCGTCAGCGTGTGGTCGCCTGTGCACGAGCTGCCTGCCCCCTCTTCTGCGAGCTCTCTCCTCGACGCCGACCGCCGTGGGCCATCCTGAACACCAACACCCGCGACGATCAGCCCGGCACGCGTCCGCTCTCATGCCGGCCTGAGCCCTACGCACTCCCCCGCCTGCGACATCACCTGTACATCACGTGTCCCTCTCCTGCACTGCGGCATTGGCGCTGTTGGGTTGCGACTGCACACCACCGGACGCCTCGAGGGCCTCCCGTTCCGGACGCACCTCTGTCTCCGCATCTCTCCCGCACCGCTTGACGAGCTGCCCTCACGCTGTCCGCAGCAGCCATGAAGGGCTTTAGGCAAAGGGTTGTAAGTCCCCCACCTGCACTTGGTTGCTGCGTCTCCTGTCCCCCTCGCGCCCCACTTCCGCGGTCATGGGCGCAGAAGCTAACATGCTTAGCATGAACAGCTCTCAAGAGCGAAGGACGGCAACAAGTCATCTAAGAAGAAAGACTCGACCTCCGGCACCGCATCGCCCTCACAGGGCACAAGCTCGCCCGCCAATGTCACCCCGTCCTCGTCCCAGACCCAGCTCGCAGACGCCCGCAAGAGCGCGCCCTCCGCAGACGGTCAGCCCAGCAGCGGCTCGCTGCAGCCCCAGCAAGGCGCACCAGGCGCCTCGGCCGGCGCAATGTTTGGTGGTCCTGGAGGCATGACAGGCGGAGCTGGTGCAGGCGCTGGCGGCGCTGGCACACCCCACAGAATGGGACAGCCCCTTGTGCCCAACGTCACCATCAGCCCCAGCGCTCCCGTAAGTCGTTCCATTCTCGCAAAACCTGCGCACACTGACTCTGGTGCTACAGCATGTCCCCCCTCCCGGCGCGGCCGAGACAATGCCTGGCGACCTCGCTCCCCCCAAGGCTGGCCAGAAGTCGAATGTTTTCGACCGCCTTCAAGCCACACCCAAAGACAACATCGAAGGCATCCGGACGCCAAAGCGCCAGCATTCGTCCCGATTCGACATTTCAGACCAGCGCCAGCGCGAACTAGAGAAGCTGCCAGGCTTCCATGAAGTCCCACCGAACAAGAGGGAGGAGTTGTTTGTGCAAAAAATCGACCAGTGCAACATCATCTTCGATTTCAACGATGCTAGCGGAGACATGAAGTCCAAGGAAATCAAACGCTTGGCGCTGCACGAATTGCTCGATTACGTCGCGAACAACAGACAGGTCATCACAGAAAAGATGTACCCACTCGTCGTCCAGATGTTCGCGAAGAACCTGTTCCGTCCCATTCCTCCGCCAATGAACCCTCAAGGAGAGGCATTCGATCCCGAGGAAGACGAGCCAGTGCTGGAAGTCGCATGGCCGCACATCCAGGTTGTCTACGAGTTCTTCCTCCGCTTCATCGAAAGCCAAGACTTCAACACAAACATCGCCAAGGCGTACATAGACCACAGCTTTGTGCTGAATGTGAGTAGCGCTATTATAGCCCACTGAGGTATACGCTAACGTGGGATAGCTTCTCGAGCTGTTCGACTCTGAAGACCCAAGAGAGCGCGACTTCTTGAAGACCACACTCCACCGCATATACGGAAAGTTCCTCAACCTCCGCTCGTACATCCGCCGCTCCATCAACAACGTTTTCTTCCAGTTCATCTACGAGACAGAGAGGTTCAATGGCATCGCGGAACTGCTCGAAATTCTCGGATCGATCATCAATGGTTTCGCTCTGCCATTGAAGGAGGAGCACAAGCTTTTCTTGACCAGAGTCCTGATACCTCTGCACAAGGTCAAGAGCTTGAGCATGTATCACCCTCAGCTGGCATATTGTATCGTACAGTTCCTCGAGAAGGATGCCGCCCTCACAGAGGAGGTCGTTTTGGGCCTGCTCCGATACTGGCCTAAGGTCAACAGTACCAAAGAGGTCATGTTCCTGAACGAAGTGGAAGACATTTTCGAAGTCATGGATCCGGCCGAATTTGCAAAGGTCCAGGAGCCCTTGTTCAACCAACTGGCCAAGTCAGTGGCCAGTCCCCATTTCCAGGTTTGTGCACTCCTGTTTGGACTTGTTGATACACACTAACTTTTGACACAGGTCGCCGAACGTGCGCTTTACTTCTGGAACAACGAATACTTCTGCAACCTTGTTAGCGACAACGTTGAAGTCATCTTGCCGATCATGTTCGCTCCGTTGTACGAAAACTCGAAGGGCCATTGGAATAGGTATGTCGCCTCGCGCATGTGCATGTCAAGCCACTTACAGTGCAATAGGACCATCCATGGCATGGTGTACAACGCTATGAAGCTGTTCATGGAAGTCAACCCCCAGCTATTCGATGACTGCTCACATGACTATGCCGAGTCCCAAAACAATGCAGGTCAAAGAAAACAGAGCCGACAAGACCGTTGGGACAAGCTCGCTCAGCTCGCCGAAGCACGCCAGAACGGAACTGCGCCGCTGCACGACTCGGATCCTCTCAGCCAGGGTCGACTGGAGAACCTACGGCTGCAGGACGATGGAGCTGCGAGAGACAGGCGGCCGAAAGAATACGAGCGACAGACCAGTCAGACCTCGGTACGTTGATTCTTAAGTCCTTAGAACTCAGGATGAGCATTTTCTACGGCCGAATCGATGTACTCTTAATTCTATCCCTAGATGTCTAGGTCGTTTTGTTTTGTTCAAGACTTGCATTTTCGGTTCAGGTGGATCTGACGTTCGTGCTTGCTCGTTGCAGCGCCGACAACATGTCGCTCATGGCGGCCACCACGCTCATACTACTGGACGGCGGGCATCAATTGGTCGAGTCCGCAGCAATAGCACGTCTAGCGGTAGCACAACATCGTCGCGTAACAACGGGGCGCCTCTCATCCGTACAAAATCTGGCGAGAAAGCTGGCAAGACTGTCACTAAAGTCGTCTCGAATTAGCGTCATGGCGAGCAATATATTATTTCCATTTCCATCGTTCTACTTCGTACCTTGGGCATCTCGGTCGCGGTCCCTGTCGGCGTCGCTGCAACTGCTGGTAGTTTGGAAACGCAAAAGCGGGCGGTATCTTGTATGGTTCTTACAAGACTGGTGTCGGCGTTCGTAGATATTTCGAAAAGATAGGCAGACAGCGATGCGATCCCAAATGTAATAGACACTGAATCACCTTTTCTTCTGCAAGCCACTGACGTTGTCTTCCATGTGGTGTCAACCTCCCCTTCCACTTCCGCTCGGTCGCGCTCGGTCGCCAAGGTTTCCGAGCTCGACTTCCTCATCGAGCAAGACACAGCAGTCTCAAGAGGTGCACCTTTGCACATGTCAATATTTTCACATGCAGCTATTGGCGTTGTTTACATGTACGTCATGCCTCGTATGAACATTTGCGACATTTTGCAAGCTGCGCCATAGGAGACTCCAAGCTGTGTAGTGACTGCCGCAAGCAGCGACACCGGGCTGAGTCAGCAGCATCCGTGCGGTCAGACAATCGAGACTCGAGCAATTGAGCAGGATAGAGCCAATAAGAATTGAGGAATTGCCTCGGGCAGCAAATCGTAATCTGTGCGGCTCATTGTGTACAGCGGCGCGCGTTCGGCAGGCGCGGAGGTGGACGTTCATTTCCGACCTCCTTTTGGCTGGTTGCGAAAAACATTGGCGCTTGACCAACAAAAGCCTCGCTGGACCACTTCTTTCTTACATCGTCGTGGTGCTCGTGTCCTCTTCTTCACACACTTCTCCGTCCTTCCTTTGGCTCTACGTGCCGCCTTCTTCCACGCGCGCCTGCTTGTCTACACCAGCAGCCCCTCAGCGCAACCCTCCGCATACACAGCGCGGAGCACATAGATCTCATTCACGGCGTCGATTCCACACACAACACACAATGGGTGTCGACTGGCTTGAGGTTGGCGTTCCTACGCTGGACCGTCCCTTCGGTGTCAAGCTCTGGCCTATCTTTGAGAAGGCCTTTGAACCCATTGCTGGCTACAAGCCGCAAGACTTCCGCTTCGTCCAGGGCGAGACCCCTCTCTCGACGTTCAAGAGCTGCGCGGCCTTCCTCGTTACATACTACATCGTCATCTTCGGCGGTCGCGAGTTGATGCGCGGACGTGAGCCGTTCAAGCTCAACTTCCTTTTCAAGGTCCACAACTTCTACCTTACCGCCATCAGCGGCATACTGCTTGCGCTCTTCGCTGAGCAGCTGATCCCCACGGTCGCCCGTCACGGTCTCTTCTACGCCATCTGCGACCACCGCGGTGGCTGGACCGACAAGCTGGTTATTCTGTACTACGTATGTGGTGTTGTCAGAAATTGCGAAGACAAGGCTAACATGCGCAGTTGAACTATCTCACCAAGTTCGTTGAGCTGATCGACACTTGCTTCCTATTCCTCAAGAAGAAGCCCCTGAGTACGAATTTCCAGCAATGTTTGGATATGCCATAGCTAATGATTACAGCCTTCCTCCACACCTACCACCATGGCGCGACCGCTATGCTCTGCTACACCCAGCTTCTCGGCCACACCCCCGTTTCCTGGCCCGTCATCACCCTGAACTTGGCTGTCCACGTCGTCATGTACTGGTACTACTTCCAGAGCGCGCGCGGTATCCGCATCTGGTGGAAGAAGTACATCACAGTTGGCCAGATCACCCAGTTCGTTCTCGACCTCGGTATGCGACTAGTCCAAGAACCCTCAAAAAGCATTTGCTAACTTTGCACAGGCTTCATCTACTTCGCCTCGTGGACCTACTTCACCAGCACCTACGCTCCCCAATTGCCCAACATGGGCAAGTGCGCCGGCGAGGAATTTGCTGCCATCTCCGGAATGATCATCATCACCTCCTACCTCTTCCTCTTCATCGGATTCTACCTCGCTACATACAAGAAGCCGGCGCCTAAGGGACGTCGCAGGGCCACTAGCGCGTTGATTGAGATGAAGGATGAGAAGGTTCCGACTGTCGGTGAAGCCCGCAGGCGCCTCTCCACCTCTCGTCCTGTCTTCACTGCTAATGGTGTTGCTACCGGTGCTTCGCCCAGCGGAACACCCAACGGTCGCACTACCAGGAGCCGCAAGGCTTAAGCGCGATTCGGGCCCGGTTTCCCAACATTGCGGAATCACAAGCGGAGATGAGTGTTGCTAGACAACTCAAGACCAGTCATGGGCGGCCAGCATCTTGGATGTCTTCAGTGTCTCTCCAAGGCCATGATCTTAGCATCTGATAGTTGCACGCGATCGTGGCACTGCACATTGCGCTAACCGCGATTCTTTCTTCATTCTTTGGCACGATGCAGTCTCGAAGGCTGCGATTTCGTATTTCATTGTAATTGTTACGGTGTGGGGTTGCTCCTTCGACGGCACCCACTGTTACGAAAAGTCGCAACGTCAGTTGCATGCATGTAAGACTACAGTTGTTGGCATTACGACGGTCATACTGGGCGGTGTTGATATGGGTTTGCTATATGGACCTTGGTCTGTATGTTATGTAGAATAGAGGGATGAGGTATAATGCATAATTAGCGACGTCTTCTTGATCTACTTGTGCCAGTCTCGGCCATGCAACGACGTTGTTGCGGCGTGGGTGAATTTTCGTTGAAGTTGGACAATTGACCCGAATTTGTGGAAATGCTCACCATCCTCAGCGTGCACTGTTGCACGCACCTGCCCCAGTAGTTTGAGCAACACCGCAGACGAACTCGAGGGACCTAGACAACCACTCGCGTCCTGCGTCCAAAAAAAAAAACATTCGAATAGATGAGCTGCAAGTCTAGTATCATACGTTGCCGGTGCCTTCACTTCAAGTACCATGACGGATGACATGGACTGTGGTGCGACTATCGCGGAGGCCAAGGCATCCAGTGAAGAAGCAGTTTACATATCACTGTATCATATGCATCAACAGGAGCACCAGAACTGCAGGTTCACTAGAATTCGAGTGATGGTCGAAGGGGAACGAAGCAATGAGAATCGCGGAGTGGGTCTCATCAGTCTCACCAGCGGAAAGAGGAAAGCGCCCTGCACGCGTTTCCGCCAGCCAACCACAGCAACGCACTAAGTCTACAGGGTCGCAGCGACGCCCGCTGCTCTCTGAAGCGTTCTCTCAGCGTTGGAGCTCCAGTTCGCGCTTCACACGACACCACGCGGGACGCGTCCACCACCCACACACGGCCTCTCCTTACCCGTTCACGAATATAATGACCCGCTAAGACGCCAGCGTCTCCTAATTCGATACCAACATAAATTATTCCCGACGCTTGCCCGCCGTCAAGCACAGCAATCCAGGCGCAAACCACACCAAGCCTTCCGCCCAATGCAGCCTTTATAGACGACTCTCCTCTTCACGAAGCAGCTGGACGAGAACGGGCGACGTGGCCTAACTGGAGAGCTCCTCGGAGCGGGACGAGCAGCTGCACGCTGCACACACCTTCGCCATGGCCACACACAATTTCGAGGCTATGGCCGCGAAGCTCGATGACCCAAGCTCTGGTATGGCATTCTCCGTCGAGGCGCTGCTTGGGGAGAAGGAAGGCGTCACTACTGTGAAAGATTGGAAAGGCTGACGAGGCGCAGACATCCGGGCGAAGGACAAGCTCGTGGTCGAGATTCGCGACAATATCGAGAACTACTGCCAGGGCGCGCAGTATGCGCAATTCATGAACGCTCTTGTCCCCGCGTTCTTGAAGATACTCGACGGGAACCCGGTCTTCATATCCACATCTCCGGAACAGGTGAGTGCGCGCGTGTTGTAGTGACGAGGATGGCGCTCTAATCACTGGACAGCGGATACGAAACTGCGTACTCGAAATTCTGCATCGACTTCCCATGAACCCCGGCGACGCGGTCGAACCGCACGCAGCGAAGATCGTTGACAAGCTTATGGGCCTTGTCAAGCTCGAGAACGAGGACAATGCGGTGCTGTGCATGAAGACCATTATGGACTTCCAGCGACACCAGACGAAAGCGCTGCAGGACCGCGTTCAGCCTTTCTTGGACCTGATCCAAGAGATGTTCGAGACGATGGAGCAGGCGGTACACGACACATTTGACAATGCAACGCCCGCGCCAGCCTCACAAGGTGTTCCCTCCACACCAAGCAACCACCAATACTCGCAGTCGCCCCGACCGAACTCCCCCGCAACTGCCCTCACATCTGGCTCAGCCGGTGATCTTGGGCAGGAGACGCAGCAGACGCGCATGTTGTTGAAGGGCATGCAGTCCTTTAAGGTGCTGGCCGAGTGTCCGATCATTGTGGTCTCGCTCTTCCAGGCATATAGGAACTGCGTGAACAAGAACGTCAAGCTCTTTGTCCCGCTCATCAAGAACGTGCTGTTGCTGCAAGCAAAGCCGCAGGAGAAGGCCCACGAGGAGGCAAAGGCCCAGGGCAAGATCTTCACAGGCGTCAGCAAGGACATCCGCAACCGCGCAGCATTTGGGGACTTCATCACGGCACAGGTGAAGACCATGAGTTTTCTCGCCTATCTGCTCAGAGTGTATGCGAACCAGCTCAACGACTTCCTTCCGACACTTCCAGACATTGTCGTACGACTGCTCAAAGACTGCCCACGGGAGAAGTCTGGTGCGCGCAAAGAGCTGCTGGTGGCGATCAGACACATCATCAACTTCAACTTCCGGAAAATCTTCCTCAAGAAGATCGATGAGCTACTTGAGGAGAGGACCTTGATCGGCGATGGTCTAACAGTATACGAGACGATGCGACCACTCGCGTACAGCATGCTCGCAGATCTGATACATCATCTTCGAGATTCGTTATCGAAGGAACAGATCAGACGAACAGTGGAAGTCTACACCAAGAATCTTCACGACAGCTTCCCAGGGACGAGCTTCCAGACTATGAGCGCTAAGCTTCTCCTGAACATGGCCGAGTGCATCGCAAAGCTCGAACCGAAGGAGGATGCACGGTACTTTCTGATCATGATCCTCAACGCTATCGGCGACAAGTTCGCGGCTATGAACCGCCAATACCACAATGCAGTCAAGCTGTCAGCGCAGTACAGCCAACCTTCGATTGATGCGTCCGATGAGAACCATATGGCCGTGCAGGAACAGCCTCCGGACTGGGACGAGATCGACATCTTCAACGCCACACCTATCAAGACTTCGAATCCTCGAGATCGTAGCTCGGATCCGATCGCGGATAACAAGTTTCTGTTCAAGAACTTGTTGCACGGCTTGAAGAATTTGTTCTACCAGCTACGCGCCTGCAATCCGGCAAAGATCAAGGAGGAGATCGATGCCGCCAATGCATCTGCCAACTGGCACGAGGTGTCATTCGGGTACAATGCTGAAGAGGTTGAGGTTTTGATCAAGCTCTTCCGCGAAGGCGCCAAGGTCTTCCGCTACTACGGCACCGACAAGTCTGCAGAGACCCAAGGCTTATCACCTGGCGACCTTATGGGCAACCAACACATGATGTCGAGCGGCAAAGAAGAGAAGGAACTGCTCGAGACCTTTGCGACCGTCTTCCACCATATTGATCCTGCGACTTTTCACGAAGTGTTTTCATCCGAGATACCCCATTTGTACGATATGATGTTCGACCACCCCGCGCTGCTCCACGTCCCTCAGTTCCTCCTCGCTTCCGAGGCAACGTCGCCTAGCTTCTCTGGCATGCTGCTTCAGTTCCTCATGGACCGGATAGAGGAAGTCGGCACCGCAGATGTGAAGAAGTCGTCGATTTTGCTGCGATTGTTCAAGCTTTCTTTCATGGCAGTAACGCTCTTCTCGCAACAGAACGAGCAGGTCCTGTTGCCGCATGTCAGCAAGATCATCACCAAGTCGATTCAGCTATCGACCACAGCTGAGGAGCCCATGAACTATTTCCTGCTGCTCAGATCCTTGTTCCGAAGTATCGGTGGTGGTCGATTCGAACACCTGTACAAGGAGATTTTGCCCTTACTGGAGATGCTACTGGACGTCCTGAACAATCTCTTGATCACAGCTCGCAAGCCTGCGGAGCGTGACCTGTTCGTGGAGCTGTCGCTTACTGTACCGGCGAGACTCAGCAACCTTTTGCCGCACCTGAGTTACCTTATGCGACCACTCGTCGTAGCTCTTCGCGCCGGATCTGATCTAGTTGGACAGGGGCTTCGTACTTTGGAGCTCTGCGTTGACAATCTTACCGCGGACTATCTGGATCCCATTATGGCACCAGTCATCGACGAACTCATGGCTGCTCTGTGGGAGCACCTCAAGCCAAACCCATACAGCCACTTTCATGCACACACTACAATGCGTATCCTTGGTAAGCTTGGTGGGCGCAATCGGAAGTTCATCACTGGTCCTCCCGATCTTAACTATCAGCCGTACTCGGATGATCAGTCATCTATAGACATCCGCCTTATTGGGTCCACAAAGGACCGCGCCTTCCCGGCCGTGATTGGCATCGAAGCCGCTATTGCCAAGCTCCACGAAGTTCCCAAGACGCCAGCAACGAAGAAGTCGGACACCTTCCACAAGCAGCAAGCTTTCAAGCTCATTACAGCTCATACCAAGCTCATGGTCGGATTCGACAGCTTACCAGACGACTTTGCGCAGCTTGTGAGGCTTCAGGCAAACGATCTTTGCAACAGCAAGCTCGATGTTGGCGCTGATGTATTGGCCGCGCCAGACCGGGAGAAGTCCATACCGAAGAAGGTTGTGGAACAGGAAACTCTCAGGAAGCTCCTGAAGGCCTGTATCTTCGCTGTTTCCATTCCGGAGCTCAAAACCGACGCCGAACCACTTGTCGCACATCTCGCCAAGCATTTCACGCTGTTGGAGTTCGGGAGTCATCTTGCTGTCGCAAAGCACAAGAGCAAACCATTTGAAGTTCATCTTGGTGAGGGACCGGTTGTCATAGCGAGCGAGGTGATAGCAGACGCTATAGGTGACTCGCTCGCATCCGAACACCCAGATGTGCGCGCCGCAGCCGAGCAGGCGATCTTGACCATGCGAGATGCTGCCAAAGCGATCTTCGGTAACAGCGACAAACTTCACAAGTTTCCGTTCTTCAACGACTTGTCCAACACCTTCTGCCACAACTGCCATGCAGACGACTGGTTTATGAAGTCTGGTGGCACTCGTGGTATTGAGATCATTATCAAGAAGGCCGGCCTTGACTCGAGTTGGATGACTGCACGTCACTTCGAGCTTATACGAGCTCTGAACTTCGTCATGAAGGACATGCCGATCGATCTCGACTCAAAGACGCGCATTCAGGCCGAAGGGCTTATTGAAGACCTCATTCGGCAATGCCACAAGACCACAACGAAGGAGGAGTTTGAGAAGAGCGGCAATATCACCATGAGGCTCTGCGGTCAACTTGTGGGTGACCTATCGCACATGAACAAGAACGTCCGCGAGGCCACGCAGAAAGCCTTCCAGGTCCTTTCTGATGTTACAGGTCTTGGTGTGCACGAGCTCATCGCGCCGGTCAAGACGCGACTGATCGTTCCGATTTGGACAAAGCCCCTGCGCGCATTGCCGTTCAGCATCCAGATCGCTTACATCGACGCAATCACCTTCTGCCTGAAGCTTAAGAACGGCATTCTGGAATTCAACGATGAGCTGACGCGGTTGCTCATGGAATCGTTGGCTTTGGCTGATGCGGAAGACGAGGGTCTTGCTAGCAAGCCTTTCGAGCAGCGCAATGCGGAGCACATCGTGAACTTGCGTGTGGCTTGCATTCGCCTTCTTTCCACTGCTCAGAGCTTCCCTGAGTTCAGCACAACGCCGCCGAACCAGACGTTTTTGCGGATCATTGCCGTTTTCTTCAAGTGCCTTTACTCAAAGTCGCCGGAAGTCATCGAAGCCGCGAATATCGGTCTCTCCGGCGTCATTTCCGCTACCAACAAGCTCCCCAAGGACGTGCTGCAATCAGGACTTAGGCCGATCTTAGTGAATCTGCAGGACCCCAGGAAGCTCTCTGTGGAGAATCTGGATGGTCTTGCTCGCCTCTTGAAGCTACTTACGAACTACTTCAAGGTCGAGATCGGAACTCGTCTACTGGACCACCTGAAGAGCATTGCGGACCAGAATAGCCTTCAGAAGATCTCATTTACGATGATAGAGCAGAATTCCAAGATGAAGATTGTCACCGGCATCTTCAATATCTTCCACCTGCTTCCTCCAGCGGCTGCTACCTTCCTCAAGCAGATCATCGAGAAGGTGATCGAGCTTGAGAGCAGTCTCAGAAGAACACACTACAGCCCTTTCAGAGAGCCTCTGATCAAGTACCTTTGCATGTACCCTAGCGACACCTGGACCCATTTCGCACCGAACCTCAAGGATCAGACGCAGGGACGCTTCTTTGCGCAGCTGCTTGAGAATCCCGAAAGTGCTGCATTGCGGACGCAAGTCTCGGAGGATGTCCCTGGCTTCCTGCAGTCGTTCCAGTTCGAGGGAGAGGATAAGGATATTTGCCAGGCCCAGCTCAACGCCATCCACATTGCATACGCACTCAGCCAATTTGATGAGACCAGCAAGTGGCTCGTGACACACGACGATCTACGCAAGAGTTTGTTCGAGGCGGGCAGGTCCCTCGAGAAGAAGCTTCGTCAAAACCTCATTGACCCTGAGCTCCGCCTGGCGACAGAACAGGCCGGCGACCAGATCATATTCATCTTCACTACATATCTCAAGCATGAGCCCAACGACCTGGACTTCTTCTTCGAATTGATCGATACCGTCACGTCCGAGGAGTTGAAGGCTTCGCCACGCCTGTTCGACTACATCTACGAGCAGATCATCTCAAGCGACTCTGTTGACTACTGGAAGACCCTCATCAATAAGTGCATTGATCTCTACACGTCCCGCAACTCCTCGCAGAAGACAAAGACTTTTATCTTCCACTACATCGTCAATCCTATTTTCGCGATGGATGTCAAGCGCAACTGGAACAGTCTGTTTGACCAGAAGACCGAAGGGACAAAATTGATGGACAAGAGCATGACTGAAACCATCCATAAGAGGCTATGGCTGCCACAGTCTCTCACAGATACGTCGGAGGAGACGGCGCAGCTTGGCGTTGATCACTCCAGAATGGAGCTGTTACAGCTGACGACTCTCTTGCTGAAATACTACTCTGGCATGATTGAGGAGTTCCGAAAGGACGTCATCAAGTTCGGCTGGAACTACATCAAGCTCGAGGACATCATCAACAAGTACGCCGCATATGTCCTTGTGGCCTTTTTCATCGCTGTGTACGAGACGCCGAAGAAGATCGCGGCGCACACCTACCAGTCGTTGCTCAAGGCGCACCAGAACGAGGGCCGCAGCCTGGTCATGCAGGCACTCGAACTCATGGCACCTGTGTTGCGCAAGCGCATGGGTGGCAGCGAGAGAATGCCTCTCTGGATTCAGCATCCTCGCAAGATACTATCCGAGGAAAGCTCGAATCTGCAGCAATTGATGAGCATCTTCAATTTTGTTGTGCGCCACCCTGATCTCTTCTATGAGGGTCGCGAACATCTTTCGCCAATCATCATCACAGCACTGTCGAAGATTGCACAGCCTCCCAACCCATCCACCGATGCGAAGAAGCTTGCTCTCAACCTGATTAGTCTGATCAGAATTTGGGAGGAGCGGACAGCGACTGAGGCCGCTGCGGGCGTCGAGCGAACGTCATCGTCTCCGTCAGCTTCCAAGAGGAAAGCAGATGGAACTGTTGTTCCTTCTGGTCTCCAGTCGAAGGAGTTCGTTGCCCAGGCGTCGATTCGCATGGGACTTATCAAGTACCTCATCCAGTTCATCGCGTACTTGCCCGAGCGCTTTCCAGTCAACTCACCCAAGCCGAAGGACCCTGCTGTCGCACCGA
Organism: Didymella glomerata; assembly: GCA_030271015.1. Classification (NCBI taxonomy): domain Eukaryota; kingdom Fungi; phylum Ascomycota; class Dothideomycetes; order Pleosporales; family Didymellaceae; genus Didymella; species Didymella glomerata. The sequence goes on from JAJOHN010000016.1 coordinate 355,660, forward strand.
CAAGCACACCACAGCCCGCTGAGATCTGTCGAAAGGCCGTCCAGTTGCTGCATGACCTACTCTCGCCTCGTTTGTGGAACGATCTTGATCTGGATCTGATGCTGTCAAAGAAGATCGAGGAGATCCTTCTTGCTGAGATGAAGCAAGATGACAAGGCAGAGGTCTTCAACACTAGGATGATCAACACCCTCCAGATTGTCAAGGTTATTGTCAACGTCAAGTCAGACGATTGGGTGCTGCAGCGTATCCCGATCTTCCAGAAGATCCTAGATAAGCCTATTCGATCCGAGAACGCAGAGGTTCAAGCTAGTCTTCATGCAGTGGATGAGAACGAAGATGGCACTATGAAGCTACAGCCAACATTGAAGCGCATTCTTGAGGTCATGCCCGAGCCGGTGACTGATGAAGAAGGCAACACCGAAGAATCAACCTCGACTGAGTTCGTCAACTTCCTTGGTGCTGTCGCGACAGAAGCGCTTTCGAATGGATCTTACATCTGCGCAATCAACATCTTGTGGACTTTGTGCCAGAGACGACCAGAGGAGATCGACCAACATGTCCCGCAGGTCATGAAGGCTTTCCAGGGCAAGATGGCTAAGGATCATCTCGCCGGTCACAGTGGCACTCCAGGACAGGCTGTACCGCCCAACATGCGCCCTGAGGGAACCAATCCGCCAACGGACCCTCGTGAGATCGAGATCCAGACAGACCTGGTTCTGAAGACTGTTGACATTCTTGCGGCTCGCATGAACGAGCTTGGAGAGAACAGGAGGCCCTATCTTAGTGTCCTTGCCTCTCTGGTCGAGCGTTCTCAAGTCAATTCGGTGTGCATGAAGGTCCTCGATCTGGTAGAGGACTGGATCTTCCATTCCAACGAGCCCGTGCCGACACTCAAGGAGAAGACGGCAGTGCTTAGTAAGATGCTGCTTTTCGAACATCGCCAAGATACATCGCTGCTTACGCGTTTCCTCGACCTTGTCATTCGCATCTACGAGGATCCAAAGATCACCCGGAGTGAGCTCACTGTCAGGATGGAGCACGCTTTTCTTATTGGTACGAGGGCGCAAGACGTGGATATGCGCAACCGTTACATGGCTATCTTTGACAAGAGCTTGAGCCGTACGGCAGCTAGTCGCTTGAGCTACGTGCTCGCGTCACAGAATTGGGATACTCTGTCCGATTCGTACTGGTTGAGCCAAGTCATTCATCTCATGTTCGGTTCGATCGAGATGAACAGCCCGGCTGAGCTACACGAAGAAGACTTCAAGCTCATGCAGCCTTCCACCTTGTACGGCACTTACAGCAAAGATTCTAGAATCGGCGATGTCATGGTCGATGACGACTTGGAGAATCTGATCAGCAGTCATCGCCGCTTCGTCATACAGCTTGGGGATGTCAAGGTCAAGGACATCTTCGAGCCACTTGGACACCTGCAGCACGCAGACAACAACCTCGCGCACGATATTTGGGTTGCTTTCTTTCCCCTGGCTTGGACAGCTTTGACAAAGGACGACCAGAGCGACCTCGAGAAGGGAATGACTGCACTGCTCACAAAGGACTTCCACAACAGACAGCTTGACAAGCGTCCCAACTGCGTCGCTACCATGCTGGATGCTATCGTGCATGCAAAGCCAAGGGTCAAATTCCCACCTCACATCATGAAGTACCTCGCCCAGACGTACAATGCTTGGTATACCGCTGCAGTGTATATGGAAGAATCGGCCATCTCGCCTGTCGTGGACGTTGAGAAGTTGAGAGAGAGCAACCTTGATGCTCTTTTGGAAGTGTACAGTGGTCTGCAAGAAGACGACTTGTTCTATGGCACCTGGCGTAGGAGGTGCCAGTTCCTGGAGAGCAACGCCGCACTCAGTTACGAGCAGTGTGGTATCTGGGACAAGGCGCAGCAGATGTACGAAGCTGCGCAAATCAAGGCCCGAACTTCTGTGCTTCCATTCTCCACAGGAGAGTACATGCTCTGGGAGGATCACTGGGTAATTTGTGCCCAGAAGCTGCAACAATGGGAGATTCTTAGCGATTTCGCTAAACACGAAAACTTCAACGACCTGTATCTTGAGTCTACCTGGAGGAGCTTCGAAGCCTGGCAAAACACCGAGACCCGCGAGCAGCTCGACACAACTATCAAAGCGGTCAGCGACGCGCCAACGCCCCGACGCGTCTTCTTCCAGACTTTCATGTCCCTGCTCAAGTTGCACGCGAAACAAGAATCGCCACCTGAGTTTCACAGGCTCTGCGATGAGTCGATACAACTCTCTATTCGCAAGTGGCACCAGCTTCCTCGTCGCATCACACAGGCACACATTCCGCTCTTGCAACACTTCCAACAACTTGTCGAGTTGCACGACGCCAGCGTCATCTGTCAGAGCCTGGCACAGACAACGCAAGCCAATCTCGACATGAAGTCTCAGGAGCTCAAGCTGCTCCTCAGTACTTGGCGCGATCGACTGCCGAACTTCTGGGATGATATCAACGCATGGCAGGACCTTGTCACTTGGCGTCAGCACATCTTCCAGTTGATCAACGGTGTTTATCTCAACCTTCTGCCGCCGAATCAGAACAACGCCAGTGGCAACAGCTTTGCATACCGGGGCTACCACGAGACGGCATGGATCATTAATCGCTTCGCCCACGTCGCCCGCAAACACAACCTGCCAGAGGTGTGCATTAACCAGCTGGGTAGAATCTACACGCTCCCCAACATTGAGATCCAAGAGGCCTTCCTCAAGCTACGCGAACAGGCGAAGTGCCACTACCAAATCCGCGCGGATCTCAACAGCGGGCTCGATGTGATTAATAACACTAATCTTAACTACTTCGGTCCACAGCAGAAGGCAGAGTTCTACACGCTCAAAGGCATGTTCCTTGCCAAGCTTGGCCAGAAGAGCGAGGCGGGCGAAGCGTTTGGTACTGCGCTGTACTTCGACATCAAGCTACCGAAGGCATGGGCTGAGTGGGGACGATACAACGATATGCTCTTCAAAGAGGAGCCACAGAACTTGGAACGCGCCGAAGCAGCGCTCAGCTGTTACCTCGAGGCTGCTAGTCAATTCAAGAACGCGAAGAGCAGGAAGTTGTTGGGCCGGGTGCTGTGGCTGCTCAGCTTGGATAACCCGGAGCGCAGACTGGCTGAGAAGTTTGAGGAGTTCAAGGGCGATACACCGGCGTGGTACTGGATTACTTACATCCCGCAACTGCTCAATTCCCTGTCGAGGCAGGAGGCACCCATTGCTAGGTCTATACTTGGCAAGTTGGCGAAGACGTACCCGCAGGCATTGTACTGCCATCTCAGGACGACGCGTGAGGATATGGTCGTGCTCAAGAAGCAGCATGAGCAGAAGGAGGCAAAGGATAAGGCTGCACGCGTTGCAAAGACTGCTCAACAAGGAAATCAGTCGTCCCCAGCTCCTAAGCAAGGCACGCCTGATGCACGACCTGGATCGAGCAGTAACCAGAACGCTGCTACCAACGGCGACGCTAAGCCTGCCGTTCAGACAAGCACACCCGGCGGGACTGTGAAGACTGAGGGTAATGCACAAGGTAGCCCTGCCATCAATGGCGCACCGACTGTCGAGGTCACTCCGCCTGCGCCGAAAAAGCCATGGGATCATGTCGAGGAGATCAGTGCGATTCTCAAGACGGCATTCCCGCTGCTTGCTCTGTCTATGGAGACGATGCTCGATCAGATCCACAAGAACTTCAAGTGTCCTCCCGATGAGGATGCTTACCGACTGATCGTTGCATTGTTGAACGATGGTCTCAGCTACGTTGGACGCCAGCCTACGCTCTATGCTCGCGATACGAAGCTGCCATCCTCCACCGAGGGCAACATCACCCGCTTCGCTGAGTCTGTACTTCCAGCGCACATAAGGAAGTCGTTCGAGTCGGACTTCATCAAAGACAAGCCCACGATGTTCGAGTACATCCAGAAGCTACGCACTTGGAGGAACCGATTTGAGGAGCGTCTTGATCGAAGGAGGATTGTCGTCCCTCTCGAACAGTACACGCATCAGCTCAGCGAGTTCCGCTTCCTCAAGTTCGATGATGTCGAGGTTCCGGGACAGTACTTGCTGCACCGAGACAAGAATTCTGACTTTGTGCGCATTGAGCGCTTCCTGTCTGATGTTGAACTCGTCCGCGGCGTTGGCGTCTGCCATCGTAGGATCAAGATCCGCGGCCACGATGGCAGTACTCATCCTTTCGCCATCCAATTTCCGACTGCTCGTAGTTCGAGGAGGGAGGAGCGAATCATTCAGCTGTTCCGCATCTTCAATGGCATATTGTCGAAGCGCAAGGAGAGCCGCAGGAGGAACTTGCAGTTCCATCTGCCGCTCATGGTGCCCATCACACCTAGTGTCAGACTCATCCAGGACGATCCGAGCGTGATGAACCTGCAAGGCATCTACGAGGACTACTGCAGGAAGAACGGAGTCAACAAGGATGAGCCCATCCTCTTCAGCATTGACAAACTCCGGGCGCTGCAGCCTGTAAGTCTTACCACCTCCACGAAGTTCGCATTCCCACTAACTCACAAGCAGAAGAACCTTGACCACGCCAATAGCATCCGCCTCGAAACTTTCAACGCAGTCCAAGAGAAATACGTCCCCAATACCGTCGTCCAGGACTACTTCCGCGCAACCTTCCCCTCCTTCGACGACTTCTGGCTGTTCCGCCGCACCTTCAGCTACCACCTGGCAGCCCTGACTTTCATGACATACGTCATGCACATGAACACGCGCTTCCCGCACAAGCTGCTCATCTCGCGCGCAACCGGGCGCGTCTGGGGCTCCGAACTAATCCCCAGCATGGCCGTCGGCAAACCCATTCTGCACAACAGCGAGCCCGTACCCTTCCGCCTCACGCCCAACCTGCAAGTCATGCTCGGCCCGCTCAACCTCGAAGGCATCTTCGCGCCCGCCGTCATGACGGTTGCCCGCTGCCTGATCGAGCCCGAGGGCGAGCTCGAAATGCAGCTCAGCATCTTCATGCGCGACGAGATGAATCACTGGTTCACGAGCCAGCATAAGATTAGCGCGCTGACGCCTGATGTGCTCAGGGAAAGCGTCCAGCAGAACTCTGACCTTGTGGTTAAGAGGGCCAGCAGTATTGGCAGCTTGCCGTCCGGCGCGAATCTGCCGGCGAATCAGACCATGGTGGATTTGGTTAGTGTGGCGGTGCATCCGCAGAAACTGGCTATGACGGATCCGCTGTGGATGGCGTATCTTTGAGCGTGCGTGGGGTGCGCGCTTGGAAGGAGTTTGGTGTCTCTGAAAAGGAGGGCTTTAAGCACTTGGCGAGGCGTTTTATATTGACTGCATTGGGATTGGGATGGGGTTTGCTGTGCAATAAGCAAGGCGTTGCTTGGAGTTCACCATCGTGTCGCTGTGAGACGCAGTCGACATAATTGTATTTGAAATCGTTCAATCGATTGTAGTAGGCCAAAACAAATCCAAACAACAAACAACTACTCTCTTCTTTCTCCCTCTCTCCGCTGCGAAATTTGCCGCTGACTATTGTTTGTGCAGCCATTGATTAAGCACGACTGCACCTGGACCCTCACTACGGAAGCCACACAAGCCATCGAAGTCAGCGGTTCTGTTCCCTTCGCTACCGCGTCAACAGAACTTCACCACGGTCATATAAGTACTCCGATGAGTAAGGGTTATCATTACTGCTGTTATTTGGTGCACACAAACGGCGAAACAATTTCTTTTGAATAGGGTGGGCTAAGAAGCAACAGCTCTTTACGTTGCTTTGGGTCCGTGGGGAGGAGGAACTGCGGGCTGAGATGCACTCATCGCTGCAAACATCAATACTAACAATAATTTTGAATGGCGTTGTGATTTGACGAAAGAGCCCCCATTCAAGCCCACTATCAGAGGGCTTGATGCAGTGCCCTCTTAATCTAATTATATACAAGATATCTGCAACCCTTGCCGTTAATATCAGCCACGCATCTACGGTGTCTTGCTGATAGGAGGAGTGTTAGGGTAGTACGACGCCGGCAGAGTAGGAATCGGGATGCTGCTCGCGGTACCAAAAGCAGTCTTTAGGTTATCCGCCATACTAGCAGCCGAGTACGCAGTGGGCGCCGTCGTAACCGTCTGCGTGATCTGCGCATACGCTCCGGTGCCGCTCTTCAAGCACGCCCCCATGCCATGTCCCGAGCGACATAGGTTCACGTTCTTGCTGCCCGTCTCGGTCCACATTTGGATGTCGCTGACGTTGATGTCCGTGCACGGCGCGCCGTCTGCACATACGACCTTGACGGGCCCGCGCTGGGCGCCGTTGGCCTGCGTGCCGCGCCAGTTCTTGGCTGTGATGTTGGAGAGCTGGACGCCGGTGCCTGCGATTGCGCTCATGGAGGCCCAGTACTGGTCGATGTCGAAGGCGTACGCGTTGCTGTGGCCGATGAAGTTCTCGAATAGCACGTCTTCGACGTACCCGCTGCCGCCGTTGGACTTGATCATCATCATCTGATTTGATTTCCATGTGTAGATGTTCTTGTATTGGATCTTGGAGATCGCTGTGCCGGCGCCCAGAGAGCCTATGCCGCACCCACCGGACCAGTTGCAGTAGATGTTCTCGACGAGCAGGTTGGTGGAGGGTGACTTTACGGTTACGCATTCGTCCTTGTTAGTGACCATAATCTACGGGTGTTAGTATGTAGCCTTGAGATGTCGCGTGAAGAAGCTCACGTCGTGGATCCAGACGTTAGTGCCGACGACGTCGACACCATCAAGACCGCCCCAGTCTCCACCGCGAATAGCCATGTTGTATGCCTCGCCATTGGTGACAGTGTTCATGACGAAATGGAACATGGGTGCGTCGACAAGGATGATGTCGTGCACTGAGAAGTTATTTGTCTTCTCAACGCGCAAAAGGCGAGCGCCGTTGCGCTTGCCGCTCTTGTGATCTTCGTATCCGAGACCTGATAGTAGTATTAGCAATCTCACGTTGGACCTCAAACCAACGTCGCGTACCCTGAATGGCTCCCTTGCCGGTGCTGCTGAACATCTCGAAGTCATTCGCGTTACGGATGAACAGCATGTTACCCGCGTCTGTACCAGTACGGTAGATTACACCATCGAGCTGCAGCGCCCAAGCCTTGCCGCCCTCGAACGTAGCCCACGTCTTCATAGCATATTCACCGGCTGGAACCACAACAGTACCACCAGTCTTGCAGGCCGCAAAAGCCTTGAGAAGAGCAGGACCGATATCAGTGCTCTTATCGGCCTTGCCTCCATAGTTCAGGACACTGCAGGTCTTGACTTTGGTCTTAGCGGCATGCGTAGTCAGAGGCCCAACTTTGCCTGAAAGCTGGCTGAAGACGGCGGTTGGCAGGATGGCGACGGCCGCAACTAGGAGCGAAGAAAAGTGCATTGCGAAATGGAAACCTGCTCAGCAGGAACGAATGACTGGAAGTGAGAACGAAAGAAGAAATGATTGACTGAGATTAGATTCTATGACCTATGGATCGAGGTTCCGAAGGTATATGAAGATGCGGGCACAGGGTGCGTTTGCACCTACGCATTGATCCTGGGGTCGATCCATCGAGTCCCATTTCCCATAATCTCTGTGAGTCGGAGAAATTGACGCCACGAGTCGGGCGGGGATAGTCTATGTGGATCAATGCGGAACCCCATGGTCTTGACAGTTCTGTGTCTGGGAGATAGCGTTGCGAAGCGGAGTAATTCGAAGGCTGAGTTCGCTTTCCCTCTTCCCAGAATGTAGAAAGCGACGCATGAACCTCATCGAGACTTGTCGTCAGCCTCAATGTGTACGAGACGCCGCTCATAGCTTGCGCAAAGCTTGATCGCGGCGCTCCTGGCGCAAGCCAGACCCGTCGACGCTGGCATCTGTCGACGTTTCATGTCCGGTAGTCTGGACCAGTAGACAGTGGCGCTTGGCTCAATCTGCAGCGACCATATGGTCGTTTACGCGTTTGCGGAGATGAAAGTCAACGCGGGGAGTCAAGTGCCGCGCCGGGGCCGAGGGTTGATGAAAGCCTGTTTCAGGTTCCAGATGAAGGGCGATCTGATGCCAGGGCGACTCGCTCCGAGACCGAGTGCGACGATGGCTGGAGGTTCGCTGCATCGTTAGACCAGGGACATCAATAAAGAAGCTAATGGCGTTGATTGTGTGTGATGCGGGTAGTGATAAAGAACAGGCGCGGTTCTGAGGTCACAGGTTTGGCGTGCGGGCTCGGTTCATTTTCGGAGATTTGGTACGCTGACGGCAAGAGGGATCTACGCAAGGTGCAGTCAGCATCAAGTTTACAAAAAGAATACTTTGTTGGCGAACATCTATTTATCCATTTTTGTGAGACGTCTGCAAGACTGTACACATTGTTGGTCATCGTAAAGTACACCGAACCACCACCACACAACTAAGCCCACATAGCCTTGAACTTAGTATCGAAGTCAGCTTTCAACAGCTTGAACGCCTTAAGCACGTTCAGCAATCCAGTCTGCTCATCCCAAGCGACCTCGCCCTTCTCCTCTTCGCTATCCTCCCCATCGTCCCAATTCTCACCCTCGCTGCTCTCGCTCTCAGCCTCATCGTCCCAAGACTCGACGACCTTCTTCTTTTTCTTGGCCAACTGGACTGGCAGATTCTGCTGCTGCGCGGGTCCTCTCGCGCCTTGAACGCCAGACTCGGGTCCAGCGGCATCGGCAACACCCTGCAGCTTATCCTCGAGATCCTCCTCTTCGTCGTCGCCACCACCACGGACGTCGATGAAGTCGAGATCAGACTCGGTGCCGAGGTTCATGAAGTTGGTAAGACTGGTCACGATGGTCGCGAGTACCATACTGAAGTCGTTGAGCACGAACCAGATGTCACCGCGACGGATGCGGTTTGCAGTGATGACAGCCTCCGCATTGCCGTGCATGAAGAAATCGTACAGGTACGCGTTGAGCGGCAGGTCGGAATCTTCGGGATAGATACCAACGTACGGTACAACTGCCTCTTCAAGGAAAATGCCGGAGCGGCTAGTGGTGCACAGGTCGTGGATAGAGGCAAAGCTGTCGTTGTGACCGGAGAGAGCAACGAATGAGGAGCGGACCTTGGGTGCTGATCCTGAAGCGGACTTGCCGCCGACCATAGTTGTGGTCAAGGGCAGTGTATTGTCGGGCTCCTGGATGTGCTGCTCGACGAAGGTGCGGACATAAGAGGTGAAAATGTCAAGAGTCTGCTTGTTGTGCTTGCGAAGGACATCGACTGCTTTCTCGGGCATGTCGGGGAGGAACACAACCGAAGGGCTGCCCTTGATAACCTCTTGGACGAACTCCTCATCGGCTTGTCTACACTGCAGGCGGCCGAAGAGATGCGACATAGTCAGCATCAGCTCGCGCAAGACTGGCTCCTGGTTTGTGTTGACGTTGTTGCACAGCTCATGGAAATATCCATTCTTGAGCAGCGCGTGGAAGGCGAACGAGGAGTTTTCTGTGAAGTACAGATGACTGACAGCACCTGCAAAGTTGAGGGGTGTTCCTTCTGATGATAACAGCGACTGTCTGCGAAGGTATTCAATAGAGAAGCGCAGATGATGGAGGACAGTCATCTTTGACTCCTCACCGCCGAGGTACACACGTGGTTGCGACAAGAGCGCGTTGACACAGCGCACAGCGAACGGCGAGTTGTCGGAGTCGTGCAGGAGTGAAAACAGACGCAGAACCAAGGTTGTGGTAATGGGGAAATGACCGTTCAAGTCAGGTAGACGAGAGCTGATGAGCTTGTTGATCTTGCTGAGCGAGACGCCATGAAAGACGACGTTACCCAGCGAGTCGAAGCCACGACGACCAGCACGACCAGCGGCTTGACGGTAGTTGAGAGCTGTCAAGAAGATCGAGTCTCCAGAGAAGACAACGGTCTTACAAGGCATGTTGATACCGAGAGCGAGTGTACCTGTAGCGATAACAACTCTTAAATATCCTCTGCGGAAGAGCACTTCGACGGCGTAGCGGTATTTCCTGTTCATACCGGCGTGATGGACACCGATACCACGCTGAAGACCTTGGATGAAGATCTCGTCAACGCCACGGTAGCGTAGCTCTTTCTCATGGTTGCGAAGCTCCTCGCTGGACAGCTTTTTGGTGTTCGCAAAGTGGAAACCTTCCAGAGGCCTTTCAGGGTCAAATGTTGCGAACGGGCTGACCTCACGATTGGCAGCCTCCATCATCTGCTCTTCCTTTGTGGTTCCCTTAGCGGCACGGACACCTTGCTTGGCGCGTCGGGCAACCTCTTTCTTGTACTCTTCCCACTCGCGCAGCTTCTCTGCCCACTTGGGACTTGTATTCTTCCACTCGCTCTCAGCACCTTCCAGCTGGGTGAGCACTGTGCGGCACATCCTCTCGCAGACCGCGCGGTCGTAGTTGAAAATGATACCTGGGAGAGCATCTTGCTGGTGGAGCTCGGTCAACAGAGGCAGAATATTGTCGACATCGTGGTTGCTCGCTGGGTCATCGGCTTCCACATCATCCGGTACTGACTCCGAGGTACCGCTTTCCTGGATCTGAAGAGCGGACTTGTTGACAGAAGTGCTGAAGTCCTTGCGCACAGCCTCGAATGGCGAGTTGTCGTCAGCCATCCATTTGGCGAGCAACTCCTTCAGACCAGACTCCCAGCTAATAATGTCGGCCTTACGCATAACCTTGGGCAACACACTGGTCGGTGTTAGAGACTTATCGACTGGGTAGTCCTTTGTTTGATGTTTTGTCATGCTCTGCCAAAGGAAGTAGCAGTCTCGTGCCTCGAGCGAGAAATCACTGGGCATGCCGCGTTTCCTGTTTGTCAAACTAGCAACGGGGTGCATGAAAGTGAAGTTCGGAACATCGTCCAGACCTAGACGGGCAAAAGTACGGTTTGTCGACAGGGGCAGTGCTGCTGCAACACGCTTGGCGGCGTCCTTGGGCGGGATGTACAAGAACTTTCGCAGGTCGGAGTAACGGTGCTTGTGCAGAACCATGGTCAGGTCGTTGCCTGCAGCCTTTTGCGTAGAAGATAACCAGTCGCTGAAAGCCTCAGCGTTTCCGACTGTAGCAGAAAGTGCGATGATGGGGCAGGGTGCCATGAGCAACAGCTGCTCCCAGATCAGACCATCTTCAGCTTGACCGATGCAGTGGACTTCATCGAAGATGATCCACTTGACTCGCTCGGACCATCCCTTGGCGTTGCTAGGTGAGAGTAACATGATCTGCAGGATGTGGGGTACAGTAACCAGAATCTGGCAACCAGTAGGGTTGTTGACACGGGTGTCGCGAGTGTGGATGCCCCAGACCGAGTTGGCGTACTTGTAGTTCTTGGAGAAACGTGCCTGTACTTCAGCTGCAATCTGGTTGACAAGGGCCTTCGTGGGCGCCACATACACCAGCACATCGTCATTGCCAGACTCCAGGACCTGCTTCATAGCGTAGAACGAAATGAATGTTTTACCGGCGGAAGTGGGGGCGACAACAAGGAGACTGCGTCGAGCATCGATCTCGTCCAGGACCTTGCGCTGCCACGCATCTGGCTCGAAAGGTACACGAGAATCGGGAGCTGAGTCCATTGTACGGTCGAAGTATGGTCCACAGTAAAGCAATTGAAACTCCTCTGGGGAAAGACTAAGCGACAAATCGGCGCTTGTTGTCTCATCCAGTACAAATGCAAACGGCAATTTGCGGTCGCCCTCAGTCGCAGGCACCTTGAGCGAGGGGAGCTTCAGTCGGTCGATGGTGGTCTTGAGGCAAGCCGCGATGGTCTTGGTCACGCTGGAGAGACCGCAGATCGCGCGGACAGCATCGAATATCAAAGCAGCGGTGTACAAGCCCTCCTCCTTGTCGTCCTTGCGGCAATGCTCGATCCACATCTTGAGCAGAACATTCAACATGTAAGTGCGAACTTCGGCTTCCAGAGCCTTTCGCTTGAGCTCGTTGTTCAGACTGAGCAGGTGCTTCTTGGCCTTCTCATATCGTGCCGTCAGATCGGCCTGCTTCTCGAGACCTTCGCAGACAACGACCCATGCCTTGATCTGCTTCTCCGCAGAATCCTCGTTCTTCTTTGCTGAAGTAGCAGCGATATTTGCAAGCATCTCCTGTTTAGCTGAGTTCTTGTTCTTGCCGCCGGACTTGCCTCCAGGCTTTCCGCCAGGCTTCTTGCCCTTCTTGTCAGCCGGATCCTGGATGGGGGTTCCAGGTCTAGAAGGTACCGGGGTACTTGGCTTCGACGCAGGGGCACCAACGTAGATTGTCTCTGGCTCAAGAGCTCTCCCTACTGCATTGGTCAAACTAGCCGCATAGGTGGTCATCTCTGCCATAAAGAACTGATTGCGGCGCAGTGCTTTCTTCGCTGCTTTTTCGTCTTTGACAACAGGGCCGCTCTTGCTTTGCAGCGGCTTGCTGTTGTGCCAGTGCGAAACCTCACGGAAGATCACCGCTGATGTCGAGTCAACCTTGCCGTCAGACTTGGCCACATTCAAATGAACGGGAGCCAGATGCTTGTCAAAGACATCGTTGGCGAATGGGAGCAGGCGGTATGATGTACCCTCCACGGGCTCTTGGGCGCTGCCGTTCGACTTGCCATTGGTGCTTGATGCGCCATTGGCCTTTGCGAGCTCTTCTTGCCCACAAAGCGCTGAGGCAGCTCGTGCAAGATACTGGAAAAGATCAGAAGTCGGGGCTGATGAGTTCTGCAAGCAGGCAGCAAACAGACGTCCGTCAACCAGGTCTGCAACATCGCAGGCTGCGGCCTCTTTGCCAGCCTCTTCGCTCCACGATGGTTGCGAAAGAGCCTTTCGCGCTTCTTGGCAGAACTCGAGGATGAGGGTTCGAGATTCCTGTGATGGTTCTTGATAGTGCATCAAGCGGTCCGGTAGACTCAGCTCGGACAATAGCGCAGTGTGACGCAGCAAGGCGATGGCGAAATCTTGGTGATCTTTTGTCTGCGACGCGAATTTTGAGGCGACAAGCACCGCCAGGTACTCTCGCTCAGTGAACGCATGTTCGTTTGATGACTTGATCGTAGCCAGCGACTTTTGTAGAGCTGTTGTAACTGCCTCTGTATTTGACTCTGGTTGTGCTGTCTGTAGATGTGTTAGCTCTGTACGTGAGACCACGCCTGAAGCTTCATGCTGCTCGCACAGCACGGTTTCTGGCTATAGCCGATCATGGTTTGTTGCTTACCTGTTGCGGAACTGTCAAAGTCATTGCGCGCGAGTGCTCCAGAACAGATGCAATAGCTTTTGTATCCTGGAACTCCACACCGTTGACGAGCGCAGTACTGTAACCCCGCTGCATCATGCTGTAGATGAATGTGCGCAGCGACGCCTTGTACTGCTCATGACGTTCTTGTAGGGTCTTGTCTTCACCCTTAAGATTCTCGAGTTCCTTTCGAAAGACTTGCTTCTTGCGAACATCTCTAGTGGAGGCGCCGTCATGACACAAGACGAAGTACAAATCGGTAGTGCTGAGATACTCCTCGAATGCTTCAGATGTCGTCGAGGAGAAAACCTTGATCTCGATGTCGGGGTGGACTGGGCGCAAGTTGACTTGCAAATGGCGGATGATGGCGGACCTTGCAAGCAGGTACTTCTCGCTAACGGCGGGCGAGGCATCTTGAGGCACACAGAGATCTTGGTATTCATCGAAGAAAGCAATGTGAAAGTTGCAGCGGCGCGACACAAGCCCGTGCAGGAACTTCTCCACTGCGTACGAGGCGTGTAATAGCTGAAGCCCTGGCTCGAAGTCGATCTGTGCGTCGCTGAAGCAGTGCAGCAGAAGTGACTCTCCGTGAATCAGGAATCGCTCGCTGCCTGCGAAGTCGCCCACAAGATCAACACGGCGACTGAAGAGTTTGGAATACCATTGTAGTATTTGGTCTTTTGTTTCCGCCTGTGACGAGACGGTTGAGCTATCGACAGCCATGTTGGGTGGCAGTAGAAGGCGAAGTGGTGCAGAAGATTACAGCTGGCTTTAAGCAGCGATCATACAATGGAGAGGTGTCTCTCTTGCAAGTGAAACGGGTGTAGCAGCCAGTGCTCAGTGAAGGACTGCCCCTCGTATGTGGCTTGAAGTCTGTGCAGGCGCAAGCACGATAAGCTTTGAGTTGCGATCTCAGATGTCCGCGCACCAGATAAAGCTGTTTGCGGGGTAACACTGCTCCTGCAGGTTTGTGGAACAAGGTGTAGAAACAAATGAAGTCTCGAAAAGGTCTCTTTGTGATATGTGGCGGCTGGAACTGGTCGTTTGTTGGGGTTCGAAGACGTAGAGTCTTTTTTCGGGAAAGGCCGCTAAGGGTAGCGTGGTAGCGTGGCGCTTGCCGCTTAGGTTTCACCGCCCCCGGGAGTGGCAACAGCGGAGCCGGGGTTGGCGTCGTTGCATCCTGTCATTGCCTTCAAGCCTTGCTGGCGGATATTCAAACAGTTCGTAGGACTCAGTCGAGATGGCAGATCCACGGAGCGCAACATTGAGATGTTGGCGATGAGCATCTCCCAGCTTGTTCATGTTGAAAAGCGCCTTTGGAGGCATGGAACGCGTTGCGAAACGCCCGCAAGACTGTGCATCTAGTCCAACGCCTGCAACATAGATCAAACGTCAAGAGGGGCTTACTCAGTGTTTTAGTCATTCGCTGGGAGCTCTTCTTTAGGATCATGGTGGTTTTCGGATGTCACGTTAGTTCTCACACCTCTGGACCGCGGATATCGAGCAAGAGCTTGTTCCAGGAGGACGTCACGTCGCGCACCGTCGCACAGAGAGAACAGAAGTGCAAATGATAAGAGTTGCCGAAGAATTTTGTTGGAAAAGGACCGATCGCTATGATGGGATGTGGTATCTGCCAGGGATATACTACAGTATGTAAGGCGCGATTGCGCATATAGAAACGAAGATAAGGTACGAGCAATGCGGTGACCACTCCATGGCGTGCAATAATCTTCCTCGCGCAGATTGCAGGCACAGGAGATCCAAAATACCGTCAGTAGCAACAGATGCCATGGATACTGAACGCTCACGCCGAAGGTTGCTGGTTGTTGAATGTGGATGGCAAGAGAAGCGCACAACGAGAGCAACGAAAGCTGGAGGCAAATGCAAGATGCAAAAGTACAGTCGTTGCAATATAATACAACCAAGAGCCTATCATAGTCAGTAGACTGAGATGGTACGGAGCACAGCGCATGTACTCGCATTGCTGTCATGTACCCCAGAATTCAGATGCCTGATGGCGCAAGGGAGGCGAGCTTGGCGTGAAGTCAGCACTTGACAGTAGGCATCAATGGCGACACAGCATACCGAGAGGAGCCGATTCCATCCTGCCGGACTTGGAGGAGGTTGAGGAGGAGGTGAAGGTGGCTCATCCCTCGACCCATCGTAGACTGCAGTGTATGTGTCAATGGCAAGAGGTAAAGCGTGGTCAAACTCGTGCGATCGCATCGTTTTGCTGTTTGGTGCGGCCATGACAAAGATTGAGTTGGACGTGAAGGTGAACGGATCTTTGACTGGTGTAAGAATTAGGAGATCGAGTAGTGACTTCTGCCAGAGGTACAATTGTTTGGAGAAGGGAAGTTGTTCCGTGAGTTGAAGGCCAATGTCGTCGCCTGATGTTAAATACTTTGTGCTTATAACCTGACAAGTCAATCGACAGGGAAGTCTGCCTAGCTGGCAGATGCAGAGACGACAATTGCAATTGCAACGGGCCGTACGGGAGGACGGGTGGCGTCAGACGAAGCTAGGTAGGAGACTTGACCTGGAATGAGATACTTGTTTGGCAAGATGGGCGTACAATCGGGAGATGAAGCCCTTCCCCGACCTTAGGGATACCTGGCATGGTGGTAAGATTGGTACTCCCAGCAACGATGGGGAAACGTGGCTGCGGGTAGGGACTGTAGTCGAGACATGAAGGTACCATAGAGTAGCCGTGTAACCACAACAGGCAAGGATGGACACAGGCACAGGTAGATCATTTGCTGGGGATAAGATGCCGTAGCCGTCCAGACGTACATCAATGCTAAGTCGACTGGTCTTTTTCGTAAGGAAGATTGAAATGGCGGTCTGGTCTGCTGGGACCAGTCGAAGGCGTCGCTGGGCTGCAGAGCTTCCCAGGCCACGCGTATGGTTGCGAGGGGCCGTGGTTGAGCAAGCGAGGGATGAGATCATCATTGGCTGCACAGCTGACGGCGAGCAACAGCGAGAAGTCAAGTCACTGATTTGCAGCAAGGCATTGTTTGTTCTGCAGTTGGAGTGAAGCAAACACTAACCGCAATGAGCATCCCACCACACACGTGTAGAAGCGGCAAGAAGCAGAGAAACCGTGAGGCTGGGTGGTTGCAGACCCTGTGTACAGAACGTCGTGATCGGTGAAGAAGCCGGTGACAGTTTGTCATGTTGCAAGACGCGTGTAGCTGGTGATGGAGTAGAAAGTTGAGCTGCGAGCGGAGCGACGGTGGAAGGCACGCGCCAAGGCCTGGCTTCGAGCTCACGCATCGCGACTTCCGGACATGCACACGCTCTGGCGAACAAAACACATCCGCAGCCCAACGCCGTCGCCTCACCCACCCACTTCCGCCTTCGTCACGCGTCCCCGGAGGTACCCAGTGCGCGCCGAGGCTCTCACTCTGGAGCTTACCAAGTTGTGTCGCATGCGCGTCCCCGGGATGTACTTCACCTGAACATAGGGCTGGCTGTCACATCCTCCAGACCTGCGTCACCCGCTTGGTGACACGCTATTGTTCCTTCCATCGGCTCAACTACTCGCCCTCCGTCTCTTGACGCAACACGACGCGACCAACCGCCCCATCTTTGACAGCTCAGCGCTGGCATTGCGCCCAACATGTCCTCCGTCTGGAACCCCGACAACGTGCGAGATGTCGCCGAATCCGTGGGCATCGCCTCACTCGCCGACAATGTTGTTGAAGAGCTAGCGCGCGATGTCGATTTCCGGCTTGCGCAGGTACTGGAGGAGGCATTGAAGTTCATGCGACACGGCAAGCGGACGACATTGAGTACACAGGACGTGTCCAACGCACTGAAGGTATTAAATGTGGAGCCCCTCTACGGATATGAGTCCACTCGACCGCTGCGTTTCGGCGAGGCTTCCTTGGGGCCTGGCCAGCCGTTGTACTATGTCGAGGACGAGGAGGTCGATTTTGAGAAGTTGATCAATGCGCCGCTGCCCAAGGTGCCACGAGAGATCACATTTACAGGTATGGCATCGCACTGACTGTGCTTCTCGTGCTCGAGCAATAAATCTCTGACATGCTCCAGCTCACTGGCTCGCCGTTGAAGGCGTGCAACCGTCGATTCCTCAGAACCCAACCGCGATCAACCAAGGCGACCTTCTGCCCAAGGGCACAAACGCGAACCCGCATCTCGCAGCAGCCAATGGGCTGGACAACGTCAACGTCAAGCCGCTGGTGAAGCATGTGCTCTCTAAGGAGTCGCAAGAGCTGTTTGCAAAGCTCTCTGGTGCGCTCATCGACGAGACGAATATCGAATGGCAGAATGCGGCACTCGCAGCCATTCGAACAGAACCTGGTATCCACCAGCTCACAACATATCTCCTCACATTCATTGCTGAGAAGGTCACACATAATGTCAAGAATCTCTTCGTACTACAGCAAATGATGCAGGCTACGAGCGCACTTCTGGACAACCAAGCTATCTACCTGGATCCCTATGTGGCCTACATGGTCCCGCCTGTTTTGACTTGTTGCACAGGCAAACACCTAGGGCCAACAACACAGACAGCATCTTTGAACGCCTCATCAGAAACGCTCAACGGCATTGGCGCGAACGGGCACTCGAACGGTCCAGATCACTTTAGATTACGCCAACTGGCAGCATCGATCCTTAGTCGCATCTGCGACAAGTATGGATCCTCGAACCAGGGTTTGAAGTCGAGAATTGCGAGGACTTGTCTGAGGCAATTTATGGATGTTGGGAAGCCGCTCGGCACGCACTATGGTGCATTAATCGCCCTGCTGATAATCACCGGCAACGAAGGCATGAAGATGCTTGTCTTGCCGAATCTCAAGATCTACAACGATGATGTACTCAAGAGCGCACTCGCAGACGATGGCAAGAAGAAGGATGCAGAACGAGTGCTTTCGATACTGGTCGAAGCGATCAAGGCCCTCGGCAGGAATGCGCCGGCAACGATGACCAATGGCGTCGCTGATATCGAGGGACTGAGGGAACGACTTCATGATAAAGTCGGGGATATCATCACGGACCAGATCGTAGCCAACAAGCTAACAACGGCTGCGCAGGTCATTCTGGAGACAGATGTGAACATCTGAGCTGGATCGAAAGGTGGTGGCCACGGGCATTACGGGCGTTGGAAGGGACCTTGGATGATACCATATCTGTAACGAATAGCAAAAGTGTCTGCCTACCGAAGACTCGTACAGTGAAGCTGTCCTTTCCACTCGAACAAGCTGCTGGCCATTCACATGATGCCAAGAACCCTGAGGCGCTAGCGGCCATTCAACCTCCCAGAACTCCGACAACTTTACATGTAGATCGCCGCAGCGCACGCCCTTGAACACAGTACCCCTCAAGAACAATCCAACATGTGGATCGTCAACTGGTGAGTCTTCAGCATAGCGACTGATAGAACCAAGCTAACACCTGCGCAGGTGTATGTATCCCAAGTCCACGTCGCCATGAGCACCGCACTATCTCCGCAACGCACACGACGCTGATACGGCCACCTAGTCTTCGACCTTCTCGCCTCCCTCGGCCTTGCCAACAAGCACGCAAAGCTCCTCTTCCTCGGTCTTGACAATGCCGGAAAGACAACGCTTCTGCACATGCTGAAGAACGACCGTGTAGCAGTTCTCCAGCCCAGTACGTTCACCGCCCCTCCTCCTTGTTGAATGCCTACTGACCATGATGCAGCTCTTCACCCTAGTAAGCTCACCGCTGCCGCTTTGTCCTGCCTACTCTAATGTGACGCAGCCTCCGAGGAGCTCTCCATCGGCAACGTAAAGTTCACAACCTTCGATCTCGGAGGCCACGCACAAGCCCGCCGTCTTTGGCGCGATTACTTCCCTGAAGTCAGCGGCATTGTCTTCCTCGTCGATGCCAAAGACCACGAGCGCCTTGCCGAGTCTAAGGCCGAGCTCGATGCGCTCCTCGCCATGGAGCCTCTGGCGCACACCCCCTTCCTTGTCCTTGGCAACAAGATCGATCACCCTGAGGCTATCTCTGAGGATCAGCTCAGGGCTGAGCTTGGCCTTTACCAGACAACCGGCAAGGGCAAGGTCCCGCTTGAGGGTATCAGGCCCATTGAGGTCTTCATGTGCAGTGTGGTTATGAGGCAAGGTGAGTACACGTTGGTGCGCTCAGGGAAACGGCATGCTGACAGGCGCAGGTTACGGCGAGGGTATCAGGTGGCTCAGCCAGTACGTCTAAGAGTCCCGCGATCACGACAACAACCCACAACATCGCACGGTACGCACGAACGCTTCACGAAGGCAGCACACGAGGAAGCACGTATGTTGGAGCATGGACAACGAGCAGAAGAAGGATGTGCAGGCGTGCAGGAGATTGGCACAAGCATGATCGGAGCTAGCAAAGAATTTGGGTATATTAACGCTAAATAACTTTTCCACTCACGGAGCCTGTAGAGCTCGCTCATTTCCCCTTTCAAAACGCGTTCAGTCCTGCTTACCCTTAGCAAGCGGCAACAGGAGAGCTTCGTCTTTGCCCCCGTCATCAGTATACCTAACGATCGTCCCAGCAAGCCTATCCACAGCCCCATCGACCGCAGCAAGACCCAGATCCACCCAACTCGCGCGCTCCTGCCGTCCGAGAGCCTGCTCTCCAACACCATGCGCTTCACGCGCCTCCGCCTCAACGTCCTCCAACTCGGTGTAAAATAGCGAGTGCGGCGAGCTTGGCAGCCGCGAAGGCGTGGCTGGGGTCCGACTTCCGGATGCAGACGAGAAGTAGATGCGGTGCTCCTGTGCCCATTCTGCAGAACTGCGTGGCTTGATCCGGTGAGTCGGAGGCTGATCTGGCGCCACCAGGAACGGGTTCGTGGGCGATGCCTTTCCCGCGCGAAGATCGTGCGCTGAACTCAGAGCTTGTGAGTTTGCATCCGCGTCGAGCTCATGCGCGTCCGTGTCGCGCAGGACTTCGTACCTGCCCGTTCTTGCCCGAGGATGCAATCGAAGACAGATCCGTGCAAACCACCCTGCCCGCCCTTCGCGCTCCTCCCCTGATTCTTGGAAGGTAGCGGGCTGCATGCCCGTGGTCGCTCCGCGCCAGTGAACGAGCATGACCACAAACGCCCATGTCCCTGCGACTGCGATCAACAGAAACACCAGTACTGCGATCACAGATGTCGGTATCTGATGATGCTCTCTGGGTGCGAGCGAGTGGTGTTGAATACTCGGCTCATACTTTTCACGGATCCCCATAGCGTGCTTGTGAACGTGCCGAGGGACAATGGACTGCGGATACAAGAACCCTGGTGCAGAAGGGTGCGGATATCTCGACGTTGTCAATCGTGCGGTGCTTGTGGGTGAAGGACCTGTCGACGAGGACGAAGCCGATGTAGCTCGAAGCGTAGGAAAACCGGGCAGAGGTGAAAGTGAAAGTGAAAGTGAAAGTGAAAGCGAAAGCCCGTCAATAACAGCGGAAGCAGGGCAAGAAGTCATCGCTGGTACTGCAGCACTGGTGTATAGCGGAGGAGGCACAATCTCGTAGATTGAAGTTACGTCTTGCACGCCCTGATGCTCGACATGCGTGGCCTTTTGAACTATTCGATGCCGGTGATGATGCGGATGGTGTGCCGCTGGAGGCATGTTCAGCAGACCGTATCGAATTTACTAAGAACAGTACCTATCAGAAGAAGTCTCGAGCACAGTGTCGATACGATGCCGAAAACAAAATATACCATGGATGCATTGTGCGGGCTGAGGCAGCTGGGTCTTAGACAATTCAAACATTGAATGAGACAAGCGCATTGTGTGACTGCGACTATGAGCTTGCAGCATTCACCAGAAGTGCTTGGATTTGAGATATCGAATTGTTTCAAAGTGTATTACATGCTAATATCGTGGATGCCCTCGCTAACGAAGGGTGCGAAACGCCGCCCAATGAACATCTATAAGGTCTACGTGCTGCTAAATTTTCAAAATGCTTTTGACGGCTTGACGCTATGCAACAATCCAAGCCGCAAACCTCAAAGGCTTAGCGACGGTTGAAGTTCAAGAAGCGCGCAGCAACGAACAAAATTGCCAAGTTGCTGAAGATAAAAGCAATGAAGATACCCAGATCCCTCCACCTGTTCTCAAACTTGTAGCCGAGCGGGAGGAAAAACTCGTCACCGACCTTGTACGCGCAGTAGTTGCACAGGTTGGCAGCTTCATCAAGAAGATAGCCCGGCGCACCATTGGCGAAGAACGGACGCATGTACTCTCCACAGGTCTGGCCCTTGGGGGCGCGGAACTGGTTGAACTCGCTGGGCGTGCACTTGACCGGCAGGTTGTGAAGTTCGGTAACGACCATGCCACCGATGAGGCGAGTGAAGGGATTGAGTTCGTACAGCCAGACGCGCCAGAACTTGGGGATCTGCGGCTTGGGGATGGTGACACCGCAGAATAGCGCGAAGATGATGATGATGAAGGGGTTGACGTAGGCGGCGATGAATGGAGAGGGAGTGAGCGCGGCAATGGCCTGGGCGAGAGTGACGGAGAAGATCTCAGTGATCAGGACGATGAAGAATTGGTATCCGGCGCGAGAAGAGTTCGAGTTCAGACCAGGGATGTAGTAGAGCGGAAGGAAGAAAGCGACAGCGCAGAGAATGCTGTAAGGCATCTCGGCAATAACCATGGAGAGAGCGAAGGGAAAGGTCTTGTAGGCCTTGGACATCTGCTCGCGGAAGGAGATCATACGGGCAATGGCATACTTGGGCTCGACCTGGGCGAGAATGAGCGCGGGCAGGACGGTGACCTGGAAGATGATGAAGACGCGGTACTGGAGCGAAGCACGAGAGTCGTCGAGCTGTAGGTACATAAGACCTGTAAGGAGAGCGATGATGACGTGGTTGAAGAGACGAGTAAATCCGTAGTTAGGTGTGCGCCAGAAGGAAAGGTTCATGCGCTTGTTGACCAGCTTGATCTGATACATCAGCGGTGTGGCGTATTCCTTCTGCTCCACCGGCTCAGCGTTACCGACCTCGGTAAGACGCTGCTCCTTCATGGCAACAATGTCAGCCTTGGTTTGGGCAAACTCAGGTGAATCCCTCCAGATGTCCGCCCAGTCCTTGTCACCGATGCGGGGAGCGGAGCCAGCGCCCACAGCGTCGAGCATCCACTCAGCGGGGTTGGCATCAGGAGGGCAGTTGGCGCCGTTGCGGTGGAAGTAGTCCAGCAGAACGTGCGCGTCCTTGCCAATGTCACCAAAGTAGACACACTGGCCACCACGCTGGAGAAGAAGCAGACGGTCAAAGTTCTCGAAGAGGGCGGAGTTCGGCTGGTGGATAGTGCACAGGATAGCCTGCCCAGCGGCGGCCAGCTTGCGAAGGAAACGAACAATGTTGAAAGCACTCTGAGAGTCGAGACCAGAGGTGGGTTCGTCCAGGAAAAGGAGTAACTCAGGCTTGGCGGCAAGCTCGACACCAATTGTCACACGCTTACGCTGCTCAACAGCGAGACCAGACTCAGGATCGCCAATGATGGCGTCGGCCATATCCTCCATTTCCAGAAGGGCGATGACCTCCTCCACATACGCGTATTTCTCAGCTTGCGGTGTCTCGTACGGCTGGCGAAGGTCGGCGGAGAATCGAAGGGCCTCTCGAACGGTGGCGGCAGGCTCATGGACATCGAGTTGTTCGGCATAGGCGGTTCCACGCTGAAAGGAGGCACCGGGAGCAATGCCATCAACCAGTCTATCGCCACCAATAACACCAATGTTCTTTCGGTTGGCAAGTACGTCGAGCAATGTAGTCTTTCCAGCACCTGACGCGCCCATGAGCGCGGTAAGCTGACCAGGGCGAACATATCCGTAGATGTTGTTGAGCAAGCGGAGTTCTCCAGAGGGGACCGGTACGTCGTAGGTGAGATCTTCCCAAGTAAGGATTGCCTTGGATGTGATGTTCAGTTCCGAGCTGTCCTCTGCAGTAGCCTCCTTGCGGTCGCGCCTCTCCTTCTTCTCACGGAGCTTCTGGTTGAGTTCTGCCAGTTCCTTGTCCTCCTTAACGAAAAAGGTGACCGTGCGACCACCAGCGCCCCATTTGACAAATTCTCCGAGGAAAGCATTGGCAAGAAGGAAACCAACAATCAAAGCAACGGCAATGCCCCAGTACATCCAAAGGTCACCAACGTGCCAGGAGAACGATTGTGAGACGTAGTCGGCGCCACGAACAACGGTCGTACCAGAAACGGAACCAGGGAGTGTGCAGACCTGTGCGTTGATGTCATTGTAGCCTGGACCGGAAGGTACGAGCGAAGAGTCTGTGCAAGTCAAGTCGACTCTGGAAAACTCGTTCAACATCAGCGCAGCGAATCCAAGACCAAGAGCGTTGATGTAGAAGATCCAGCGCAGCCAGACTTGTTCAGACTGCCACTGGATCAGGTAACCAGAGGTCAACACAAACAAGGTAATGATTGTAGCGGCAAGGCGGATAGCGACATCGAAGTCGGGACAGAGACAGCCAACAGTCCTAAAGAAGAGCGTCATGGCAAGGTAACCAGTAACGATCATCAAGAAGAAGGTGAAGAAAGCTCCGGCGTCCCTGGCGAGATTGGTCATGAAATAGACGATGATAGAGAACATCAGGATCTGAGCTGCGGCGAAGATGAGATCAACTCCAATCTGTGCGATCCATAACGCCGACGGTCGATGGAATGTGAATGCACGATGTTTGTTGATGATCGGACGACCCAACATGGTACTGGCGAGTTCGGAGAAAGCCTGGAAAGCGTTGAACAGAAGAGCGATGAACAGAACACCACCACGGGTGAAAGCACCAGCAGAGGTTTTGGGGATGTCGAGCCAGACGGTACCGATGATGATGGCGATGACGAGAGATGTGAACCAAGAGACGACGAGGGAGAACTTGTCCTGCCACTTGAGCAAGAATTGACGCTTAGCCAGGGCCCAGACCTGAAGGTGGAAGGGGATGGAGTAGACAGACTTCTTTCCGGCGTGGCGCTTGCCCTCCTTGACTGCGGTCTGGAAGTCATCGTAGACGTGTTTCTCCTGGTCCATAGCTGTGTGGTACTGAGTCATCTCAGTCGCCAGTCGTGAGGCAGTCTCAGACTTGTTGAAGGCTTCGGCCAGCTGCTCCGGGGTGGAGGGGGTGTTGGTCTCGTCTCTTCCTGACTTGTATTCGCGCTCGTTCTTGTCCGTGCAGCCAGTCAAGTAATCAGGAGTGGTCTGGCGGGGCTTTTCGCGGAAGCCGAGTCCTTCGAAGTAGGCACGAGCCTCGTCTGCGGGACCGAAATAGACCTGCCTTCCACTGTCGATAACCAAGACTTTATCAAAGCACTTGTAGATGTTCTCAGAGGCTTGATAAAGAGAGACGAATGTAGTGGTCTTGTAAATGTTGGTGAGGGTGCGCAGCGAGCGCGCATAGTCGACGGCGGTCGAGGCATCGAGACCACGAGTAGAGTTATCCCACGACATAAGCGAAGCGCCCGTGATCATAGTCTCTGCAATCGAAACACGCTTGCGCTCTCCTCCAGAGACACCACGGACGAACGGATTGCCAACAATGGTGTTCCTAGTGTGCTCGATGTTGAACATCTTCAGCATCATGTCGATGACCTTGTCCTTGAAGGCTTGTCGCGACAGACCAGCTGGGCGCTTGCCGGGAACCTTTGTCTCAAGAGCGAAGTCCAGAGTCTGACGGACCGTAAGGGTCGGGTGGTGGTTCTCGTCTTCCTCGCAGTAGACAGCTTCACCTCTGTACCGCTTCTCAAAGAAGTCAGACTCAAAGGGGCCGTACAGGACCTTGCCGTCAACGTTGGTGTAGCCAAAGCGCTGGTTGCTGATAACCTTGAGGAAGGTAGTGCAACCGCTGCCGGGCCGACCAAGGACCAAACACATCTCTCCGGGCTTCAATACACCCTTGAAGTCCTTCAAAATGTCGAACTCCTTGCCCTTTTTGCCGATGCCCAAAAGGCTCTGTGCAGTGGCGAACACATTGAAGAATGAAACGAAGGCGTCAGGAAAAGTCTATGGCTGTCAGCTGTGTCGGCCCGGCACGCGAAATAAGGTGCTGACTGCTCACCTTAACGTAGTTCTTCACACCACCAATACCGCTGACAGTCAACCCATCCCATACAACGCCAATGCGCTTGGATTTGATTCCTGCAGCCTCTTCCTCATCGCGGTTGCCGCGTAGGGTCTTCTCGAGATCGAATGGTTCTTCTGAAGAGACGCTTGAGCCATCGACACCCTTCTCAATGTCGGTAGTGGTCTGGTTCTTGTGGCTGCGATGGCTCTGAACACGGCTCATGCGGCGTGAGATCTCACTCGTACGCGAAAGCTCTTTGGACAATTGGGCGAACTCGGCCTCGGCACGCTGCACGGCAATCCCGCCCTTGACCTCCTCGCCGCCCTTCTCATTTACGTACGCGGAATTGCGAGCGGTGTCATCGTTGATTGAGCTCTCGTTGTCGTCCTTGATGTGGTGGCGATCTGGGTGGATAGCCTCGTACGTCCTGCCCTCGGTCTCCTCGCGGGCAGTCGAGTGGTTCAGTGGCATATTGGAGTTCTCCATGGTGCAGACGCAGGGCGCACCTTGCCACTATTGCCGAGAGATGTTTGCAGGGGAACGTGCTTCCACACTGCGGCGCGTCGATTAGAGGACTAGTATTAAAGAACGTATAAGGAAGAAAACCACAGCAAGAGAAGACGGCAAGGGCCCGGGGACCAGTGTTGTTTAAACAAAAAACGGGGAGGGATGGCACCGATGGGTCTTATCTCCGCGCAGGCTTCACAGGATTTATGTGGGCCCGCGACGCCTCAAGGAGGCTAAGACGAGATTTTAAGATGTCGTCCCCAGCGGCTAGGCAAACAGCAAGCGAAGTTGCACTTTCATGGACCGCGGCGTAGGGTGGGGCATGTCAATTCCTCAGCGGACTGCTTCGGACGGACGCTTGTCCAGCAAGAGAGAGAGGAAAGGGCGGTGATCGACTCAAAATGAGCACAGGAACGCACCGAAGACGCGCTGCGATGCCGTGCTCTAGCGGCTGCTTCCCGGAGAAGTGCACTCCGGTAACGAGCATCTGGGCAGTGACGTCGAGTATCGTCAAGCTTCTTTTGCATGAACACGAATTCCAATGTCGTAAAGAGCCGGCGTGAAACACTGCCACCGTCTCACGATGCGACTTGTGTAGCCACAGAAGGAACATGCTCCTTTTCTGTAAGGAATGGTGGCTCTTCCGCACGTGTAAGGCTGATGTTGCGGTCGAAGATCCACTGGCAGCCCCACATGGCTTTGTCAGAAAGTGATCTTTTCGAGTCAGTCTAAATCCGCCAGCACCAGGAACGTGAGCAGGACCGACTCATGTGCCTTTGATTGCTTGTTCTTTTCTTCCTTGCGGCGACTTTGGAAGGTGCCAAGGTGGAGCACCATAAGCAAGCTGCAGGAGTTCAAGACTCGAGGATCTCCACCTCTATCTATCTCACTCCGCTGTTCGCCGTTCGCGCTTTCATCGCCCCGAGCGCGCAACTGCGCTCGTTTCATGAGGCCTGAAACTTATCGAAAGTTTGCTTGGCATTCGGTGACCCCACCGGCACTTCCGCTTCGAGTCCTTCCACAGACTTCTGCCGCCGCCAATTCGACTCATCTGCACTCATGTCATGCCAGCGCACATCATCGTGATAATCTCGCGCAGCCCAGTCGAAAGAAGGGCGTACCTTGATGAGATTGCTGCCACCTTCTAGACTCGTTCTCACGGACCACTCATCCACTGGCCGAACTCAGTCAATACTGAAGTCCGCGGAGGCCTTGGCACCGTTGTGTCTTGTCGAGTCTTGAACGAGATTTGCACAGTCGGCAAGATACCAATAACGCTCTACGTGCGTTATCAGTCGTGTTCAAGAGCGCAAAGTCGCCGAAGAAGCGGTCACGCCCTTACAGAATCTCCCATCAGTTCACCGGTCTGCGTGACCATGGCCGCAATCAGCTCGTGTTGCCTCGCGCCCCACGGAACCCGAGAAAGATGTTGGCGAGCTGACAGCCGTGGATTAACCGAGCAGGGTTCCTTTACTAAACACAGCCGTGAGCCGGTGAACGTTCATAACTGCAGCATTTTATCTCAGACATCAGTAAACATCACAAAGCTAGCAAGTATGCCTTATCATGTTGCACGCGTTCCCACCGCACTACCACCGCCACGATGACCGTGAATGGCACACTGAGCACCAGGTTCCGGATGTCCATGATCAACTTGGCCTACGGGCGACCCGTCACCTGCAGACGAAGGCCTCACGATGAAATGAACTCGCCGAAAATTGACGAAACGAAATAATTCGCGACTCACAGGCAAAATGTTGATCCATTTGAAGGCTCGTTACCGCGCTGCCGTTGGTCGCAAGGTCCCACTGTCCTGGTAGGCAGGTAGGGCTGAAGTGCTGACCATCGACCCGGACAGTCACTGTCTCTCTGACGTAGCTCGCCGAACCGCAAACCGCAGTTCGTCCAAAGATAGCTCAGTACGAGGAACACGGCGCGAAATCATGTGCCAGCGTGAGAGGACGTCTAAACTTAGGCTTGCCTGACGACAGCGCATAAGGCAGACACGTTTCCACGTCTGTCAATGGACTCGCCGCGAACGCCCTTATGCCTGTGGCTTCTCTTCATGTCTCTATCTTCCTCGGCGTTCGCTTTCGACGCGAGCGAAGTCGAAGAGCAGGTATGTAGCGAGCAGGTATAATATGGTTCTTACGGGCAGTTTCAATTGCTATCTTCCTCACGAACATCTGGTACAAGCAAATACAACTTCAACATCGACCCAATTTCAGCCACCATCCTCGCAGCCCTCAAAACAGCAGACATGTCATTCACGCCAATCCGCTTTGCACCTTTCCAAGTCTCAGGTGCGCCTGCCTCTGGTCAAGCTCAAACTTCTTCGACGACAGGCTCTTCGACGAGTATCCTGAACACGTCGAGCAGCACCTCAGACACATCAAGCTCGAACAGCACAACCCCCTCGAGCAGCCGCTGAACGCACGGCCGCGAAAGTAGCCTCATACTCTGATTGTCAGCTGGAAGCCTGCAGCAAATGTCGATCTTGCGGAAGTACAGTCACCGCAGCGGGGGTGGGTCGTGCTTCATTTTGTACTAGTCGTGTCTTCAATATCGGGCGTCTTCCGTCCTTCAGGGTTTCTATCTATCTCCTGTTTTCAATGGCTTGTTATATCGATAGTTCCTGGGGTTTGGGGTTTGAATGACAGTCATACCTAAACCATCGGTATACTTATCCTCCTCGTCATCTCAACGCGGTCTACCACTGAAGTCAGCCCTGCAATGGCGTGCGGTATGATTTAGGTTCACCGGTCGTGCCCACCCGTGCCGCCGAACCCCCCAGCCTTAGCCTACCCGCTGGTCTCCGCACCTCCGGCTTCTGCGGATAGATCACTCAACACACATGGAAATCAGCAGCAGACGGCGGGGATTTGGCCATCAGTCTAACACATCTGAAGGGCGGAGCGGAGGGGAGCGGACAACGGATGTACGAGCGGATGGTCCGAGCGACTGGCGTGATGGTGTAGGATTTTGAAAGCAGACGTGAGTGACGGCGGAGCGTTTTTGAGTACAAAACGACCTCCGAAGGCCACTATCGAGATCAGTTCTCATGCCAACCATTTGCTGGAGGAGCATGCTATAATTAGTTGTCAATGTCTCAGATGCTCGGACCAATATGGTGGTTTACTCGCGTCCAAGGCTATGCGTGACAGCCGGCACACCTCATTTATGGTTTTCAAAAACGAAAAGAGATGCACTCTGTTCCTTGAACAACATAATTGCAAGAGAGTTACTTGGAGGGTAAACATCGTGAAAATGACGTCATCGGAACCCGACGCGTTGGAGCTGGCGCGTCTAAAGTTTGAAGCCTCATTGATCACGACTTCCCTCCATACACGAAACAGGACTTGATATCGCGCCGTCCGATCGTCAGACTCAGTAACTATATGACCGCTTAGTAGTAACGTCCAACACGCTTTTTTGCTCATCCTCACCTGCAATTTGACGCATTGCCTGTCTCCACGGTGCCGTTCAAGCATATTGTACAAGCTGACGCATGTAAGCCCACCCGCCCTCGACCGCAAGTTCGACGTACCACGCTTGAATTCTCCGTCGAGTAGATGTTAACACCAAAGTCCGTGGAAGAAGCGCAGACTCTGTGCAGCCTATGTCACTCGAATTTAGCAGATCAGTCAAAGATTGAAGGTCATCGAGCTGCACCATCTTATTGGGTTTGCGTCACAGCAAGGTAGGTCGATTGTGGTTGTTCTAGCTACCTACCCATCATGCGAGAGTCGGTGATCTGGCACATCTCTTGGGTGTGCCTTCGGAATCAAATTGACCTCTTTGGCTTCACGTCTACGCTGCAACGGGAACCTGAGCCTTGGCACAACGCTATAACCTCAGGACGGATCACTGCTGCGTCATGCACTCTCTCAGCACGCCTTCCGGCCATTGTGAACCCGGAACTACGATTGAGCTCATCGCACTTAGCTTGATGGCCCCTGGTGTCGTCGTTGAAGTTGTGACTATGCGGTTGCTTCTGATATATCATTATTGAAGAGCTCAGTGTAAGCTTTGTGCTATCCGTCCGTGGACCATCTTCCTTTTGTTTGTTTTGATGCTCTCGTAGCAGACGTTATACGGGCCAACGCTGAGACACATCTTGGGGATTATATACCTAGTCTGCATGATTTCCTATCTTGAAAGCGGCCTTCTTCGGCAACTCCAGGATCGATATGACTCCATCCACAGTGAAGTTAGCGCAGGGATAGTCCAGCGGAGTGAGGTGTACTGATGTTGTAACGCCTGCGAGAGGGGTTCCGATAATACGGTCTCTCCACAGTATGCTTTCAATGAGAGAGTTGTCGGGTAGAAGTACAGTGAGCTGCAACAATTCATCAATGCTACTACCACCGGGCCAAAGATGTCATCTCCTCGCTCCACTGTGCTCTCTCTGCACTCACTTCTCTGTACAGGTCGTCGAAATCAACCTGAAACTGGTTGATGATCTGGCTTTCGAGATGTTCATCGTTCATAAACGAAAGATTTCGTCTTGAAGGATGCAAGCCCGTCGCTGTTGTGACTGTCAGTCCAAAGTCATGCTGACCCAGGCTGCTGCCTCGTCTTACCTCGGGAAAAGAGTCGGCGGCGGGCAAGTAACATCCGTGAGGTTACTACGGCGACAATGGTGCCAGGAATTGTGAGTGCGAGGACAATGAGCTCGATTGTGGTGCCGGGACTCCAATCATTATTGAACATCGCTTGATAGTAGTGGTTTGGGTAGCGTACGGCTTTACAACAGCTTGAGAAGAGGAATGTGGTAGCAGGCTGACAGCTTCATGGCGAGCGTTCTAGAGAACTTTTTGATGTTCGAAGGTTCAAAGTAGGCTAAAGTGACCAGTGGTGAGGTAACTACGAAGGTACAGGATCTGACTGGTCGCTGTAGTCAGGCTACTTCGGAGAGGATCCAGGTCAATTGGGCAGGGGCGTGAAACAAGCCAACCAATGGGCCCAAAGCGTCTACGCCACATTCTGCAGCACCTGCTTGCGCATCAGCAGCTGCACCGCCAAAAGGAACTTGGAGTTCGCAGACACGGAAGTCAGAATCGAGTATGATGAGCAAATTCGAGATGAAAGAACCTCTTCATTTTCCACAGCCGAGTGAGGAGGTCCCGGTGTCGCGGTTCTGTACCGCGCGTCTTTGTAGCTACGGTTAAGGCCGTTTTGACACTGTCTTCATTCGCTGTCATCACGTGAGATGCAGTCCTGCACAGCCCACGTTATCGTGCGTAAGTCTGGCGTAGGTTGCACGAGTGGATCCACCTCTCAACGCTCGCCTAAATCCCTAGTCGGCAGGTTCGTGGCCATAAGAGCCCTTTTGACCAACTGAATGTGAGTACAAGACTGAACATGGACAAGGATTTTGTCCAGAAAAGTAGAAGCGCAGTGTTCCGACGCGGCGAACAAGATCTGCAAGGGTCTTTCGACCGAGCTACCGTACGGGTATCTGCGCCAGAGACTGAGGTACTGGACCTGTGACTGGATGCTGACTGCATTGCAGTAAAGCATGCAGGGAGCTGTACCAATCACTTCGTAGGCTAACGCATAACGAGATTAGGACATGCATATCCACAGCCTCGAGGCTCAAAGTGGCGCCGCCAAAGTAGTCAGTGTCAAGTCAGAAACGTGCATCTTAATCCCAAGCCCCCGGATCCCTACCGCTATGGGCAGTGAGGCGGCTCCTCGCCCAAGGGATGCATGTCTTCGTATTACACTCGACGCCAACTCCCTCTACTTATACATCCATGCATACCCTAGTACTCTGACCCTACTAATCTATCCTCCATTCTCGCCAGCATGCAATAAATACTCGAGGAAGCACAATCTTCATTGCCCGCTGCGACTGGAAACCTTCATCCCGGGTTTCTTTGGGCCACAATTCTATCGGATTTCAATGGATTTGAGCACAGGTATCGACGTTGTTGTTCTTGTTTTGACCATCCCATGCGCTGTCGCCGCCATTGCCTCTGTATGGGTACTGCTAGGTCCAAACCGAGCACTCTTCAGTCAGCGTATGTTTTGTGTTCTTTGCCCATGTCTCCTTCCCACCGAGGTAACTGATCTTCAGCGATCCTTTACTCACACAATATCCCAGATCTTATACATTACCTTCCCTTCATGGCAGCCTCGGCAGGACTCAGTACGTTCGACATTGAGATCGGCTTCTTTGATCGACTGGAGGACCAGTACCAAACAGCTCTTGAGGATCTCAGAATGGAAACAATGATCTGGGCCGGAGAAGACTACCACCCGCATCAAGACTAGTTTGTCTGAGATTGCTATCTTCTGGAAACTGTAGGCGGCAGGAGATGTCTCCAGACAATATGCGCAAAAAGGATGGACTTTCCGTGATTTGAACATGGGGTTTTGGACTGATGTGAACCAGCCCAGTGGTGATCGACTCAAACGGTCTCCAACCCCGGTCTGCGTGACGCAATGATCTCTCGAGTGCCTTGCCACTGGACTGAGTACCCCATAGCCTTGGGTCGTCGAGGTCGCACAATTTCAATGCCAATTGATTAGCGTTCTTCACGATGTTAGGATGTTCCTTTCTCTTCGGACCTTCTCTTTTCCCATTCCCTCAATCCTTCACCCAATGCCCGTGCCAAACTCTTGTTCACAGCATCCTCTTCGAAGCTCACCCTGTCCTTCCACCAGCTCAACAGCTCCTCCGCTCTTGCGCCGCTGGGAGCGTCTAACAAACCGACAGCAACGTCCACCAACTCATCCCTTCCCTTCTCTCGTCCACCGTCCCAGAACACATTCGCTCCGCACCGTCCACAAAAGGTCCTCGTCACGCCCTCACTACTGTGATACGTCTTCATCGTGCCCCAATACTGATTCTTATGCCCCCCGTCATGTTCAGGGAACAGTATCGTACACTGCTTGTCAAGGAAGATATTCGCATTCGGCACAAATGCCCAGAATGTAATATCAAATCCACTCGCGGCTCGGCAGGAAAGACACACACACGTACCAGCCATGAACCTCTCGCCACCGTCTCTCAGCCACCATGCCTCGTTATCCGGATTTCTGGTGGCGCCTGTGCCACAACGGTGCGGAACCATCAGATCAGGGAAGTCGCTGCTTGCACTCCCCTCGTCGCAATTCGGCGGTTTGACCCAAAACTGCACACCCCGGCAGTGACAATGCCCATGTACTGGTTCTCGCGTCGGCCTTGTTGTCTCGACACAGTCCTCGAGATCGGGCTTGAAGTGATCCAGTGAAATCAAATCGCTCTCTCCAGCTTCTCCCATCCACCGCTCCATCTCCCTGCCATCGATGCTACGCAGCCAGTCACTTGCACCCCCATCCCTCGTATCGCCGATCCACATGCAGCTCCCATACTCCACAATACCCTGCGCACTGTCAATCTGCAGTGTACCAGTCGCGAATTCAAAATGCCCATCATCGTTGTACTCGAGATACATATGCGTTCCGCACGTTGAGCAAAAGTGGCGTGTCAGCCGGTCGGAGCTGTGATACGGAGTCAGGGCGGTCAAGTCCGGCTTCGGTGCTAAGCGGTCGTGGGTGATGTTGATGTAACTCGTTAGAAGGGAGCCTGAAATAAGTCGCGAGGTGGTGCAGCTGCAGAGATGCGATATCAATGGGAGTTGAGAAGCTCGTATGCTGAATGTATGGGTTGCTGCGGCGCAGGAACATGAAACGGTTAGGGAGTGGGAAGTGCTCATGTTGTCGGTTTGAATGGCGCTGGCTGAGCGAGACTGAGCATGGATGGGGATGCTGGAGAAAGAGGAATTTGTGAGGGCATTGTTTTTCCTCAAGATGAATCGGTGATGGGAACGTGGAGTGAGGTTTGGGAGCACACCCCGCATTTCCTCGAGGGCCTCAAGCACACCTACGTCATTTATCCCAACTAACAGAACTCAAGAGTGTGGTGAGGGGTAGTTGCAGGTATGAGATAGTTACTAGGCTGGCGGTCCTACCCTTCCGCCCTTCGACACGTCCACGTGCAAGGCTGTGAATAGCGGGGAAAACATGGGCAGACGGAAGATCACATCTGGAAGGAAGCAGTCGTAGACGCGGAAAAGCAAGTTTGAAGAATAGTGCATTGAGAGAGAGAGCGCTGTGTAGCGCGACAATAGCTACAGAAGCAGAGGTATCCATATATACAACCCAAACGCCAGTCACTGTGGACAAACCCGGCCTGACCAAACGCCAACATCGTAGCAGCATCGCGTCGTGAGGTGAATTAAGGATGCAGAAAAGCAGTAAGAGAAGCGACGCGTCATGGTTGTTCTGTTGCCTTGACGGCTTGTGATGTTGTGACTGTGCCTTCCGCTTCTAATGATGTTGTCGTTTGGCTCTTGGCGTTTTTCATAGCAGGCGCACACCCAACAGCTTTCTTCATTGGATCCACGTTCTCAGACACCGACTCGACATCTACTTCCTTCGACAGCCTCGACGGCCTCTCGATCCCAGCATCGACAGTAACGTACGAGCTAGCATCGCAACCATCGGCGTAGAACTCGCTCGGCAGCAAGTCACCCAGCGGCTTGCGATCCTCATCCATGGCATCCTGAGTGATTTTCCTGAGGCGAGGGTGCTTGACAGGCTCCTCGATCTCAGTCTCCTCGCCGTCATCGAGGGCATTGGCTGATGCTGTCCTCGGCTGCACGAGTGCGAAGTCAGGCGGTGGGATGTTCTCCTTGCCCTTGGACAGCTCTTCGTTCTTCGCTTTTGTCTCGGCGTCGTCGTCAGAGCTGATGTCCAGTATGGTAGCAGAGTGCGTCATCAGGTTGGCAGCTTCCTGCTCGGGCGTGTCCTCGTGGATCTCGAAGAACCAGCCCTTGGGCATGGACTCCTCGAGCGCCGAGGCTTGCTGGGGTGCCGGTGCCGGTGTCGCGGCGACGGCAGGCTTTGGTGTGTAGTTGGAGATGGTGCCGCTGAGTGCTGCGTCGATGGAGAAGGGCAGTGCGCCCTGTGAGAAAGAGGGTGGGTCCACGCGACGGAACGGAGAGCTGGATGCACGGCGCTTGGAGACAGCATTGAGGCGCTTGTTCTTTGGCGAGCCACGGCTGTGACTGATGGGAGTCGACTTTGCTGTGTTTGGTGAAGAGAGGGACTTGCGAACGGAGGGCAGAGAGGTGGCGGGAGAGGCGGTGAGAGAGACGCTGGGCCTGGCAGGCGACGCAACCAGGGAGAAACGGGCAGGCTTCACAAAGTCATGGCTGCTGGAACGCGACTTCTTGGTAGGCGAGTTGAAGACAGCCGGATCGGCGTTCTCGCAGTCTTCGTCCTCAAAGATCTCGGGCTCGCGTCGGCGCTTGCCAATGGATGATGGTGCGCTGGGCTTCGATGGGCACGCAAAGCTGGGAGTGCTTGGCGACGACAAGGCTGCACAACGCGTTCAGTTACAGTCCCGGCTCGACTATTAGCTTGTCTTACCGTTCTGTCTGTTCTTGGAGCTGCCGAGGGCTTGCAGGCGCGGCGTGCTGATCTCGCCAAAGGGCTGGCGCATGGAAGTAGCCATTTCGACTGATCTACAGCGGGACGAATGGAGGTGTGGAAAGAGTTAGGGGTCCAAGTTCGGAATTTGCGGTTGAAGTCGAAAGCGCACGCGGTCCTGGTTGAGGCTGGCGAACGTGCTGACGATACACGGTGAGCGGGGTCCAGGCGTGTTCGCGATTCGGTGGTTCCAAGGTCAATCGTTGTCCAAGCAACAGCAACGGCAAACGTGCAATCTCTTCACAACAACGATCGGACTCGACCTGGGACAAAGAGCAGAGCAGCAGAAGGAAGAGAGTGAATGAATGACGGCAATCCGAGTCAGTCAGGAATCTTCCTCCCTCGAGCGGGCACACGCTCCTAATCAATGCTGGCGACGCGTGCCCCTTCCGCCTAGCGCGACAGGTCGCGTTGCTCCACTTGACACGCAGAATCGAGCGATGGCAGCTCCAACGCAGGGATCCATTCCCGAAACCTTGATTTGTAGCACGCCACTCTCTACGCGCGGGATACTGACTGGCTGCGTCGGCTCCACAGCAGGTTTCGGTAGTCCGGCAGTGCCTGCAAGGCTGGCTTAAGTTCATGCACTGTATGTCGGTCGCGAACGCCAAAGTACCGCGAAACTTCGCGTGAGCGTGGTCGTGAACCCCGGATCGCGCAGCTCTAGAAGTTCAGAGTGGAGATG
Source organism: Didymella glomerata (assembly GCA_030271015.1). NCBI lineage: Eukaryota > Fungi > Ascomycota > Dothideomycetes > Pleosporales > Didymellaceae > Didymella > Didymella glomerata. The sequence goes on from JAJOHN010000016.1 coordinate 391,574, forward strand.
AGCCGTTCGAAGTGGTCTGGAGAGGTGGAGCTACCGACGATCGTTGGGATAAAGTGCATACAGTCGGTGTGCGCGGCTGGGTAGCCTGTTCTACTCGTGGTGTTGCTCTCCCAGCGCGGTGCGTGCTGTACCAAGTCGCGTCGACGCATCTGGTACGCGTCTGTCTAATAACCACCACTCTGCATCCGTAACCAGAACTCATACAGCTGACACCGATCTATAACGTCATGCACCTCCTTATGGTGCACTGAACAACATTTGCAACCCGGGACGATCGCCGGACTTCCTCGATCCTCCACTACGGACCGTTCCTCTCTTTGTTCTTCCCCAGACTCAACGTCCTTCAGTCCCACCCCGCGACGCTCCTGTGCGGCGACGCCACGCGCACTGGAATGCCGCCCCACGTCTCGTTCAAGTACGTTGCGCTGTCCTCGTCGAAGCCGTTCTGGTACTTTGTAGGACTGCTTTTGTCGCTGCCGTGTTTGCTTTTGGTTCAGCTGTGCTTGCTGTGCTTGCTGTGCTCGCTACTGTGCACACTTGCAGGCCAGTTCTGCTCGCTTTGCACAGCGCTGCCGGCCTGCGAGGCGGCGTGACTGGCGGGCCAGTCTGTGGGACTGTGTCTGCTGCTCCTGCGGGACGTGTGGCTGCGCTGCGTGCGGTGGGTTTGCACAGTGTGGATGCTGTGCTGGCTTGCTGGCCAGCTGCGTTCACTGCCTCCAGCTACGCTGAGTTCGCTGGTTGTCTTTGGGCGCTCGAAACCGTCCCATTCATCGTTCAAGTCGCGTGAGCGTCTTGAATTGTTGCTCCACTCGTGAACCCTTGAAGGCTTGCTTCGGACTCCATTTTCTGCCCAACGTGATCCCTTCGCAGAGCTGCCCCAGCCCAGATCACTGCCCTTGTCCTTCGCCTCGTCGTCTGCAGCACTCCAGCTCTGTACACTCAATGCTTTGCCGTCGTTCCAGCCTGCTTGTGAGTACGACACCTCGCCGGGAGGTGTTTCGTCGTACGTCACTTCGATGATGTCGGGTGGCTGGTAGTTCGATACGACTTCTTGACTACCGTGTTCGTGGCGGGAGCTCTGCTCAGATCGGGTATGACTGCTGCGGCGAGAGCTTCTCTTCCTCGAACTCGGCTTGAGGTATGTGAATGTAGAGCTGCAGGCTGACCTCGCTGGTGAGGCGGGTCGAGAGGGCCATCCATGCGGGAGGGCGTGGGCTGAGTGGCTTCCTGAGTTGGACTTCGAAACTGGCTTCGAGCGCGAGTCATAGGTATATGGTGATGTTGATGTGTCCCAAGTGATTGCATGCGGAACTGTTCGTGATGGTGGTTCGGGCGACGACGCGCGTGAAAGTTTGCTCGGTGAGGGCCATCCACTCAGTCCGCCGGTCATGAAGAAATCTGTTGGTGATACCGCGGATGGCTTGACGGGATCGTCGCTGTAGAGGGACTCGGGGATAGGTGATAGTGCTCTAGGTTTGCGTTTCTCCCTCGATGTCCGCAATGTCCTGACCTTTGAGCCGGAGCGTGTCTTCGAATGCTTTTCTTTGTTGCCATTTCCTTCGCGAGCCCTTTCTGTAGGACTTTGCACATCAGACAGTGCATCAATCACCGGTGGCGAAACGCTCCTCTCTGCCTCAACCCACGTTTCCCCCCCGTTTCTCTTCTCCTCCATCTGTCCCACAGCGCCCGAATCATACTCCCCCCGCTCATCAACAACAACCACCCGTCCATCATCCCCCTTAATCACAAACGTCCCCCACTTCAGCGGCGCAAGCACACGCACCACACCCCTCTTCTTCTCGCTCCTCCTCTTTTCTTCTTTGGGGTCTGCCGATGGGCGCTTCACTTCCACCCCCGCAATCCCATTCATCTTCGCCAGACTCGCACGGATATCTCCGCTGACAGCGCGCGCGATGTCGTCGTTCCACACCCCGCCGTCTTTGCCGCAGCGTTTTCTGCTCTTGTAGAATCGTGCGTCGATGGGTCCGAAGCCGGCAGTGTTGTTATGGGCATTGGTTGGCAGGAGGTCGAGACCGTCGTCGACGTAGCTGCCTGTGTATGTTGAAGCTGTGTTTGGGGAGCTGTGGGTCGTGTGAAGCCAGCGAGATACGTTGGCGAGGGAGGTGGGAGGGATGCGCCGCGTGAAGGAGCGGCCGTCGTCTATGTAGGAGGGGGATGGGGAGCTCATGGTGGGAGTGATGGGTTGGGTCGATACGGGGCTGTTGGGGAATTGCGACGGAGAAGGAGAGAAGGGGAGAAGGGGAGAAGTTCTACAAGATGGGGAGAAAGATGGAGATGTGAGGAATCGGAGACGTGGGAGGAAACGCGGGGAGGGAAGTGAAGTGAAGGTGAGAACGGCGAGGAATTGTAGCATGCAAGTCGACAGGCAAACGCAACGAAAGACAACTTGTGAGACCTGTTGCCATGCTACAGCCGCCCGACTGCAATTTGCTAGCATGTCGTACGCAAACAAATACACCATGTTGCCCGGGTCGATGTGTTGCACATTGCCTCTCATGTCGCAGAAACAGCTGGAGACAATCCAAACTACCTTAGGAAATCGGAGGCAGTCAGCGCCTAAGCTCGCGTCATCTCGGAGCGCATAGATCCTCTGGTGGCTACAATGAGATCCCGCTGCGAGATCTGACTTGTTTTGCACCCGATAGACTGCTCCTCATACTCGCATACGACTTCTCTTCCTGCCTACAACTTCGCCTTCTCCTTCTTCTTCATCTCCTCCCAGCTTAACTGCACCCTCCTCATATTCCACCAACTCCACAGCCCACTCACCAGCCCCAGCGGCGGAAGCACCCACAGCAACTTGCCCCACCACCACGGACTCCTCTTCCTCACATCATCCATCACCCTCCTCACCTCTCCCTCCAAATGCGCCTTGTCCCCATCATTCCACACCACCACGCCCCTCCCCTCGCCCCGCCTCAGACACCGTTCCGCCTTCTCTCGTATGTCGCCCTGGCTCAGCACCCGATTCCGCGCGTCCTCCTCCGTCAAGTGACTATCTCGGGCGCGCAGGCGGCTGATCTGGATCGCGGGATCGCTGACCCCGACCACGATTATGCTGCCGCAGTACCGCTCCCAGCCGCTTTCGAAGAGGAGCGGGACGTCGAGCACGACGGCCCAGTGCCCGCGCAGGTAAGCCCAGATCATCTGCCTGTACATTTCTTTCCGCACTGCGGGGTGCACGATGCTGTTTAGCACTTTGCGGTCGGCTTCTTTGGAGGGGCCGGAGCCGAAGACGCGGCGCCCGAGGGCTGGGCGGTTGAGTGGTCGCCCTTTCGGTGTGGCTTTTGTCTCGGGCAAGAGAAGGTCGGGCGTGCTGGGGGCGAAGTGGGATACGATTGCGTTGTAGCCGGCGGTCCCGGGCTCGACGACTTGTCGCGCGATCAGGTCGGCATCGATTATGGGGAGCGAGTAGGGTGCTTGGCGCAGGAGTGAGGAGACGGTCGATTTGCCGGTTGCGATGGAGCCTGTGAGGCCGAGGAGGAGCATTGTGGCGGGCGTTCGTCTGCAGTGGCGGTGTTCGCTTGTGATTCGTTTCGGACAGTATTACGATGATACGTTTGGCGTGAGGACGGTGTCGGGGAGATGGGTATTGAATGTTTGTGTTTGTGGTTTGAAGCTGGGTCACGAATGTCGTGAGGTGACGAGTGCGGGGAGCTTGAGCTTGAGCTTGGACGGGAGATTGTACCTCGGAGCTTGTCACGGTCGCACGTGTGGATTCATCGTCGACAATCACGTCACTCATGAAGATATGTCTGGTATGTTTGATTCAAATGCAATTGAGAGCTGACGCTGCTCTGGGATATCCGTTTTGTGCGCCGAACGCCTCCATGAGTTCGATGCAATCTGTACCTCCTCCTCTGTCCAAAAATTCACTGTGGGCGAGCGCTCTTACTTGACTCCATCAACAGCGCTCTTACATCATGGTGCTCCCACTGTTCGAGGCTTACGCGCACGAAGTCTAGACTGGAATACCGGCGGGGGTGCTCCCATGGGTGGCGCCTTTGGAACATCAGGCGAGCTTTCGCTGCTAGATGATTCCTATGGTTGCACGTCAGTCACGAGAAGCTTGACACAACTTGGAGTTTAGTCTGAAACCTCTCCGTGGTTGACGGTTTGCTGGACAGGCTCGACAAGCTTGCGAGCAGGGCGGAAGATCTGCAGCTGGTTATCTTCTGCCGCACCCATCATGACCCAGGGATCGTTCTTGTTCCAGTCAAAGTCGCAGATACGGTTTGTGAAGCCACCATGCATGAAGAGCCTAGACTTGTCAGTGTTACGTCGCCATTAGAGTGATATTGAACTTACAGTTCAGGCGGTCCGTCCTCAGCCTCCTCTTCTGTCTGCTCGTCGCCAATCTTGCTGGTATCCCACAGCAGGATGCGGCGATCGTTGCCTGAGCTTGCAAGAATGGAGGCGTCCTGTGGGTGCCACTGCAGGCTCATGACATCGCCCTTGTGCGCCTGCAGGCTGTGTAGTGGCTTCTCGAAGTTGCGGAGATCCCAAATGCCAATAGACTTGTCCGCAGAGCCAGTCGCCAATAGCGAGTCAAACTCGGGGTGGAAGGCAATGCTGTTGACGGCATCGGCGTGCGCGACACTTCTCCAGAGGGCTTTCTTGGACGTTTCCATGCGCGTGTCGATGACCTGCCATGTGTAGTCGTCTGAAGCTGAACCAATGAGGTGGGCGTGGATGGGGTGGTATTGGATGTCGTTGACGGTCGCGGTGTGGATGGTGTATGTTTTGGCGGGGCTGATGGTCTTGTTGGTCTTGGAAAAGCCGCTCTTGATGTCCCATGTCTTGACGGTCGTGTCCTCTCCACCGGTCGCCAAGTGGCCCTCGTAGAAGGGACTCCAGCTGAGCGCGAACCCTTCTCTCTCGTGGCCCACACACTCGGCCTCAAACTGGATGGCGTCACCTTTGGGCTGCAGAGGGTGCTTTGTGCGGTCGAAGATGAGCGCCCTGCCGTCTGGGCAGAGAGTCGCAATGATGTCTGGGTTCTGTGGCTGGTAGCGCGCCTTGTTGACCTCGCCGGGGTGGTTGATCTTCTGCACAATCTTGAAGTCGAACGGCCGCTTTGCGTTGCCGTGGCCGCCAACCTCATCGCGGTCCTCGCTGACCTCAGACAGCTCAGGTGTGCGGAAGTCGGGAATCTCGCAGTGGGCGATCTGGAGGTAGTTTTGCGCCTGGTTCGATGTGTGGGTGCCCAGGATGACGCGGTGCTGGCTCATGTTGGTGCCCTCGACGCTGCCTTCTGTCAGCTACTGTCCTCTCCTTCTTGGCGCATGCGTGACGTACGGCTTCTTGTCAGGCAGCCATTGTGTGGTGAGTGTGGGCCACTCGAGCGCGCGCCCGTAGAGCATGTCATAGAGAAAGACCGAGTTCTTTTTCCAGATCTTGTACTCTTCGTTGATGACCTTGTGGTTGTTCTCCTCCTCCTGGTCCTCGTGGCTCCGCGAGCTGTGCTCTTCGCTCATGGTCTCGTCCATTGTGGTGTTTGCGAATATCTGTGTGAGGGTGTTGTAAAGTTGGAGGTGTGGGAGGGCGCAATGGTACCGAAGCGTGAGCTCGCCCAAGCTGTGGAGCCAAAGCGCGTCGACCGCGTTTCGTGTTGCGCTAGCGAAATCGTGCCCGCCCTGACCGCCTGCGCATTGCGGGCGGGTCATCGATCGCCGCTGGCCGCCACTGTATGGCGTCTTGGCGCTGTGTGCATCATATCAAGCAGCCCGCGAGGCTTCCTTCTGCTCTTTGAAGACCACAGCGTCGAGAACCATCCCTCTATTGTTTGCCTTTGCGCCCACAGCGCTGCTGCGCTTTCTTCCTTTTGCCACCCACAACTTCACCGCTCGCTTCTGCGACACACTCTCAGCGTCCGCGCCTTTCGCCTCCACGTATTGCTACACTATCGCTAGACAGCAGCAGTAATCATGGGTGTTCCCAAGTTCTTCAGATGGATGTCCGAGCGGTACCCGGGCATCTCTCAGCTCATTGCTGAGAACCGCATCCCCGAGTTCGACTGTCTTTACGTATGTATCACTCTCAATTGCTCTGCGGGCATGACTCTGACATGGTGTATAGCTCGACATGAACGGTATCATCCACAACTGCACGCACAACGACTCCGACGGTCCGACCGCGCGCATGACTGAAGACAAGATGTTTATCGCCATCTTCAACTACATCGAGCACTTGTTCGGCAAGATCAAGCCCAAGCAGCTCTTCTTCATGGCCATCGACGGTGTCGCCCCGCGCGCCAAGATGAACCAGCAGCGAGCTCGCCGCTTCAGAACTGCTCTCGACGCTGAAAAGGCTCGAGAGAAGGCTATCAAGGAGGGTGTCGAAATGCCCAAGGAGGCGCCTTTCGACAGCAACTGCATTACTCCCGGTACCGAATTCATGGCGAAGCTCACACAGCAGCTGAAGTACTTCATCAACAAGAAGGTTTCCGAGGACCTTGACTGGCAGGGCGTGGAAGTCGTTCTGTCTGGTCACGAAGTCCCCGGAGAAGGCGAGCACAAGATCATGGAGTACATCCGTCAGGCGAAAGCCCAGCCGGAGTACGATCCCAACCGCCGTCACTGCTTGTACGGTCTTGATGCCGATCTAATCATGTTGGGTTTGCTCAGCCACGACCCTCATTTCTGTCTTCTGCGTGAGGAGGTGACATTTGGTCGCCAGAGCAAGACCAAGTCCAAGGAGCTGGAGCATCAGAACTTCTACCTGATGCATCTCTGCATTGTTCGCGAATACCTTGAATTGGAGTTTCAAGAACTAGAAGAGCCTGGTGCTCTCGGCTTCCCATTCGACATGGAGCGTGTCATTGACGATTTCATTCTCATGGCTTTCTTTGTTGGTAACGATTTCCTTCCTAATCTTCCGCATTTGCATATCAACGAGGGCGCTTTGGCTCTCATGTTCAACGTCTACAAGACGGTCCTGCCCAAGGCCAAGGGCTACATCAACGAAGAGGGTGTAATTAACATGGAGCGATTGGCGCTCCTGCTCGACGAGCTCTCCAACATTGAAAACCGTCATTTCGAGTCGGAGAACGCCGATGCCGCGTGGTTCAAGGGTAAGAAGCTTGGACGCGAAGACATCATGGAGAGGACCGCGCGACGAGGCACAGTCGTAATGTCTACAAAGCAGAAGGAGTTGTTTTCGAGCGTGAAGGCCTGGGTTGGCAACCACCTCCAGAAGGTCGACCAGCCTTCTCTCGATCTCCCTACAGACCTCAATGCCGAGGATCGGAAGTTTGTGCAGGAGCTCGCGGAGAAGCTTCACTTGCCGTGGAAGTCTATCTCAGACGATGACGGCAACCGCCATCTGCAGATCTCAGCACCACCAAAGCTGGTCGAGAGCGACGATGATGATGAGGACGACGAAGCAACAGCCGAATCCACTAAGGCCATTGTTCGAGTTGTCCAGAAGTACGACCAGGCCAAGATCGTCGACATTTCGCCTGAGGAGGCCCAAACGGCCATGCAGGCGAAGTATGATGAGAAGTTCGAGGCATGGAAGAACGATTACTACAAGAGCAAGTTCGACTGGGACCGCACCAACGAGGAGGAGCTGCGCAAGTTGACGGAGAATTACGTGCAAGGATTGCAGTGGGTTCTCTACTACTACTACCGTGGAGTAGCTTCGTGGCCATGGTACTATGGCTACCACTACTCGCCTATGATCTCCGACGTCAAGCGAGGTCTAAAGGCTGACATCAACTTCAAGCTTGGACAGCCTTTCAAGCCCTACCAACAATTGATGGGTGTCCTGCCTGACCGCAGTAAGTCGATTGTGCCCGAGGCCTACCACCCCCTCATGACCAACGCCGACTCTCCTATCATCGACTTCTACCCACGCGACTTCAACCTCGACATGAACGGAAAGAAGCAGGACTGGGAGGCTGTCGTCAAGATCCCCTTCATCGAGGAAGACAGGCTGCTCAAGGCCATGGCGACAAAGGAGCATCTGCTCACACCTGACGAGAAGTCTCGCAACTCCTATGGCGTCTCGTTGAAGTTCACATATTCCAAGGACGTAGACTTTGTGTACCCCTCTTCCCTCCCAGGAATCTTCCCGGATCTGCCCAACTGCAAGTGCATCGAGAACATCTTCGATCTTCCTACGATGGAAGGTCTCGAGTACTATATCGGCTTGATGAACGGCGTCAAGCTTGGTGCGTCTGCGTTGGCTGGTTTCCCTAGTCTCAAAGTCCTTCCATTCCACGGTGCGCTCGAGTTCGCAGGCGTCAACGTCTTCTCGCAAGACAGCCGCAACGAGAGTATGGTCGTCACGCTTGTCGATACCGAGCCCAGGACCTCAGTCACATACGCCCAGAAGATGCTCGGCAAAGCAGTCCATGTTGGCTATCCATTCTTGCACGAGGCCAAGGTCGTCAAGGTCTCGGACGAGCTCTTCGACTACGTCCTCTCCGGCGACGGCGTCTCAGCTCCCTTGGCTCTAGAGCACGGACCTACCGAGATATCCAACTGGAAGAAGACAGCGAACCGCGTCCAAGAAGTCTACGGCAAGCGTCTCGGTATCATCACTGGTGAAGTGGAAGCTCTTGTGCATGTCGAAATGCTCAAGGGTCTCAAAAAGACTGACGAGGGTGCCACCATCAAGGAGTACGCTCCTGTTCCTGGACTGCAGGCCGAGTACGCTGTTCAGACGATTGTCGCAGACGTTATTAGCCCTGATCAGCGATTCATCGAGAAGGATGCGCTACCTATCGAGGAAGAGTTCCCTGAAGGTGCTCGCGCATTCTACCTAGGTGACTATGCCTATGGTCGCCCTCTGCAGGTCATCGGTCACGCAGACCACAAGGCTACAATCATGGTCGCCAGACTCAAGAAGCCTGAGCCAGACTTTGGCCGTCAGATCGTCATACACGCTGAACAGACGACGCCATACCTGCCATCCTACGTGGTAGCCAGGCAACTGCACATGCCGCCGCTTGCTCTGTCGAAGTTGACATCATCTTTCAACGTCAACTCCAGCGGACTCAAGCTGAACTTGGGTTTGAATCTGAAGTTCGAGGCCAAAAAGCTGAAGGTTCTGGGTTACTCACGCAAGTCCGCCAACGGCTGGGAGTACAGCCAGAAGGCCGTTGAATTGCTTACCCAATACATGATCAAGTTCCCCGAGTTCTTTGCGGGTATCATGTCAAACCCAACGGGTGACGGCTGGGAGGATACCGACTTCTACCCTCCCGAGATTGCGAAGCAGAAGGTCAAGGAGATTGGCGCTTGGCTCAAGGAGGTGCAGACGAAGAGCTTTGAGAAGGTGCCGCTTGATGCGGAGCAGCTTGACTCTGACACCGTCAAGGCTATCGAGCAAGCAGCTGATGCCAACCTTGCACTGCTGCAGGAGGTTGAAATGAAGAAGATTGGCAAAGTCCCGCGCAGCGCGATCCTGAAGCCTTCTGACGCTGAACAGCGTCTGGGTCATCAGGAGTTCAGCATTGGCGATCGCATTATCTACGTGCAAGACTCCGGTCGGGTCCCCATTGGCTCGTCAGGAACCATCGTTGGCAAGACCAGGACTGCTCGCGCCGTATTGTTGGATGTTGTCTTTGACGCCACCTTCATGAGTGGAACGTCTCTCAATGACCGATGCTCACCATTCCGCGGATCGACTGTTCCCTCCACTTCGGTACTGAACTTGACCGATAAGCAGGTTGTCTCGTACTCAACCGCGGGCGCTGCTGCCGCCGCGGCCAAGCAGAGGAACCAGAACGCAGGCTATTCCATGCCTCGCTTGGGTGCTCCCGGAGGACCTCAGCTCGTTCCAGCAAACGCTCCTCCCCCTCTTCAGGGCTCCTACCGTGGAGCGTTCGGTGGCGCCAACGGCACTAGAGGCGGTCGTGGTGGTGGCATGGCGCCTCGCGTGGGTGCCTCACCCGCCAACGGTGCCCAGCAGACCCTACCAATCCACGGAGGACCGCCGCGGGGTGGTCGAGGCGGCTTCGCTCCTCGTGGTGGACAAGCCAACGGTCACGCAGTAGACCAGAGCCAGCAGCCCAACGGCAACGGTGCGTCTCGTGGTGGCCGTGGTCGCGGCGGTGCCGACTTTGTCCCACGAGGCCGCGGTGGTATGCAGAAGGCTCGAGGTGGATTCACGAGTGTCGATAACAGCGATCCGACTGAGGGTGTCGTTCAGAACAACCCCAACTTCCGCCCACAGAGCTACTCGAATGTGCCGCCACCTGCTGGTTTGGATGTAGGCCGTGGCAGGGGCCGTGGACGTGGGCGTGGTGGATCTAGAGGAAGGGGCGGACCTAGGGGAGGCGCGCCTGCGCCTGCTGCCTGAACGTTCGCGTAGGAGTAGATAGAAAGAACGAGCCGAGTGATAAAAACAATCGACTTGGCTAACTTTCACTTCCACCACACTGCCGATGTGATGCACTACCACGATCATTCCAGTTTTTGGCTCCGTCCGTGCCCTCACCTCATCTTGTTATAGATGCAAACTGTGGATCACCAATGCCATGTTCTATCACACTATGAAAGGCTCTGAGACTAACATGACGAGGTACGTTCGAAATCTTCCGCTGCTACGCGTTGGCACACCGCCAGGATCAGGCTGATGCTGACGCCACTTACATGCAACAGCCCCGCACTTCGTGAAGCCAACATGCTGCCTTGCTTCTGTCTCCCACTTCCATCTTTCCACATCTGGCAGTGCCACATACGCTGAAACGCCATGCGAATATTGTCGAAGATGTGAAGGCAACGCCTGTGACTACACCATTCCGAGCGCCTCTTCGATCTGGTCAACCTTGTGCGATTGTCAACGCCATGGGGACAATCAACAGCCAGGATGATGACCCTACTGCTCACACCAATTTGTATCAGTACGAACCACTTCCTCCTGGGGACTTCTTCCGTTACCTGGTGCTGGGACCTGGGTCCGGTGGCGAGCCACTACGGTGCAGCCTTCACACTGCTGCTATCGCAGATACAGAATATGAGGCCATCTCGTATGTTTGGGGAAGCGGCGTCAAAGACCAACACATCTCCTGCGATGGCTGTCCGATGAACATCACGACGAATTTATACAATGCACTTCGAAGGCTGCGCGATTCGACTAAAGTACGACACCTATGGGCCGACTCCATATGCATCGATCAAGACAACCTGGAAGAGAAAGGGCATCAAGTCGCAAACATGAGTGGAATATACAGCAGCGCATCACAGGTTTTGATCTACATGGGCTTGGATCCTCACGGTCATGGTCCGAAGGTCGCTTCCCTGCTGAGCGATGTTGACGACTTCCTGCGGAGAGAGATAGCGAAACTCAATTCGCTCGATTGGGAAGCTTTTCCCGATTCCAACGAACTTGCCGATCATCCTCTGTTAAGAGATGAACGCTGGCGCTCCTTGCGAGTGTTGCTCGATCTACAATGGTTTGAGCGTGGATGGGTGGTTCGAGAGGCAGGTCTAGCAAGACATGGGCTGGTCGTATTGGGTGATAGTGACATTCCCTGGCAGACGCTCATGTGGACAGTGACCTGGATCCGTGGCAGGGTAGATTCGCTGCCTGCCCTTCCCAATGGATATGTGTACCGCCGCCTAGGTAGCCATTTTGATGCTCATGTGGACCGGTACATTTCCAGACTCCGAATCTTTTTCAGAGCACGCGAGTGGGCACGTTCGACTTTGTTGACCCATTTTGCCCAGGGGAGATCACTCCAATTCAAAGACCGACGCGACAGCATCTACGCCCTCGTCGATCTTGTTCCAGCCCCAATACCAGGACTTCAGATGATCCCTGATTATACGAAGTCAGTGAACGATGTATTCGGAATTTTCGCCACACAATACCTCAACACTACTGGAGATCAGACGTTGTTAAGCTTCGTTATACATGACGCAAAGTCACTAAAGTCTGACATACCTAGTTGGGTACCTAGATGGAATACTCTCGAGCCAGATAATGACGATCGGTTCTGGAGCAGTTTCTCGGTGCACTCACGCAACGTCGACGCTTCTACGAACATAGAAACTCTGGTTGAAATGGTTCTTAGAATCCGCGGCTCTGTGCTGGAAAACGTTGCTTTTGCTTCTGAAGTCCTTTATCAATCGACGACATCACCAAGCATCGTCCTCAAGCTCTGGAGGGAAATACAAGAAAGGGTCAGGAAGCAGAGCTCTCTAGTGCCGAATAGATTTGAGGACTTTTTCGACGCTCTCACACAGCGATCATTGTTCAGTGACGTCACGGAAACAGAGCGGCAGATTCATATGGAGATCTATGAAAAAGGCCTACAACGGCTCGGAGATGAAGTCAAGTGGAAGCAGGGTGAAGATGCAGGTTTCAACTACGTCCATGGGTATGTTGCAGCATACTCTAATGCAAAGAGGCTTATCGTCACCAACGGTGGTTACTTTGGTTTAGCTCCAGCCGCATCGCAAGAGGGAGACATTGTCGGCAGACTTTACGGATCCAGATCCCTATTAAAGGAACATGTGTTCTTGCTGAGGACCACCAAAAAGTCTCGTCATTACAGATTAGTCGGTCCCGCATGTATCTACTTTCGTGCAGACAACGAATATGAAGACGAGGAAGGCTCTGGTGACGTTCAGGACATTTATCTCTGCTGATGGGGAGTCGGACGCACCTATAGATGCACACAAAGGCACCAGTGAAGGAGGTTAATATAGCCAGCAGATCAAGTCAACTGAAGGCTGAGCAAGCCCGTTTGCTCATAATCGTTCAAGGCAATGTTGATGAATCTCATGTGGAATGTGGAACCCAGCCGTAGTTTCGTAGCCATGATGTCTCGTACGCGCCTATGGACAATGATCAACGGCCTCCAGCCCTGATCAGCTCTTACTCTGTATGCTCGAGTAGTACCTCCCTTTGCATCCGTAATGTATCCATTAGACCATTCTTAACCAGCACTGTCCAAATCCTAAGCACCAATACCGTCGGGTCTCGCACAGAAACACAACTCGTGAGGCGAACAGGTATGCCAGAAGTCGCACTCAGGGTGCCCGTTGCGTGAAGACAGGCTGGATGCCAGCCTGCTCTGTACTCGCTGGTTCTGGAAATTCTCAGTGACGACCTCCTTGTGCATAGACTGCGCCAAATTGAGGGCATCCTGAAGACCGATCTTATCGCCAAGACCCTTGTCGTGAACCCACTTCCACACCTTCTGCATGTCGACGGTGGCGACACTCTTCTCAGGGCCAGAGACGTGTTTGCTGTCGATGGGGACATGGATCTCCTTGCCGCCGGACTCGATGGTCGCCCAGTATGTGACCGTGGGCGAGACGTAGGGAGTAGGCCGAGGATCGGAGCTGCCCTCATGATGGCTTGCAGTTCCCCAGCCGTGGTCAGCTGCACAATCACACGAACCTACAGCCAGACCGCAGTCACTGCACCACTCGACGTTATCACTCCACCCTGGAGCTTGCTTGGCCTTCCCCCAGCTCCAGCTCCGAAGCACGTGGTAAGCTTTCTCAAGCTTCGCAACTTGACTCGCTGGCGCATTGAGCATCTGACTTTGAAGATCTGACAGGTCACCCCCCGCCATCTCTAACAGCGAGAGGGCATCTTCCAGAAACATCACCGGTGAGGCTGTCGTTGCCTTGCGTTTGTCATCGTCATCGAAGCCACCATTGTTGGAGCAGATACCACCCCAGCCATCATCGACAAAACGGCCGCAATCATAGAAGTTGTTGGCTTCGGACGTGCTAGAAGATGCGCCGCGGCAGGCATCCAAGGCATTGTCGACTTCGACAATAACAGCGGCTTCCTTCTCCTTCTTCTTCTTCTTCTGCTTCTTCGCTGTCGCACCCTTCTGCTTCTTGATCTGCTTCGTGGAGTCCGGCTTCCAGTCCTTTGGCTTGATCTGCTTGAAGCGACTCTTGCAAACTGCCACATCGAGATTGAGATGCTTCGCAATGTCGGCCCAAGAGCTCTTGTCGGTTTTGAGACTCATGAGCTTCTCATCTATAGTGGGTGTCCATGTCGCATCAAGACAGCAGCAGCAGCTTGCTATGCCGGTGGTTGCGCACTTGCAGACTGATTTTGGCGTCCAGCCTGTTGGCTTGAGGATTGCCCATCGCTGCCGGCAATCTTCTTGAGTGGTTGATAAGTCACCTGCTGCGACCTTCCAGTTGTCGTGATGGGTACCCATATGATCATCAAGCAGAAGACCGTCACTATCCCAATCCCAGCGCTTACGAAGATTCCAAGACTCCATCTCATCCTGGTGCTTGACGATCGTAGCGAACGCGTTCGCGATGGCGATACGACTAGTGCATCCACGAGACAGTTGACGTTGAAGACGCTCTTGAAGCATATCCATATCGACGGAGAGGTAGTCTTGAAGAGTGAGAATGCGTAGTGCTTGTTCAACAGACATCTTCGATGGATCTGAAGACGCCGGGCCAGACCGACGAGGAGGTGTGAGGTACTCAGTCTCTTGATTCTCCTCCACAGTGGATTCAAGAATCTCGCTCAGAGACTCGGCTCCGTGCACAGGCTCCATGGGAACGCACTCGTCGTCCGTTCCAGACGTGGGTGTATATCCGACAGGTGTCGAAGATCGTGAATGGGTGGCCTCGCCAGCAGTGCCAAAGTCTTCCATCATACGTCGCTGAAGGTATTCCTCGTTGTCGGTGACGATCCACGCGGGACTATCTGCTGAGTATCGCGGAGCGATATCCTCGCTGATCATACTGCCGAAGTCTGTGTCGGCGCCGTGAAAGCCTCCACCATCGTGGGAGTTTCCAGAAATAGGGTTGACCTCCTCGCTCCAGGCACCCGAAGCATGGCATGCACCGAGTACCTCAGGCTTAGTTCCAGGGACAAGAATCGGAGTGTTCTTCGACCAGCACTGTTGACACCAGCCGCTGAAACAGCCGCCGCAAGATGCTTTGACCTTTGGGATGTCGGTGTCTTCGGTCTCACTAGTAGGGTGCGGGATGGACTGCTGCTGTTGCTGCACAGCTGCGATGACTTCTTCGACACACAAGGGACGCTCCTGTTGGGCAATATCTTGGCGATGGCCCTTTGAGGGGTCTATGACTGAGCTGACTGGAGTGAAGCGTTGTGATGGGTCGACCAAGTTCAGAATGTCGGTCTGGGTGCGTGTGTTGGCTTATTTGAGTCTAGCAGCAGCAAGGGCTTCAGCTGCTCGGATGTTCGCGTTTGCGTTCTTGAACTTTCGAGACTGCCTCTGCGCGTGATTCCTGAGCCTGTCAGTATATACGGGCCATAGGGAACAGAGGTGACGGACGTTGCTTGAAGTTGATGACGAACTTGCTGGACTCTAGCCCTGCGGTCTTCATCAAGATTCTTTTTGAGCTGGACTGCCGACCCCGTGTTCCTATTGACAGCAAAAGGGTTGGCAGGTATAAGCCCCGGTGATGGTGAGCGCACACGCTCTCCTTCTGCTGCGTCTTGAGAGCCAGTACTGCTGTAAGACGGTCAGAAGATTCGCAAGAAAGCATCTGGATGGCAACACACCTTCGCTGCTCGCGCTGTTGCAGCAGAGCCTCGTGTGATACTGGCGACAGTGCACGGAACCTGTCGACAGTGGTCGGTCTTGAAGCAGGCGCCTGGTTTGGCTCGTTGTCCTCGCGAGTGCGCGCGAGCTTCACGGCGCTCCACTTGTGCTTCATGGGGCGACCTGAAGCACGTCGCTCGTCCTGAGCTGATTGGTCATCCCTGACGTCGGCACGGCCGATGACAGCCTGATAGTCTGTCGAGCCTATGCTTTTGTTAGGACATTCCTATGTAAAGGTTGAAAACCAAGGACATACCGTTCGCCGAGCGATGGCGAGGAAAGAAACCTCTGAGTGTCTCGCCGAGTAGTATTGCTGCATGAGGATTATACACAGCACCCGTTCTACGATAGTCGCCAGCATCTGTGCTCAGGCCGTTGGGGCTGCTAGGCACCCTGAACATGTTGGTGGGAATTGTTGTGAAGCAATGGAAGGATTGTTGTTCAGTAGCAGGAAATCGGAATCTGTGGTGGTAAGGTGGAGAAGGAAGGTTGCAACGAAGCTGAAGTGTGGATTATATAATGACGCAGAACGGGAGGACCCACTGACGCAGGTGAGAGTAGGTGAGAGAAGATCTTAGAACATTTCCTCCCATCAATGACGCTCGCTTCAAGGTGAAGGCCATAACAGTAAAGCGATCGCGGTCGCGAAGCATACTGCAGCGCTGAAAATCACTCAAGTCGGACTCGTCCCTCATCCGCCGAGCCGTTGATCGACTTCTTCGCCGCCATCCACCAGTTCCAGCCCCTCTCATTCGTGCCCTCGTCCACCTCTTCGACCTCATACTCTTTCTGCTGACCTGTAATCCTCCTCCACCACTTGCCCCAGCTCTCTTTCCTGACCCAGATCTCACCGGTGCCATCCTCGTACTGTACCCAGCCATTGTTGCTTCCCTTGATGCCAAGGTAGATCCATTTGATGACAGTCGCCAAACCGTAGATGACCAAGAGACCGAAGATAGTAGCAAAGATGGTGACAAGCGCTGTCAAGAGGGTGATAGTTGAGACCTGACATCCTAAGCCGCCGGTTCTGAGTTCAAAGCGCTCAGAGCCGAGAGCGCAGATGCCCTTGTAACGGACTGGCGTCAACAGCGGGAATGCTCGGTCTAACACATTTTCTCTGGGCAATGGGAGACACGTTGAGGACTGCAATAATGTGAGCATTGGGTTCGTTGACCGTCTCTCTGGCTAGACTTCAAGGCAGCCTCGCCTGTGTATTTCGGGAAGGTAATGAGTTGGCTACGACTTACAATCGGGCACCATCCGCAAGATCCGTTACTGCGATGACAATCTCCGCAGTCTTCAATGCCCCAGCATTTGAGTAGTCGATACCAGTCGTCTTTCGGCGCGTCCTTGTACTGATCGTAGATTAGAGCGGTCACGTTGGTTGTGGCCGCATTTGGATACGCGATCGAGGGACAATTGGAAGGCATGGTGTCTCAGAGCTTGACAATGCCAGTAGGGTAGAGTTGGTGCGTGCGAAACGATGAGATCGTGAGCTCTGAATGTTGGCAGACGTTGGCGCGCATGAGAGATGGCTGACGTAGTGGCTGCATGTGGGGTCACCTAGCGCGTTTCCCAAGGGCGAGGCTGAGTCTAACCTCGCCTCAAAAACTTAAGGTTCAGGCTGTCAGGTCTGCAAGCAAAACCAGATCTGCGATGTACCAAGAAATTTCCGTCATTGCGGATGATTGAAGCTATACAACACGCTTATTCGAAACCTTCCCAGCCTCCTTCATCGTCTTCATCGTCCTCACCGTCAAGCATCTCCTCGTCCACAACGCCATTCCCTATCGACTTAACCTCGAAGTCAAGCCCTCTTGACTTCTCGGTCTTCTCCACAGGCTGCGCAAGTAGATACTCTATCCGATAGATGTTTTCATCCGCCAATTTCGCAAGCTCTGCTTGTATCCGCCTCACTGCCTTCTCGACGCTGCGTAATTCAGCCTCGAGCCCACTCTTGTTGTCTTTCATCCATCTCCCGTGCTTGCTGAGAAGCGACTCTATCCAGACCAAGTTAAACTCAAGATGTGGCGACTCATCGGCTTGTACAGCGACGAATCGAAGTAAACGGCCGAGGTAGACGGGTGGCAGCTCCTTTACGACAAGAGGAACGTTTTGAACTGGTGTGGCTTCGTAGACACGACGAATGAGATTGCGCTCGTTAAGACGGAAGGCCATGACGAGAGCCTTGAGATACTCTTGTTGAGCAAGTGTTTCGAGAGTTGTGGAGGGTGTGACGCTGATATCGAGGTCGAAGGGATCAAACTGGAAGACGTTGTCGAGTGAGTAGATGAGAAGTCCTTCTGTCGAAGCTGCGCAGAAGGCGCGCCCCGTTGGCGAGAACGCTACTGCCGGGACCCTGACTTCTGGTCTCGTTCTCCTCGCACCAACGCCCTTCTGGGCACCAGGTAGTGTGGTATCGCGGCGGTCTTCGAGGTCTGAAGCTTCGCCTGTCTCGTCGATGAGCCCCTGTGGGCCTGCATCGGTGAGCAATTTGCTATTGAGGAATTCTTGTGTGCCGTCAAGTGACAGGTTGACGGAAACAGTGAACTTCTTCAGCAAAACACCGGACTGCACGTCGTACAGACAGATATACTTGCTGTTACCTCCTGCAAGGACACACGACCCATCTGCGCTGTACCTCACGGCTGTAAAAGATTTGGTACCGGCGACGTTTGCTGCTGTGCGACGATCCGACATCTTTCGTCCACCAGACACATCTCGTCGTGCATCAACACCGTTTTCTTGTGCGGCGTCCGACACATTCCAGAACGTGAGTTGGCCATCTAGTGTGGTGACAGCAATCTGCTTCGAGTCTGGGCGGAAGGCGACAGAGAGGACATCTGCCATCAGCTGGAGCGGCTCGCTGGTTTGTGTGCGTGCAAAGATGTTCCAGACGCGGACTGTCTTGTCCCAGCTTCCACTGACCAGAGTTGATGCATCCGGTGAGAATGCTAGTGTCGATACCGGCCCTTCGTGTCCAGACAGTGTGTCGAGTAGTTGACCTGTTTGCACCGACCAGATGTGGATGTCTGAGGTATCGAGCGAGCCCGCACAGATGACCTCTCCGCTGGGATCAACGGCGAGCGACGAGAATGATAATCTCGACGGTGCTGTGAATGTGCGGAAATTGCGATATCTGATCAGATCCCAGGCTCTTACTGATCCGTCCAGACTTGCTGTGAACAGGACATTTCCCCTCTTTGCGAACTCGCAGGCAGTCACACCACCCATGTGCTCAGTGAAAGTCACGACGCAGAATCCGGAGTTTACATCCCACACCTTGATCTTGCCATCGTCCGCGGCTGTGATGATTCGCTGACCCTCGGGCGAGTACGCGATCGTGTTCATCGAGTCGAAGTGTCCTTGCTGCTTCAAAACATACGATTCAGACTGCCACTCCCACACTAGCAGCTGACCCAGTTTCGATGCGCCAAATGCCAGCCACTCTCCAGTCTTATTGATTGCGACATAGTCGATGTCGTTCTGCGATATGCTCAAGCTTTGGATCTGCGCGAATTCGGGAAGCTCGTGTATGAAGAAGGTGCCATTCGAGAAGCCTGTGACGAGCAGCTTCGACTCGGGGTGAAAACCGGCGCAAGTGACGTGGGCGTTATTCTGATTGAAGAAGTGTCGCTCGGCAATTCCCCATTGCAGGTTGTCATCGTCGTCTTCGTCTGCATCCTCTGGTGCGTCGTATCGCAGCATATACTTCCACATGAATAGCGCACCATCCTTGCTGACTGTGTAGATGGTTTCTTGGTCCTTGGAAAACCATGCGCCCACTATTGCTTGCCTGTGGCCTCCGAGTGTTGTCTGTGCGGAGCCCTCCTCTTCATCGACACTCCATATCCTTGCTGTTAAATCCTTGGATGCGCTGAGGAAGAACCTTGAGTCGGTCGACCACTCAATGCTCTGGACATTGTCGTAGTGTCCAGTGTACATTCTGTGTCGCACAAATGGCGCAAACTCGAGATCGCCCTCTGCGACGTCCGGCGTAGACGGTGTGTGCCATACTTCGATCTGTCTGCCAATACCGACTGCGAAGTGTCGTCCGGACGGCGCAAAAGCAAGCGCGGTGACCTCACCTTGGAGTGAGAAGTGGTAAAGGACCACTCGGCGGGGTATGTTGGTGAGGATCGCGCGACCGTTCTCGTCGACTGAGAGGAGCAGATTACCTCTCGGGTTCAGCGCCAGGCGGGCAATATTCGTTCGGTGCGAAAAGGGAAGGGTATATGATTTGGAGCTTTGCATTGTTAGTAATGCTACACAAATAGCTCCAGGAGCTTATGTACTTGACGAGATCGAACACGGTCACCCTGTTGCCAACCGGCGACAGCAGACATGTGCCATCTGGTGTGAACAGCAGGTTGCCTCTACTGTAGACCGTACCGAGCAGATTGGAGAACTAGTATTGGATTTAGTAAGGTTGCAAAATTACGGTTGGGGTCGCGAGGCGTACCTGGAAGTCGGTCTTCATCGTGGAGGTCTTCAGCGAATTTCTGACCTCGAGACTGTCGACTTATCGCGGCGGGGCGTGCGAGAGCATCATCTTCGAAAAAGTTCATGAGGCCCAAGCGCGCGACTGGGAGGAAATGCGCCGGCGCGCCTCTAGCGCGACTTCCCCGTTCAGGGTCAGTGCTTGCTTGCCGAATGGGCGTCGTGCAGAAAGGGGACAACCAAATTGTCCAACGAACACGACACCTCCCCAGCACTCTCCGCCCACGACTGCAGCGCGCACTTTTCCGGACGGTGCCAGCTCCACTCATCTGCCTACCAACCGCCTACGTTAGTTTTGCACGCAGAAGCGATTGACAACACCGCGCAGCTCGACTAACGCCTGCCCTAGACCTCCATACACACGACAGCCTGAAGATAACAACTCACAATGGCCGAGTCAGCTTCCCCAATCGGCATTGCCAACGTGCGTAGACCCTTCCTGCATGCTGTACGAACTTCCACGCTGACCCTTTGCTACAGTTGCCCAACCAGAGGTACAACCCCTCTCAGGACACACATGGTATTCTCAGCTAAACAAGGACAGGCACAAGATTGTCGCTAAGCGCGGTGCTGCCTTCACCATCATGGTATATACGTCCCTGTGCTTCAGTGTATGCAATGCTCACGCGCCCAGGTTGCTGGCGAGTCCGGTCTTGGAAAGACAACCTTCATCAACACCCTTTTCTCCACAACCATCAAGAACTACGCCGATCACAAGCGACGACACCACAAGCAGATGGACAAGACTGTCGAGATCGAGATTACGAAGGCTGAGCTCGAGGAGAAGTTCTTCAAGGGTGCGTCTGGCTCTACTCAGGGATACGAGCCCCTGGCTAACAGCTACAGTCCGTCTGACTGTCATTGACACACCTGGCTTCGGCGACTACGTCAACAACCGTGATTCGTGGCAGCCCATCATCGAGTTCCTCGATGATCAGCACGAGTCCTACATGCTGCAGGAGCAGCAGCCCCAGCGCAAGGAGAAGATCGACCTCCGTGTACACGCCTGCCTGTACTTCATCCGCCCTACTGGCCACACCCTCAAGCCCCTCGACATCGAGGTTATGAAGAAGCTCTGCACACGCGTCAACTTGATCCCCGTCGTTGCCAAGGCCGACACTCTGAGCCCCCAGGATCTCCAGAAGTTCAAGGCTAGGGTATGTCAGATTAAAGGAACTGATGAAATATTGGAGCTAACCATCTGCAGGTTCGCCAGGTCATTGACGCTCAGGGCATCAAGATCTACCAGCCCCCGCTTGAGGACGACGACCATGCCGCCATGGCACACGCTCACAGCTTGATCGACGCCATGCCCTTCTCTGTCATTGGCTCCGAGAAGGACGTTCAGACCAACGATGGCCGTACCGTCAAGGGCCGCCAGTACGCGTGGGGTGTCGCCGAAGTCGAGAACGAGGAGCACTGCGACTTCAAGAAGCTCCGCGCCATCCTTATCCGCACCCACATGCTCGACCTCATCCACACCACCGAGGAGAACCACTACGAAGCGTATCGCGCACAGCAGATGGAGACACGGAAGTTCGGTGAGGCCCGCCCAAGGAAGCTGGACAACCCCAAGTTTAAGGAGGAAGAGGAGGCTCTCCGCAAGCGCTTCACCGAGCAAGTCAAGGTCGAGGAGCAGCGATTCAGGCAATGGGAGCAGAAGCTTATTGCAGAGCGCGACCGTCTCAACAAGGACCTCGAGGCCAGCCACGCCGAGATCAAGCGTCTCGAGACCGAGGTCGACTCGATGCAGGGCAGCATCAACCGCTCGCACGGCCGTCGCTAAGCATTATGCATGGTGTTTATGTGGCAGCAACGGTTGCTGTACACTAGGGCGTCGATCTTCAATATTCTTCCTCGAGATTCCCCTCTTTATTTCGAATTTTCATAAGTTTGTAATGCCACTTCGCGACGGGGTTGCGGGTTCCAGGTTGAACGAAACGTGTACTGGGTTTGGGGGCTCGAGTAGCATGTTATACCTTATAGCTTCCTACTTGGTAGATTAATTCAGCTTGGTGCGGCTGGTCCCACAGCCGTTCCGTGCTCTTATCACTCGATAACTCCTTAACGTGGTGTGAGCGGGAGTTCAGTGTGCAGAAGGTTACAACACATGAACCTTTACAAGCTACATCAGATTCGACTTTTCGATACTGTGAGTGCGGTTTGGACCGTGACAGCTCGTTCTCATGTGCAGACATGTGCAAACGTTGGTACCTGCATCAGCGCTCCACAGCTCCATCTTCCCCACCACGCATCATCCCGCGCCTAGCATCCCACCACCAACAAGCAACGCAGCACCTTGATCTCAATACCGACGCTATACGCAAAGTCCACACATAACATAACTTGCTGCAGCTCTCAATATGCATGACGAGCGTAAATCTCTCACATTGCATATCGTTATCGACCTTACTGACACGCTGCAGACCCACACCCACTTCTCGCCCAAGTACCCTTAACCGTCTCGCCCTTCCTCTCGCTCCCCCACAGCGTTCCACTACCATACTCCTACGTCACACTTCCATCTACACTGCCCCCCTCGATCCTGCAACAAGATCACTCCGACCCCTCCCAACCACCGCAATACGTGCAGTCCGCGTCCGGGCAAACCGCGCACCCAGACCAGATCCTGCGCTCGTGCACAGCGCTGCAGGACCATCTCAAGAAGCTAGAGGACGATGCACGAAAGACGCTGAGCGAGTGGAAAACAAAGAGGGAGAGCGAGGAACTTGCGGAGAAGAGGAGGGTTGCGCCCGGGTGGCTCGATAGTGGGGTGCATATACTCAAGCCGGAGAACGTCACGGAGGAGAACGCGAGGAGGGCGCAGGAGCAGGGGCTTATGGACGGGGATGCTGGCCAGGCGCATCAGACTCAGCAGCAGGGGAATCAGGAGGCGGAGGAGTTGGATCGGGTGTTTGGGGGGTTGAATGTGAAGTGATGTGTTGGTGGTTTCGGCGTGTTAGCGAGGAGTTTGGCGTCACGGTTCATTCTTTCGGTGAATGATCGCGCATTCATTATATGCTCGTTTGCGAACCACCTTCCTACTACCCTCTCATTGCCTCTCCACCCCTTCTCCTTACATGCCCTCGCCTCTACCCTGCCACTCTCGGGTCCCTCTTAGCAAACAAACGGCCTGGGTCCCGGAATCGCATAGCTCGTCGGCACCGGCCAGTACAGCTGGAACTTGATACCGGGATCCGTTCCCTTGTACGCGCCTGGGAAGCTAACCGTCGCTGGATTACCGCTACCGCCGCCCGTCACAGCGATCTGCGCGCACTCCATGTACAGCTGTGCCCCGGGGTAGCTGGATGCGGCGTGCAGCGCGATGATCTCGGCGCGGAGGAGGTATCTGGCAGTCTTAGCCTGGTCCAAATTGGTGTGCAAGAGGAACGGCACGCATGATGGGTTGAGTGGTGGATTTAAGACCAAAAACTGAATCAGAAGTACGGCCTGCAGTACCAAGCCGGCTGTATTGGTGCAGAACTGGCGCCGACGCGATGGAAAGAGGATACTCACTGGCCGTTCTGCACACATTTCGGCAGTGTAAACTCCACTTTGCCTTTGTTCTTGTAAAGGCGTGTCACGGCCCATGTGCCGTTGGCGTCCATCCCATCTTCGAAGATCTTGAACCATTTCAGTCCAGTCACGGTGGTTGTCAGGGCACTGTCGACTTTCGCTAGGTACACCATGATCGGACCCAAATGGCCCGGGTCAATTGGATCCGCGGTGTCGGTTTCGGGAGTTGAGTCGAGTGTGTGGTGCCATTCTGCGGCTAGCTTGTCGCCCGCTTTGACGTTGATTATGTCTTTGGGAAGGGGTTGGTTGAGTGGGTTGGGACTGGGAGGTGTGAGTTGTGCGTTGCATGGAGTACAAGCATCTGAAGTTTGTAGAATCTGAGGAACAACGGGTGTGATTACCCTCCATTGCAGATCATGTCATTGGAAGTCACATCAGTGATTGGACCATCGTAGGTCTGCGGACTCGTTAGTGTGGCACGCAGCCGCATCGTGGGAGTAGCCGCACCGGTACTCGAACACCCTTAGTGTGACCCTGGCCTACACCATTGACGTGGAGTTGGGTAAAGATAGTATGTGCTGAGGCACTAGCAAACAGAGTGATCAGGGTAGTCAGATGCTTCATTCTGCTTGTAGATGCCGCGGAAGAGATGGTCTAGCTTCAGGCCCTTCGTTATGGTATTGGGTCCTATATGGGATTATACCCGTACCCCAGCTTCGAGTCCGCCGAATTGGACGCGGACCTGCCGGTAGTCGATCTTCTGGATCGGAGGGCGAGGCTGCATAAGCTCTTAACAGTTGGCAGTCGCCTGACTACGCTGTCAATAAAACACTATAGTATACAATATATTGTGGTGTTCGCCTCGGCTTGAACCTTCCGAGCCAGATTTCAAGACCAACGTTGAAGGCGAAGAACACTCGGTAAGGCGGTGTTTCTGCATTATTTCAGACCGATCAGTCCTCAAGGTGGCTGCGCATGAGTAGTAATGGTTGCGTTGATATCGAACCGAGCAGCCATGTTGAGATCGCGTAGGGGCTTGACGGCATCATGTGCAACAGCACGTGAGGTCCAGACCGAGTAGGTAGAAATTGTTTTTAAGGCCACACAATTGGATTTGGACGTTGTGTCGCGGTATGCAGCCTGGGAGGCGCATGTGTGGCGGTTAATGCCGGTGGCAGAAGATCAGTCGTTGGATAATTGCAGGACCAAGAAACGACCGAGACAGGCTGGAAAGGTTAGAGCCGAATAACATAACAATCTATTATATTGCGCTCTAACGACGATAGAGTTGTTTCAACCAAGACACAGGTCATTGGCAAGCAGTCGCCGCTGGCTTGCGGTAGCCGTATGGAGCAAGCAGCGGAATCTGGGGCCGACGTCAACTGCAGGGGATATGCCAGTGTGCCGCATGGAGGCAGTGGGAAATCATCGAGGGATATCGAGTTGCAGCCGAAGTGTTTGAGAACGTCTTGGGTGAACGGCGCGGGGAGTACAAGACGCCACTGCCAGTCCATTTTGAGGCATGCAAGCGAGTCTGGGGTCGCCCTTTCTGTCTTAGACGGCTTGGCCGACAGGGCATCCGGCAGATGGGCCTTGCATCCCGTCTTTCATCAATTTATATCAATCAAGGTACCGCGTGGACATTGCGTTCCCAGATTAAACAACAGCCTCGAATCTCTGTTCGGTTCTTTTGGCGCCGCATCACCCAATCACATACCTGCAGATGATCATCAGGCCGTTGTTTGCGGAGCCCATCATTCTAGAAAGGATGCAGCTCACTGCAGAAGCCGTACCTGGCATGGACCGGTCTTGTGCACGGCGCTTCGTGGGAATATCATATCTTCGCTGATTGGTTCTTTGCCACGCCGCATGGAGGCTGCACGAGAGTCAGTGCAGGTTGGGAATGTATAAGACCTTATTGTATCGCCTGTTTCGAAACCTCAAGCTCGCTCACTGGTTTGCTGGCGACTTCGATTGATCGACTCCTTCACCGTTCGCTGGACGTCTCTTCACCATGAAGGCCACTACTTTCTTCAAGGCGGCATCGCTGCTGTCCACTCTTTTCGTATCCGCTGATGCTCAGGCCGCGACATACACACACCCAGGAACCGGCATCACCTTCAACAAGTACACAATCACCTCGGCTCAGACTGCTGGTGGACTAGAATGGGGTTTTGCTCTACCTGGTACAGCTGGCGTGTCTGATGGCGAATACATCGGTTACATCGTACGTTTCTCTAGTAATCATTCTCTCACAGACATGCTGACCCCGTATAGAAAGGTCCCTTGACCACAGGCAAGCAGGGTTACTCAGGTATCAGTCATCTGGGTGCTATGCCAAATGCTCTTTTGCTCGTTACTTGGGCATCGGGCTCAGAAGTCCAGACAGCATTCACTTGGGCATCGTAAGTCAACACTTTGTTTCTCTGTGGGTCTTCACTAACTTTACCAAGTGGTTACGTTCAGCCTGTCAAGTACACCGGAAACGCTACATTGACCAAGTTCAGCCAAACGGTCACTGACACCAGCTTCGAGCTGGTTTACCGCTGCCAGGACTGTTGGTGGTGGAACCAGGACGGCGCTTCCAACTCACAGACACCAGGCACCAACGGCGAGGTTCAGATCATTGGATGGGCACAGAACAAGAAGACATACAGTGCTTCCGATATTGTGCAGCATGACAACGGACAAGGCATCTTCGGCATCACCATTGCAGACGCCAGAAGCTCGAAGTACGATACCTGGAAGAACACAAAGCCAGTGGGCGGAACTCCCACGGCCTCTCCCACCGCAACAATCTCCGCCTCCAAGACCAGCTCAGTCCCGTCTCCAACAGCCTGCGTCGGCACTGCGGCTCCCTCTGGCTCCTACGATTACATTATTGTTGGTGGCGGCGCTGGCGGTATTCCCGTTGCTGACAAGCTTTCTGAGTCTGGCAAGAAGGTCTTGCTCATTGAGAAGGGCCCGCCTTCCCTTGGTCGTTTCGGCGGTACCATGGGACCCGATTGGTTGAAGGGTACTGGTCTCACTCGCTTCGACGTTCCTGGTCTTTGCAACCAAATCTGGGTCGACTCTGCTGGTGTCGCCTGCACTGATACTGATCAGATGGCTGGGTGCGTTCTTGGTGGCGGAGCTGCTGTCAACGCCGCGCTTTGGTGGAAGCCCAACTCCGTCGATTGGGACACTAGCTTCCCTAACGGTTGGAAGGCTAGTGATATGAGCGCTGCTGTTGCTCGCACCTTCCAGCGTATTCCTGGTACAGACACGCCCTCCTCAGACGGCAAGTTGTACAAGCAGGAAGGTTACGACGTTCTCTCTGGCGCTCTTGGTGCAGATGGCTGGACCTTCCTCAAGCCCAACGACAAGCCCAACGAGAAGAACCGTGTATACGGCCACACTCCCTACATGTACGCCAACGGTCAGCGACAGGGTCCTCTTGGCACTTACATGGTCACCGCCCTTGCTCGGTCCAACTTCAAGCTCTGGACGAACACTGCTGTCAGGCGTGTCATTCGCACCAACGGCAAGGCAACAGGTGTCGAGCTCGAGGGCGGAAACGGTGGCTACTGTGGCAATGTCACCCTGAACACTGGCGGACGTGTCATTCTTTCCGCTGGTACATTCGGCTCAGCCAAGCTTCTGTACCGCAGTGGTATTGGACCAACAGACCAGCTCAACGTCGTCAAGGGCAGTGCTCGAGATGGTGCCACTTTCATCCCCCAGTCTCAGTGGATCAACCTTCCTGTTGGCCAGAACCTTCTTGACCACGTCAACACGGATCTCGTTGTCCAGCACAAGAACGTCTCGTTCTACGATTTCTACCAGGCCTGGAGCAATCCTATCAAGGCTGACAAGGACGCTTACCTCAACAAGCGTGCTGGCATTCTCACTCAGTCTGCTCCCAACATCGGACCCATGGCTTGGGAGGTCATCAAGGGCACAGATGGTTCCGAGCGCCAGTTCCAGTGGACTGCACGCGTTGAAGGCCCTGGTGCCAACGACACTCACTCCATGACCATTAGCAACTACCTCGGTCGTGGTTCCACATCTCGTGGTGTCGCCTCCATCAACGGTGCGCTGAACATGCAGGTGTCCACATCGCCCTACCTTCGCGATCAGGCGGACACTGATGCCGTCATCGCCAGTCTGAAGAGCATGGTCAAGGCACTGTCAAAGAACCCTCAAATCGAGATGCAAGTCCCACCTGCCGGCACAACCATCGAGGCCTACGTCGCGAGCCTGCCCAAGACACCTGCTGCGCGCCGTGCCAACCACTGGATCGGCACGAACAAGATCGGATCTGACAGCGGTCTGAACGGAGGTACCTCTGTTGTCGACCTGAACACCAAGGTGTACGGCACAGACAACATTCACGTTGTCGATGCTTCCATCTTCCCTGCGTAAGTCCTGCTTCACGTCCAATGTAGAACACACAAGCTAACATGCTACAGTCACATCTCGACCAACCCCACTTCTTACATCGTCGCGGTCGCTGAGCAGGCTGCTGCCAAGATTCTTGCGCTGAAGTAGATTCGTTTCTGTCACAGTCGCTCTAGCCATCTTCTCTGTACATATTTATAGTAAGCCTTGTAGCATACATTGACAGCATACTGCAAAATTGTGTTCACTTATCAACCCCACCTTGGTGCATGGATGTTCGAAGTATCGGGTGAGTGTTAATAATAATCTCCTCCATGTCCAGATCATGGTTTGGCACCATGATCAGCGAGCGAGGAGCTACCCGCGACATTCTGGTATGCCTTGTCGCGACTCTTCACATCTTGCCAGTTCAGCTCGGCCCAGCCAAGCACGTCTTGTTTGTTCTCTGGACCAACATGCGTTGCCCAGTTCAGATACTGTTGAGGTTGTAACGGGTGCTCGAGCACTACAGGGCAGCCAGATTCAAAACCAACCCAGCGCCTCAAAGCTCTCACCGCCATCTTGAGGCTCTTGTCGCTCGCGATGATACGCGTCTTAACGTCTTCCCATACTTGCTTCTCTGCCTGCTCCAAATTGTGCTTAGCCATCTTCCTGTCGCGTTCTGCGCGGACCCCGAAGGTTTCCAGGACCTCGTGCAGTACTTCTGTGCGCGTCCAGACCTTGTTGTTGCTATGAGCAACCGTCGACATGTAATCTTCCATGAAGTGGCGGTACAAGGGCCGCTTAAGCTGTCTTGTACGATCATCCGCCTTCTCAACCCTACGCTCAAAGACCTCCCGACTGAAGAATCGTCCTGCAGCTACCCAGTCGAATAGCTCGGTCTCGTTGCTGAAGCCTTCGTTGTACTTGTCGATGTCGAGGCCATAGAAGCGCATCGCCTGCGCTGGCTGATCGGTCAAGAAAACGCGCGCTTCTTTCTTGTCATACGGCTCGATTTCTTCCAGGCGTACGTGCAGGCCTTGGTCGGTGCAGGTGAGACCCAGAGGTCGATGGGCTATCCCGAGGATTTGCAGCAGGTCGCCGTCGCCTTTCATGAATAGCGTCCAGTCGAAGTTGCCGGGGTTTAGTTCGACGTCGACCTGCACGTGCGCGCCTTCTATGTCTGGGTGAGGAACGGCGTAGGAATGGGATCCCTGGTCCTTGTGGTGATCGGCTCGAAGGGCGCTCTGCACGAGCTTCCATAGCGAGCCATCGTGCGCCTGCGAACGGACGCCATCCACTAGAAAGTCGATATCGCCATAATCTGTCTTGCCAGGCGCATCTCTGGGTATAGCGACTCTGGCGAAAAACTGTTCGAGCCTTGGTTGAATGATCGAAATCACCTGCTGGTAGACTTCTGTGGACATTCGTGGCACCTTGAGCCCGAGATTGTCGAATACTTTGCCACCCATTATTACTGATTAACCTGCTGTGCAAACTTTGAGACCATGCGGTGTTTGACGGAACAATAAAGCTGGTGTTCAAGGTTGCGACGGAGATTAACTTGCGCGGTGCTGCCTACCATCTCAGAGTCAGAGGTACAGGTTTGTCATAATCGCGGTTACCCCAAGCTATGGGACCTCGGTATTGTGTGTGGCAGGCACGAAACGCAACAATAAGACTTATTGAGATACCTTCACTGCGGTGTCCAAACAAGTATGGTTTGCGATGCTTTCGATAGTAACGTGAACTACACCGACCTAATGCTGTCTCCCGTCACCCGTCCGCGCCTCGAGTCAAAACACGAGGCGAAGGTATGGTAACTTGCACGCACTGCGATCAAACTACGCCTATCATCAGCCTGTATGTCAACCCCTCATCGTAAGGTCAAGAAGCTGCAAGTTCCAGGATCGAGCGTTGTTGAGGGGCAGCAAAACATCAGTGGCGAGCTCAAGTATCATGGAACGCAATAATCGATAAGCAGGTACCCACATCTCATTGGTTGACTGACGTAGGACGGACCCTCTAAAATTTTGGAATGAAGAGCTCTCAACAGCAGCTTTCCGCATACACACCACTTGCTAATCAGCACCTTTACGTATACATAATGTGAGTCGCTTACACCCAGCAATCATAAGTTATACTAAATCAGGCCGTTTTCAGAGACCACTATCGCAATCTCGCACGCCCAATATGCCTCACGATCACTCCGAGCACGAGCAGACTCCCGAGCAGCTCCAGGTTCAATTCGAGCAGCTCGGTCTGCTTGAGTCGAAGTTTGAAGAAGCCGAGGAGCAAGTCAGTAAGTGGCGCTGCGGGTCATGATTCAAGCAGCCACTGACAAACTCTAGTCCGCAAGACCGAAGAGATCAAGGCGCCTGTCTACAAAGAGCGCACCGAGTTCGTCAAGAGCATCCCTCACTTCTGGACACTAGTATTCGAGCAATGCCCGCCCGAGGTTGAGAACTTCATCCAGCCCACCGACTCCGAAGTTTTCGCAGACTGCTTCGAGACCTTCGAGGTCTCCCGCTTCGAGCTCGACGACCCCAAGGGCTCGCCCAAGAGCTTCTCGCTCAAGTTTGGTTTCTCCAAGAACGAGTGGTTCGAGAACAAGACACTGGAAAAGAAGTTCTGGTACCGCACCACCGAAGATTGGGAAGGCCTGGTCTCCGAGCCTGTCAAGATCAACTGGAAGAAGGGCAAGGACCTGACAGGCGGCCTCACAGACGCGGCCGTAAAGCTGCACCAGGCACGCACAAAGGTCGCAGACAGGACAAAGGAGGCTGCGCTGCCAGAGTACAAGGAACTGGCGAAGAAGATCGAGACCTCTGCCGATGCATCAGTGAGCTTCTTCGGCTTGTTCGCGTTCGTCTCTGGATACCGCTGGGTCAGCGCCGAGGAGTCCGAGAAGGAGGTTCAGAAGAACAATGAAGCTCTGGCCAAGATTAGGGCCGGCGAAAAGATCGACGAGGAGGAGGAGGAGGACGATGAGGATCCCCAGGACTACCAGGAGACCGAGGTCTTCCCTGGCGGCGACGAAGTCGCTACCATCATCGCTGAGGACATGTGGCCCAATGCGCTCAAGTACTACAAGTCGACTTTCGAGCAAGACGAGATGGACGACGAGGATCTATCTGAGCTCGATGTCGATATGGATGAGGATGATGAGTCCGGCGAGGAGGTCGACATCCGCGCGCTCGTTGGAAAGGGCAAGAAGGACAAGGACGAGCCGCCTGCGAAGAAGCAGCGCAAGGCTTAGAAAGTCATGGTTTGAGATTTGATTGAATAGCTGTGATATCCTCAAAAGTTTACAAGATGGCCATGCCGTCATATACCAATGCCTAGACTCGCATCGTCCAAACCTCTTATTATCATATCGGTGCATGTGCGTGTCTTTTGTTAATGCTCACGCCGATAGGGCTTTGACGCTTGATGCACGTCCATCACGGTTCCAACATCAACACCACTCTTGCTGCGCTACACAGCAAGAACGCAGCGCAGCGCCTCTGATAGTCCGACTCCGAGAACCCTGAGCCTTGATCTCCGGCGCTCGCCGACCGCTGTCTCCCCACTTCCTCATCACCCTGCAACACACGTGGGCAAACCTTCCTTCCGGTGTGGTGTACTCACGAAATTTTCCTGGCTCATGACGCAAACCCACTTTGCTGCTTGCTGTGCCGCTGCCTGCCAGCCCCCATGCCTCCTTATCCGCCTTGCGAAAATTTTCAGTTTCGAAGGGGTAATACGCGCCAGCACGGTGTGGTATCGCAGTTTCGTAGGGGTAATCATGTAGTTTCGAAGGGGTAATCGAGTGTAGTTTTGAAGGGGTAATATTTTGCTTGCTTTCGCGAAGTTGGAGGCTGATTGGCTGGAGTGGCTTGCTAGCGTCTGGAGACGTCGTTTGGCCCAATGTGCGTGGAAGCACAGTGGGCCGCCCGATCTGGAAACCTGCTCTTGATGCTTGTTTTGAGGCGGACTGCGGTGGTGCGCGAGCGGTGCGCGAGCAGGGCTAGGTGTGCAAATTTAGCAAGCTGAACGACGCGAGTGCACTCTGAAGATCGCGATTTCGGACTGCTGTTGAAGAAATGTTTGCTCTCTGTGCGGCTTGTAGCGGTACCGACCATCTCTATCCGCAACTCGGGGAATTTTGGGCAAGCGCGACGCGAGACCTTGACTCTCGACCACGGGTCTGTTATCAGGCATTCACCTTGCTGCCACACGTGCTGCGCAGTCTGCCGGCGTTTCTGACCGAGATAATTACGACTTGTGCTGAAGAGATAGTTTTGGATCGAAAATTAGCAGTGTGCACCTGAGGCTTTCGTAGCGAATGCCAAATATGGAAGACAATGAGTTCCCGGAGCTGCAACTCCCGGAATCACGGGTTTTGATTATCATCACAGGTAGGCGATGCTTCGAAATCAGTGTGTGACGGACAAGACTGTGTCAGGGAGCCTAGCTTGTGGGCGGCTGTCGCGGTGAAGCACAATTTCTATGGACATTCGCTGATAACATACAGGTGGAACGATATGCATGCGGAAGTCCAAAGACGGTCTTGTTCCCGCGAAGGGATTCTTGAAGTCAGGCCTTGCACCGCGGCCGGTTTTCAACGATGGTTCTTATCCCGAGCCATTGGAGATTGTGACAGATGCAAAGGGCACACGCAAGGCTGTACAGAGCTTACGCACACCGGTCAGCACCTACGACCGTCGTGTTAGGTATTGTGTGCTCGAGTTCGAGAAGCTGCTGGACAGCAGCTCGATCAACGCACAGGACTGGGATCAGATTGCGAGAACGGTGCAGAGAAACTACCAGCTCTTCGATGGCTTCGTCATCCTTCACGGTACAGACTCATTGGCCTATACAGCAAGTGCGTTGAGCTTCATGTTCCACAACTTGGGCAAGCCGGTCATTCTCACTGGCAGTCAGGCACCCATGATGGAATTGCAAACCGACGCTCAAGACAACCTGCTGAATTCCCTCATCATCGCTGGCCACTTTATGATCCCAGAAGTCTGCCTGTTCTTCAACTTCAAGCTCTTCCGAGGCAACAGGTCAAAGAAGATCTCAGCCGAGAGCTTTGATGCATTTGGCAGCCCCAACATGGTACCATTGGCTACTGTGTCCTCGACGAGAACAAACGTACTCTGGCATCGTGTTCATCGGTCAACGGATCTCAACCCATTCAGCATACAAGAAAATTTGGATACAGCACACGTTGTGGTGCTCCGGGTCTTCCCTGGTATGACGCCTGCCATGGTGGATGCGGTACTCCATCTGGACGGCCTCAAGGGCCTTATCTTTGAAACCTTCGGAGCCGGCAATGCACCAGCGGGACCAGACGGAGCCATGGTGCGCGTTCTTGGAGATGCAGTAAAGAGGGGGATCGTGATTGTAAATGTGACACAGTGCCTGAGCGGCAACGTCAGCCCAACATACGCGCCTGCAACAATCCTAGGACGGGCCGGCGTCGTCTTTGGCCAGGACTTGACCACCGAAGCGGCTCTCACTAAGCTTGCTTATCTGCTGTCCATACCCAAAGCGTCTCCCGCAGATGTTGCAAGGCAGATGATGATCTCGATCCGTGGCGAGCTGACCGAGGCAACACGAACACATTTCGAGCACCCTCAGAAAAGCGGTCTGATGACCCCAGAACTGACAAGTCTGACGGCTCTCGGGTACGCAATCCAGAAGGGCGACCTGCAAGAAACAAGGGATATCATTAGGAGCGAGCCTCGTTGGCTCCTGAATGACGCAGACTATCAGGGCTGTACCCCAGTTGTAA
This sequence comes from Didymella glomerata, assembly GCA_030271015.1. Taxonomy (NCBI): domain Eukaryota; kingdom Fungi; phylum Ascomycota; class Dothideomycetes; order Pleosporales; family Didymellaceae; genus Didymella; species Didymella glomerata. The sequence goes on from JAJOHN010000016.1 coordinate 425,269, forward strand.
GTGACATCTCTCCACTCAGCTTCCCCAGACCTATCTCTAGAGTCGTTCTACCTGCCCGGCCAGAGCGAATGTTGAGCAGACCGCCTGTACCTGACACAATATCTCTCACACCGGTGCCGGTATCGCAAAAAGTCGAATGATAGCACTGCAGGCAATCTCAGGCTTCCCAATACCACGGTCACTATCTCTGACAGAGAAGTGACCCGTCGGCACGGGCAAGTGGTGAGCCAAACAGCTGCCAGCAATGTACCAGTTGGGCGGTAATACGGTGCAGTCGCTTATCTTTACCCATCAACATTCCGGATCTGGAGCAACTTTGTTCCAGAATGACGTGCCTCTGCTGACACAACATCGCAGCACCTTGCCGCGACATGTAACAATGTTGAGATACTTCGCGACTTTCTCGCCCAGGGAGCCTCGGTTCATCTGCGCAACCGCTCAGGCAACACCCCGCTTTTCTTGGCTGCGGCAGCAGGGTTGAGAGATCACGTACAGACGCTCATCGATGCCGGCGCACATCTTCACTCCGAAGAGCTCAGTGCAGCGAAGCTGCATGCAGCAGAGGGCGACGGCAACACTGAGGTCTGGCAGCTCGTCATTGGCTGAAAGTGCAAGTGCGACATGCACGTCGAGGATGCCTGCTGCTGCAGGCGCTGGCCTGGAAATGACGGGTAATTGTGGTTCTTTTGGATGCGCCAGGAACTCATGTTGAACGATGTGACTGACGCATGGCGTCTTAACATGCCGCCATGTCTGGCGCAAAATTCCCAGGGTCTGGTGACGCACTACTGGGATTCCGCCCGACTCGTATCCAACGCCTTCAAGATTGAATCATGGCCGTTACGTGACGGTAACTCGAACCGCGCTGTTATCGACGGCCCGCACGGTCGTCGTTGAGTGCTGAGATTGCGGGGATGGATTATGGAGCTCGTGGGGAAGGTGACTATTGCTTGCAAAGTGTAACTAGATAGCCTCGGAGACGCTCCCGAAGTGCTCAAAGACAACCTCACAAGGTTGTAAGCATCACCCGGGCGCGGGCGCCGAGCGATGTCGTTCGGTCCGTCTACAAGATGTCATGCCAAGCACCCTGCTGTCTGTAGAAATCTATTCCGGGTCCGCCAACACGGTCCCTCTGCTCGATGCCGTCGGCAGGTCAGCATGCTCGAGGCGCTTGATATCGGCCTGCCTCTCCGGTCCGCGCTTCCCTTGCGCGCATCAGGCTGTCCCTGGTTTTAGCGTGCTCCCCCGCATCATTGATCCATGGGTCCTCTCATCAAGCCCTAAACCCCTCTGGTTTGCATCGCGAGCAGAGTTTTAGGTGGAGCCCATGTCCTTCGGCCTAGCCTACCAAGATCCACAGCTTCCGCAGTGCGAGGGCGAGGTGCGGGTATCTTGCTCATGCCAGGAGCCTAGGACATGATGTTTGCGTCTGCGTGTCATGGGCCTGTCTCACGTCCAGGACTCCAGGCGGACCCTCCTGAATAGTGCCATCCAGGTCACGAACCAGAATCTGATAGATTGCCCCGTTCAAGGTGCCTTCCGCTCGGCTTGAGTACTTGCTTAGCCTCACCGCTCCGATCAGGTGCTCACAGGAAGACATGTTGGCATGCTAACTGCATACTATTCGTTCCCATAGGCCAGCTATTAGGTAATTCTTCCCCAGCGTCACAAATGACGACCCAAACCTGGCCCAAAAAGTCACACAGTGGAAGGGTTGGATTTGCCTTTCTCCTGCATCTCCGACACGCGTCATGCCCATCTGAGAACGTGGTGTTTAGGGTTCCTTTCCTTTAAGCCTACCTTAGCACCCACTTGTGCCGGTATTGCTGCCCATCCTTACAGCAAAGCACACTAAGACGACCCTGCCTGCATACCCACACCATACGACGTCCACGACTCACGTGCAGTTCCTAGTCTGGCTATTAAAGGTTGATATCAAATCTCTTTGTGCGCCGCCAGCACGTTACTGCCAGCGCGCCGAATAGCGGCATCTTTACACCGACCTGCCGCCGTCACCTCAAGAATCTCTTGTGACCATTGCACTCACACCACCGCTTCTCCTCCAGCTTGCCTGACAATACCTCGGATACCGCTTCCGCTTCTCGCCTAGCCAAGTACACCGTTTGTTGCAGACTAAGCTTGTCTGCGCTCTGCAGTACACTACCAACCTCAGTCCTTCGCTCCTTCCACAACCATTGCATGCCACTTGACTTCGAACGTCAACAGAGAGACTGATTTTGTCGTCGTCCACACCAGACTCGAAGTTGCGGAATTTTTCCTCTTACATTCACCGATTTCCGAATGCAAAGGACCGTCGTTACCATTAACAGCAATGGCCGCCAATCGGCGAGCTTCATTCGAGTCGCCTCCGCGCTGGGGTGGCAGGTGCGCGCGCAGATGAGAGACCTCAACGGCGTGGTCGCGCAAGAGATATCTGAACTGGACAATGTCACCGTCTACCTCGGACGTCTGGAGGACCGCAAATTTTTGGACGATCTATTCAAGGGCGCGCAGTACGCGTTCATTAATACAACACACTGGGGCGACGAAGTTGCGATCGGTCGATCATTGGCCGACGCCGCAAAAAAGGCCGGCATTCAACATTACATCTACTCGAGCATGCCAGATCACTCTGTCTTCGGCCAACCTTGGAGATCACTACCACTATGGGCGCCAAAATTCACAGTCGAGCAGTACATCCGCCAAATTGGGCTGCCTGCGACTTTTGTGTATTGCGGCATTTACCACAATAACTTCACCGGCCTCGATTTCCCATTGTTCCGTATGGAATGCCAGCACGATGGCAGTTTCGTTTGGCAGGCACCATTCCACCCCGATATGCCACTTCCATGGCTCGATTCGGAGCACGACGTGGGACCTGCAATTTTCCAGCTATTTAAGGAAGGTCCACGAAAGTGGAACGGCAAGCGGTAAGCGTCTTCTGCAACAGCATCCTTTCTCCACCCAAGACACAATTCCCTACAGTCGCTCGATCCTGTGGCGAGCCTCACAGTTTCTATTGTTCATTGTGGCTCCACTTTGTTTTACCGTCTGCAATAACAGGAAGATTATGACCACGAGCTGATGAGATTACGTACTGACAGACCCAGGGTTCCACTAGCCTTTGCATCAATGACTCCCAAGGAAGTTTGCAAAGCATTCAGTCGAGGACTCGGGAGACCCGTCCGCTACAAGCGAGGCCACGTGGTGATCAATGTGCCAACACCCATTGGTTACCGTGAGCATCTTTCTGCACTGGAGTACACGCTCGGAGAGAAGGGAGCTCCTTACTTTGGTCCCGACATCGAACCTGACTGCCCCGACGCAGCTCTGGAGCTTTGGGAAGGCAACCGTTCCATGGAGGAGTATGCACGAGAAGTGTTCCCTGTAGAGGAGGCCGCGAACGGCCTGACATGGATGGAAGAGGTAGAGACGCCACGCCGAGAGGTCGAACTCGACCTGCACAACGCGATCAACTGCTGACTACTGGACTTGTTTTCGCAGGGAGAACTACAAGGGCAGTACCAGTACGCCAACGGCAGCGGCAGCGGCATCAACGGCATCACCGGTCTCGCCGACCAGCTCAATCAGGCTCGACTTTGATATTCTCCACTCTGGCACCTTTGTACCTTCCATTTTCGTTGGCGTCAAGCGGCAGCATTGCAGCGGTGTCCTGGTCATTCTTCTTTATCTTCCCCGCGGGAGTCTGGAGGCAGTCAACATACAGTAATGAGCGCGAGCATTAGGAGTGAGAAAAGCGGAGCGGTGCACACATGACACGATGGCTCGTGTGGCACGGATGCGGCAGCGGGGTTTCCCTGGGCCTTCGACCTATCTTGCGTCCAGCATGGAGTTTTGGTTTGCGTTCAAGCATGGGCGGAATACTTGCGGGGTCTAGTGGGGATCTGCATTGCATGGAAAAGTTAGTTTTGGTCCTTACATACACGATGGAGCGACGGCTAGGCCTGGCACTGCACGCCGTACGCGGGAGACTCCACACGGATATCTTGCGGACGGGTGTACTGAGACGGGAGCTAGTTACGAACAAAAGCAAAAGTAGAAACAAAATCGAAAACAGTACAGAACAACATAGAAAAAGATTTTGATACGTGACAGTGCAAATGCCAAGATGATCTGGTTGTGATGTCCTTGGCCTATGTGGCTGGGTAGATGTGGTTGTCCATCTTCATGCGGGATGACTAAGCGCCACCTCCGAACCTCTCGAAACTTTGTCCATCACGACAACCAACGACCAGCCCTCAAGCCTAATGTCCGCTGCGATCTCCTGCACGAGGGCCGCGGCCCCGCGCCTCGCCATCCGCACATTACGATGCCAGCGTTTCGCCAGCACGCAGGCCGTCGAGGCCATCTCAGAGAACCGCGAAATGATCGTTGAGACAACGCCTGTCGCCAAAGTCACGACACCGACATCCACTCCGAAGACTCATAAGAATGTCAGGGCGCCGACGCTGGCTGAGCGCATGCACAAGGCGCTGTACCCGGACCTGTACGCCAATGGGCAGCCCATGGCTTGGCAGGTGCCGAAGGTGCGCAAGGCGAGCGAGAAGAAGCCCAGGAGTACGTCTGCCACACAATCATCCCTTATACAACGCTGCGCAATGCGCCTCGACGCCGGACTTTTGCCGTACACAAACACCGTACTAACGCCCTCCCAGACAAGACCCACGGCCTCACCATCGTCGCCCCGTCCCCAGCAATCAAAAAGACCTGCCCAATCCCCCTCGCCACAATCACCGCCGCCTCGCTCAAACAGCTCGATCCTACAGGCGCCCGCACGCGCCTCTTCGACAAACTGAACCCCGAAGCCGCCAAACTCGGCGACATCCTGCTCGTGCGCCAGCGCACCGGCGACCCGTTCGCGGGCGTGTGCATCGACATCCGGCGCCGCGGGGTCGACACGGCGATTCTCCTGCGCGGGCAGCTGACGCGCGTCGGCGTCGAGATGTGGTACAAGGTGTACTCGCCGCTAGTCGAGGGGATTGAGGTTGTGCAGCGGGCGGCGAAGAGGGCGAGGAGGGCGAGGTTGACGTATATGCGTGATGTCAAGCATGATAGGGGGAGTGTGGAGAACGTGGTTAGGGTTTATCTGAGACAGAAGGCCAGTTTGGGTGCGGGTGAGGGTAAGAAGAAGGGGGCTGAGAAACAGAAGGCTATGCAGAGTGGGAAGAAGAAGGGCGGGAAGAAGGTTAATAACAGGAGGTAGGTCAGGAGTTGATGAGTTGTCAGAGGGAGTCTGTATCATATGTACACCAGTGTTGTATGAAATGAATCTGGGGGTATTTGCGCCGAAGCCTTGCCTGGATATCAACTGGTCTTGGAAGTCAAATTGATGAACGCCGGATATCTATGCTCTCCATGGCCGCCCGATCTTACGACGTGCATGATTTCTCTCGTTTAGACCACACCCATCGATCCCACGTCAGATCCCAGCGCCATGGCACCCATAGCGGTTCACCGTTCGGATGGGTCCAATCCACCCTGCCCTCTCTCAGCACCCACTCACAATCCTCTCAGCGCCCACTCTACTGCGCGCTCCTCCTCTTCTCCCCCTGCCCGACCTCCAGCCTATACCCCTCAGCGCCCTTCTCAGTCTTCAAATCCTTCGCATCGACCTTCTTCGCGCCAATCTCTGGGAACGTAAACGCCTCGCTCCTCCCGCCCTCAAGCCCCTTCCACACGCCCATCGTCTGCCAATTCGTCCACGTCAGCGCGCCAACCCACGGCTGCACATTCCAGCCCAGCTCCAGCGTGACGTTCTGCCTGTTCTGCAGCTTGCCCGTGATGTCTGTGATCTGGTATTTGGGGCGCTGGCCCTTGAGGTGCAGTTCGCCGATGGGGTGGGGCGATTGTGGCGCGGCCTTGTCCTTGAGCTGCGCCTTCTTGGACTTCTTGGGCAGCTTGGATTTCGACGACGACGGGTGGATGTAGTGGTTCTGGTGCCAGGGTGCGGATTTGGAGGCTACGATTGCGTCCCAGATGATGGCTTCGGAGGCAGGCTCGGACTTTGTGCCGGGGTAGACGGCTTTGAGGTACAGGAAGACTTGCTTGGTGTTCCAGTTGAAGAGCGAGGTTAGATCTGCGCTCTGTTAGTATGGTGACCAGCCGGGCAGCTGCATTGGCGTGTCTGGATATTGAGGCGGTTTGCGACGTACCAGTGTCCAAGTCGAACCTGACGTGTGCGTACTCCTCCTTCTTGTAGCTGTAGTAGTGCGGCCGCCCCTTGACTACCTGAACGTTGCGCAGCTGGATGTCGGCGGTGGGAGTCTGGGGGGAAACGAAGCTGCTGAGCGCAATCACGGCCGCGACGGTGAAGGCGACGGTGGTGAAGAAGCCGAAGACATTCTGCAGTCGCACCAGTGCGGAGTGCATCTTGTCGGCTTTGGGGTTGTGTTATCTGGGGAGAATGCGACAGCTGGTCAGTCCTAACACGTATGGAGCTCGCGGAGGTCCGACTCAGCCCTACGAAGCTAGCGGGGGTAAGGGTCGCACCTTCACCAGCACGTTCACTGTAAATATGTTGCATCATCATTGCTATGTGAAGTCATCACAAATCTCAACGACTCTCATATAATCAAGGACTAGCCAGTATTCAATTTCAATTCTTGTCATCGATTGCAATGCACAACTCTTTGTTAGTAGGGTGTCTTCGGATTTTTCTCAACCGTAATCCTTCTCGACTTTGCCGGTACGCACGGCTCTTACAATACACGTGTTCGTGTCTACCGCAAAGGGAGCTTTTGAGCAGCTACTCGGGATCGTAAGAGTCTGTTTACTGAAGAATCGCAGCTCTTCCGTAGCAATCAGAGACTTTACTAGTTGGCAAGACAGGTCTGTGGTGGTACCAACAGCTTCTTGGAACCACATCAAGGCTTGCACATCACGAAGTTCTGTAAGAGTCTTTTGCTCAACTCTGTATGTTGCCAAGTAGCTGCTCGGAGGCTCCTGGGTGCGGTGCGGTACAGACTTGCAACCTGCTCATACCATCCGCATTGTCGCGTTGCCCGTATCCTCATGCTCCTTGAACCAGTTCAAGAACTGGAACACGCTCGCCTTCGGTGTCCTCTCCAAGCTGGTATAATTCACGTACTGCAGCCCGAACCTCACGCTCGTGCCTAACGCCCACTCAAAGTTATCGAAGACAGCCTGCGCACGTCAGTTGCGTCACGTTTCAAGCTCAAGCAAGGAGGTACTCACCCAGCCCCAAGCCCCGGTAACATTCACTCCATCCTCATGTATAGCCAACAGGATATTATCCAAATACTGCTGCAAATAATCCGCTCTCCTCAGATCCCACAGCGCAGGCGCGAGGCTCTCCCACTGCGCTTCAAACGGCTCCGCGAACCCAAACTCGCTGACCACAATGTCTGGAATGCCAGGGAACAGCTCCGTGGTGATATGCTTCAGGAACCTTCTCACCCCCGACGGCGCGCTGTACAACCAGCTCATACTTGGATCCGCAGCAGGACCGACGGGGAACCCGTTCGGGGCCAGACTCGCGCTGCCGGCACAGTCTGGGAACGACGGATGGCTCCTGTTGCTCACGCAGGCGTCCAGGCCGCCGGAGACTTCGAAGGCGAGAAACGAGCTGTAGGGATCGATTGCGTAGAAGTCGCAGGAGCCCTTGATCAGGTCTTTCTCTGCTTGCGTGAAGGTTGGTAGCAGGTCGCCGAGCGTGGACTTGAGGGAGGCTGGGTAGTCGCCGTCGGTCCAGGGCCCGCCGAACCAGCCGATGCTGAAGTCGAAGTTGCGCTGGCGTGCTTCCATGTCACCGGGAGAGGTGCTGTTGGCTTCGTAGTAGTTACCGCTGTTCTTGAAGGTGATTCTGTGCCGGCCTTTGGACTCATTGTGATACCACTTAGCTACCTTGGCGTGTGCCAGCAAAGTGTGGTGACCGCAGAGGAAGCGAGCTTCGTTTCCACCAGTGATGTTATTTGGGGCAGCGTAGTACTTCCCCGCGGGATAATATGAGTATTGCCAGTTGCAGTATTGGGGCTCGTTGATGGTGAACCACTCATCTACGTACTCGTCGTAGCGAGAGATGACGAACTTGGCGTAATTGAAGAAATGGTCGACGATACGTCGATCAGTCCAGGCGCCATACTCGTTAAATAGAGCGAGAGGTGTGTCCCAATGGAAGAGCTGCTCTTGTAAGTGATGGTAGTAGGAAAGGATCTAGCTGTGCTCACAGTGACAGCAGGTCTGATGCCATTGGCGTGCATCTCGGAGATGACATCGTCGTAGTGCTGTACAGCCTGCTCGTTGACTGGCCCATGACCAAAGGGGAAGAAACGTGGCCACGAAAAACTTGGGCTGAATGCTGCGCTCAAGTTAATCACTGAGCTGTCCTCATAGCGGACCGATCTCTCGTCACATACCAGGTATACCAAGACTCTTCAGTCTCGCGATGTCTTGCTTGTAAAGCCAGTAGTTACTAGCAACGACATCTCCTGTAGTGTTGTCGCTGACAAAGTTTGGCACGCGGTGAGATAGCAGATCCCAGATGCTTGGTCCTTTCCCCTCGTCCTTCGCAGCACCCTCGATCTGGTACGCCGAGGAGCTGAATCCCCACTTGAAGCCCGCTGGGAGCTTCAAATCCTTCACCTCGGGATAGCCACTACTAACGAGCGCATGGTAGAATTTGCCATCTGGTTGAGCGTATGCCGTAGGCTCCGGAGTTGGCGATGCTGTGCTGGTCAGTGGCCCGGTGGCTACGGGTCCTACGAGATCCCAAAGAGATGCGAGGGCATTGGGTGAGAAGTCGCTGCGATTGTATGCAGTGGGCTGCGCCGAGTTATTGAAAGTGGACGTAGCGTAGCCGGATGGTATAGTAAATGATGGCGCTGAGCTGTTGCTGTATTTTGCTTGCACAACAGTCACCAGAAGTCCAAGCAGGAAGATTGACCAAGACATTGCGACTTGACTGAAAGCTGGAATACCCCTGAAGGGAGCTTGATGGGATTGCAGGTACTTAAGAGCAGCACAGATTCCACACAGCTTCGGGGCAAAACAGGGCTGGCTCGAGTACAGCCATGTCGTTCTGCCGTCTTCTCGTCCCTCATCACCGGTCTACGGTGCGCGCAGCTGGGCATGCATGGATCCCCGCATCTGCCATGGTCAGATCCGGCTCGAAATAGTACGTGCTGTGGGTCACGATGCTCAATTGTCAACAGCAAATGGCTGAAGTCGCGAAGCTAAGGCGGACCCAAGCCTTGTTGCAGGCGGGTGAATTCGTAGCTTCATGTACCGACGTTGAAAAGTTGAAGCAAACGTCATGAGCATAGCTAGGCGGAGAAATGACCCAGCAATGCCCGTGACGAAAGAGGCAGGGCGCAATTCTGCGAGTAGTGTAATTGGTGGAGATGGCTTTTCTCGAAGGAGCAAAACGCGGGGAACATCAGGCGGGTACTTGTGTGCGACTGCGATCTCACGACGACACAAGACAAAGGAAGTGACGGCGTACTGATCATTGAGGCTGAGTGATCGGTAGAGCTCGATTGTGGTTCAGCCGGACCGGGGGACCGTAGCCGAGACGCCAATGCATGGCATGGAAGACAGTCACCTCCCGAGCGGCCGTGGGTTTAGCATATAAAGAAGTATTCGTACTGGCAGGTTGTTAGCAATAGTTGGTACCATTTCGATTCCTCCACTAAGTGTAGATTGTTGTAACATGCAAGCAGACATGAGCTGTTCCCAGGATGCAACATGTATGAAGGTTCAAAGCCCAGTGTAGACCGCCCAGCCCCCAACACCAAAATGTCTTTGACCGTACGCCAAATATGCAATCTCAACCCAAAGAGACGAATTGCACGTCTTACAGTATCCATTACCGTCCGTAGCCGTTGGAGCTACCGCGGCTCACTTCCATGTTAGGGGCTCGAATCGGCTTCCAAATCCTGACCTTGTGGTCGTCGCCCGCTGATGCAAATACGCTGTGGTCAGTAGGATGCCATGCAATACTATTCACGCAGCCAAGATGCGCGTCGAGGGCTTCGACAAGGAGTCCGTTAGATCGCCATATGTATATTCTTGAGTCTAGGGGAGACGTTAGTGACATACCTCCTGCTTACTTCAGGCCTCGAACTTACCCTCACTTCCGCTGACGACAAAGTTCTCATCCGCGCCGCCGAATGCTGAGCGGATGATGAACTGCTTCTGCTGGTGCCCTTCGAACTTTTGGATCAGGTCTGCGCTGTCGATCTCCATGAGCTCGATGATGTCCGGGTTCATGCTAACGAGCATATGTCGAGAATCTTGGCTGATGGTGATACTTGTTGGTTTAGACTCGGGATGCCACTCGACAAGCTTCTTGTAGCTGACGAAATCGTATACCACGATCGCATGCTCCGAGACAACAACAAGACGTTCGCCGTTTGGTGATATTGCCAGATCGTTCGCGCGAAGTTTGGTACCATCTTCACAGAAGTTGTGTACTTGGCGGCCGTTTAGATCCCAGACTCCACATCCAAGCTTGTCGTCCTGCGAGCCAATGACGACGTGTCGACCGTCCGGTGCCCATGCTGCTGTCGTACATGGATATGTGAAATCGCTGATGCATAGTATGCATGCACCGGTCTCAACGTCCCATATCCGCGCAGAGTTCTCCGGTTGTGAGCAGCAGGTGATGATCTTCGAATCATCTGGACTCCAGGCTAGGTGCGTTACCCCTGAACCTTGGTGATCCTCAAAGTGGTGCCGAATGTTGTAAGTCGAACTGTCGTAGATAAAGATGGTTGTATCTTTACTTGTCGACGCCAGCTTCGTTCCATCATTCGAGTATTTGAGGTACCAGACTTCGTCCGTGTGATCTTTAAGATCCAGGACAGCTTTGGTAGGGAAGTCTTCTCGCTCACAGTTGTGATCGAGATAGAGCGAGGGCGAATCGGTGGTGTTGTGGTAGAGACAGTTGTTGATCCAGCTATCTTTGACCTCGTCTAGAAGCGCAGACAGTCGATGTTCTGGTATCATTACACTGGGCGATATTGACTCTGCGTAGTGTAAGCTTTCGACCACTTTCGACCATCTGATGACTGTGGAATAGGTGATAACATACTGGACAGATCGGAAAGCAGGTGAGTCCGCGACTCGCCCTGCGCGCCGTCCCACTGCGACTGATGCCTTAGATCTTCTGCTGACGGGCACATCATAAGACTGCAGCTCGTCAGCATTGTGTAACAAGAGTTCGAGCACGTGCTTGCTCACCTTGAGAGCGCATGCAGCCGACTAACATCTTGGTGCAGGGGTGTAAGCTCTTGTCGTAGAACCGTGAGAGCGCTGCCGAGATCTCTCCGTTCCAGCAGCTCGAGATACTTTTGTTGCTTCATCCAGAATAGCATCTCGTCCTTGTTGGCGCCCTCGGCAAGCGTAAGGCCTCCAGATCGCTGCGAATCTGCTCTTAAACGAGCCTTGCCCCAGGATTTGCCATACGTATCATCCAAACCGACACCGCCTCCGTTATCGTGTACTATCGTCCCGAACAGTAGGTCTTCTGCTAAATCCCAGTCCCCGTGGAGTACCGAGCGGCGAAATGATGCCACCGTTGGCCCTTCCAGCTGACGCCCACTCTCTTTACAAAGAGCTCCTGCCGCATCATGATACCCTAAGTCTGTCAAACTTTGGATGAGTATCCGGGTGACCTCGTCTCTATCATGTCCAAAGTATGTTGCTGGCACGGGCCTGCCGTTTGATGTCGAGCTTCCATTCATACACGAACCGTTGCTCTCAGCTCGTGCTTGCGACTCCCCATTCGCAGCCTTTCCTACAGGTGATCTGGGCCCTGTCGAGCGAGATGAGCCATTTGTAAAGCTTTGTGAGGGGGACCGCGGTGGTTTCGATATGTCGTTGTCGAGGCGCATTGTCCCGTCTTGCCCGCGCCTGCGCTTTGATCTGTGACGGGATGGCCCTGTTGCACGATCCTGCTGCTCGTTACTCTCAGAATCTTCGTCGCTCTCAGACGGGCTATGTCTGCGCTTTCCACTCGGATGTAGTTCGGTCGAGGACTGACGTGCGGTTGTGGCGGTGGCTGACCGCTGCTCGGGAGCGCTTGCGGAGGGTTCGGGGGTGGTAATGTGGGCTGAGATTTCTGGGGAAGGAGAAGCTGGGGAGTTCGGGGTGGCTGGGCGGTCGGGGGCGATTAGGGGACTAGGTTGTGAGGTCGTTCGGTCTGCCAGGACGAACGCTGCGGCAGGTTACCCGCTGATGACGCGCGAGGTGTTGGCAGCGATGGTGTAGCCGTAGGTGCGCGCAAAGTGGTGGTCAGATAGCTGACATTCGTTGATCTGAGACGCGTAGAAGCTGCCGAGCTGTGGCAGGAGTGCTGAGGGAGTCGGCGGGGGTTTGTAGAAGCTCGGTCGTTGGGAGTAGTGAACGATGTCACACGCCGAAGGATAGCAGAGGCAGATGTGCAGTTGATTAGCGCACGATACAACTGGCGACGTTCGTTTGCCCTCAATATAGCATAAAAGGGCAGTAAGGCGGGGCTGGAAGCTGTCACCAGCCGTTGCTGTCGTCCTGGGCGGTCGGAGAGTAGCTCGTCGTTCCCTTAGTCAAGCTGGCTGGATGGCGATTATGCTAGCATTAAGCTCTCCAACTTGGCAGGCGCGAGCTGTAAGCGGCCTGCCAATATACGATCAACAGGGGAATGTACAAAGAAGGACGTGACTTTGGTGGAAGAACGTTTGTCAGGAAGTCATGCAGCATCGAGGTCTTGGAGCATTGCATAAGAGTACAGGCTCCCGCATTCGGGTGGAGCCGTTCCTAATCGTCGCTTATCGCTGCTTAGAGGCCCAGCACGCTTCGACACGCCCCGCTGCACGCGCCATACATTGTTCGCTCACACAAAGACGGTCATCTGCTCGAATATCATGCCTAGCACGTCTTATGCGGTACGTTGTTCGTCTTGAGGTGCAGCCTGCGGCCTGCGGACAAACCGCGGCGAGATACACACGTCATGTGAAACATCAAGCGCGCTGTCATGCGGAACCACCACCATCGCTGGCCGCGGTACGCAATTTAACCATCTAGCAATATGCGTAGCACGGCACCAGCACTGAGCAAACTCTCTCGAGCAAGAGACGGAGCTCAAGGGCTCTATAATATCGCAACAAAAAGGCCGTATGCTCCCTTACAAGATCGCTGCGAGCTCACGTGGCCACGTTCGCTCCTCCTAAGCTCGCACGAGGGCCGTGATACTCACAGCCAATACTTAGCCAGCCAGCGAATCAGTACCGCCTAGCAGGCGTACAATCCTCTAAACCTTATGCTATCCAGCTGGAGACTTGTCGGTCTCGTTGGTGTCAAGCCCAAATGCTCATCCTTCTGTAGCTTCCATCTTCAAGCCGCAGCTGCTATGTAATTGCAACGCTTATTCAATACAGTGCTAGAATGCTTCAAATAGCCCTAAGAATTTGGACTGAAGCAAACACACCGGGAGTGTGCTCCAGACGAGACGAGAGCTCAACAAAGAGGCAGAAAGCAGCTACCCGACTTTTGCCCTAGTCTGCGACTGTTGACCAATCAGGTGGCAGGCACCTTCACAAACAACAATGCGTGCGATATCCCGCTGCAAGGAGAGCTCCCCCTCCGAGACCTCAATTGGGGACTGGTTGGCTAGCGCCGCCTATCAAACGGCCCGAGCGGGACAAAGCCAAACATCTCTCATGCTCGTTGAATGCTCTTCATCTACGTCGACCAACTCTAGGTCTGTCTGTGCAAGTCTCGCACTCCACTCTACCTACTACACCGCGCGCAGCTAGCACAGACAATCAAGATGCCTGGGTTGCCGAAGAACCTGCTTAGTACGTACCAAAAATATAAGAATTACACGTAAGTAGTTGAGGGCAGCACCACTTTCTTTCGACAACAGATTTAGCGAATGTTTGATCGAGACTTTCACTGACCATTTACAGAGACTCCATTGCGCAATGGCTGGCAACAACGGCAAAAGCCAGGGGCTATACCTCCCCAAAGAGCAAGGGCTCCGGCAAAAGTGCAAAGGCACCGCAGGGAAGACCGACCTACACGATCCCAGCGAAAGAATGGACGCCAATGGCTGAGTTCATCGCGGCTTCGATCGACCCACCTGTCGCTGTCCCCGCCAAGCTTGCGGCTCTCCTTGACGCTACGATCCTTCTGCGACAATCTTATTCTGAGGATATTACAGAGATGCTCGCAGACACTGCTGACAAGGACTCCGCCAGTCGGCATGCATTTTTTCTTGGAATCCTGAAGAACGTTCGTAGCGTCTTAAATCCTCTCATATCCGGAGCACCTGTAGCCACCAAGAAGCCAAAGACCATGAATGAGATCTTCAACATGTTCGAGCACCTAGAATTGGAAGAGCCTTCCGCGACTTTTAAACAGGCTCCAGATGCAACTCCAGCACCTGCACCCATCTACAAGGCTGAGCGCCCCAACGATATCGAAGAGGACTTCTTCGCACTACATCTCCTGCTTCACGACCTCGCTAGACTCCGCACAGAGGTCTCTCACGCTTGGGCAGGTTACAAGCAGGGCGGACACGACCTGATTGCTGCCTCCTTAACAACGAACACAGCAGTGGATCTGGCACGTTCGATGGTCGAAGACGCAAAGAGTACCTTTGCCAAACACGGTGGGGCGATCAGAATGCTGCAGATCTACTATGCTTCTCAGTGCATCGCGGGAGGCACAACGGAGGCATACAAGCAGCGACCCGGAGACGATATGAACTTCACAATGTTCAAGGTTGCAGACGCGATGATGTGGCCAGCTTACACGCTACTTGACGCCTTCTCCAGGATGCACAAGGTGAACCCGCACCCTGAGATGAAGCCCGGATTCTATGGGACGTACAACCCTGCTTCGAACCGGGACAGAAAGAGCGACAGGGACAAGTTCATGGAGGACAAGATTTTACTCCTCGAGATGCTGCCAGAGTTCTACTTTCATTGCCGAACCACCAAGCCCAATCCTCCACCAGTAGAAGATGAGTTCACGCGTCTTCTCCGAAGTATGTTCGAGACCAAAGAAGTGACCCTTCCTCTTGTCTTCGCCGCTACGCTGTTCCTTGACATCCATCACATGCTGCGCGGCGAAGCGGATTATGGGTTCGAGCGCCTCACGGATGCAACACATTTTGTCATCGGCGATATCCAAGAGGAGATCAAATTTCACGAAGACATAAAGATGGAGACGTGGCCGAAGCAGAATGACGACGTCATGCAACGTTTCGTCGAGACAATCGATTTCTGGGTGCACAAAGACCAGCAACGTGAGATTGCGCCACGACTGAACCGCATCAATACCCCCGAGCCATTCCATCTCTACCGAAAACATCCTTGGTCTTGTGGACTGTGGAGATACTGGGCACTGATGCAGTTCCACGAGTTCGGTATCGCTTTCGCCAACGCTTGGGGTTCCGTCATGTCCTGCGCTCATCTCTATAATGCTGTCAACGGAGGCAAGACCCAAGGTATGATGTGGAAGGACCTTGACATTGTTATCGGTCTGCAGCAGCCCAAGACCTTCTTCATAGGCGAGGCACCAATGTCGCCGGACGAGTGCCTCAAGCGCTTTGCGCTTGCCATGGGTGCATCTGCCGCGAATCTGGCGAAGTCTACGCGCACGAAGCGAGGCCTGATTCATTCTAAGAAGGGTCCCAAAGGACTCAAAGAGCTTGGTTCTACGATGCAGGCGTTCAAATCCCGTATTTGCGGCGCCAGCGGGCCGAAGGACATTCGCGCCGAAGATGTACAAAAGGTCCTTGATAACAGCAGCTGGGAGTATGAGCTGGACGACAACGACAACGCGCAGCAAGTCTATAAGGACATCGGTGAAACACCCAAGAACGCACCGGCGAAGCAGCTGTCTGTGTCCAAGTGTGTTGGTCTTATCCGCGACTTGCTCCACGCGGAGGTCGTCGAAATTGCATTTGACTACTTCCGGCTACACCGACAGTGCTGGCGTCTCCTGCGTGCTGTGAAAGATCATGTCCGCGATGATCTTATTCGCATGTATGGGCCTGACTACATGCAGAAGGAGGGCGAGCTGCCGTTCATCGTTGGCTACGTGCTGATGACGGCCTCCCGTAGTCAGGGACTCGGTGAATTGTTGAAGGCCAAGCAACCAGGTGTGCAGGTTACCAGCAAGATTTTGGAAGGGGCTCGATACGTCGTCGAAGGTATGGTGGAGTCAGGTGCAGGTGGACTGATCGTAGAGCAGATCCTGCCTAGAGCCCTTGAGCTGCATATCGACTTCGAGGTTGAAGAAGAAAGCGACGGACATCCAGACGACTTTGGGGTTGTCAGCGTCTGATCAATTCTGGCTAAGCGTATTCGACCATCGGCGCATAGCTTTGAGAAGTACCAGCAGGACAGCTTACTTCTGAATGACAGCTCGGTGCGTCTTCATTGCGAGTTCTTGCGTGACATCTGCACTACAGTAAATCCGCGGACCGGACGTTTGCACTGTCTTCCGCTTGGGTCCTTCCGCGACTTTGCCTCGTTGGATATATCCACGTGGGAAGCGTATCGAATGCACCTGCCTCAGCTTGCCAGCTAGTGACGTCAGTGCGGAGAAGAACACCTTAATCGTTCAAGGAGTTCGACGCGCATGTCTCCTCACCCTCACTGCACTACTGATAGCGCAGCAGTTCCGCTGTCCGGGCTCTCCGTCGCTGACTTCGATATTGATTGTCAGCTTCTTCCTAACGTCCCTCTTGCAAACGTCAGGGGCATGATTGTCGAGAATGCCTATGTTCGGCCACGACTTCCGCACTGACTAGCTATTCAAGCGACCTCTTGTATCGCATTTGTATCCGGTCTCGAAGTACCATCGTTGACTTGAAATGACTTCGATCGAACGCCACTTCCGCACCGCGGAATGCGTTCTTACGTTTTGGACGACGCTAGCCTTGCATAGCAGCTTCGGATGAGGGGGACGGCGATGACAGGCGCACACGAGTCGCTCAGTAGAAGAGCAAAGATGTCGACTTCGGAAGTTGTAGGATGGGTTTGGGGTGATGTGAGTTGTGGAACAGTACGTGAGATAGCGAGCACGTTGAGGGTGCAAACGGACGGAAGGGCTGGAAACAGCCGATCCAAGTTTCTAACACAAGTTTCACTTCAAGGTTTAGAGGTTGTTGGCACAGCTGCACGTTATGCACCCCGTGTTGTTCCCCAGATCTGAGATGTGTGCGTTGGTGGTTTCGTGTGGTCAAGTCTGGAGCAGGGCCTAGATCTGTCAATGTCTCATTGGCGGACAACACCGCCTTGACATTTCCCCATCCGTGCCCTCGGGAGGTTTGCGGGGAAATGAGTGGTCAAGAGCATAAAGCCTACTTCCAAGACATCGGCTACTGGATTGAGGCTGAAATTGGTAAGTCTCATTCGAGCCTCGAGTCCAGAGTTATGCAAGTCGGAGAGCACGCCCTCCAGTGGTCTGGGACACAACCACGCCCTGCTCAGATCGACGGATAACGTCCTGTCTCAAGCCCCGTGGCTTCCGTTAGGTTGATGGATGACTGGGAGGGCGCTATATTGGCGTCAATGTATTGAGGAGTAGGCATGGCTAGATGCTTAATCCGGGTACGTGGTTTGTATACATAATCCTTTCTGCCCACCCCCTTTCGCACCTTCATCAAGTCGGGGCTACCTCCATCTCCAAATCTTCATCCTTGATCATTGACATACATCTCGTCTTTGACGGCAACAACATCAACAATGGCGACTCAAGATCACCACACCGTCGCGTCCAACAACACGCACTTCGACTCTGAGGAGAAGTTCCGTTATGAGCTTGCTAAGACTGTGACTCTGACACCAGAGCTCTACGAGAAGCTCTTCATCTCTCCCAAGACTCCAGTCGCGGGAGACTTACGCCAACGTTTCGGAAACCCAACACCGATCGGTGTGCTCGGTTTCTCTGTTGGTGTCATTCCTCTCGCCATCTCCTTCAGTAAATGCCATGATCTTGTCAATCAAGCATCAAGCTAACAACGGTCAGTGGGATGGCGAGGTGCTGGCGGATCTTCGGTTGCAACAACCACCGTCAACGTCTTCTTTGGTGGCATCCTCCTGTTCTTCGCTGGTATCGGGGAGTTTCTGCTCGGCAACACGTTCCCTATGATGGTCTTCTTCGCCTACGGCGCACACTTCTTGTCCTATGCCACCCTGTTCATTCCCTGGTTCAACGCCATTGGCTACTTCAACCCTGACGGCTCAGGTATTGGAAGCCCAGGACTCAACGATCAGACTGCAACATTCGCTGCAAGCTTTGGTACGTGAAGCATTTCTTTGATCGAGCGGTCACAAACTAACAAGTAGAAGCTTTCTACCCCTTGGTTATGTGCATCCTATCATTCATCTTCCTTATCGGCTCGCTACGCACGAATCTCGTCTTCGTCATTATCTTCATCTTCGCAACCATCGGCTTCGGTCTCGGTGCAGGCGCATTCTTCCACCTCGCACGCGGGAACATCGCTATCGGTACAAAGCTCGCAACCGGACTTGGAGCCTGTTTCTTCGCCACAGGAGTGTTAGGGTTTTACTTCTTACTAGCGTTGGTTGTCGCTATCATGGAGCTACCCATTCCCGATATCCCGGTTGGTGACATGAGCACTGTCATCAAGGCTAAGCAAAGAGGTGTCATCAAAGAGGAGTAGGTGTGCGGCACATCAAGCATGTTGGAAAAGGCTCGGCTACGGTCTAAAGCACATTGATATGATGGTAACATGTATGGATCTGCATCTCGAGCTAGAAGGCTCAAAATTGTATACAAGTCCGAAAGCAACCGAAACAAAGTTCAAACAGCTCATTCGAGCACTCTACTACACTTATACCCCTCTCCACCTCTCACCACGGATACTCTCCTGTATTGTGTATAAATCTGCCCACTTCCCCATCCCTCTTTCCCTCAACAACATCCATCAGACTCCTCACACTATCCTCCGCACTTCTCGCCCCATTCTCCTTTTTATTTGCCTCACTCAAATTGCTCACCGTAAACCCTGGATCATACGCAAACACCTTGACGCCCTTTCCTCCCTCGCCATAATTCAGCCCATACTCGACATGCAAGCACGTAGTCAGCATGTTCATCGCCACTTTGCTCGCGCGGTACGGCTCGGCTTGGATCTTGTACATGGGTGACTCGGGCGTCAGGCGGCGGCCGATGGATCCAGCGCCCGAGGAGACGTTGATAATGCGCGGATTGGGGCTCTTCTTCAAGAGACTGATGAGGGATTTGGAGAGCAAGTAAGGACCGGTCGCGTTGGTGTCGAAGGAGGAGCGGAACGCAGCACGGTCGGCCTGGGTGAATGATGCAATTGCGGCGTTGTTGATCAGGATGTCGAGATGGCCGTGGGAAGCGGCTATGCGGGTGGTTGCGTTTGCGATAGTTGAGTCGTCTGAGAGATCGAGATGCAGGAATTCGATGCTCCCGGGGAGGTTGCGGGATTGCAGATCCTTGAGGGCGTCGGTGCCGCGCTGGGGTGAGCGCGCGCCGAGCAGGACGTGGTAGGTACCTTTTGAGAGTAGTTGGCGGGCAAGTTCGAAGCCGATGCCGCTGTTTGCTGTATGAAGGTCAGTATGGTGATTGGTCAGGAATGCTGCGCAAAGGTGTGACCTGCCTCCCGACACAAGCACGATTTCTTTTGCTAGCCCTGTCATGATGGTGTTTGGTGAGGGTTCAGTCTTTATATAGAGTGAAGATCAGATCAGTGAGACGACATTGGGATGCGTGGTACACGTTCTTATATGTGCTTTTCGACGCCTTCGTTGATCGTTGGCGGGCTCTCGGTCTTCTGAGTAGAGGCGTAAACTCCGCTCCCTAGCAAGTGCAAAAGTGCATTTCTATTCAGCGCAATAGTAGACACTAAGAAACGGTACAAAACAGCAATTCCATAGTTGTTAGAATTGATTTACGATATTGTGCAGTGAGTTCGAGATCGCGTTGACTCAGTATCAATGCATGTTGAGCTCAGTGTTGGTGAATACGTTCTGTCAGGGGACGACCAAGATTCATGCACCCCTGGAAGCACTAACCCGCTTTGGGCGACAGAATTGCACATTCTAGACAATGACGTCTCCGGCGCCAAAATCCGTCTCTCCCATCAGCGACACACTTTAATGAAAAGTAATGAAATCTTGACATTTCATTCGCTGTGAATATTTACGCTTGTGGAGAAAGACGCTGGACATGACCTTGCGGATACTGCCTCCTTATTGCGTCGCGCTCTCTGAAGCGTAAGGCGGGCCATCCCGAAAGCAAAACCGATGAAGATCTGGGGTATCATCGCTAACTCCTGCAAGAGTAAAACAAACGGGAAATCAAAGAAGGGCAAATGGATCTGCAGGGGCAAGCAGCCCTAAAGAAAGGGCATCTTGGGTCATCTGCTCGTCGAAAGCGGCAGCGTCCCAGAGGCCATCGAGCATCTCCGAATCATCAGCGGGGAGGTTTCCAACAGCTCCAATCTGGAACTGCGTTCCCACACCAGACAGCTCGAACCACACGTCCTGAACCCCCTGGTTCAAGCCAGCCATCCCTGCATCCGACTCCGGAGGCTTGTCCTGGAGACCTTCCGAGAGGTCAGGCACAGTCACGTCTGTATAGGCGCTCATTCTCCTCTGGATTGCAGCCCAGTCGTTGCCCCAGAAAGCCGGGGTATCAGGCGAGCTGCCCAACGAAGACGAAGACTGGCTCTGGAAGCCTTCAGGCATTCCAAGAGCAAGGGGATTAGTCCAGCCCGGAGAAGGGACAGCCGTTTCGAAATGCTGGGGATCAACGAGCAGGACTTCAGCATCGTGACCTGTGCCGGAGGGAGACTGTGAGACCGGCATGGAGACCGGCAGACCTTGAAGAGCGGGATTTTGGTATTCCCAATCTTGTCCTTGGAAGAAGTCAGTATGCTTGGGCATGCCGACGGAAGCTTGAGGGAGGGACCCAAAGGTCTCTTCGTATTGGGAAAAGGGAGGTTGAATTCCCAAAACAGTGTCCTGGAAGTATCCAGTGCTGTGGCCTGCACTGGAGGGATGTTGTTGAGCAGGCATGAAGACCCGCGGGCTGAAGAAGAAGGGATGTTGAATCCCCTGTCGCTGAGTCGGGAAGGACTCAGGGCCTTGAGGAGGTGGCCTCGTCATGTGAACCGGGAGGACAAAGGCTTGCTGCTGCGGAGGCGCAAGGTCCTGTCGGCATGGGCCATCCCGACAACATCCCCGGTTGAGATGCGTACACGAACCGGGATACTTCCTGACCATGTCGGCGTGTGCCTTGTCAACATTCATGCGGACATTCTGCCACCAGACCTTACGCTGCGTGTTGGTGGCAGCGCCACGCTCCACCCAGTGGAAGATGCGCTCGACGTTCTGCAGCGGTGTGTCGCTCTCCCTCTCTCCGGGGTAGGGATCTTTCTCACCCCTTCTACGAGTCTTGAGCTTGTAGTGGCCCTTGCTACCTTTCCTTGCAGTACGCCGAGACTTGGCAGCCTCAACAGTTTGTGAAGCTGGAGACTGCTGAGCGCCGACAGGCACGCCAGCCATTGGGCCTTGGGTGGGAGCAAGAGATGCGAAATCGTTCATGGTGATCTTGGAGTCTGGAGGAAGTCAGCATCTTTTCGAAATCTGGATTGACAGACATTCCATTGGAAAATTAGAGAACAACATCAAAGTAAGACAATGCAATCGCCAAACGCTGGCAGGGGGTCGTCCAGTGTACTCAGACCGTGACTTTCACCGTACTCGCGCACGCATAGAATATTACGAAAACGGTCTGACATCGGACACGCTCGGAGAATGTTGACAACGTCTTCACAGGTACTTTGGGCCCCCGATTGGTGCGAAAGTGTGGTAGAGTAGACAACCGTGGGTCAGTGACCCTGAAGCTGCTCAACCACGAACCTAACCTTATCTTGACCACAGAAGCGCTGGTAGAACTGCAATAAGTGCCATTGCCCGAGCAGAAGTGACAGAATTGGACAGAAATGTGCGGACTCGTATCGGAACCCATCAAGCGAACTCTGGAAGTGATGCAGAAAGAATTGAACAGAAAAACGCACAACGCGAGTTGTTCATTATCAAAATGGTACTTACTATTTGTGAAGAGAGCGTGGGTTCGAGTGTGCAATAACGTAGAATCTATGTCTACGACGTTTTCGAAGGTGAATTGGTGATCTGGAGAGAGTTAGCCTGTTGTTCTCGCAGCATGTGAGACAAGGAGATAGCAGTGCGCGATAACTGCAGCACTCTCATCTCTTCACTGGTCACAGTGAAGTAGGAGGCAGTGGCGACACTCACGCAACTGCAGCGGGAAGGGGAGAGGAAGTGCAGCGCAGAAGCCGCGACTGTACAAGCCATCGCATTACAGCGAGAGCGAGAGGCAGCCATGGCTTTGCGCGCAGTCGTTGAGCAAAGGAGAACTTACTGTGTGTGCTACGAAGCTGTGTGTATTGCAAATTGTGAAGTCGTGTAGCGAGTGACTGTCTGTGAGTGTTCTGTGTAAGCAAAGCTATCGTCGAACGGTACTGTGGAAGGCAGCTTATATACTCTACCTCGCATTAATTCGGACAATAAACGACATAAGATCAATGGGTCGCAGGAGGCCTTGACAGCAACCATGGCACTGGCATTGCCCAACAGACAAGCTTGGACACCTGACGACTTCAACGGACACGCATAATAAGAAGAACAGTGGGGCAACTGGTATGAATAAATCGACTTTGGTACTGCTTTCGACCACTGTGCCAGCAGTCCCACTGCCTTAGGCGCAGCAGTAAGAATGAGGAGATTCCATCCGTTTAATCATACCAACGGCTGCTGCGAGCGAGGAGAGTCATTCGAGTCACTTGAAGAAATCAGGAAAGGAGTGCGGCGGGCACTCGGAAGCACAACTTGCTGTTTCCGTCTTTCAATGCATCACGGTGAACAGGATCTCCCGTGCATTGCAGTCGACTCTTTATTCCCACCATTCATCTAGTCTGCAACCCCGATCGTCCTAGTGGTACATCGATGAGGCGTAGCAGTAGGAGAGAGAATCCTGTGCGTACCAGGTAGCTTCCACTGCCCAGGCAGGAAGGGTCGGTGAAGTCATCGGCGCAGCATTGCGAACTGGCCAACGGGCCGGTACCACCGGTAGCTACGGCTGTGATGCGCAAGACCGAATGTTGCAGGGATTGGTTATGAAGAAATTTGCCGTAGCATTGTCAGGAAAGAGCTGTACACTGGGAAGCAGCACAGCAGGAGCACAGCTTGCTGTTGATACACGCTTTGATCATTAACCCGTATATTCATCGAGATACTTAGTTCTGTACTATCTATAAGAATCATTTATACTCAGTCACGACTATCATCTACTGTTATCTGTAATCATTTTGCCACTTTGATGGTCTTTGGGCTGTGAAGACTGAGGGTTCAAATCTCGCAGTGTGCAGAGCATCTTTTTGCCTTTCCTGAAACCTGCAATACCACGAAGGTTGATTACCATAGGTTACGGCAAGACGAGTCAGCACAAAGCGCACTATAGCATACACTCGTGTACAGTCGCATCTATTGATGGCCATGTAATTTATGCGCCGACGCCAGCTATCCCAAGGCAAAATCATCCTCACATATACGACATTCCAAACAGCTCATGGATTAACCCACTGCAATCAAGACAGCGAGCCCGTGAGGCAGCTGTGTGTACTTCAACCATATCGCAGCTTTCTCCAGCCCAATCTTCAAGGCAGCAGCGACGCGGCACTGACTGCTCGTCTCGAGGACGAAGACGAAAGCCGTGGATCAAATTGTGCGTCCCATGGTTGGGCTCGAAAGCACTCGAGCACTTGACCCTGTGACGCCTGTTCCGAGAACACAGCGATTGGGATCACCGATCTGGCTGAGGTGGCTGGGGACCATTCTGGAAGACGAGGCAATTGTGCTCGTTGAGGGAAGCGAGCCACGCGAGGTAAACGGGTGCAACCGGGCGAGATCGAAAACATATCCATTGTCACTTTCTGCCGAGGCGGTGACTTCGCGCAAGCAATGCATGCTAGTGGTACAACTCTTTTGGCAACCAAACGCCGTCCAAAGCATCCCTTTCCAGACATGACCACGGCAGATTCGCTGCCGTGCCAGCCTTTCATAATCCTGTCGTGATTTCCTACTCGATGGTTCGCCTGGCTCGCTCACACATAGCCTGCCGCCCATAGCCACCTTTTCCAACACACAGCAGCACACCGAACCAAAACTTATAAGATACCTTTCCTCGCGCCCTGGAAAAAGAACCTCACAACCGCGACCTGCAGGCCCGCCATGACAACCATGAGACCACCCTCCATGAGCGAGAAATTGAGGACGCGCTTCTCGGTGCTCTTGACGGTGCTGAAGTTGCGGTTCTCGCGCGTGCGGAAGTACTTCTGGTTGCGGGAGATGGTGGACAGTTGCGCGGAGAGCTTGAGGATGCTTTCTTCGAGAACGGTAGTTTGTTCGGGGGAGGAGCCTTGCTTGGAGGGAATGGCGGCGCGGGGAGCTTCGTTCTCGACCTAATTCGGTAACATTAGTATGGCTGCCAACAGTGGAGGGGTTGAATGCAGATATAGCGTGTGGCGGACGTACGGCGATTTCAAAGTCCACGAGCTTCTCTGCAAATGTGCTCATCTCGTTGTTGAAGCAGAAGCGGTACTCGCCGACCTCGTTGGCCGTGAACACAAAGTCGCCCTGGCGCTCCTTCGTGCCATCGAGGATGACCTTCTCCGGGCCGCCATTGGAGCCCGGGCCGACAACCGAGTAATCGATATCGAACGAGCCGCCAGACTGCACGGCGAAGTAGAACGCGACCTTAGTCCCCTTGTGTTCCACGTTTGCGAAGAAGCAGGCCTTCTCGTGCGCATCGAGGCGGTAGGTGAGCGCCGTGGCGTATACGGCGGTGCAGTATGCCAGCAAGAGGCTGACGATTGTGGCGAAGGACCGCATCGTGGCCGTGGGTGTGGAACGGCTTCGTGGGTTGTTGTCGCTGTTGTTGTATTTGGGTTCGTAACAGCTGTCGACAACGAATGTCGGCGTTTCGGTGCATGGGGATGCTCTTGACCAATGGGGTACGTTCGCGGCCGACACTTGGCAGGAGGTGCTCACCACCGCGATCACAATGTCTGACAAGTCAAGCATGTGACCGTTGTAGATACCGTATTGTACCTAGAACTTGCTGTATCTGGGAAGATACGGCAGGAAAAGCCCATCCATCATGTCGCTCTCTTTGTTGGGAGCATTTTATCTCAACTGCTTTCTCTGAGAGAACCAGTGTCAAGGGAGGCAAATAACAAATTGCTGAGCACGATATTACACGCGAAGCTCTCTAGGGCTTTGTAACAGTTGTCGGTCTGCATAGTATGGCATAGCTGGAGTTCTTTAGGTACCGCTGGCATGCAGTAAGGATGATAATATCCATTGACCATAATTCAAATGTTGTTTGAAGCTAGTCTATACCCCATGGACTGTGCAGTTCAGCACACCTCGAAAGCCTGTGCCGCAACCCGAGCACCTCATACGCAACTGTGCTATGGGTAGTCATATCAAGATCTTCAGTGCGCCGTCGATATGTAGATACATGGCGTGCAAAGAGTTGTGCCGCCGCGTCAGGAAGATGATAACGCCCCGCCATAGTAATGCCCTTTGATGCCATAAAGTAGAAGTCGTGGCTGATGTACAGTCTAAGTGCTCACCGGATGAAGATCGAATCCGACTTGCCCCAGAAGCTTCTGCTTTTGTTCGGGTGATCCAGTCCAAGCGACTGATCATCGCCTAATGTATCCCAAAGAACTTCATCTGCCCTTGTGTTAGTGTGCGTCGTAATCGCATTCTGAGGGAATCTTACCATCGCCCTCGATGTACGTGGGTTTGGAGTACTGTGCTCTTGGGACCTTGGCAAATTTGATCTTATCAAGCTGCTTCCCCTTGATCTTGGTCAGATCCGAGAGGCGCTGCTTGGTCTCGCTGAATGGCTCGCCCTCCTTCAGTGCGAACTGGAAGGGGATGCCATGCGCCTTGGTGTGGTCTTTGTCGAAATGATAGACCGGTACTCTACGAGGTGCATCGATCTCTGGCACAGGCATCGCGTAGATCTGCGAGTAATCTGCGAGGGCAGTGATCTGGAGTTCTGTCGCCAGCTGCTTGGAGAACCTGTGCATCGAGACTTCCCAGATCTGTACCTTGTTGAAGATCTCGTCGCTGATGTTGGCTTTGCGTTGCAGATCGTCCAACAAGTCTGCTACTTGAGCGCTTTTCGGAATCATGAGCGTGACTTCTTCTTCCTTCTGCAGACCTTCTGGCAGCCAGGTGACCTTTACAGGTCGTCTTTGTTCGAGCTCCTTGAGACTCATGTCCAGCTTCTCGTAGAACAGAGCATCCGCCCGTTGACCCGCAGACTGCGCGTAGCTATATGGACCAGGGAACATGGTGTTGTTCAGTGTGTTGTTCGCGTTGTACTTAACAGGTGTCTTAGGCTTGCCAGCGGTGCTGACTGTAGTGAAGCGCAGATGTGTTGGATCGCACTGGAGGTGCTCGCCTACCTTTGCGGCCCATTGATCGTAAGACATCTTTTTGCTCAGAGTCAAAGCAAAGGATGGTAGCTCCTCGCCCTCGGGCTGAGATCTCGGGACAAAGTCGATGTTGATCCTGTTAAGGAGGAACTCATAGAACTCCTTAGCGTCCACATAGCCTCCTGCTGACCGGATCTGTTCGACCTCCTTGTCAGTCAGTGCTTGTTGCACTGTAATGATGTCACCGTCCTGGAGTTCTGATTGTGCGAGTGTCGTCTTTGGCTTCATCGCCTCGATCATGCTCTGCTTGATTTCTTCAGAGAGCTTGATCTGCGTTCCACTTGGCCAGTTCAAGAGGTTGTTGATGACTGGGGTGAGATCAGAAACCCTATCCTGGTATCCGGCGTAGAAGGTGGCAACACCAAAGAGGCTCTGTGTCTTGTGGTCGAAATGCTTAAGAAAGAGCATGATAGGCTTATCGCTCGAGCCCTTGGACTCCAGCATCTTATCACCGAAGACAGGCGAACCATCCGCGTCACGCTGGACAGCTTTCTCCATCCATAATCTGAAGACGGACTGTTTCGTACCGTGCTTGGCGGCAGCCTCCTCGACCGTCATGTCTGGGAATTCGAGAGGAGTGTCTGGGCGGACAGTGCCGTTCTGACGGTTGACCATAGACCATGGTCGCAACATGTCGCCCTCGATGCCAAGATCCTTGCCAACTAGCGAAGCAAACTGCGCCATGCTGGTAGTGCGAAGAATGCGGAGTTGCTTGGGACTGGCCTCAGTCTCGATCTCGCCCTTCCAGGGTACGATGTCGAAGCCTTGGTAGACCTTGAAGTTCTCCTCTGATGCGACAGAAACATCCATGTAAAGGTGTGCCTCCTCCCGCTCCTTCCTCTTCTTCTCCAGAGCAGCATGTTCCTCAGCAATACGTTCAGCCAGATGCGTCGGTGGAGCGACACTTGCGGCGTCCGGCAGAATGCTGTCGATCCTGCTCTCGCGGATGTAGACTAACATGTAAGCGCTCATTGATCGCTTGGACGACCAGGTCCTCGTGTAAGGGTTGCGCTGGCCGTTGTTCCCATTTGGCGCCTGTGCATAATCGCCCCCGAAATTTTCTTCCAAGGCCTCGCGTTTCGTCGCTCGTGTCACTCGATCGTCGTCGAACTTGTAGTAGTGTCCATCCTTAGTTGGCTTGATGAAGGCGTAGTAATGACCGGCGTTGAGATCTCCGCTGTGCACCAACACGCTGTGCAGACGGTACACATAGGGCTCTGATCGATCGGCTCCATCGGACAGGTATGGCGAAGCGTCCCAAATCTCCGGGAACTCGTAGCGGTCGTTGACCTTCATCATGGCGTCGCGCGCAAAATCGTATTCAAAGCGCTTGAGCTGAAGATGCAGGACCGGCGGGAAGCTCTCAAAGATGACTCCCTTCTTAGCGTCCTGCAGACCGAACCCTTCAGCGAAGTACTTGTTCTCGCCGTCCATTGTCTCCACCTGCACGTAATCCTTGAAACTGTCGTCCAGATTTTTATTCCCGCTAACGTTGAGCTGGATGTCCCAGTAGTCCTCAATCCGGGATGACTCGTAGTCCACGTTGATGCAAGAGATGTAGGTCTTCATCTTGCCCACGAACATGCGCTCGAGAGCACCTTCGGCCGCCGAGCCCTTCATCTTGGCATCAAGGTTGTCCATGAGCACACGAGACAACTCCTGCACGTCCTGCTGCTCGAAAATTTGTTTGGAGTCCCAGCCGAAGGAGTGCGTCAGACCTGTAGTACTGACAGCATTATTTGTGTTCTGAAGCAGATAGAAAAGGCGTTGCAATGCATAAGAGCTGCCCTTGTCATCTTCGTCGGTAGGAATCTGGTAGACGGCCTGGCGGAAGGCATTTGTGAAGTACAGCGATTGGAGAAGCGAGTTAAGATAACATGTTGCGCCCTGGTTCTTCAAGCCGACCATACCCGTCTCCTTCTTGGAATCGTAGTTGAGAAAGTTGTGCCAAAGTACGCCGGTTGGATCCTTGAGCACCCGGACATAAGCGGTAACGTTAGCGGCATTCCCTTCTACCATTGGGCGCCCTCGGTCATCCCAGCTGTTAGCAAAGAGCCTTCTAAGCTCAGAGAACCGTGTGAAACCCCAGTCTCCCTCGTCTGCGGTGAATCGGTGGTGCGCTGTATGTGTGATGTACATGCTGGGGTCGTTGGGGTTCCAGAGAACCAGCATGAACTGCACGCAGGCATACCAGTCGTCAGGCATCTTGTTCTCCTCGTAAGCCTGCTCGAGGTAGAAAGACGCAAAGTCGACGTTGTTGCCGTAGGGAAAGAACAGGATGCGCCATGGCTGTCCGCCACACTCGAAGACAGGACCATGCTCTTTCCTGGTGAGCCCTGTTCGCCATTCTCGGATTTCCCATGTGTGATGCGTTTCTGCCTCTGTCTCCTGGTCGGGCAGCTCCGGCATGTGCTTCTTCATAAAGGCATCGTACTCGTCGGCGCGGGGCTCGGGGTCGGCGTCGACCTCGTCCATCTGGTCGTCCGAGTCGGCGGGCGTGATGATGGCGACTTCGCCCTGCTTTTCGTCGTACTCGTGGTCAACGAGCATGTCGCTGCCGGTCTGGCGCAGTGTCAGGGTCAGTTCGTTCGCCACGTTGCATACATATGCCGAGGAGTGGTGCAGCACAAGGTAACATGTGCGCGAGCGCAAAGCTTACCTGATCCATGGCGAGTTCGGCAGCAGCGGGTGCTGGCGGGGCAGGCAGAAGGGCAGCAGCGAGCTTCCGGGGGCTCACTGGAATGGGCAGTGACGATGTGCGCTCAACGCAGAGTTGTTTGGGGGAGAAACACTGCGCGCCTGTCGCCTTAACGAAAGAGTACGAGGTACGTGAGGGCGGTCGCAGCAGGCAGCTCGATAGTAAGGATGCGTGCCTCGCTAAAAGGTGGCGGAGACAATGACGAACGAATTATACGCCTTGCCGTGCCGTGCACTTGAACACGACAAAGGGAGAGTTTGGACTAGAGGGTGCACAAGGGCTGTGGTCGTGAGAGTGTGTTTGAGAGTCTCGGCAGCCTACATAGGCCTGCTGCAGTGAATAGCTTGCTCTTGGCGTGAATTATGGGGGCCTGCAAAGGGCCGCGGCTGCAGACGTCATGCCTGTGAAGCGCACGACATGATTGATCGTCGAGTACCACAAATAGTGAAGGCGCTTGCGAGCACAAACAGTCCGCTTGCTGTCTTTCGTAGTAGTGTGCACCTCTAACGCGTGTTCGATATTCACGGCGCGGCGATCGGAGTCTGCACGACTGTTTGGTGCTGCGTCATAGTGCGCGCTGATTCGAGAAAGCTTCATAGCTCAGTGTCTCCCCACACTCAAACATCGAAGTCAGCTTCAACAGCAATGCATGTAACTAGGAGAGGCCTCAGTGCATGCGCGCAGCCTCACGAAAGCTTCCTCAGAGCTCTACGTGCATCGCCGTGGTCTCTTACCCAAAGGAGATGTGCGCACGCTGCAGCTGTAGCTCCCAAATGGAAGCCCTCCTCAGCCCTCGATGAGTATGCTTCAAGCTCTGTTCAGCGACTGGCAACATAGCTTACTGTCACAGATGGGTACAACGTGAAGCGCGGCCCATCAGTCTGCGCCAATTGACCTTCTTTGGCAGGACTCTCACCGAGTCGCGTCTGATAGACTCGGCTAACTACTGCCGACTCGAACTGCCTACAAGGTACCAGAAAGTGATCGATATGCAGTGACTCTTGCTGAATCTATCAGACTTGCACACCGCCTGCGCGACATTCAAACTCTCCCATATGTCGTCGTTGCGAACCCCCACCTCGCCCACGTGTACGAATCCTACCTGCAGGCGTTCGAGCGCTTCCGCCGCGTCCCCGAAATTCGATCGGTCGAAGATAACGACCGGTACTGCAAAGTACTAGAGGAGACACTGAAGGAGCATGCTACCGTCATACCACGACTGGCGATTGGCGTGCTCGAGGTGCGCAACCTCATGAAGTCTGATGAGACAGACAAGTTCATGACTACGATGCTGCGAGCGGTGTGTTGAGACCTCCCAGCGCATGAACTGAATGCTGACATGTGCAGCGTATCTCTAGGCGAGTGATCGCGGAGCAGCATCTTGCCCTGAGTGAAACATACAACTCACCTTGGCACTTTCCTAATGCGCAAGCCCCGCACGATCAAGAGGCAGTTGGCGAGATCTTTCTGCGGTGCAACGCAAAAGAGATCGTCGAGTCCTGTGGCAAGACCACACAGGAGCTCATCAAGCGTGCGTATGGCGACCATGTCGAGATTCCTGAGATCAAAATCTACGGTCACTTGGACGCGACCTTCCCGTATATCCTAAGCCATCTGGAATACATAATCGGCGAACTGCTGCGCAACTCGATACAAGCAGTTATCGAACAGCGCAAGTCTAAAGACGCAAAACCTCCGCCAATCGAGGTTTTGATCTGTGAGACCTCACAGCATGTCATCATCAGGATCTCAGATCAGGGAGGTGGCATACCGAACGATCTGTTGCCATATCTGTGGAGCTTCAGCAAGGGTCCACGCCGTGAAAAGAGGTTGCAGAATCTCGCCAGGGTGCCCAAGCTGCTCGGCACGCTGCAGGAACTGCAGGTCGGTGACAAGTCTGCATCTGAGTTGCAGCAGAAGTATAGTACAAGATCCGGTGATGCTGAGGTCCACCGGGGTTCGCTGGCTTCCTTGACCTCAAGAGCGCCTGATTTGCGACTGGGCATCGGTCTTCCCATGTCGCGACTCTACGCGGAGTATTGGGCTGGAACTTTGGAGATCCATAGCCTTGAAGGGTATGGCGTTGACGCCTTCCTCCAAATTTCGAAGCTCGGCAACAAGAATGAGCGACTCACGACGCGTGCATCGATGGATGCTATCTAGAAGGCGCAAGTGCCTCCTGGATCCCCTGTAGCAATTGCACTCCACGGCAGACATGCGAACTTAACGTTGTTCGTCTGCTCCGCTTCCACAACCACAACCACAACCAACAACATATTGTTTGCAAGCATCTCCAACGCCACAGCCCAACTTTTAACCATGGAGCTAGTAAGTTACCAACTACGCTCCCGATGATTGCTTACCGAGTACCTCCAGCCTGCGATCAATACCGGCCTCACGAGCCATGCGCATCCTTTGCCACGCCAGCCCACAGCCCGCGAGCACCAGATTCGTGTAATGGCGGCTCGTATACCCATTACTGTCGATCTCCGCGGCCTATCGTTCGGGCGTAACACTACCGTTTCGAACGTTCTGACGCCCAAAGTTCGTCGCGCGCCATACAATGAGAACGGTGAGTCTGACCTGAATACGCCAGCAGAGTTGCTGATGCTAAGTAAGATGCATGCAGTGAACCCTAATCATCTCGACGTTGTCGAGTGTTGGAAAGGCCCGTCGCACACTCGGGCTCTCGAGCTGGCCATGTGGTACCAGTTTCTGCATGCATGCCTGCACAATGAGGTGAAGGACTACTTGATCGAGGGTATCGTCAAGGACCTGCTTGCGCGCAGCGGTAAGTCTCTTCTTTCGTCTTTCAGAGAACCTCGACGAAGCCCCTCAGTTGATTGTAGTCTTCAGAGGTTCTATCAGTCTACAAGAGCCGTCTCAGCTGCAGCTAAACCACCCGCTAACATTTTGCAGAACCGATCGAAGAGGTTTACTTCGTCGCCCATATTCTTGAGTATCTCCGTAGCAAGCCGCAGCGCATCATGGATATCAACTTCGTTGATGTCATCGACAGCATGATGAGCATGTTCCACGACCAGTTCCCGAACGAGTCGGCCTCACTTGCATCAAGCTGGTCAAGCTTCTCTGGCGGTCTATCACGGTTCTTGTACAAGTTCCTTTGCCTGCAAGACTGCTTCTATCACAGCGCAGAGGGTAGGTTCCCTCGCATACTGAACACCTCCTAGCTAACACGACAGGTCCTTGCCTTGAGGTCAGCTTTGACTTTCAGTTCGCTGACTGGATTCTGAAGGCCACTGGCGACGTCATCTGGCAGCCTCCGAGCGTTCGATTCCTGCACGTGCCTATAACCCGGGCCAGTGGGGAGACGCACCGGGTAACGCCATTTGTATGGCAGGAGGCAGTCAGTCCCATCAGATCACCTGGCTGTGATGGCAGCGATGGCTACGATGACCGGGTCGAATATGAAATCCTACAATCACCTGCGACCTTTACATGGGATCCTGTAAAGGCATGCTTCAACACTGTGGTTCGCAATTTCTCTGTAGGCCCAACCCTGAGTGATCCGAGTACCTCCAGGCTGACTCATACTGCAGGGCAGATCGCGCACTATCGAGACCATCGTTTCGGCTAGAGTGACCACCCCATTCCCAGACGGCACCACGTTTAAGAAGCAGTCTCGCTGGAGTATGAAACTCGACGTTACGCCCGGCCAATAGCCCTCGGACAAATTTCCACGTTTTGGTCAATCATCGCTCAATGCCCTGCGCGAAAACTCGCCGAAGACCTCAACGGTGTTCTCTAAAGATGAGACTGTTGTACACTCTCCGCAGAAGCGCAAAGTGTCGAAACCGGAAGTTAATGTTGCGGAAGCTGTCGGAAAGAGAAGGTGTCGGGACGGAAGACCGTTCAGCAACGGTCCCTCCGAATCAGTCTTGCAAGACGTGCTCGAGTATACTCGGCGCAACGGAGTGGACGCTCTCAGACGTCCTGGAGACAGTCAAGTACCTCAGCGAGGAGTCGTCCAGCCAGTCGAAATGCAGTGCGATAGCGGGTTGTCATTCATGCCTCCATCCCCAGTTGCCTCGAATTCCACGACATCTGACGATGTTTTCATCCCGGAGCGAAGAGGTCTTCACCAAGAAGACATTCTGCACAACTACCACGAATTTGCAGACCGCAGGCTGTTCAAGGATGCTGGCCTCATAATTAGTCCTGTCAGCGATGGCGAGCGAAGGGCGTACGAGAGCATCTTCTTGGGAGATAGCGATGAGCGTTTGTCTAGTAGCGAAGTGGGAAGCCAGGACTTGGACGCGACCATGAGCGATGGATGATGAGGCGCTTACGATTGAGAATAAATTGAGTTCTTCAGGGTCATCGACTATGTGCCAGATCATCGGGCGCAACGTGCCGGTATGGTTGTTGAACAAAGACACGGTGTCGGTACGTACGATCAATCGAGCGCATTGACACATCAATTGGTCTTTCTTACTTGTCACTTTGATTTACGATCGCAGGTCCGACGAGTAGTACGAGCGTTGCTTAGCGTTCGACATCAGGTTTGACGTGTGCGACAAACGCAATGCATGATAGCCGCACAGTCGAGATGAGCTGTTCGTCAAACGGTAGCTGAGATGAAAGGTACTTTAGCATCCGCCATCCTCGTGTTAATCGCTCAGCAATCCACTAGCAATGTCTTCTATTGCACTGCACAACTTTCTCATCCTTGTTTCAGCGCTTGCGCTGCAGCTTCTTCTCACTATCGTAGTAGCCGCGCTAGTCATGTCTGGCTATAATTTGTATCAAGCATGGGTTCGGCAGCGAGAGCGCATCGGTGGGCAGCAGGAGCGCATCGACCAGCATCAGGGAAGGCTCGATCAGCAACGGCGAACACTTGATCAGCATCAGAGGAGACTCAGCCAGCATCAGACACGGATCGATTGGGATCTGGGGCGCATCGATCAGCACGATAGAGATATCGAGTTGCTCTATGTGCAACGGCATAGCCTCACATATCGTATGGGTAGTCTAGAACAAAGACTGCTGAGACACCTCTGGAGATACAATAACGATTGTGTAGTCGTTGCCTCTAATTTTGGAGACGCCTGGCCGGCACATGGACAGCAGCTGCAACCGCGACAGCAGCAACAACAACCACTTTTTGCTGTCCTTGACGGACAAGACGAACGAGAATTGGGTTCCGACGATGAGACCGCCCTTGACATAATGATCATCGGGAGCAATGCCGCACAGAGGAGTCGTGATATAGCCGAGGTGGTCGATCCAACGTCTTACGGGGCCAGTCCGAACTCCTCAATGAGCTTAGACGGCGACGAAGACATCTCGCATCGCTTTTCCATGCCAAAACCTGATCTGCACGAAGATAGCCTCAACGGATCGACACTCTGCGATCAAAGGGAGGAGCCCCGAGCCCATCTTCGTGGCGGAGGCTATCAAGAGCGACCTCCCCACCACTTCGGCTACTACGATTACAAAGACGACGACGACCCATGGCCTCATTTACCACATATCCACTGGACTGAAAACGATCAGGTCGCTACTACTACGACCACGAATACTCAAACAACACCCTTTGCAACAGTCACTAGCCCGGTCCCTTCCAGTTTGGCTACAGTCACTGCATCAGCCCAGCCTGCGACTCAGGACCCACGCATAAATCTGCCCTCCTTGGCTGCGGTTCAACATGCAGGGACCTCTTCTCAAGCCGGCAGCGGTCTCGCATCTTACAACGACGACGGCATCCTCCCAGAAAATCGCATCAACATCCCCGCCTCACGCTTCTATCGTGCGCAGATTAAGCAGCTGAGCCGCGACCTGGAAGATGTACATATACGTCGCAACGAGCGTCGTGCTGAAAGGCAACAAGCGCAGAATACCGCTGAAGTCAGTGCGCCGGCCACACCGTCATTATGGACTCCTCCGCCATGCAGGGGGACGAATGTTGTAAACGACGAATGCTTTTCTAGGCGGGTCGGTCCATGGAACTATACTGTTCATTCTACAAGTCATGAGAACAGGGAGGGCTCTTCTACCAGTACCGGACTACGGCCGCCGAGGGTCCTGAGTGAAGAGGAGGCTGCGTTCCTTCATTGCACACCTCAACAATGGCCGGACTCCTCGCATCTAGTCGATGGAACAGATGAAATAGACGAAGCGCCTGAACGGGACTTCTCCGTCCATCCGTATCATCGTGCATATGCCCAGCACCAGGTTGATGAGTCCATCCAGCTGCATCCCCGTCTTGTGCGTCCGGATCGAGGGCCTAGTACACGCGGAGGCAGCATTTACGCTCCGCCTGAAGAAGAGGAGATGACAGTCGAGGATGCGCGATTGTATGACAAAGTACAACCGCAGCGACCTGGAATGACGCGAAGGCTGCAAGAGCTGCAAGAGCTGCAAGAGCTGGAGGACCAAGAGCAACACCTGCAGCAGTATTTCGAATCACTTCAAAATTATCGTATACAGAAGCAACCGAAAGAACAAGACGAGGAAGTCCGTAGGCATCAAGGCATCGATGGTCGATATGCAGGCTTATACGATCATGAGAGCCCGAGTTATCGTCGCAACCGCGTAAGGATAGAGGCTGATATCCTGCTACACAACGAGGCACAGTACGCTTCAACGTCACAATCGCCAGATCTTCCAGAGCTTCAGTATAGGGAGCTTGGATACCAGCACCATGTCGAGGCGGAAGACGAGGAAGGAGACAAACAAGACCACTTCGATGTACAGCAAAGTCAGGTCCCGGCTCAAGACAGGCAACAACAGGAACGCAACTACGAGGAGATTCAAAGGCTACTTGTACACCTCAAGAACCAACGCGCCCTAGAGGCGCCACACGAGCCCTTCCACTCATGGTCTCATCCGCGCGTGCGTCAAGTCCGCCATATTCCTCCTCCTCTCCAGGAGAGCGTACAAAGAGGTCAAAGCTCACATCACCGCCGTTTGCAACGTCAGATCAACGACACAGCTTCCCTACGCATGATTCAGTAGGCGCAGAGTCTGAAAGAATGTGCCAGTATCTACGGCCACTTGGCAGCATTGCAAAACGCACTGGCTCAACGGCGTGCTGAGATTGCAGCCAGCCAGAGGCCGACTACTGAAGCGACTACGCCGATGCTGTGTGTGAGCGCAGGCGATCGTTGCGTCCAAATCGCTAGGAGCATGGCCTCGACCATACCTGAGCGAAAACTGTTATCCAATGCCGGGAATGCTGCGCGGGCGAATCGGAATTTCGATGTCGTTGATGAAGATGTATATCGCTGGTATGGTCAGTACCCAACCGACTACGATGGCGAGGAGCAGGAATCTGGCCGTTATCACGGCCAAGACGGAGCTGATGAACGAGGTGTGATGGACGATTTCACGTCGCATCGTTCGGGCAGTGTACCGTCGTATATCTGCGGCGGTGCCAGCGAACCTGAAGATGTTGAAGACGACACCGTCTACCAGTCCGCGGACTATGATCCTGTCGGGGTCTCACGAGCGATCGCGAAGTTGAACAAAACGCTGGCTAGAGCCCAAAAGCGCGCAGCTAGTGGTCCGGCAAACGATGATATTGTTACGAATCTTATGCAGAGAATCGCCTGGCTGAAGTCGCAGAGGGACTATGCAGAAGGCTCTGATGGTTCCTCGCCTTCGACTGCGGGCATGAGGGGAGGCGCCGGTCAAACCGATGATGCCGACTACAACTCTGTCGAAGAGGACATTGATCCCGAGCAGCAGGACGTGGACAATGAAGATGGCTGGATCCGTAACTACAACCATCGGGCTGTCACACAAGCGATCCTGAACCTCCACGGTGAACTGGGCGCGGCACTCAACCTTGTCGCTAAGCTGGAAACGGAGATTGTAAGACTGAAAATGCAGAGAGATATCCAGGATGGCTCCGACATCATTCAGCAGATACTCGAGAGGAATCGGGACGTGTACAGTGCCAGCTTTGGAATGATGAGGGGTGGTGCTGGAGATGACGATTATGACGAAGAGTTTCGAGTGAGACATCCCGAATGCAGCTCCGACACTGCAGCTACGGTAGGGCCTGAACTCCTCGAGCTCGATAAGGAGATCAGGAGACTCAACCTCTTGATGGCGAGAGCTCAGAAGTTACCCGAAGGCGACAAGAGCAATTGGGACATATTGGCCCAGTTACAGCGCATGATCGATCAGCTCGAAGCCGAAAGAGATGCAGCACGAAAGTTGAGCGTCTACTCCAATACTCACGAGAGACAAGACGAGAAAAATCTGAGAGGCGGTACTGGAGAAGAGCAAGATGTGCATGCATGCGAGAGGGATTTGAAGTACGATCTGGACGCGTGTCCAACACCACCCCTGCCACCTAAGAATCCGGCAAGAGAAGACAAGAGGCCACCGGTCATAGCGTACCTTCGAGGAGACCCTCTTGTACCTTCGAAGGAGCGACCAGAGCTAGACGAAGTAATCGACCTCATCACCTTTCTCGACAAGAGCAGGGCGTGGATCGAACCGCTGATCCTCGAACACATCGCAAGCCCCGACTTCGACCGCAGGAATGTCTCCTTGGAGACGATGGCTTTGATCATCAAACTGGACAGATTGCTGGAGATAAGGCAGGGGCTGTGGCGTCGAGCAAAGGTGCTCGCATGGTCAGATGAATCGGCGATGGAGACTGTGAGGGGTCATGCAACGACAGCGACAACATCTGTCAATGCATTTCGATCCTATGCAGTCCGCCCACACACAACGGAGGCGAGACTGCGCGGGGGAGGATCTGTGCAGTCTACGATTCAGGAGGAAGGCGGGGACCAGCGTGCGGTGCCTGGCTCTTTCTCCAGTAACGCTGCGCCACCTGTACCTGCCAGGAACCCGGCTCGTGTCCGTGGAGTATCAACAACTCCTTCCTACGACAGTGATCTCGACCGCGAGATCGTGGCTCTGGAACGAGATGTTCTTCGAGCAAGCCAGCAATTCCTCGCTCGTGTCAGCCAGATAACGCCATCGAGCTACCTTGCAGGATTGGAAGCGGGTAACATTGAGAGACTTGTAGCGCGCATACAGGAACTGAAAAGGCGTCGCGCGCGAACTGCTCCTTCGCAATTCTCACCGTCAACACGCAGAGACTCAGGCACTGGGGTCGATGCAGAGACACAAGCCGGAAGGTCCGCCATTCAAAGGACTTTGACTGCGATCCTCCACGCAGCAGGCACATGGGCAGCGACGATTGACAACGTCGACCCCTCAGCATCTGAAACTCGATCGCCAGAGCCCCAAGCCTCTTCCCTCCCTGCCCCTGCGCATCCACCATACCGCGTACTCAATTGTCAAGACTGGACATGGGCCCATCCAAACCGGCAATTCGACAACCTCTCGCCTTCCCAGAAGATCTCCCTCCTACGCGAGCGCGATAGTTGGCTCGCTCGCCAGCGCAACATCCAAGAAGAGCGTCACGCCATCGACATCGAGATCGCGCGACTCCGATCCTTGACAGCACTAGAACATGATCCAGCAACACACTGCACTCTCATCACGCCCGGTTTCGATGGCCTCGGAAACTGGGAGGGCGGATGGCTGGCAAGGCAATACAACAGAACCCCCGGCTCAAGCTGACACCTACCGCAACTGCGCGGCGGCGCAGCAGAGACGAATGAAGACCTCTGGGCCGACCAGGATAGCTGGGAGGTTGGCCCAAAAGGTGGACTCGTGCATCCCCGATTGGGGCTTGTGTGGCTCAATCGGCCGTTGAGGGTGCAGATGAGTTGTGCGGCGTTGCATGCGCACCCCAGCCCTTTGACATCGACGAGAATGGAGACGTTGAAGAGGAGGCTGAGGTGGCTGGAGGGCTTCGCGGGCTCAGATGAGTACACAGCGCAGGACGTGGGGAAAGAGAGGGACTGGTTGAGAGAGGAGATCCGCATCTTATCAGACCCCGGGTTGCGGGAGCAGCAGAACAGGAAAGATGACAGGAATCTGGCGAGGAGGCATATCCGTGGCCATTTCACCGATGGGATGATCACGATGCATCCCAGGATGATGTATGCGAACCTAAAGAATCGCGAAAAGCCAAGTGCTATAGGGCGCAGGTTCAAGTTCATCTGCAGTATACCTCCGTCTCCTGAATATCCTGCGTTGGATCAGATCAAGGAGAGCGAGTGGCTGGCCGCGGAGATGGACGAGTTCAAAGAACGGATGTTGGGCAAAGTTTTGATGGTCTAGATTATCGTGGTCATGTTGTCCATGCTTTACGCGGTGGGATCGTGGATCCTGTAGTGGAAATCGAGTGACGAGTCGTTCTTGGAATCAAATGCAACGATCTATTGGTATATGTGCTCGAGGTGAATGCAAGTGCAATCAGCAAGATATCGCCCAAGCGAAGAATTGCTATTGAAACGCCGGCCGGTGTATGCTTGGACAGGAGAACAGTAAGGTGGTATAGTATGCATGCAGGGAATGTCAGCCATGTGCTGAGCCAGCTCAGCTGTAACGCCTTGCAATGTTCGTGATGCGTCAAAGCTTAGGGCTAGATGGAAGCTCAATCCATACCGACGTACTTGAACCACAGCGGTCTGCAGTCCTCGCGATTGAGCCACTGCTCGCCATCGGTGAAACGGCCAGCCACACAGCCCTTGCATTTCGGGCTGGTGGGGCAGTTGAAGAAGGGAATATGCTGATAGCCAATGTCGCGGAACCAGTGGATCTTGGTCTTGTCTTCGAACAAGCCAAGCGCGACGCTGTGTACTGGTGCATCGCCCCAGCGCTCGTAGAAGAAACCACCAGCGCGGTCGAGGTGGTCGAAGTAGTCGCGGTACTTCTTGCTACGCCAGAAACTCAGGTCGCCGATCTCAAAGTTGGACCAGAAATGACACGTCGAGTACCCATTCGCCTTTTTGTTGTTGTCTGGGCGGCGCTTGTCGTCTTCCAGCCACTCGCGGGCGTTGTTCGGGTGGACGTAGTCGGGGTGGTCGTCGAGGAACTTCTTCGTCTCGGGCCATAGCGTGGCAACGCTCTCGGCGCTATCGTAGATGTTGATGTTGAAGCCGTAGGTCTTGTTGTGGTCCTGCATCCAGGCAAAGACATCGTAGTCGACGTCGCAGAAGAAGTGAACGTTAGGTTCGACCCGCCAGTAGTACTGCACGTCCTTCAGCGCGGGATGCTCGCTGAACATGCCGCTGTTCCATCTGCACATCTGGTGGTACGACTTCTTCTCCATGTACTGTACTTTCTGCGCCTTGAGGAGGGAGACGGATTCTTGGTAGAGGTCTTCGTTGATCCACGAGGGGACGTCCCAGTGTTCGGCGGGCACAAGCTCTGGAGGAAGCGTTAGAAGGAGGATTCCACCGCAAGCGTACAGCAGACATACCATATCGCACCTCGGCCTTTGTCGCCGCGCGCGTCCTCTTCTTGAACTCGTCGGTGAAGGGCTTGTCGTTGAAGAAGGTCCACGGGTAGTTGAATTTGTGGTTCCACGTCCTCTCGAGGTCGTGCATGCTCTGAAGCAAGTCTTCGAGCTCTTCATTGCGTACCAGACTCAGGATGGTGGCGTTGATGCGCGCGCTCTTCGGGTTGTCCGGTGCGTAGTTGTTTCCGTCGACTCGCCGGAGAGGCTCCGGGGGTTCTCCGGATGCTGTGCGTTCTGGTAAGCTGCTGCACCATACCAAGATGGCGTATCTCGTATTGACATACGGTCTGACTGTGGGTCGTGATCCCATTGCCCGTCTTTGGACAGCGGAACCTTGGTCGGTACCTGCAGTCCGCCTCCAGACGGCGCGTTCAAGATCTTGACAAACAAGAAGAGGAAGACGCATATTGTGGCACCCGCCAGGATGCGCATGCTCTTCGGCAGCGCCATGATGTGTCGGGGAGGAGGGCAGAAGATGCAAACATTATCCCTTCCCTCTGCGGAGATGACATGCGACTCGTCGTGAAACTTATGCGTTGCGTAATGAGCCAAGCCACATCCGGAAAGCGTGCCGGAAAGTGGAGCACGGCAGCAAGCGCGTCGAGCGAAACGCGTGTAGACCAGCCCCACCGCCGCAGTCAACAGACGTCAGGTCGTCATTCTGGGGGCGCACAGGTATCGCCCTGAGGTGCTCTAGCCACACGTCGCATCGAGTCGCATCGACATGGCCCAGAATGCTAAGGTAGCAGCCCTCACCGATGAGCTCGTGCAGTCGATTCTGCAGTTCGACCCTGCAACAAACAAACAAGCCTACAAGCGCGCCAGGGAGCTGGCTACGCGTGGCCTGCGCGGACACCAGTATGCTCGAACGAACCAGTTTGATGTCAGAAACAGCTATGCAGGTCTGGAGGAGAAATGTCGTATCAAGAACCGCGATGATCTGGCCGATGCACTGGAGCTGAGGCTGCAGAGGCTGGAGGGCATCACTAACAAGTTCAAGCCTGAGTTCCTCTCCTTACTACTGCAACTATCTGACCGACCACTGGAGAATACCCGCGTCGAGGCACTGGACCTCTTGAAGCCACCAAGCCCACCACCGCAGCTCACATGGAACGAGATTCTAGAGGAAGACCCCTACAGTGACGAGGACATATGGAAGGATATTGACTACGCGATTGAGTCGTCTGGCGACGAGCAAGCCACCTCAAAGCCGAAGAAGCCGAAGAAGCAAGACTCTACGCCCGCGACCAGCGTTGACGAAGACGACACATACGATCCAGGGTCGTCCATAGAAGCAACCAACGACGCGCTTGTGCGCGATCTTGAGACCGCACAGTTCTGGTCCGCTTCCTCAACCGAAGACGGTGCCAAGATTGAGATCACTGAGCTCCAGGCGGTCAGGGAGACGCTGTTCATGTTGGCTGGTCTACAAACAAGTCTGTTTGTAGTGGACAAGACGCGAAGCACTGTGAGTGTCAACGCGCGCTACAAGCTGAGCCACGCCATACCGGCGACTGTCGATCACCTCTTGTCCCAGCTCGCGAGTATCGGCAAAGATGTACTGCGACTGAGGCAATGGACGAGGAGACCCTCGACGCTTCCGCTTGTTCAAACTTTCGAGGCCGCTACGCGGAATCGCCTCACAGACTACGATGCTCGACTGTCGCAAATGCAACGTCGCTACCTGGGGCCTGATTCACCAATAGCCGTGAGCCTCCTCACGCTGTACAACGATGTCCGAGCCGAGTCAGAGCAGATACTTCGTCTTTCACGAATAGTCTCGGATGTAGAGCCACGGCTGCTCGTAAATCCGTTCAGCCATCTCGAGGAACTCTTCAGTCAGACCATACTTGCACAGATGACACTACAGAAGTCCAATTTCGACTTCTTCTCAATCATGCTCTTTGACTGCTTGAGGACGTACCTGAAGCCTATCAGGCGGTGGATGGAGAATGGCGAGCTGGGAGCCAATGATGAGACGTTCTTTGTCTTCGAAAACGACTCAGGAAGCGACGTTGCATCGATGTGGCACGACCGTTACGTGCTACGCCGAGATGCGCAGAATCTGCTGCGGTCGCCTTCCTTCCTGGAACCTGCTGCAATGAAGATCTTCAACACCGGGAAGAGCGTCATCTTCCTCAAAGAGCTCGGCTACGGCCATACACTGTCCAACGGGGCTGGTTCTGAACCGGCTCTCGATCATGAGTCTGTCTGTGGGACCTCCAACGATGTTCCACTCTCGCCTTTCCCCGATCTATTTGCCGCTGGCTTTGAGAGATGGATTCGCAGCAAGTATTCCCTAGCATCTGCCTCTCTTCGAGCGCACCTATTTGACACACAAGGCCTCATGCGTGTCTTGTCCATCTTTGAGATGCTCTACTTAAGCAGCAATGGGGCTGTATTCGAGAACTTCGCAAATACAATCTTTGAGCGCATGGACTCAGGACATCGTGGGTGGAGCGACCGCTACATGCTGACCGAGCTCGCGCGAAGCATATACAGCGACGTGCTACCTGGCGCAGACGCGGACAAGATTGTGGTGCGCTCATCCAAAACCAAAGACCACGGAAGGTCCGTCAAGGGCCTGGCCGCTGTGTCAGTGGACTACTCTGTAATTGATCCCTTTAATATATTAACGCTCGACTAACATCCCGCAGCTCCACTGGTCCATCCAAAACATCATCCAACGCTCTGCCATGCCTGTCTACCAACAATTCCACACTCTCCTGCTCCAAACGTACCGTGCGAAGTACCTTCTCCAACGCGCCCGTCCAACACGATCTCACAAACCCTTATCCTCAGCAACCCTCATCTTGAGACTTGGGCATCGTCTCACCTGGTTCGTCGACATCCTACGCTCGTACTACACCGAGACAGTCGTCACCTTCACGACCGCAGACATGGCGTCCGCGATGCGCAAGGCAGAGGACATCGACCAGATGGCAGATATCCATGTGCGGTACGTAGCGAGGCTGCAAGAGCGTGCGCTGTTGTCGGCGGATCTAAGGCCGATACACAAAGCTGTTGTGGAGGTGCTGGACATGTGCGTGCTGTTCGCGAAGACGGTTGGGCAACTGGGCGGCCGGGAAACAGATCCTACGCGTCCGTCTGCGGCAAGGAGGAAAAGCAGTGCGCTGTTGCTAAACCAGGAACAGGACAGTGATACAGATGATGGGAAGGGAGAGGAGGGGCTTGGAGACGATGCCCGATCGACAAGGCGATCTGCACATCGTAGTCCTGAAGAAGCGTTGCGCATGGTCGATAAGGAGTTCGCGCGTCTTCTGCCGTTTATCACCGCAGGTCTGCGCAGCGTCGGCAGAGTCGGCGCGGAGCCGATGTGGGAGCAGCTAGCTGAGCGTCTGGAATGGGAGGCCCCCGCTAGAGGACAGAGGGATCGGTACTGAACCACATGATGAACGAAACAACGCATCCAGCAAATCTATTCTATCGGCTGTGCTTCCTACGGCTTGACATACATTTTTTGGGTTAGATTGTGGTCTTCAGCGGTATAACACCTTTCCTGTACCGGCTTATCGCCAGCCTCAACGTCCCACCGAACATCACGGCAACGGACAGTAGCACGGCTGCGTGCGCGGTGCATATTAGCAGGTACGCTGAACCGGCGATGAGGGCGTTGATGAGGCTCTGCATGTTTCTGGACGTCTTGGTGTGGGAGTGATTGCGACGTCTGGTGTGGGGCAGGTATGTGTAGATGCAGCGCGGTGATGATGTGGAGTGGAGGCTGTCAGATGAGTTGAGTGTCGTCGCTTGTCGCAAACGAGGATGCGGAACGCTGTTTGTGAGATTGCTTGCGTAGACGGGATGCTGGAGGTCTTCACGGATTCATCAGCAGTACGCTCGGTATTCAGGTCATCAAATGTATTGGAAGTAGTAGTGCTGCAATCAAGCTACATGTCAAATTTCTACTCTCCTGCGGTCCCAGATACCTTTGGAGCAGTGAGGCTTTATACAGACTGGAGGAAGTGGTTGGTCAGTGTCAGATTTGGTTCTGGAGGTATTCAAGGGTGCCGCCGATAGCGAATGAAGCTCATGATCGATTTGTGTTGGTGACATTGCTGCCATCAACGGCCGATATATTGCAAATGTAAGCGAGCTAGGTGGCAAGAATAGCCGAGTTTCAGGGGCCTCAACCACAGTTGTCGCCCACAGAAACATCAACACCACGGATGATATCATCGAACATTATCACGAGATCGAGTAGCACGTATCGGATTGGATTTGCGTGAGCCGTAGTCAGGCATAGAGACGGTAAGTAGGTTCAAAGAGAGGGTTTTCGTAA
This sequence comes from Didymella glomerata, assembly GCA_030271015.1. Taxonomy (NCBI): domain Eukaryota; kingdom Fungi; phylum Ascomycota; class Dothideomycetes; order Pleosporales; family Didymellaceae; genus Didymella; species Didymella glomerata. The sequence continues at coordinate 470,189 of JAJOHN010000016.1, forward strand.
AATTCGCAAAAATTCGATTCGAAGGAAATAAAATCTCCAGCACTGATATGCCCTCCCATCCTCTCAAACAAGAGAATAATTCCAGTAACAGAGATTAACTGTTCGCAGCACCAATTCCCCCAGGATATCAACAAAACACACGCTCGAAACCAGGAAAGCAAGAAAACACCATGCGCCACCCCGCCGCGCCAACAATAATTGCCATCCTTCTTGGCTTTTTGGCCTTTATGATCTTCTGGAGCAGAGTCAGAGACGATGGCCACCATGAGGGTAATCCGCATCCGAACGACATACCGAAAAGAAAAGAGGAGGAGGGAGAGGGAGAGGAAAGCTAGAGGGGAGGAGTTTGCTATTGCTGTTGCAGTTGCTGTTCCACGGCCTTTCGGAATTTGGCGCCCTCCCTACTCTTTCTGCTTTTCGCCGCTTTGGACCAGGACGTCTGAGTGCCGCGGCGATCACGCGGTTTGATGTCCTTGGATCCTGCGGGACGGCCTCGCTTTCGCTTTGGCTGTTCTCCTGGAGAAGAAACAGCGGGAGGTGTCAGATTCCGCTCCGGAGAAGTGTCGGGTGTAGTCCCTGGAATAAGCAAGCCCAAAGCGGGCAGAGTACAATGTATGCAGCTGCAGCCAGGAGTAGGCTGATACTGCCATTCAAACCGGTGGTATACCGCTTGCGCAGCAGCTCTGTCCAACGGGGACAGGTCTTTTACGCTATCGATATCGATGAAGAAGACCTCATGGAAGACTGAGGCGAACTCTTCAGCCGCAAGCAGGCCGCTGTTCAAAGCCATGGCGGCTTCTTTCACGAAGTTGTGTACCCAGAACCTTTTTTGGTCAGGGCCGGTTGAAGACCTCCAGCAATCGATCCACCAGTGGTCAATGATCTAGAAGATGTTAGTACACCTAGACGGCGCCAGGGGCATATTTACTTACATTGGGTTCGAAGTCGGAGGGTGCAACTTCTGCACCATATTCATTGCCATCGTGGGCCAGAACGATTTCGGTGTTGTTGGCTGCAAAGATATCAGTGCTAGCAAAGAAAGAGCATAGGAAGACCTGGGCAGCAGCTTGTCAAGACCATGCTACACATCACCTAGAAAGGAGACGAGATATCAGGAGTACTTACATTGTCCGGGCATGGTGAGGGTATGTGTTCTGTTGCTATGCTATTTCCTTTCAGTGGTGCGGCTGTGTGTGAAGGTGTCTGGATGAGAAGCTGCAGAGGAGCTCGAAATCCTTTTATTGCCTACTGTCAACTGTTCTCTGGAACTGATTCCCTGCCTTTTCATAGTCCTCTCTCGAATTACTGGTAGCAAGCTCACTCAGGACCTCTCGGTCTTCGCACCACAGATTTTGACCAATCGATGCTCTGGTCGTATTGTTGTGCTTGTCCGAGACAGAACTCAACCATGGACCACCACACGCAAAAGCCTAGAGGACAGGCTGTCCGCGGCTACCATTCGACATTGATTGACCGCGCTCGACCATGTACTCTGGATGCTTCGAAGGCCTCCGCGATATAGGCTGGTACCGCGCGATCCGGGATACGACAGGCAATCTGCTCTAGGAGCTTCTATCGGGGTCAATGTGGATCATCTGGGATGCAATTGCTAGCTACAACCCTATCCACGGGCCGCATTGCAGTCGCAGAGAACATCAAGATGACTCCACGACATGGGGCAAAGAATCTCTGTAACCATATGCGCTTAGATTGTCCTCACCCCATGCGCGTTGCGTTGAGGCATCGAGCAGCTGCAATAAGTCGCATACCACCTTCTCTGGGACCAGTCCGCAGAACCAAAGTCGAGCCGTGGCTGTTCCAGTGGTACGGGCCAGGGGCTTACGGGCAATTGCACGCGAATGCGTGCTGGATCGCTTATGGATTACAGAGCAGTCGAGGCTATCGTGATACGCGAGCAGAGCGCACATGGGACTTATCGGGGGCTGGGATATCGGCTGCGGCTGCAACTGACGTACGAGAACGCGAAAAGCCAGCTCTGATCCCCAAAAGGAAGCAGAACTGCAAGCTCCAGTCAGGATAGGAGGGCGGGTTTGATATACGTCAGATGTATGGCAGGAACGACAGATTTGCACCTGCTCGGAAATCATCGTGACACGAAAGAGTCGCGACGCGATGCGCAGGGCATGTTGATACACTCTCCACTTCATGCAACTGCGCGACCAAGGTCATTGGGTATGCATTGTACTGTGTCCTAAAGCTTGCTCTTGAGTCGTGGTGCACCTCCCTTGTCTGCACTTTGCAGCACCTCGTCCTTCACGAACTGCTCATAGTACTTCAGACTCTCCGGGTTCGCCAAGGTTCCGCTGGGCTTGATAGTCTTGCCAGAAACGATCTGTTTGACAGGCAACTCCACCTTTTTCAGGTTGACCGTGGTCTGCAATGTGTCAGTATCGTCTCCTAAATCACACATCGTGCGCGGATCATACCGGAATGTCCCACGTCTGGAACACATATTTTGGCACATGTCGACGACTCCTCTCACTCGCGATCTTATCCTTGACACGCTTTACCAGTTCCTCCTTGTACTCAAATCCATCGTTCATCTTCAAGAAAAGCATAACGCTTTCGTCATTATCCTGTGGGCGCCGCTGCCCCACGCAAATGCTATCGGCGACTTCCGGAAAGTACGTCTCGATGACCGAGTAGATCTCGGCTGAGCCGAAGCGCACGCCAGACGGATTCAACACTCCATCTGCACGACCCAGAAACAAGACTTGCCCAGTAGTAGGATGTATTTGGATGAAATCGCCGTGCGTCCAGACGTGCGGGAAGCGTGTGTAATACGCATTCTGATATCGTTCGCCGCTCTCATCGCCCCAAAAGAAGACGGGTTGGTTAGGGAATGACGCGGTTGAGACAAGCTCGCCTGGCTCGCCGTGGGGAACAGCAGCGCCGGGTCCGTCTTCGATAGTGCTGTCGAAGACTTCGAGTTTTGTGCCTAGACACGCACCCTGACAGCCTCCAGTATAGACTGGCTCGAGTGGATTTTCAATTCCAAAACAGCCTGCGAGGTCGGTACCACCCGAGATATTGCGCAAATGCACAGTGGAAGGGAAGCCGGTGTCGTAAAACCATTCGAACTGTGAGTCTGATAGCACCATGCCGGTTGTGCATACAGAGCGCAGAGCTGAGAGATCGAACAGGTTCTTTGGTACAATGTCGCGCTTCTGGAGCTCCTGCAGGAAGCGAGGCGATGTGCCAAAGTCAGTGACGCGCTGCTCTTCGAGAATTGACAGGAATTTTTGCGCCGACGGAATGAAGGGCGACCCATCGTACAGTACGGAACGGCTGCCGAAAAGACAGCATTGAACAGAGACAAGGTACATGATCCAGCCAGTCTGTCTCAAGTCAGCTCATATAACTGAACACAGAATTTGAGGGCTTACTGTTGTATATTGCAACACAACGTTGTCGGGACTCATCTCGCGGTGCAGCTTGCCCTCCTTTGTGACGCTGATCAACACGCCACCAGTGGAGTGCACGATGCACTTGGGCACGCCTGTGGTGCCGCTGGAATACACAATCAAGAACGGATCCCTGAACGCCACCCTCTCAAATGTCAAGTCCGCATTGCCCTTCGCAGCCTTCACGAAATCTTCGAGTGTGACGGTGCGAACCATACCCTCGAGAGTGGCCGGTTTCCCAGGAAAGCGTGGCTGAGTAACGACTTCTTTGAACTCAGCCACTCCCTTCATGCCTTCGACGATCTCTTTGATCTTCGGGCGCAGATCGATCGTCTTGCCATTGTACACAGTCCAATCGTCAATGAAGACATACGCAGGCTTGACCTGCAAGAGACGCTCCAGGATACCCTTGGTTCCCATATCCGTGCTACTGGAACTGAAGAGCCCTCCCACACTCACGATTGCCATAAAGGTGATGAACGTATCGAAGCTGGTACTAGCAACGACAGCGACTCTGTCGCCTCTCTTTATACCCTTCGCGCGCATAGCATTGGCGAGTAGAGCAACTCTGCGCCTTAGATCGCCCCAAGATAGGTGTCTTACTTCAGTATTACCCTCACGGACCTCTGTCAAGGCGATTTTGGCGTCTTCTTTGTGCTGCGTGGTGCGCGTAGAAGGGTCTGTAGGCGATGCCGAGTACAGGATGTTCTCAGCGAAGTTGAGTTGTGTCCCTTCGAACCATTGTGGTATACTGTCCATGGGTATCGAGGTGTCAACGATCTTGCTGTAACTGCCTTCGTATATCAATCCGCTGGCGTTCCACATGTCTTCCCAGAAGTCGGTGCGCTTGGAGCCCACACTCCAGTCGTAAAGCTCACGGAAGGTCTTGAAGATGCGTGTCAGTTGGAAACTGTGTGAGTCTGCAACGCGTGCACGTACCTGCATGTTCAGCCCTCTTTTCCGGTTTGATGATTGCATGAACTTCCACATCGCCGTGGACTCCGGGTTTGAATGCTGCCATAGCTTTCGCGGGGCTGTAGTACCAGATGACATATCTCTTGACTGGTCTCCTTGAACGCCTGGTTCTAAAATTGACCTGCCCTCGAAGGTCGATGTGTTATCGATGATATTGTTGACTCGGCAATTGCTCCGCGGGGATGCCGCTCGGATATATCTTTCGGCAAATGGGAAAACTTAGAGTGCAGATGAAAGCAAGACACGATAGTAGGGCAAGAGCTGTTTGACTGATCAGGTGTATATATCAGTGCAGTCAATTGCACATGCACATGTCAATGTGGATCGAGAGCTCCGATGTTCGCCGAGTCAATGAAGTAGACTGGGGAAATCGCTGCCCCGTGGGGTGGGTGACGGAACGGTTCCGAGCGCCGAAACAGGAGGATAAGCGGAGGGGCCGGCAAAGCTTTCGTGAGTTTTGCCTGCGTTCACGTTCGCGGTACGCGCTTTGACAAGGATATTCATGGAATGGGTATCGAAATGACGTCTAACTATCGCTAAAACCTGGATATAACCGAATGAGCGCGCTGCTCACGACGAGTTGCTGTTGTCCGCGCAGGAGAACGCCGAATCAATCGACCCATCCTTATACGCGTCCATGATCTGCACAATGACTCCATACGTTCCGCCGATAGTCATGAAGGCCGAGATGAGGATCAGAACGATATGCAGTCCGTACAAAGTCTTCTTCCAAAGGTTGCCTCGCCAGTAGTCGGCGTGGTCCTGGTTGTGGGTCAGTACACATCTTCGAGTGGGATTTTTTGGAACTCACATAGATCCACAACCATCCAGGAAGGCCTAAAGCCAAAGGCGCGAATGCGATACTGCCTGCCAACGAGAGCAAGTAGTTGAAGATCGGAACACCGGACGCGATCAAGAAGCTGATGATGGCCATGGTCGCCACGCAGCCAAACCAAGTACCCCAATGGACAAAAGTGTTGGCCTGAAGATGCCTTGACTTACGCAGAATGCGGACAAAGACGTACTTTGCGCTGACGTGGACATAAAGTGCACCACTGACGCAAAGTCCGATCAGACCTATGCCGTATGCAATCTTCTTGACCATCGGTCCTGCACTGCCGAGAGACGGAGATGCGACCCACTTTCCACAGTACTTGTAGACTACAAGACTGAAAGAGAGGTATGCGGCTGTAACAAGACCCATGCACACGTTCACAGCCTTAGAGTATTCCTTGGGGTTCTTCATCTCGGACATGACTGGCAAGAAAGCAGAAGTACCCGCTCCAGAGCAGAAGATCGTGGCAGCTGCAGTAATACCAGCCGCAAATGTCGGGCTAGCGATGACATGGTATCCGAAGTCGTAGTCGCCAGTTTGGGGTGCTGACGCTGGGCGATCGAGTGTGGTCACTCCGACACTGTGGCAAGTTAGTAGACGGTCTTGCCGTGTTGCGATAGAAGGTACTTACACGACAATGAACACAGCAATAAACACAGATGCAAAGCCAGCCCAGGTGATCCAAGTCAGCTTTTCGAATCTCCGGACACTCGCGCATGCTCCGACCATGAGCGCTGCGATGATGGAGAAGTAGTTCGTGCAGAGGGAGTGATTCGACAGAGCATTGAGTGCTGTTGACACACCGACCATGCCGGAGGCGCCGACGATGATGAAAGCGACCAGGAACAAGATGCCAGTAATCTCTTTGACGACTCTTCCGCCAACGAGCTGTCCCATGTCCGCAATACTGTGGCAACCAGGGTGGTTGGCCTTGAACTGTCCCTGAACAAGGGCACACCATGTGTTCAAGAACTGCCAGCCAAGCACGTTGATGGCGCCTGGAAAGGCTCCAAGAGTGTACATGGCGGATGGAATGGTCAGAACACCAGTTGCGAAGATGACTATACGGCACTTCGGTCAGCATGTCTATACCATCGAACGCATCGACGTCGGTGCACTTACGCTTCAGGAAAATGACTGATGTGTGGATCCACGAGACAGTTCGGAAGTTGACAAGACCTTCTCCTGTTCTGAAGACCTCGCCATCTTCAAGGTCGGCCTTGCCTATGTCGATACTCTCGCTGCTGCTCTGTGCTGGCTCGATGACGTCTTGATGCTTCTCGTTGGACATGATGGTCAAGTAGACAAGAAAAAATGAGGTGGCGATGATGAGGGATAGTCACTTCGAGGTGTTGGTGATGGAACTATATACCATCACGGTGGTATAACATAGATACGACCCACGCACGTTCTCGATAGCCACGCACATTCCAAGAGGTTATCGGACAATCTGGGGAGGATCCACCGAGACCCATAAATTCGGGGTAGAGATACGACTCCAAGCGGGCGAACAGAGTCAGGGGTCGAATTAGCCCCACGGTCACCCCGGTTTTGGAAGCGGAAAACATGGCAAGGACTATGCCGATCTAGCAGGGGCTTCCGATCAGCGACGCTATCTAATACCTTAAGATCAAGCAAAAAATAGTATGCTTCAAGGCAGGTACGACCATAGACATCCAGAAAGCGCACATGCCAACTTGCACACGAAAGCATGACATGTAAGCCGAGTGGCTGATCTGACAACTCCAACACCTCTCAGCCACTCTTTTCGTCACAGTCGGACACAAGCCCCAAATACAAAAGTGGGAGACCACCAGCATTATTCTAACGCATCGTTCGACTGCGGAGAAACCCTTTGTTTCCTACGAAACCTGTTGTTTGGCCGGCTCTTTCTCTCAAACGCCACTCCAGAGCTTAGCACGTGGAAGACGATTGGAAGCAGATGTTTATCAATTAAAACTATAATGGCGCTTCTTTCAGCTTCAGGCCGGCTTCTGCTGGCATCAGGGCTCCTTTAGGTGGGGAGTTCTTCTTCTTGAACTCATCCGCAATCTGCTCCATTGTGACGAACTCGACACCCTCGTGCTTCTTGAAGTGCTCGATTAATCTGTGTCCATATTAGAATCGTCCAGACTGTTCTTAGCCTTGACAACGTTTGCTCACCTCTCGTGCATCAACAGTAAATGCGGTCTACCAGAAACATCTGGGTGGATGGTAATGGGCTTTGAGTAACGTTAGCAAGGACTCAAACGTGCGTACATGGAGACTTACAAAGATGAACTCGTCATATTCTCGGTAGAAGTAGTCGAAATGATCGCGCCACAGATCTTCGGTATCTCGTGCGTTGACAAAACCGTGACTGTTGGGAGCGCCTTTGATGAACATGTGAGGAGGCAGGTCGTCTAGGTACCAGTTCGCAGGAATTTCAACCAAGCCAGTGTCTTGACCCTTGACCAGTGGCTTCATCCACTCTTTGGCCTGCTTCGTGTAGTCGATCTTGGTCCAGGAGTCATCGGTTCTCAAGTAGTACGCCTGACAATCCTCGTGGCTCATGCTGTGGTCGTACTCGATACCATAGGAAAGCAGCAATTCCGCTCCCTCGCGGCTGGTCTCCCACCTGAAAGATGTGAGCCGGGTTTCGAACATTTTTACCATCGATGACTCACCATGGTGCAACGCTGCCTCTTGGTGGCTTTCCCGCAAACTCAGTCAGCATGCGATATGTCTTGTCTAAGATGTCTCGCTGCTGGTCGATCGTCATGTCATTAGGATTCTCGTGGCTGTAGCCGTGCAACCCAATCTCATGACCAGCATCCCGTACTGCTGCCATATCCTCAGGAAATGTCTCAAGACTGTGACCAGGAATAAACCACGTAGTTTTCATGTCGTACTGTGACGAATAAGCTTTTATTCTTTCACGACTCCATAAATTGCGCGTACCTTCTTGAAGAGCTTCAGAAGACGTTGTGTCCCAATGGTACCGGCAAAGATGCCTCTGCTGATGTCGCTGGTACTGTCTTCGCCGCCATATGAACCCAGCCATCCCGCGACTGCATCAACATCCACACCGTAGGAAACGAGTACGCGCTTCTTGCCCATTTCGAAAGATGGAGGGTTTATACGAGTAAGAATCAGAAGATGAGAGGAGATCGAGAGGCGCAGGAAGCTGGCTTGAAGGCTGAGCGGCAGTGACAGTACTTCTCGCTCTTATTGTCTGCGACAATACAAATTATATTATCAAGCCGTTGCGGGGAAGTCTGTTTTTGGTGTTGTTCGGGCGGTTGAATGGCATCATGACGAAACTAGCGGCTTCGCCTACGCTGCTATCTTGACCCCAATTATTCCTTCCGTCCCATCTTACTCCAACTTGACAGCGGCCGAGTTCGGCCCTGCGTTGGACAAATCCACATCGCGCGCAGTTGACAGGAGCGCGCCTGCTTTCTGAAATGGCATCTTCGCACGCACTGAGCACATCGCTCTGCTTCCATTCTCAATCAAGATGGCTGCTCAAATGAAGGCTGCGCAGATCGTCGAGGTGAGTGACGTCATCGACGCGTTTTTGGAAGGTCAACTAATCTTCAATGCAGTTCGATAAGCCTTACCAACTCTGCGAGACGACAAGGCCAACATGCGGCGAAAATGACCTGCTCGTGCAGGTCTGTGCTGCTGGCTTCTGCCATTCAGACTTGCAGGTCTTGCAGGGCCAGTTTCCGGCAGGCCTGCCGATGATACCGTCCCATGAACCGGCAGGCAAGATCGTGCAGGTTGGCGCGCAAGCGCAGGGCAATTGGAAAGTTGGCGACCGTGTCGGCGTTCTAAACTTCAAAAATGCGTGTCGACAATGTGTGGGATGCCAACAGCACATGCGAAGATCGACCCGCACGCGCACTGATGCTCGATTCTGCCAGAAGCGGCAGATGGCTGGGTTCAAACATGATGGAGCTTTTGCAGAGTACATGTTAGCGGACCCCGAGACTACTGTACATCTACCAGAGGGCGTTTCCTTCGAACAAGGAGCCCCGTTGATGTGCGCTGGAGTATGCGTTCCAAGCCAGAAGATCTATTATGCGGGTCAATGCTGACCGTTGACAGGCAACTGCGTGGGGCGCTTTGCGAAAGCTCAAGCCCGAGGTTGAGAGTGGTGAAGCCGTCGCTATCGTTGGAATTGGCGGTGTTGGCCACCTTGCACTTCAGTTTGCCAAAGCAATGGGATACCGCACCGTAGCCATCGACAATCGTGAAGAGGGTCGACAACTAGCTCAGGAAGTAGCGGAGCATTTAAAGCCTGATCTGGTTGTCGACTCTACAACCAGTGACGCAGACCAACAGATCCTTGAGTTCACTCTTGGAGAAGGACTTGCTGGCGTTGTGGTTTGCACCGATTCGATCGCGGCGAACGCTTGGAGTCTGCAGCAACTGGGCAACAGGGGTGTCATGGTGCCTTTGGGCTTGCCAAAGGACAAATGGCAATTCGATTCCGAAGCCATGGTGTTCAGAGAGCTGATGATCAAAGGCAGCTACGTATCAAGTGCGGATGAAGCACAGGTCATGTTCAAGGTCGTTGCCGATCACAAAATCGCTTCTCATCTGACCGTCTTGAGCTTTGATCAGATTCCCAGCCTTGTCGATAGGTACCTGCACAAGTCGATGAAGGGTCGACTGGTGATACAAATAGCCAAATAGCCAAATAGACACAGACCGGAGGGCAAGAGAGTGGACATATTGTGCAATTCAGCAGTCTGTGGCTCGTTGCACAAAGCTGCAGCAAGCAAGAATCAATCGAAGTATCCACATTCCGCCTGGAAGGCCGTGTTGGAGCAGTTGGAGCTCGGCCCGACATGCGGCCACTGGCCCACTCGCGCGACGAATGCATGATCGGCTCACAAAACGTAACACTATCTACGCCGGACACAGTATATCTTCGCAGCATACCTTGAGGTCCGATCGCATTGACACCGGCTGTGATCAACTCTTACGCTCAATCATATCATCCTGCCTCATGTCTGTCTTTTTCGATTCGCCGATAAGGTATGTCAGACTATCATTGTCCCAGTGGGTCTATGTGGCTGACTATATCGCAAGTGAAGACCTTGTGCCTGAGGGCGAGGCAGAGCAACTGCTCTCAAATATCGGCATAGGTCGAGGCATAGCACCTGCGGAGTCAAGTGAATATCGGCAACTTCTAGCAGCGGTGCACGACGTTGCTGAACATATTCTCGAGCTGCCAGATTATTTCATTCGACCTGATGTCGAAAGCTACCCTCGCGAGCATCTACGTCGTCCAGATGCGGATGAGCAAGATTATGAGAACGCATGGGCTCACAAGTTCTTGATTAGAGGCAACACCAAAGGCGGCATCCTAAGTGGCAAAACTCTCTGTCTGAAAGACAACATTGCAGTTGCTGGCGTCCCTCAGTTCTTTGGCACGGATGCTATTCCTGCATGGGTACCGGAAGCCGATGCTACAGTGGTCAAGAGGGCGTATGAGGCTGGCGCAGATATTGTTGGGACAACTATTTGCGAGAACTTCTGCAATTCGACATCTTCATTCACAAGTGCCCAAGGGATGGTACACAATCCTCATGCGAAGGGATACTCTGCTGGTGGTAGTACATCTGGTGGCACAGCTGTCGTTGGTGGTGGTCTAGTTGACATTGCCATTGGCGCTGACCAGGGAGGCAGTATCAGAGTACCTTCATCGTTCTGTGGATGTGAGTTACACCAAATTTTAGAGCGATAATCAAACTGACCCTTTTGCAGGCGTTGGCTTGAAGCCTACACATGGTCTGGTTCCATACACAGGGATATCTAGTGGTGACTCCGTCAATGATCACGCCGGACCGATTGCCAGAAACGTCAGGAACGTCGCTTTGTGTCTGGACGCTATCAGTGGCAAAGACGATTTTGATGATAAGACACTAGGTGCCCCTCTCCACGGCTCGACCAAGTACAGCGAACACCTCCAGACTTCCCTCGAAGGGATGAAGATTGGGATTCTGACTGAAGGGTTCGAGCATCGCCTTGTTGACGCCAATGTCAAGGCCATCACTCTTAAAGCTGTCAAGTCCTTCGAAAGCTTGGGTGCTGAAGTGCGGGAAGTGTCACTTCCTCTTCATCTTGAAGGTCCAGCAGTCTGGACAATCCAACAGAGGATAGCAGGCACTCTAGGCATGATGGGCTATGCACACGGGAGGAGGGGTCTTTTCTCGTCCAACTACGAGGCAGCACGCCAGCCATGGACTAGCGAAACGTTCCAGAAATTGTTTCCCTCAACAAAGAACACCATCATCAACGGCCTGTCTCTAATGCAAAACTACCCAGGTCTCTATGTCAAGACAATGAACATAGCACAGCAGATGAGAGACACATACGAAAAGCTATTTGAGGAGTTCGACCTCATCGTCATGCCGACCACGCCATTCGTAGCTCCTGCTAACGTGAGCTGGAAACGAGGCGACTCGCCAATGGAGGCACTCAAGCCCAGCATGGGCATCACCACGAACACAGCCATTTTCGATGTCACTGGGCACCCGGCTATGTCTCTACCTGTCGGGTTTGCGCCAGCTAAGGAAGACGACAGTGTCATGCTTCCAGTGGGTCTGCAGCTGGTCGCAGGTTTATGGCAGGAACAGAAAATTCTCGATGCTGGCTATGCGTGGGAGTCAGCTAACGACTGGAAAAGAAGTGGTAGTCACGGCACTGCTGGTGTGTCCATGCTCCCAAAGCTCTAGTAGACTTATGGATAATCAAAGACAGTGTCAACTTGGGCCATTCTTTCTTAATTGATCGTGTAGCCTCCATCTACGACTAAAGCGTGCCCTTGTATGAACGACGCCTGAATTGAGCAAAGGAAAAGCACTGCATTAGCCACTTCATCTGGCGTTCCCATTCTCTTCATTGGCGCTATGTTGATAGCTGGCTTAAGCGCCTCAACCATCTCTGGAGAGGTTGTGGTCATCGGAGTCTCGATCACGCCTGGGCAGACGCAATTCACTCTGATTCCATCATCAGAGTAGTCGATAGCGTTCGCCCGAGTCATATTGATGATGGCAGACTTCGATGCGCAATAAGCCGCTGTTGAGGGGTTAGCACAATCAGGAGGAGCCAATAACAATTTGTCGTCTCACCAGCGCCAGGTCGCGCAACAATCCCCAGCTGACTTGCAATATTCACAATTGAGCCTCTTTGTCCGAGTTGCTCAGATAGAGGCTCCTGCTTCAACATATTCCTAAGCTGAGCGCGCGAACTGAGCCAAGAGCCTCGATAGTTGATATTGTTCAGCCTGTCGAATGCCTCCATGGTCATGTCAACTTGCTTAACAGGCTTACCACCAAGCACGCCAGCACAATTGACTGCATAGTCAAGCCTCGAGAACTTCGATGTGACTTCATCGGTGAAGGAGTCAACAAATCGCTCGTCCGCAATGTCTCCTGCTTGGTCGAAGACTTCGATCAAAGAATTGATGGAATGGATTGCATCTTTAGTCTGCTTGAGGGTATCAGAGTTGATGTCAGTGATCGCGATTCTCGTGCAGCCGGAGCGTGCGAAGCCTTGCGCGACCGCAGCACCAATTCCTGTAAACATCAGTATTGGCTTTTTATGGAACAACCTCTTGCGTCGCAGACAAAGTCGGCTTTAAGGGCACTGGAATCATTGTAGCCAGCAGAGGATTTATCTGCACTCACACTATGCGTGAATCAATACTGGCTACTCCCTGATTTTCCGATAGTAGAGGGTCTGTTTTCAACTTTTCTCGCGGTGCGAGAAACAACTTACCTGTTCCGCCAGCGCCTGTGACAATGGCGACACCGGGAAGTCTCGCTAAAAGACTTGCCATGTTTATGAATTCGATTGGCAGTTTACTTGTCGCTCAGAGACGCCGCTGCGGTGCGCGGAGGCAGTGATAGAAGGTTCGCCAACGCGAACGCTGTCCAGGTGGGCATGACGTTTCGACGGCGTGCTCCTCGCCTCGCAATGGATCCCTGCTGTATGTTGGAGTCGTTTGGAGTAAGTTCAGACGGTTATCTCGCGGCGAGCGGGGGTTGGGGTAAGCGCTATCTGCGCCCCTGACATGATTGGCTTTCAGCCGAGGCAGGTGGGACGGAAGCTCGCTCCCAAAACCGACAGTGCCCGCCCGCTCCACAAAGCCTCCAACACCAAACATGCTCCAACAATCTAAGGCCACATGCACAGACAACCTCACATCTGCAATCACTGCTCTCGAGGCTTCAAGCGCACTGAGCACCTGACCCGCCATCTCCGTACCCGTAAGCTGCCCTAGATCATCCACCCCACTTCTGCGGAACTGTCATTGTCAAACTGTCGAAATGCTATGCGAGGCTTGAAGTACAGCATTGAGTTCATCTGGAGTGCTAGATTGTGAATATGCGCCTTGCTTAGTTCGATAGGAACTAATTGTGCTGTTAGATACAAGAGACAAGCCTTACAAATGTTCTTGTGGATCAGCCTTCACGCGTCGAGACCTCCTAACCCGGCACTGGCGCATCTCTCAGCATGATGGAGAAGCTACTACGATAGCGTCGACACCTTCCGCAGTGGGAAGTACTCAGTACCCGCAACAGCGAGATCAGAATCAGCCACAACACCTTGCATTCGATGTGTTGACGGGTAACGGTGAATCAAGGCCTGAGAACGGCTCTCATTTGGTACAACCACCTCGCATGGAGTATCCTACTCCTGATCCGAACCTGCATCATGCGCCCGTCCCTCTTATAAATCAAGGTACACTCCGTCACAGTGGTAGCACGCAACTGCTTGTCGTAGCTGACTTTAATCCCAGGTGACCAACCCCAGGCGTTCCACGATGAAGGCTTCCAAGATTTTCGCGACTTCGTGAACTTCATCGATGGCGTGGGACTCTCGGCACAGTGGTCGCCCGAATTTACGTTTGACTTTCTGCCAGCTGGGGCGCAACAACCTCAACAACACATACAGTCTAGGCGGCACTCTGTCGAGCCAGAAGAAGTCCGCTCGTCTGATCCTGAAGATATTGGCACTCCTTTCAGCACTTGGCTACCTTCGGCACCTGCTGATGATCAAGTCCATCTGCGTTCTCACTCAGGGGATGGTACGTGAACAATTCTTTAGCTATCACGCTGTTATTGCAAAACACGTTGTGGTCTCCAGCAGATTGGACAACTTTTCTTTGGATGATGGCAATGGCTTGACTGCCTTCACCATTTATATGAATCCAGCTAAGCCTTATCAGATCTTCGAGAGAAGCGGAGTCGCAACGGAACGTATAACGTGACAGATGAACATCGCAATTTCCTGGTCTCACTGCAGTCAAGCTTCCCTCCTCCGATTTCAACTTTCGAGATACCTTCACGCCACACACTTACGCGTTACATAACGGCCTTCTTCGGCGGCTTTCATAGCCATTTCCCTTATATACATCGATCGACCTTCAAACCTTCATGCTCACCGCTTGAGCTCACTCTCTCAATGGCAGCAGCGGGAGCACAATACTGTTTTGAGAAGCGCAGCTCTGAACGCCTTTTCCATGCGGCGAAGGCTATGGTGTTTGAAAGACTGAGACAAGAAGAGAATTACTTCGGACCGCAAACATTGGGGCTTGTCGCTTCAAGCGATGTATTTTCTCCAGGGGCGACTTCTTCAAAGAGACGTACAGGTCCATGGTGCCCTCTTGATATGGCGAAAACCCTCCTTACCCTTGTTGGGTTCGCAACGTGGGAGCGAAAGGATTTGCTCCAACAAGCATTTTACCTTCGAGGATTACTTGTTCAGACTCTCCGAGATATTGGTCTCCGTGAGGAAAGTTCTCCTACTGCCGGTTCTTCCTCAAGGTCTGCCATGTGGGATCAGTGGGTACAATTGGAGTCTGCACGGCGAACTAAGCTTGTAGCATTTTGCTACATAAATGTGCACAGCATTGCCTACAACGTCCATCCTTTGCTCTGGAGCAATGAGATGCACCTGAGATTACCTTGCTGCACGCCTCAATGGCAAGCCACAAGTGCTGCGCAGTGGTCAGCCTTTCGCCGAGACAACAAAGAGGATCAGATGCCTTTTCAGCAAGCATTAGCTGTCTTACTCCAGGGTCCTACATCAGAGACTGTCCAACCTATCCCAAGTCCCATCGGCAATTACGTCCTCCTCCACGCGTTGTTGCAGCGTATCCACGTCGTGCGACAGCTATCTTTTTCCATGGCTCCATGCACAAAGATCTCAACACCGGAGCTGCAGACTCTAAGTCGTGCCCTTCGATCGTGGACCTCATTGTGGCAACAAACACCCGAGTCAATACTGGATCCAAACAACGAAAGTGGACCCATCCCGTTCACTTCGAGCGCATTGCTTGTCGTAGCTTACGTTCGTCTATCCCTCGATATCGGGCAACACCGGCATCTAGATTCACGCGATCCCCAGAGTATCGCTGCTGGGCTCGCATGCCTCCCCGATATTGAACGTAACGACAACCTTCTTTCAGCTCTACTATACTCTACACATGCATTGAGCATTCCCGTGCGACTTGGCATAGACAGAGTTGCAAGGAGTCAGGCCTTCTTTTGGAGTGTTCAGCATGCCATCTCGAGTTTCGAATGTGCCATATTCTTGGGCAAGTGGCTTTGTTCGCTCCCAATGCCGTTGCAAGACGGTGCTCTATCTCGTACGTATACGTTTTCTCGAGTTTGGAGAGTGCAGACGACAGCCTTGAAATTACTGGAGCCAACATCAGTATTTCTCTGCCTGCGAAAGTTACGCCAGAAATCGCTGACTACCTCCGATTGCAAATGGCCATGCTAACATCTGCTTCTCAGGCTCAGAACATCGCATCCTCCATTGGGTACGATGCATCATCAGGGAGGCATACGCAGTTATAGATTTCGAAGAGATGGAAGCAATAGATAGCGAGCTCGTAGTACCAGATGATCCACTAGGACTTGGACTTGCAGTCTTGAGAATATGGGTTCGGTTCTTCAAGGGCAACACACAGTGGCAGTTTGTTGTCAACCTTGGCCTGAGTCTCGAAATCTTCATGAAGGGATTGAGCGGAGTCACCTACAGCTCTGAAGTTGGTCAGGGATGAGCAGGGTATACGCATCGACTACCTCCAGAGGCTACATTCGCTCTCTTACTGTTCACAAGTACCGTGTGGACTGGATCCATGACCGGCGCTGTGCACACACTTTGCTTTCCCTTCTCTTGTGTCGACCACGAAGAACCGTATCGCACTTTCGACTAGCTTTTGTGATAATGATGGCAACTTTCAGGGTCTGCAGCGTAGTCAATACGGGTTCCACCGAATCTTCCGTCTATCCTCATTTCAACGCCCACAAGCGCAAACCTTCGAGGGAACTACGGAGCGAGTGACATTCGACGTAACGTGGGGTGCCAGCAGCCCGGTACACTTGACGCAAAGCGTGTCTTCGTCTCTCTCGTACCCTAAATTAGATTCCTTCACACTTGTGCGCGCAATCGGCAAGGCCTCATAAAAGCGCGCATCCACGTGACCGTCAACCCTCACCTCACTCGCCTTGCGTCCTGACATTTCACACGTCAATCATGGCAAAACCCTCGGTCCCAATTTCTACCTTGCACACGATACGTATCACGAGTCGCGCATTCCAAACTCTCTTCTTCGTTTGCACGTTCCCTCGCTACCACACATCTCTTATCGTGGCTTGTTTCACATAGAACCCCTCGAAAATGAGCATCCTCCAGATTGCGTGCGCATCACTTGCAGCGCGCATCACTCGGACGGAAAAATGCAAAAGTGCATGCGTGATTCATGACCAGCGCGCAGCGCTCCGAGATCGCGAGATCCTGCCGTGTGGCGGGTATCGCATATGAGGGTTCATTAATGGCGGCGGGCAGCAAGCATTTTCCCAGAAGCACCGGTTGAATCGTGCTCGAAACGCCAACCACCAGTTCAACTCCATATTGCTTTGCGCGCGTGCGGCGAACACGTGGTGTCTGCGCAATGTACCCCATCAAAAGTAACTTCAAAACGTTGTTCAAACGGTGTCCAAGCAATATATCGCTCCATGCGGAATTGCTTGTTCGCCGCATTTACGCTGCGTTATGATTTTCGTGGCCGCGATATTGAAATGTTTCAACTTCTTGCGCGCCTCCAGGGTCCTGCCCGTCTTGCCGAACAAGGCAGGGGTCAGGAATGGAACATTTGTGGGGTTGCCGTTCTCAGTCCACTTCCTTTCCTGTCACTTGTTTCCCTGCAGCTCCAGGGTCGCCACTGGGTCGTCGCGTCAATTGTCGGAAGGGCTGCTGGGCGAAGGATGCCGTTGTGGGTGCAATGTGTCTTGTGTGGATATCAAATGGAATTGCATGTGGGTTTGTGAGGCCTGATGTGGACTCGAAGAGGCTGGTGGTGGAGAGGTGGTTGACCGTGTGGAGCGCGACTCGGAAGGAATGTCCGACCTTTCCTATCAGCTCATGTTCAGATCGGAGTAGCTGCGTGAAGTAGAGTGCTGATGTGCGCATGCATCGAGAGAGTACCATGGTACGTGACTCGTTCTGGAGTTGCTGCATGAACAGGATAACGAAGATATCACTGTGGCACGGCGAGACTAAACTTGGCACAGACTTCAGAGAATGAGATAGTAGATTGCAATTCCGCGTCTATGCTGAGCAGCGCTGGAGACTAAGTAATACCAATACTATAGGATATCATGAGTATCTTCATTAAGACAGCCGCCGGTGCAGTAACTAAGGAGATTTTCGGATCTTAGATCAACGACTTGCATACTAGATGCGATAGCGACAGATTGTGGGCTGCGAGCACTTCGCAAGCCAGGACGCGGTGATAGAATAAACAAAACGTGCCCAAGAGGGTATCGTAACCTCGAAGTGGGTATGGACGCCCAAGATAACGCCGGGTATTATGCACAGTATGCTGAAGCGCTGTGGGCGAGTGGCCGAGATGAAAGAAGGGTGACATGTACAGTTGCGGAGGTGACGTGAGGTTGTGACGTGGGGGTGACAGGGTTGCGCATGAACATCGTCTACGCGTTCATGCGTATGATGCAGGTTGAAACGAAACACTTAAGCGAGCCGTGGGGTTGAAACTTCCTAGAGGAGATCCATCAGGGACTTGCGCTTGCGCAGTTTTCCGCTCTTGACGCTGGCCATAGGGTTGACATCCATGTCGGTGAAAGGAGGGAGGACGAGAGTGGGCTCGCGCTCGTTGGCACCACGAGCAACCATCTTCGAGTGGCGCTGAGGAAGGCCCATGGTGCTTGCGCGGTTCAGTATGGGCATTGGCGGGGGTGCCATGTCCGGCGAAGCACCTCTAGATTCCTCTCCACCTCTAGACTTAGGTCGCAGAATGGTCGAAGCGCGGCGCAGCTTGTTGGGCATAGGGCTCGCAAATCCAGATGTGGCTTCGATGGGCGCAGTCTGGGGCGTAAGGGGTGTGTACGGCGATGCGGGGGTGTTATTGTTCTTCCTTGACGAAGATGGACCAATGGCTATCCTTGCAAGGGAGAGCTTCATTGAAATCGACCTCAGGCGCTTGTGCGTGGACGGCTTGTTCGCAGGGATTGTGGTGCTAGCGGCAGGCTTCGCGAAGGGATCGGTGTTGAGAAAGGCATGAGTGGCAGGTGACATAGGCGTCGGTGGTGCTATCTGGTGCGAGTGACGGAAGTGTATTTGTGTGGTCTTGATGCGCTGCAACTCCGGACGAGCTCCTGTAGGAACATAGACGGAAGTGCGTCTTGAAGACGCACCCTCTGGTGTTGCGCTCGAGGGACGGACGGGAGCAGAGATTGCGGGTGAGGCGCTGCGACTCGAGGGCGCGGTGTCGGTCGAGGAGGCTGTGGAAGTGAAGTCGCCGAGGTTCAATGTGCTCGTCTTGCTCGATGGGCTGTAGCTGGTTGAGGGACGTCGAGGCTCGATGATAGCGAGGGGAGATATGGGACGGGTAAGAGGGGAGCTGGGACGCTTCGATACAGGCATGACGTTCAGCGAGTGACGCTGGATCTGGTCGGCCTTCTGCACCTTGCCCAGGACCGTCGCGGGCAGGTTGGCTAGCGAGGCGGACCGTTGTGTGAACATTGGGCGCTCTAGTACTGGTGAACCAAGATTGAGCTCCACAACCTTAGGGCGGCCAACAAAGGCATACGACACCTTGACAGCAGTGTCGCAGCTCTTTCCCTGGTTCCAGCGCGACATCGACATCCTCTTGGCAGAGTGGCATTGCTGGGTCAGGTCCTCGATGACAGCATCGTCGTAGTCGTACTCGGACTCAGAGCCAGAGTCCTCGCAGGCAGGTGAGAGATCCTCTTCGCTCGACATGTAGCGCTCCTGGAGGGCGATGCTTCCCTTTTTGATAGTCTGCGTGGCAGCGGTGTCTATCCGCAATGTCTCGTGCTCCTCGTTGCACAGGGTAGGGCTGGAGGCTGAGCTGTCAGATCCAGAACGCTCAGTGCGGGTCTTTATGGTGGGTTTTCCGTAGTTCCACTGGGACAGTTGTGTGGATACAATAGCATTGGCCATGGTGTCTGTGGAGAATCAAAAGAGAGTCTGGGGAATCTGAGGCAGACTCGAGCGGCTGATGGTTATTATGGTAATGATGCGGCGGTTGGCTGGCCAGGTGCTGCGGTATGAAACCTTGGGCGTGCAGGCTCTCGCACCAATGGTAGCAGATGCTGCGTGGCTTTGGTAGCACAAGGCAAAGAGTGAGATTCGTCACACACAGCTCTGACACTGTCGGACTCAGCAGCAGTACTTTGACTGAGGCTGCAGCAGGGTTTGGTAGGGAACGTGGGCGACTCGTAAGCGGGCAAGAGTGCTGCGCCGTCTGGGGTCGCTGAGGAGATATAGTGCAGACGCACTTTCGGCCGTGCGCTGCGCTCCTCCCCTGTCGGTGGTCGCTCCTGCATCGAAGTTTCAAGTACACCACGCGAACCCTTAGCACGGAACACCTAAGGCGGGCAAGCGCAGCCCAGGAGTCAGCGTGCGGCGTCAGCGGCATCCGAAAAGACGTGCCCTAGGCTGATTGCAATCTCCTCCATGTCATGGCAAGAGTCCGCATCAGTGCGTGCTCCTACAGGGGCCAAAGGGTGCACCCTGCCAGTGGATTGCGTCGCTCGCGAAAACCGCCATGTCCGCCCCTGGCAGACAGATTCGCGCTACAATCCACACGATCGCGCAACAATTCACCGCTCTGCAGCTAACGCAAGCTGCTGCACTCGTCGAGGTGTGGTGATGGGCCCGCTGGTTGGACGCCGGCTAAGATCCAGCGTTTGCGGCGCGGACTCCATACAGTCGCTCTTGCACAGCGTCTCGTAGTGCAAAGACCCTGCGAACTGCAGCTCAGCTCCTCGTCCGCCAGCAAACCAGGGGACTGCTGCATTGCGGTGGCAATGTCACCAGAGGACGGCACGCGCTTGCGATCATCCTCCTTTCATCTTGTCCCCGAGCATACCAAGGCTCTCCAGCGTTGACGTCCCGCGTTCTCAGGGGCAGACCAACCAGAGGTCGAGCTGCCTCACGAGGCGTGATATCTCAGTTAGGATCTGTGGAGACGCTGGTCAAAACAGAAAGGTCTCACGCCACAACCGAGAGAGGGACCCGTTCTGAGCGCTGGCCATCTTTTCTTGCCGTCACCGTCTTTTCGATTTTCGCTGAACCCGCTCTACCCGTGCTTCGCTGTCAAGAGACGGCGATCGTCGCAGACCCTTTGTTCAAGCTGCAGATGCCCTGGAATGTGGGCAACTCTACCGAACCATATCACAACCGCCTTACTCGCTGAGAACCATTGCACAACTCTCGCCCTGGATTACGGACTTCTACAACGTTCCTGATGGAGATCAACGTTGCATCCTGATGACAATTTTCCGCACCGTATCAAGTCCGAAGTCCGTGTATACTGATCAGTTGGCTCAAGCTTCACACACGGCAACTATTGCCAATGCCATCACGCAGACTGTGCAACATTGCTCTATTCCTGGAGCAGGCATCTTCGCCGGTCCCCACAGATACAATAACGCACGGCTGCACTGCTGGAGGGCTGTGGTGTCATTCGTCCTCTGTGCATTGCGTTCGCTCCGCCATCGCCCGAGTTTTCAAGAGTCCACTTCAGCGACCACTCAGGTACTGACGCCCTACACACCACCAGAAGGTAGTATTGCGGAATGCCAGGGCGTAGCGCGTGTCGAAACTTCTTCAACTTCACAATCATTTCAGAAGCGTCTTGCAGCTGTCATTGGCTTGCGTAGAATAAAGTGCGGCCACCCTCGCCGATATTACTTGCGAGTTATTAAATCTACTCACCACGACAACGGTAATAGGCTTGTGCTCTCCTTAGCACAAAATGTTATCGATATCGGGAGAGTGCGATCGGCTCGCAATCGCGTCACTCCCAACCGCTGGGGTTTGACAACGGCCACTTCGCTCCTCAGCTGGACGGCGCGTTGTATGGCGCACGCCATCAGCATCTCGAACGCCGCGAAGACACTGCAGTGGAACTTTGCCATCTGCCATCGTCTCACCTTTCCTACACTCTCTCCAATCAGCATTGTTTCCTCGTTCACATTCTCTTCCTGCTGTCTTCCCGTCTTTCTCTCCTGCCTTCTTTGATCAGGGGTTGATCGCAGATGATCCGCTATCAGGCATGCGTTACAGACAGTTACTCAGCTCAATAGTCGTACGGGTTCGTGTTGCGGATTGCTGCCGAGTCCACGGCAACTGCATCGGGTAGTTGTGTTGCAACTGGCTGCATGCCACCGCATCGAGATCTTCAGGTACAATGCTGTACCTGCCAACGCAGAATAAGCCGTCGAAGGATCGACTGCCGGGGTACCCAACGTCCCAAACAACATCGACACGTTGAGTTGCGTGCAGCCAGCCGTTCACAGTTCTACGCCCACCGGATGGAGAGCGGTCGAGTGCGAGTCTATGAGCGCCATGTGGTGGAGTCGAGCTTCAACAACGGCAGCATTGACACGTATCAAGGATCTTACCCCACAAACGTTCAGACCGTGAACGGTCCAGAAGGCGGTTGACGTGTGCCGCGTACGATAGGTTTGTATCTTCCGGAAAAGCAAGCAATGCAGCCAACGATGCTGCGGTGCCTGACGCTGTTGAGCAGCGCGGGCTGGAATTGCCAGCTACGCAAGCCACAACCAAAATTCGGCAGCCACCACCAGACATCACTGGTTAGGTACCTGAATCACACATGCAGGACTAAAAATCGCGAAACAAATCGCAGCCTTATGAGCGTTGGATACATCTCAGCAAGGAGTACAATTTCCTGAATGTGGAGGTTGACAGGAAACTCAGCAGGCCTATTTTGGATTTCAGATCTCTTGCAGGGCCAGGTCAACGCCACGACGTGCCCCGCGTCTGCGAACTCAAAGCCGCAGGAAAGATGACCATGCAGCCCGTATCCTCCGACGGCATCCGCCTCAGGTCGCACACTCTCGAACTTCGAGTGACAGAGCTCTCAGCTTAGGCACCATCGCAGTCTAGATACCGAAGCGCCGATGGTCTGCACGCAAGCGCTGACCGTCCAAATCAGACTGTCCGTGTGCCACATGAAGCGCTAGGATCCTCAGACTCATTGTGCAACGCGAGTGGCTTATCGAGGCTCAGTGCCACCACGCACGAGGCTGTCAGCTCCTGTCAGCGCTTAAACATTTGTTTGTCGCACAGTCATTGATCCAGTTTACCGTCTTGCGTGCAACGGTCAAATATGTCAAGAGTCAAGACGGAAGAAGCATGGAGACGGTGATGTCAGGTTACGCGAACGTGGAGCCGCTTGTACCACTGAACATATGTCAGCCAGAGATCTGAACACAATGGTTGACAGTTCTGGGTAGCTGCACCGCTGTGCGACATCTATTCTCCGCAGCGATCCTATTTGCTCAGTAGTTGGCACGGCTGTCTGTCAGTGACTGCTGCCGTCCTACGAACGATGGCGAGGAGACCGCAGAGTCCGTGAGAAGTCCGAGTGCATCGACCTGCACCATGATCATGTCTTGACATGACGCGGCGAGACGCAATCAGTGTCTTACCGCCTAACGGCTGACATGTCTCAGACCCTTGAGGCTCTCAAGAGACGATTCTCCATAACATGTCAGTCACCACGGCACACCTCGTGCATAACCTCTATGCTGTGCGCAAAGCCACAACGGTCGGCACATTCCACGGAGATCATCATGAACACCGATATCGTTCTCATAGCTCTGACCTGTCCACGGACCAGACGGCTGTCCGCTTCCACGAGCTCATGCCGCTTCTCTCCGCTTTGCAAAGATACACGACTCGAGACTCTGCCGGTGGTTACAAGCTCAGTTGTCATGCTGCCTTGTGCCCTGTAGATCATCGGCGAATTTGAGCTGAGTCAGGTGTGGCGATCTCCATACATCGTGTGGGGTCAGTAGGTATTACGGAGATTTAGGCGGAGGTTTGAGATTGGGATGTTCTGGGGTACGAGATGGCTCGCGAACCACTTCCTGTAGGCTTGAATGATTTGCGAACGTGCTATTTTACGAGATGAACTAGAGGTAATTCATGCCTAGACTACACTTAACCAGTATCTGCTTTTCTGCGTCCAGTAACGCCGCTCTTTGCGCCCCGAATTTGTACTGGCAGACTTTCGAGACATCACTTACTGGCTCACTCTCAAGGACAACTGGAACCTCGACACAATCCCGTCTTACGCCAGCTCGAATCATTGCAAGATGAACCAGATACCAAGTATTATTGGTGGGCTCCTTAAGAGGATTCCCATTGTTTCCTTCGATGGCTTGCACCAATTGTGACAAGAACATTGTCCATACTGATCTTCCGGCGGGCAGATGGTACCGCGACCAAGTCTGGTTTGGGTCTGCTCCACTGTCCGGTAGTATGTTGACCATGTTGAGATCAACTAATGGGCAACCATGCCTACGCATGAAATCCTCCAGGCGGAGAGCGCGGTCCAGAAGTGGCCTACCACCCTTCTCCCAACACTTTGGGTTTGAGCGCAAGTTCGCTTCAATATACCCTTCTAGTTGCTCCTATGCAGTAAAAGGAAAAAAGTTACATTCTGTGTCTCCAACCTCGCACCTATCGCGGAAATTGCAACTTTCCTTCGGTACATATGTCCATTGAGTACGCAACGGGCCATTGTAATTGCGAAAGCTATGCGACCTGACCGGGTCGAGGTCCTCCAGTTTGTTGTATAGATGAGAAGCATTGGCGGATGTACGTCATTCATCGATGGTGCGGGTGCAAGTCAGCAGCCTGCGTGTCAGTGCGTCCCTGATGGAGCACACACTGACATTGGGATCAGCCGACGGACCTTTGAGGAAGCAGAGGTTGATCTTGCACAGTTACAGTAGCGAATCAAACCCGTGCTTCAATAATGCTTTGAGCTGGTCGCGGTACGAGTCCCTGGGGAAGTCGCGTACGGTCCGGTGGAGAAAATCTACGGAATGATCCCAAAAGGTAGGATCCTCGCCATAGAACTCAGAAATCATGCCCTCGTTCACAACGAGGAGGTCGCCACACCTATTTTGGACCCGCGACTGCAGCATTGCATACTACCTGTACAAAGCAGCTCGATCAAAAGGCTGAATCGGTGCGTGCATGGCGTGATTAGGGTCAATCCTTCCTTGCTCAAGAAGAGCGAATGCGTAAAGAGGCAGTGGCCAGGCCTATTCCATCGTGATCCACAGCATTCGAGCCATCTCTTCCTTGTGTTGCCGATTATTTGTTCAAAGGAAATTTGGAGGTTTCAAGGGAAGCTATTGACGATCTTGCGCAAGGTAGTGATGCCTTCGTCATGGTTAACTTCCTTGAGAACCCCGCGAGTAATAAGAAGCATCCTGAGTTAGACGCCTACAGCCCAACTGGTTATGTCTGCGACAATCTCCTCGCAGATGGTGTGCATTTTGCCTCTTCCATGTCTTCGTATGCGAGAGCTTTGAACTTTACGCTCGAATGGAGTCGTGCGTGGATGTACCTGCTCATGTCATCTTTCACAACGAAGCGATATCAAACACACGCCCTGGTCCTTCCGGAATCGTTCATACATGCGTCTTGGCCTACTTGAAGCGCAGATCCTGATTTCTCCGGAACTTGCTATACTTCGCAAGATACGCTCGAGGTCGTCCTCATCTCCTTTGGACTGTTCAAGGCCATCGCTGAACATGTAACAAGCTGCAGCTGCAGCCTCATGCCCGCCAGACTGCCGGAGAAGGCCCTCACATTCCCCTGCCATTTGTTTGAGACTCAGACCATTACTTACTCATGTAAAGAAGAACGTCCTACATCGACAATATAAACAGCAAAGAACATATGGCTTTACTCGAGCAAAGACAATTCGTTGGTGACCAGCCCGATCATGACTTTCGGCAAACGCCAATGCAAGAGAAGCGGTGAATCTTCGAGGTTTCTCTGCGATGACAGACCCTAGGGCGACACGAGACTAGAGGTATTGCCGGCTCTTTGACGTCATAGAATCGCATTTGCAAACAACGGTGTCGACAAGATATTGTCTTACCTAAGCACAATCGTGTTCAACTCCTCAAGCAAATCTTCAATCATCTGAGCATGTCAAGGTGAAGGCAGGGATTACTAAGATGAGACAGGAGTCGTTGGTGAATACGGCGTGAGCTGTGACCACCGCGTTCGCAACGCCCATGGTAATACACTCTCACCTCCACCTCTGCACGTTCTCATCAACAACATCTTACTCTCACCGACTCGACTATCGATTCCCAATCTACCCAACAACAACCGAAGCGATCGTAGAACACGTCGATTCGAGCCTCAATGCCCCCGAAAGCGCAAACAAGCGCGGCGCGTCGCGGCCGCCCTGCCAGAGACGCTGCGCCTGAGATCCCCGTCGCCATCATGGTACCTCATAGTCCAAGGAAGCGCGGTCGCCCAGCAAAGTCTGACGCTGTAGCAGCAGCTCTCGTCGAGCCGCCGAAGAAGCGCGGCCGTCCCGCCAAATTACAAGCTGATGAGCCTATTGCGCAAATCGATCAGGCCATCAAGCGCGGTCGCCGCTCAGTTGCAGCTGCTGAGGAGGTCCTTGCAGAGGCATTTGTTCCCACAAAGAAGCGCGCTGGGAGGCCTGCAAAGGCTGCTGCCGTTGCTGAGGTAGCTGCCGCGCCTAAGAAGCGCGTTGGTCGCCCTCGCAAGGAAGATGCTGTATCCGAAGCTCCCGCCACACCCAAGCGTCGCGGTCGCCCTGCCCTCGACTTCAATCGCGTTGCTGGATCTCCGCGCGTTGCAAAGCGCACTTCACCGCGCTCGAAGCCCGCCGCCAGGGCACCTCCCAAGGCCGCAGCTGCCCCCCGCATCAACCCCAAACTGCGCTCGCGCCTCCGCACACGCACTGCACCTGTCGAGAAGCAGACCGCTGTTGAGCCTGTCAAGAAGGCGCGCGGCAGGCCTAAGAAGGTGGAGGTGGAGAAGGCACCAGTTCCGAAGAAGGCAGCAGGCCGTGGTCGCAAAGCCAACGCGCCTGTCCCAGTCGTCCCAGCCAAGAAGGCTACCGCACGTCCCAAGACCGCTGTTCCTCGCAAGCGCCGCGGCTACACATCATTCGAGGTCGCAGATAAGCTCGCCGCACAGGTGAAGCAGTACATCCTTGACCTCCAGGCTGAGGATGCAGCCAACGCTGCTGCGGCTGCCGGTGAGGCTGATGACGAGGGCGAGGACATCGAGATCGAAGTAGAGCTTGGCACAGAGGATGCCACTGGCCCCTCTGACAACCTCCAGGCTGAGGTTGAGGCAGATGATGCCGCCGCCGAGCTGGCTGAAGACGAAGAGGACGACGAGGGCGAGCACATGCTCATCGACCCTGCGGAGGTTGCCGAGACAGCAGCGCTCGACCAAGAGCAGCTCAACAGGGAGACAGATGGCGCGGCAGAGCTTCCTCCCGAGAGCGACGACTTCGATGACGACACCGAGCTTCCCTCCGAGACTGCTGTGCTCGCCGAGATCGCAGCTGTGCAGGACGAGCTCGACGTACAGAATGATATTGAGCAGGATGCTGAGGTGTCTGAGGTCGCCCAGGCAGAATTCGAGCGCGAAAGCTCTGCCAGCCACCAGTCAATTGACCTTCACGAGGAGATCACTGAGGTGTCTTCGATCCCGCAGATTGATGGCTCAAAGGAGGTCAAGGTTTTCCACGCTCACGTCGATGAGCATGACCATGTCTTCAACGCACCTGCGCCTGAGCCTGCGGTAGGTGCTAGTGTTGGATCGTTGCTCAGTGGGTTTTAAGGGACTGACATACGATGACACATCGATGCAACGCAGCGCCTTCTTACTATTGCAATCTTAGACATATTGGTGATACGGGCGCTTTTGGACACATCAAGGGAAAAGGACTTTCAAGGCGCATCTTCATACTTTCTACAACCCGAACCTTACGATCAAGTTCGTTCTCGTCTTTGCTTTCGGCCTAGAAGGCGCTTTTACTTTGTGCGTATTATGCACGATGAAGTCGTTCTGACATTTTCTAAACCATCGTACCTTCTTTCATGTTTGATCGTTTGAGGCAGCGCGAGCGTCCGAATTGGTACCCTTTACGTCGCGTCTCATGTCCCGAAGCGTCACCTCCTTAGGAAGGATCTGCTCTAAAGCATCACTTCTTCCTTATCAACCACCTCAATCCAACCACACCTTCGTTCTCTCACAATCCTCAACAATAGCGCGACGATGCACCTCGCTCCTTGGCCTGAACTCAAGCTCGAACGGCTCACTCCCCAATAACAAGCCTCCATGAAACCCCGTCTCGACACTCAAATCCAACTCACCCTCCTTCGCCACAATGTCAAACGCCCAGACCAGCTTCGCCGCCATAGCCAAGAACCCATTCTGCGCAAACACATTGCCCGGACACTGGCGGCGGCCGCTGCCAAAAGCGTAAGAAATTTTGCGGCCTTCGGCTTGACACTCAGCAGCTGAGAGAGATGTGCCGTAGGGATTGGTCAGGTAGCGGTCTGGGTTGAAGGTGTCGGGGAACGGGTAGAGGGAGGGGTCGTGCGAGTCGATCCAGATATTTTGCAGGATGGTGGTACCTTTGGGGATGTGGTAGCCGCGGAAAGTGTCGTCGGCGTCAAGAGTGTGCGGGAGGTTGACGGGGGCTACGGGGCGCCAGCGCAGGACCTACTGAAGTCAGTTGTCGTCTACAGTTCTGTGGTAGGGTGTCTTGCTTCGAAGAAACAGGCTTTCAGATACGGCAGCTTGTTCAGATCCTCGACTCTTGGTGGCTTGCCGGGTTCAGATACACCATCTACCTCAGCCTGTGCACGCTTGAGAACCTCTGGATGAGCACCGAGTGCTTTGATGAAACACAGAGAGCTGAGATAGGTGGTATCGACAGCAGCATCGAACAGCCCACCTCCAAGATACGCAAGCTGGTGATCATCGAAGCCAGTCTTACCATCCTGCTCCTGCAGAAGCCTCGCCATCAAAGATAAGAAGCCATCAGGTCTTGGGTTGCTCCCAACTTGGTGCATCTTCAATTCGTCTTTTGCAGAATCCAACATGACTTTGTAGAAGTACTGTTGGTTATTGCGCAGTGCAGCCGCTTGTCCCTTCCACTTCGCCAGAAAGGTTGGCACGTACTTGAGGATGGGGAACATGCCAACCGGGGGCGCAGAGCCGGGATTCAGCAGCTCGAGCCAATTCTTCTGGTTGTCATAGAAGAGCTTGGTCAGGTCCTTGTCTTTCTGGGCTCCTTGGTGACCACAAATAGCTGTGAGCGGAGTGCCCATACCCCAATTGTGAAGATGATCCTCAAACCTCTCTGGAGTCTTGATCAAGTTGTACACAAAGTAGGCCGCCGCAGCGTTCTGTAACGGCAGAGCCTGTTCACAACCAGCCGGACCAAGTAGCAGTCTCACTGCAGACCGATATCGTTTCAGATAGGTGTCGTTCTGCAGAAAGAGGATGTGTTGCGTGTCCTGAACGATATGCTCGCGGAAGATGTAATCAGTCGGTCGGCCAGAGTAGATGTTTCCTCGCTTCTCGAGCAACTCTCGAACAACTTCAGCGCTGTTGAGAACGACGAGGTTGGCAGGACCGGCTTTCAGTCCAACAATGTCGCCGTACGTTTCGCGCCATTCTGTGAACTTGATATGGAGCTTGTCGGAGGCGAAATGGTGGACGTTGCCGATCAAAGGCAGGCAAGATGGACCTGGTGGGTAATGTTTGGGCGGAAGTGACTTGAGTGAGAAGCGGACGAGAGAGACAAGAGTGTATACAAGGATGAAACCAATGGCAGTCTGTACGAGGAACTCATTGCTGGAAGCCATCCTTGATTGCTGAGCAACGACACGCAATGAGACAAAGTCAAATGGCTATTAGAGCCCTGAACGCGGGGTATTATAGCCCGTGGACTTACCCCTGCAGCTGAACTGTAAGCTGTCAGCAAAGCAGACCCGTCCCACATAATTACAGGGTTGACTGATCCTTCGAGGTTTAGCGCCAAGAGTAGTTATCCTCTTGCAGGAACTAGATCGACAATCTGTCTGATTGTCAGGGCCTCATTGGCAAACAGATAGAAGATTGTAGGCTGTAGGCTCCGTAAGTATCCGCTACGTGAAGGCTGCAAGGACATACAAATGAGGCAGCAGCAGACTAATTTTCTTGACCATAAAATTCAAAGAGGCTGGCAGTCATCGTTGCAGAGCTCTCGCAGTGCCTTACATGTTCCCTCCGTCACTGTCGGGAAGTTGCGAGGTGGTGAAGGACGCGACTACCCCGTCAAATCATGGTTGCGTCCCGCATCAGTACCGCCTCTCATGGTGTCACAGCTGTATATCTCTTATCTCTGTGCGACCATAGTGATCGACGTCTTGCTTGGCTCAGGTACCTATTTTAGCGAGTGAAGGTGATTTTCATGTTCCCGAAGAAACCGGACACAATTCCAAGAATTCAAAATTTGCGGGAGGCTTCAGAAAGAAACTCGACAGCTCTTACAAATAGAGAGAACTCCTGACCCCCACAATTGCTCTGATGCTTATGTTCGCTCTCTTTGGTGACATGAGAGGGTGGAGTAGTATTCGCCGACCTCGAGTCTTCCACCATCATTAGACTTTGTCCTGCGCAAATTGATCTGGGCAAAAATCCAGCAGCATATGCAGAAGTAAGCACGGTGTCTTCGGTGCCAGCACGGTGAACCACACTTTGAGCTCGTATCTCGGTATCGCCAGCACAAACACTGTTTCACCACACAGATAGGGCTCTTCTTTCACCTTGAGCCTTCACCATCTGCGCGGGGCCGCAGGGCTTTGCAGCCAACTTTGTAGATAAGATCCGTACCAGTTCAACCTCGATCATTTTCCGGCCAGTTAAAACTTCGCACTTTGTCAACATGAGCTTACAAGGCCTTGCCGTTGTTGCGCTCCTTCCTCTATTGGCTATCTGTCGGGAAGAAGTCGCCAACCTCACATTGATCGGTCCACCAGACCATTATCTCACCAATGCTCGGCCATTTTCGGCACTCGCAGCAGCCGGCAATCCAGCATCTAAGCAAACATACTGGCAGAAGTGCACATGCCGCGGTCAGAAGTTGACTAAGGCGTCTATGTTCGACAAGGACAAAGCCGTTCAATTCGGCACTCCGCTAGACACGCCATTCGACAGCACACTCGAGACAGAGCTTGCGAGATGGGGCTACTTCGAGCGAAACAAGGAGGCAAATGAGAAGTACTGTGAACTGTTCGATATGACCCTTGAAGGTGTACTAGAAGGCCTAGGGCTCGAAGGGCATAACGAGTGCTTCTGGTTCCAGCACAATCGCGGCGAGAAAGAACCTTTTCCGGGTGAGAGCGCCGACGGTTGGGTTCTCGTTGAGCAGCAGACGTACAGAGTAGGCGAGAAGACGTACCGAGTGAGTCCCTTGATCACATTCAGGTGTGTTATCCAGCAATGATTCGACTGACTTGGGTTGTAGAATACATACGCTAAAGCCATCATGGCTGCCAATGCAGATGACGGGGTCGTCTTCTTCATTGACCGGAGATCTGCCGTGTCAGGTGCTGCCGGAGCTTGGGGCGTCAAAATCCCTCCAGTCGATCAGCTTCCAGAATTGAGACAAATGTCCGATCTGGCCTGGGGGATGTGGCGTCGCGTTCACGCCAGTGGAATCGGTCTCGGCGACATCAACTACTTTGTCGTGGCCCAAGTTGTCAACACGGAAACACGGGGACTAATCGCAGAGGCCCTCGACCTGGGCCAGGATCATCTGGTCGCAGTACCTGAATGGCCAGGCGTGACGTGGGACATTGAGTGTCAGCAAGGAGCGGCTATGCTAGGTAAGTCACGATCCGGTGGTTTGAGTTGATGGAGATTTGACGAGAGATACAGGCTCGGCGAACGGCATTGCTATTGGCTACTTCCTGTCGCAACACAAGATACAGCTTGGTGGTAACAAATATGTGCATCAAGTGCAAGTCTACGTCGAGACCGAGGGCGGGTTCCCCTACATGGTCTATCATGTCAAAGATGCACCGGAAGAGGGACGGAAACGCAATGATCAGGGCAAGGTAACGACGGCGGGCAAGAATCTGAAGGGGAAGCTGTAGATTGGGATGAATTTGTAACCAGTAAATCGTCTTCTAAATTTGCTAGAGCTTTCGCGCGAATGTTCGGACGGCGAGCGTGCTGGCAAGAACCCCCAGATCAACGGTACCAAACGAATCATGATGCGATATCAACGGACGCACACCGCCGACTGCTGAAACTCCTGACCCTACAACTTGGCCACGACCTTGTGCTCCCGGATCACTTTCTTGCCGTCCTTGCTCTTGTGCACCACAACGCCATGATTTGCGGCCTTGACAAGATCCCGCTTACGCTTCTGTGCGATGTGTAGCCTGTTCAGTTGCTCGTCGAACTCCTTAGGTCCCGCAATAGGAGCGTGGTCGGACACGTAGAGCAGGATATTTGGGTTCGCCCACTCGGCCTCGCCGCCCGTCCAAATTTTGATCTTCCAGATGTACTTCCAACCAAGCTGACGGCGGTGTTGAATGAGGAAGTACCCGGCACCGAGACCGTTGGGGGAGCCTAACGCTTGTCAAATGTCTGCAAAGAAAAGGCTTGCGGTTGTGAGACATACCCAGAAGTGCGAGAGCAGCCTCCATTTCTGCCAGGTCAGCGTCGCTGGGATTGTTACCCTTGACTGCGAACTCGAAGTCCTTGCCTGGCCATGGTGGTACTGCAGCCATGTCGAACTGCTGCATTGCGCGCTCCATGATGGCTTCAGTCTCTGGGTTGATGACCGATACAGACAAGAAGTAGTTCAGTTTACGCGAACCTCGAGCCACGCGGTTCCACACTGCAACTGTTAGTGCATGTTCCTAGTTTTCAACACCTCTGTGGTTCTTACTGCCCCACACGATATCTGAGCTAGCCCTCAAAGCTGGAAGCTCGTTGGCGTTGGGGTCGCGTTGCCAATGTTCCTCAGCGGCATCTTCAGGGCTTTGGCGGTGGATGAAGTACACAAGACCGTCGTTGGCATTGACACCGACCTTTGCGTAGCCTTGCGTGACCTGTATCGGGCATGTGTCAGTAATTGACCGTAATCAGCCTTGATGTAATCACATACCCGATACTTCCTGCCGTCTGCCTCGTAATACTGCTTGTCCTCATAAGGAATCTTGCCGTCTTCGTCGGGGATGACAGTGGGTCCGTTCATGTGCTCGACATAGAAGCAATGATTCGGTCCACCTTTTCCTGCGGGGCGCGGATCAACGTTAATAGCCTTGAAAGCGTCACCAAGCTCGTGTATCTTGTCGAAGTCACACTGTCCGTCAACGTCCAGGTCCCTGGTATTCATCTCGCTGTTGATTTCCTTATAGCCCCACTTCTTCAGCTCAGGCTTAAGGTCACCATCCCATGTGCTTTGTGTGTACGGCCATTGGAGCAAGGTCGCAGCTTCGTGCTCGTTCATCATCATGGCCTTCGTTAGCTGCGAGCCGCGGCTCTTAGCTTTGCACCAAGCGGCGTTCTTCTCTTCTGCGGTGAGCTGGGGACCGTTCGCGTTCCATGGATCTGCAGCCACGAAGACCGTGGGTGCCTCCAAGGTTGCGTTGTTGGACTGCAACTCGCGCAGGTGGAGTGCTGCGGGCAGGATTCTCGATGTGGGGTCTGCGGTCGAAAGAGCGGGTGTTTGAATAGCGCGACTGGCTGCAGAAGCAGCGAAGGCTATTAAGGTCACCGCCGCAAGGGGTTTCATGGTGTGCGTGGAGTTGAGAAGGCGCGGGGCGTTTAGATTTCGTTCGCAATCAACAGTGCGAATGTATGTGTGCAGGTGGGGTAGCGCGAGCTAAGTGAGGTGTCCGTTTGCATGCCCCGAAGAAGTGGAAACACTCATGAAGTGAAAGAGACCTACATCTCGAAGATCATAAAGCACCTTGTGAACGTCTTACTGCATTGATGCCATTACGATTAAGACGTCGTATATCAGGTCCTACAATATACAACATCTCCAACAATGCATTTGCTATACTCAATGCGTCTCACTGCTCTTCACCCTCTTGGTCTCCCTCTCGCCATCCGGAGCATCAGCCCTCCTCTTGCCATCGTCCTTCTTACTCTCCTCCCTCGCTGCTCGCCGCGCTTCCTTGTCTGCCTTCTCCTTCTCTTTGCGCAGTGCCTTGCTCTCGAACTCATGCCAGTCGCCCTCCAATTCTTTGAGAGCCTCAGCGCGCTTCGGCTGCGGCTGCTCGCTCGCAAAGAAGGGGTGCTCAAGGACATCGGCAGCTGTGGGTCGCGCAAGAGGATCGTACAGGAACATGGCTTGGAGGAGCTCGAACGCCATGGGGGTGAGTCGGTCGCGGTACTTTTCTTCGAAGGTGGACGGTTTGCGCTCATTGGGACGAAGGAGGTTGAACCATTGCATATCGACTATGCCAGGCCAGTCTTCCTTGGTGGGTGTTCCAAGTACGTTGTAGATCTTATCCAGCTGGTTGATCTCACCACCATCCCCAGGGAAGATGGCGTGGCGCGTGAAGATTTCGACCAGCACACAGGCTGCTGACCAGATGTCGACAGCGGGCCCGTATTGTGTTTCACCAAGAAGCAGCTCCGGCGAGCGGTACCAAATGGTGATGACGCGGTTGGTGTAGTCCAGCTTGCTTCTCTTGGCGTAAAACCGCGCAAGACCAAAATCTGCCAGCTTCAGTTGCCCAGTGTTTGACACCAGTATGTTGGCAGCCTTGATATCGCGATGCAATACACCTCGTCGGTGCAGATAATCGAGACCTTCAAACAGCTGCTTAGCCAGATCTTTCTTATGAGACTGTTCGAGCTTGAAGGTGGGATGGTTGAGCAAGCCTGTAAGGTCGTGGGAAAGGTACTCGAACACCATGTAGCAGTCGTTCTTCTCGACCATAACTTCGCGTAGTCTGACGATGTTGTCGTGGTTCAGGGATTGGAGGAGTTTGACTTCTCGAATTGCAGTCACTGGAAACTAGGTGGAGTCAGTAGGTAGGAGCAACGGTGAAGTCTTCGAGCACTTACGCCATCGCGTTCGCCCTCCATACGAATTTTCTTGAGCGCGACCTGGTCCTTCGTGTAGACATGAACACCCTTGAAGACCTTGCCATAGGTACCAGAACCAACCACGGACTCATTACCTGGCTTTCGATAATAGACAGAGTCTGAGGCAGCGAAGTCTGGAGTCAGAGTCGGACGAGCCTTTATCCTCTTTCGCTTGACCATTACCGTCTTAGGCACGTCTGGAGGTGGGCCTCGCCGATCTTGGCGGTTGTCGAGGCGGTTCTCAGCGCGCGGCTCCGGTCGTCGGTCGTCCGGCCGTCGTGGTGGGTATGGGTCCCTGCGATTCCGTACGTCGCGCGCATCTCTTGGGTCTCTCAAGTCGCGGGGATCACGCAAATCCCGTGGGTCGCGGTCTCTAGCATCGCGAATATCTCGAGGACCGCGGATGTCCCTGTCACGCGGATCCCGGTAGTCCCGCTCCCTTTCGCGATAGTAAGGATCTCTCGCGTCTCGTGGGTCGCGCAAGTCTCGGGGATCTCTGTCACGAGGATCCCTGTACGCAGATTGTCGATCGTGGTAGTCATACCGGCGGTCTCGCTCTCGATAGTCGCGATCTTGGTCTCGGTCTCGTTCGCGGTCGTATTTGTAATCCCGGTCCCGGTCGTTTCGCGCATCAGAAGGGTATCGAGAATCGCGAGTAGAACCTTCTTTCTTTGGCTCAAGTAACGATTCTTTAGACTTCGGTTCGACCTTCTCGGGCTCTTCAGCCTTGCCCTTGATGGCAACAGGAACTGGGTTCTTTGTCTTCAGAGAAAAGCTGAACCCAGATTTCGGCTGAGTTGGGGGCGCGTTAGCAGGTTTCGTTGGTGGTGGCATCTTTTTGTCATCTTTTGGACCCTCGTCTTCAACACGCAAGTCTTTCGATGGACGGAAAGGATTGTCGTCCGCATCCACAGACGCTGTTTCAGTCGATGGTGCGGAAGCTGGAGGGTTCGGACGAGGTGCTTCGGTAGCAGGTCTTCCGCCTCTCGTTCCGGACGCTGGTGTCCACGATAGATTGGAGAACTGCGTGGGTGGCGCACCACGACCTCGACCACCTGGGGCGAAGCCTCCAGACATGCGGCGATCAGGGCCGTTGTAGTGGTTGCCGCGGCCACCACGATACGGGCCGCTCTGGTAGCCGCCCTGCGGATACTGCTGATTTGCAGGGTAGCCTGGCGAGTAGTTCGAGTTCTGATTGTAAGGCGACTGGTTTGGCGAGTAGCCATGTGTAGGGGATCTGTGACTCGTCAGCAGGTTGAACAGAAAGGGAAGAGATGTCAGACTGACCCTTGATTAGAGTATTGATGCCCGTTCCAACCTCCTCTACCGCCATGGTAAGGCGACTGGTTATGTGGCGAATACTGATTGTGGGCTGGATAAGGAGGGGAGTGCTGATAACCGGGACCTCCGCGCCCCTGGTGGTGGTACGCTCCTCTCATCTTGGCGTCTTCTGCCTTACTGTTGGAAGTGTCAGAGTTGTAGCCAGATGCGGGTGCGGGCGAATCCCGTCTGGAACCAGACTGGTCTGCACGAGATGCTCTGTGACTCTCGTTTCTGTTCGACCGAACAGGTGACCTGGACCGGCGGACTGAGATGCGAGGGGAACGGCTCCTTCGTGGTGAAGGTCTGGCGTTTCGAGCTCTTGGTGGCGAGGGCCTCCTTGACGGCGGAGACAGCCTGCGGCGTGGTGAGGGTGTTCTAGCGCGCCTAGATGCACGACTGCGGCTCCTCTCGCGGCTGGCGTGAGCTTCGTGCCGCCTTTCACTTGGTGCTGGGCCTGTCCTCCGGTGTGGGGATCTCCCGGGGCTTAGGGCACGCCTAGTGCTTCTTGCAGGTGATATGGACCGTTTACGTGGTCGATGTGAAAGTGGTCTGTAGTAGGAGTCGGCAGACGGCGAGCGGCGACGAGCTGATGATGGCGGAACGTAGGTGTCAGGCGTGGGTCGACGAGAGGTGCGGTCGCGGTCCCGGTCTGAGCGCGGTGGTCGTGGGGAGAATGCCCTCAACGAGGGACGGTGGGTGGAATCTGCGCGGCGCGTCCTGGACCTCGAGCGCACTGCACTGTGGCTTCTCTGTCGTCTAGCCCGCTTATGGCTGTCTCGTGGAGATGCAGAACGACTGCGATGGCGCTTCGAGGATGGAGTCGTGTCGCGGTGGTCGCGGTGGTGTGGGTGCCGGTGTGGGTGCGAAACCCTGTCTGCACTGGGTTCCCTCCGTGAGGCTCGATAACGATCGTCCTTGGAGGCCCCTCGACTGCGACGACGCGTGCGGTCCCTACTCAAGCTTGTCTCGCGCGAACGCCCTCTTGCGTGCTGGGCTGACGGGCGGGCGTCGGTGTCGTGCGTCCGCCTGGAGGTGTCTCTCGCAGCGCGTGTCACGGGCGACGATGTTCTTGGTTCGTGGATGCGCTCTCGCGTCCGTTCCCTACTTCGCTCTCTGACCCTGATGGACGGTTCCTCTGCTCGCCACTGGTCTATATCC
Source organism: Didymella glomerata (assembly GCA_030271015.1). Classification (NCBI taxonomy): domain Eukaryota; kingdom Fungi; phylum Ascomycota; class Dothideomycetes; order Pleosporales; family Didymellaceae; genus Didymella; species Didymella glomerata. Next base: position 507,404 of record JAJOHN010000016.1, read on the forward strand.
TGGGTCCGTCGCAACCCAGCCATGTAGGCGGGAATATCATCAGAACTGGGGTAGGTGCAGCTTTCAGAAGGTTCGCGGGAGTCTGAGTGTCACAGCCGGACCGAGCGCAGAACTCCACCCGGCAAGCCGCGACCTTCAGCCTGATGACGAAAGACGCCCCCAAACAGAAAAGAACGGAAGAAGTAATGCGACTGCTCTGACAATGCAGTCGACGATGCGCAGCTGTCGTGCGTCTTCTCAGTGATGATCGTGCTGCTGCAACGAGCTCGCAGTCGCCGCCTTTTCTTGCCCGCCAAGCTAGCCTCGTGACCCGTGGAGCGAGTGGGAGGGCTGCCTTTCAGCCTTGTGAGGCCTGCCAAAGCCACAAAGCAATTGTTCAGCCTCTGCCTGCATCTTGCCAATGCCTTCCTCCCTCTGAGTGCGCAGTCTTGCAGACGTCCTCAACCGATCACGATAGCTATCTAATGCACGCATGTTGACAACTACAAGAACACATGCGCATCCCTGGACAAGATCTCCGGTGATGTTGTGAGAGGTGGCAGATGAACAGGGCCTCCGGTAGCAGTGTTTCCTAGCGTATGGGCGGCGAGTTGTAGGAGGTCACGCTGTTCGGTGTTGCGAAGGCGGCTGCGCGCCGTCTTGAATGTTCTGGTGCAGACCCGTCGACGTTTGTGCCGCAAGAGCTGCATACACTGCCGATTGGCAAGACACAGAACATATATCTCCACCTGGGTCGGGCGAAAGGTCATGTTGTGGCACCCGACCTAGTAGGCACGGCTCAAGGCTGAAAGGCAGATAGAGACCGCGCGCTACATGTGTGCAGGCGCTGAACGATTTCCAGTGTGCCTAGATGAAGGAGACAACCCACAACAGTGCTGACTTACTCTTGTAAGGTGCGCATCATCGTGGGAAGGTAACAGGTGGGACAGCTGCTGTCTTCGAATCCATGGGTCAAGCCCGCAGGTAGTGCCGGTGCTGCAGGACGCAGCCTGAGTCAACGATGGGAATCATGCACGACTGCTGGTCAGAATGATGATGCCGCCTTGCGAAGAAGTCGATGCGCCCATCTGCCTGTCAAAACAACCCCTCTCCAAGCCATGTCTGTATATCCCTCGTCTCTGACAAGCAACTAATTCGTAGGGCGCGTAATAGCCCCGTATTCCTTTATTGGCTTTGGAGACAGCGTAGACTGTGGGCGGCCGAGGCTGCTGGAATTGCAACGGCTGTGTGCTGGTGAGTGAGCCACCAGCAACGCTGCCCATCAGGGCGGTCTGAAAGATGTGGTCATGCTGGCGACGACACTGTGAATATCGAGGCGAACGGCGACGACTCTCAGGGTCAGTCACATACCTGCGCCAGACGAGTTGTCGATGGAGATGGGCTGCGGCGGGTGATGATGCCGGTGTGTTGTGGTGCTGAGGTTGGCGTTCCTGCTTGATCTAACGCCGCTTGCGGACCCGTGACTGCCCAGGTGCGCCTTCCTTCGGTTGGGTTGGCCTCCGCTCCTGCGCGCAGGCGAACCAGCGTCATCGGCCGCGTCTAACGCCTTTTCGGTCGAGACAAAGTTATTCGAATATGGCTTACGGGTCCCGCGTCTTTCGCGATGATTTCGAACCAGCATGCGCCAGATCTGACTCTTCTACCCAGGCACCTGTGCCGTTCCTCTATACATAATCACGCCATTGGCACCCACACATATATATCTAGTCGACCTCCATAGCCCCTGCCCCTCCAAAACCTTTCCACGCGAAATTTCCCCGCAGCCGCAGCAATGGACGAGCAACCAAAGCCTAACGCTCTGCCGCCGCACCTAAACGGACACGAAGTGCACGCCCAATCGCCACTGCGGAAGTCAGTGAATCCAGTAAATTCTGTGAAGGCGCGCGATCAGAAGGAGCGTGAAAGTCTGCACCATGCCATCTCCATATCTGAACGAGGCCGTCAGGTGGTCAACTTCGACGGACCGGCCAGCTACTTCCCCGCTGGCGCCAACGGCTCGAGCTCTGACACGAACGGTGGCAGCGTGCACAGCAGACACATGATCAGGAATGGTGAAGTAGACATAGAAGAACACTATGAACCGAAGACACCCTTGGCCACCAGTCGCGCCCACAGCCCCTACACACAACACCCCACAATCGACTTCGATGGGCTCAGCTGGCCCAGCAAAGGCACACGGAGCAGGAAGGAGGCCACTGAGGAGGAGAAGGCAGAGAACCTCAAGAAGCTCTCTGGTGCCGTGAGGACGATGCTGGAATGCCTTGGTGAGGACCCCGACCGTGAGGGTCTGCTGAACACACCTGAGCGCTATGCCAAGGCTATGCTGTTCTTCACCAAGGGCTACGAGGAGAACCTCCGCGACATTGTCAATGGCGCTGTCTTCCACGAGGACCACGACGAGCTGGTCATTGTGAAAGATATCGAGATCTTCTCGCTCTGCGAGCACCATCTGGTGCCATTTACTGGAAAGGTAGGACCCAGGATGAACCTCCAGCCATGGCCATGGATACTGACAAATGTAGATGCACATCGGCTACATCCCCAATCGCCGCGTCATTGGTCTCTCCAAGCTCGCCCGCATCGCCGAAATGTTCGCCCGCCGTCTCCAGGTCCAAGAACGCCTCACGAAGCAAGTCGCCCTTGCCCTCTCCGAAATGCTTCAACCTCAGGGTGTCGCCGTCGTCGTCGAGTCCAGCCACTTCTGCATGGTCATGCGCGGCGTGCAGAAGACCGGCGCGACCACGACCACAAGCTGTATGCTGGGGGCCATGCGCTCGGCCGCAAAGACACGGGAGGAGTTCCTGAACCTGATCAACAGGAAGTAGCGCCCCCGCACTCTTCACACAGCTGTCGTTACCCACTTTCTTCAACTCATAGTATATACCACAACTGGCATGGGACGGCGTTAGGGCGCGGAGTTCATCACTCTGTACAGGAAGAGTTGTTTCGATACGGGAAAGGGTGGTCGTTTCCGTTGCGTTGCTTAGAACTAGATGCATTTGGCCTCTCAACAGCGCCAGGCCTTCAACAGGCGCTACACACCCATTTATACATCATCTTGCGCGTCGCTTGGGCGTTGCTGCAAAAACCAAGACACATGCGAGATCTCTGGTCTATATGCTGCGACCAGCTTCGAGTACATCAAGAGACGGAAAAGCATTGATAGCAAAGAAGCTGTATATTTCGCAACAACCGAAACTCCAGTTTATACACCATCCGCAAGGCTGCAACGCTAATCATTCGCTCTGAGCCGACCGCTTTCTCCATGCTTGACGTCGGCGTCTCGCTCTTGTCCACCCTGACTCCCACGACAAGGAACACACGAGGAGTCGTCACCCTCCCACTTGATAGGTTCGTTTCGACCCGTGTATGCCGCTTAGGCTGGGTGTCAGCATGCGGAACTCCACCCCGCAGACTGCGAGCAAGAGCAGTGAGCCAGCAAGAGCATAAAAAGAGACGTCTGGTGTGTATTTCCATCATACACTGGTCACCTCGTCATCTCTCCAGATCGTCGTTTAAGAACTATTCACAAGATCAATTTCCTGCCATCGCCCTCACACCCTGCACGCGGACGACTGAAAATATGACAACCAACACCTTTAAGCCCTGCTGCGTCACCGGCTTTCAATGGGACGGCACGCCCGAGGGTCGAGAAGAAGTGCTCAACGGCTTGCCGACGTATGTGACGGGCAGCAATCCAGAGAAAGCGGTGTTGTACGTGCATGATGCGCTGGGGTGGCGGTGGAAGAATGCAAGATTGCTTGCGGACTGTTATGCGAGGGAGGTAGGTGCATGTTCTTTTGAGACGATGGCTGTTCTGCTTTTAGGCTGGAGGAAGTGTCTCTTCAAGATGCACACTATTGGCGTCTTACGAGATGGATACTTATTCTCTTGTCTCCACCTTTACAGCTCCCATATCCTTCTCTTGATCTGCGGATGCTTGATGCACAACACTCCCTGGTCGATCAATGCTCACTGGCTTCCTAGGCAAACGTCACGGTGTTCATCCCCGACTTCTTCGGCGGCGAAGAACTCGAACTAGCCCCCGTCCTAGAAGGCCGCTGGCACGACCTCGACATGGCCGGTTTCAGCGCACGCAACGCGCGCCCCATCCGCGAACCCGAAATGTTCGCCTGCGCCCGCACCCTACGCACCGCCGGGTACAATTCACTCGGCAGCATCGGGTTCTGCTTCGGCGGGTGGGCCGTGCTACGACTCGCGCAAGCACGGCTCGTGGATGCAATCGTGTGCGCGCATCCAAGCTGGGTGACGAACGAGGATTTCGAGGGCCTTGGCACGCCGACGCTGTTTCTGGCGCCCGAGATTGATGCCATGTTTCCGGATGAGATGAAGGGCCATGCGTTTGGGTGCTTGCTGAAGGAGAAGGAGACGCCGTTTGAGTGGGTCCATTTCCCGGGTCTGGAGCATGGGTGTTTGACGAAGGGGGATCAGAAGACTGAGGGCGAGCGGGAGGCGATGGTCAAAGCGAAAGCGGCTGCGGTCAGGTGGTGGGGAGAGTGGTTGGGCAATGGTCCGTCGATCTGAAATCGACGATGGTGCGGTTAGGAGGTTCATTGCTGTGTTTGGCGCACGCGGATTGTTGTTGACAACATGGTTGAAGGGCGCGTAGCATAGTTGGCGCTTTTCAGGGGTGCGGTCCAGTACGTGTGCAATGGGACCCAGTGTCTACGATTGTGTTTTCCGAGTATCGCCTTGGCAAGGAGATCTTCATGAGTCTGCAGTATGATAGTGGTCGTTGAAGCGAACGTGACGACGAATGGCGCCAGTGGACCCGAGCGCGCTACTAGGCGCCGCCTGGCTATCCATGCCTTTGTTTACACAACCACAACAACACTCTTATTCTTCGCGACCCCGATCGACGCTGGCGCCGCGCATGTCTGTAGCGAGCGATGGCGCGAACGCACTCGTCCTACACGGCCAGTCCGACGCGCACGCGGTCCCCGCAGCGCAGTCCCGCCCGGCGCAGCAGCTCGGAAGATGGCTCGCAGTATGAGATGGACCTGGACGCGCTGGGGCTGCACTCGACGTTCGAGTCCACGGCGCTGGAGGGCAACTACGAGCCGCCCGTGGATCGCGTCGACACGAGCGACGTGGAAGGCCCGGAGGACTTCACCATGAACATGACCTACTGGATGACGGCCGACCTGCAGCCCGCGCCGGTCAAGTCGCGCAAGGAGACGCAGGGCAGGGGCAGTCGCACGGCCGCGAGTGCAGAGCGTCAGGCGGGCGAGGAGGGCATCCAAGCAGCGGCGGAGGCGTCTACGGCCGCATCGCCCACGGTGCGCGTCCACGGCACGACCGCCAGCCGCGAGTGCAGCACGCCCGCCTCCGACCGCTCCATGCCGAACGAGGAGAAGGTGCGCAGCTTCCTCAGCGCCCTGCCCGACACAGAGCTCGGCCACCTGCCCCCCGGCACGCCCCTGCGCGGCCCCCGCCACAGCATGCTCCAGATCCCGCGCTCGTCGCCGCCCAAAGCCCGCTCGCTGCAGCCCACCGTCGAAGACTGCGACACGCCGCGCAAGCCCACCCAGCAGACTGCCATCCGTCATCCTTCGCCCCCAAACCCCGGCGAGCAGCAGACGTCTGCAGACCGCGTCGCTGCACTGCAGGCTCGGCTGGACCAGCAGGAGCTGGCTTCTCGCACCCGCATCACCGAGCTCGAGACGATCCTGTCGTACACGCGGACCGAGCTCGACGATACGCGCAACGACAATTACAAGCACAAGGACGAGGCGGCCCGCCTGGAAGCTTCGCTTGAAGAACAACGAGCCAAGCAAGACGCGACTGGTGGCGCGCTAGAGGATCGCCTGAAGCCGCTGGAGGACGAACACAAGACACAGCTGCAGCACCTCGAACGGACACTGCAGCACGAGCATGAGCGCACCCTGCAGACCCAGCGGGGGGAACTCGAACGTCGACTGAACAAGTTGGAGGCCTCTGAACACGAGGCTAGCGAGCAAGTGAGGACTAAGGTGCAAGAGCTGGAGAGCATCAAGGAGCAGTTGGCGCTCAGAGACGCGGAAGAGGAGGAGCAGCGCGAGAAGAACGAAACGCAAAACCAGCAAGCCTTTGCCGCAGAGAGGACCGAGCTGCTCAACAACCTCAACTCAGTCCAGGCTCGCGCAGACTCGCTCCAAGCCGATCTCGCACGAGCGACGGCGGAAGCAAAGGCGGCTCGTGAAGACTCGCAAGCGCGAGAGTCGAGCGATGCCACCTCCAAAGCGGCCTCCAACAGTCAGCTTTCGCGCATCTCTGATCTTGAGACGCAGCTGCGAGACACTCGATTTATACTCGAATGCGCCCAAGCCGACGTTGCCGCAAAGGAACAGCTATTTCAGACGAACATCAGCCTCAACGTCAACCTACGCGCTCTGCGCAGCGAGCTTGAGGCGCAGCGAAGTGCTCTTACGAATCTCGGGTCAGAACAGAATGCACGTTCGGCGTCAGACGAGCAGCTACAATCAGAACTGGCTGCGAAAGACCGACTTGTCGAACAGCATGTCACTGAGAAAGATAGTCTGCACCGCCAGCTAAGCACAGCGCATGGCCGCATCTCAGGGTTGGAAAACAGCCTTACGGCTCTCCGCGCTCAACTCGCCGATGCGCATCGTGAGACTGGTGTTGCCCGCGCAGACGCAGAACGTCTCACCCACGACCTTCAAGACGCAAACGATCGACTCGCCGACGCTCGGGCTGAAGCAGATCGACGCGCAGCAGACGTTGAGAAGAAGCTCGTCAAATCGAAGGATCTGAGAACAGAAACCGAAAGCAAGTACAGAGAGCTAAAATCCCAGCACGACGATCTTGCAGAAGGCCACGCAGCCATACTCGAAGACGTGCGCGACAAAGCCGAAGACGCAGTGCGCAAAACCGGCGCCCTCCTCGCCCAAGAACGAAAAGAAAAGACCAGACTCAAGAGAGACATCGAGCGCCTACAGCGCGAGCTCGACACCCTGCGCACCGCACACGAGCAAGACTCCACTATCCCCTTCGACACCGACACCGAGACAACGACCACCGCCCTGCCCGCGCCAAAACCCGCCGACGACTCAAAAGACAAGGAAATCGCCTCTCTCAAAGCAATCATCAAAACCCAGCTCACCGACCTCAAAACCCTCAAAGCCGCCCACGCATCCACCCTCACCACACTCACCGCCTCGCACGAATCCTCCCTCAACACGCTCCGCGCCGAAATCGCCTCTCTGCGCCACGCGCTGGAAACGCAGGCGCTCGATCACGCCGCCGTCAACGCCGCAATGGACGAGCAGCTGTCGACGCTGCTGTCGAAGCTGATGAAAGAGCGGGCGCGTACGGTGATCGGCAAGCGAGACGGGCAGTGGGAGGAGGTGCAGAGGAGTAGTGCGGGCGAGAAGGAGTTGCTCGGCAAGGTGCTGATGCGGCAGTGGGGGAGGGAGGAGTGTGGGGTTGCGGAAGAGAAGGGGAGAGGCCAGGTTTTTGAGTACAAATTTGTTAAGAGGGAGCGGTGAGGTGTGGGAAGGAGAAAGTACGGTTTTGTGTAGCGTTTGGCGTTGCTGTTGCTATGATGACTTATGAATTATGATCGAACGATAGTATATGGTATTGCACTATTGAGTTACTAGGTCTGAAGCGTATTGAATTCATCAAGGGCTAGCCTTTGCTCGCAAGTGCTGTGCGGTTCATTTCCATGGTAAAAGAGTGCTTAGTCGGTTCCAGTGCAGCAAGCGAGTGCCTTCGTCCTGGCTTGCTGTATGATGCATGAGCCAAATGTGATGTTGAGACGGGCTCCAGCTCTCTGCTGAACGTCATCGGCGGTGGAATTTATGCTTTCCGCCGTTCTGCCTTTCAGCCTTTCGTCCTTTCACCTGCTTAGTGAGTCTCGATGTGAATGGCTCGCTTGTCCTGCATGTTGATTGGCGCAGGGAGCTTTCACTCAGTGACGCGCCGTAATCGACGCTTCTGGCAGAGTTGCCTCATTAGGCAGTCACATGTCTTTCACTTTGTTGCCTGCCGTGATCAACAGAAGCGCAAACTTACCTGATGGGGAAATCAGCCTGGGGTTGGTTTTATGTGATTAAGACTGGAACCTCGAATCGACTTCGCGACGGTGCCACGACAAACCCCATCTACGATAGAAGTACGTTGCATTATCGCTGGACGAAGTGCAACGATGCCACCATCGGTGAATAAATCTTGTTGTACGTCATTTGTGGTTGTGTGAGTTGCCTTGGGGATACGATTATGGCGTCCTTGGTGCCTGAGATGGAGGTCAGCTTCGCAGTCGAGATCCGCGGTCGCATTGCGTATGGTCGGCGCAGATTGGCATGGTAACAAGCTCGACGTCAGCACATTGTGCTGCAGGTGATGCGTCGATAGGCATCATGCTTGTGTTGCTCGATTTCTGCGATTCGATACGGTGCTTTGCATCAACGCTTGCGGTCTGTCATGCGTGTGCTCACTGCTGACTGCTGGTCAACGTGGGGGGCCGAGGTTGGAGCGAAGGTTGGGATGGTCGGTGTCTGCATGCATATCCTACTCGGAGGCACTTGCTCTGATCGCATCGCGCTGTGTGCCTGTGGGAAGCTCTCCCGTTCTGCTGCACGTCATCTCACACTTGGCCAGTGAGATGGCACGATCCGTTGTGACAGACGCACAGACGACGGGTTGGTGGAAGACGAGGTTGCGGGGTAGCGTGTCGACCAACGTTACACAGCCTGATGGTTGCAAGTTCAGGCCGTGTACTCTGGTAGTACTCTATATCATTGTAAGTAAGTGGATCCCAGCTTGAGCAAGTCGGAGCTGCTAGAGTTTGAACGACGTCGAGAGAAGATTGATCGGCGCACAAGGGTCCACGACGGCGGCGGCTATCATCGCTGTAACAGCTCGGCTTGCAGGACGTGCGTCAAATCGGGCATGCGACACCAAGGGCCATCACCATCTGCACGCCAGTGCTTGGTGCTCATCTGTGGGCGCCTGTGATGATTGGGGGCTGGAGTGCTCTGGACTGCGTGAGGCTTTCGTCATGCTGCAGTGCAGTCTTGCTGCGACCAATGGGTCAGAAGAGACTCCTCGGAGTGCCCCTGTAGAATACCTTCCGCGACCTGTGTCGCCATTGCTGGCATGGTATCTTCCTGCCAGGTACATCTCAGGTACGAGGCAAGTGAGGTCACTGCCCAGGCAGGCGCTGCACGACCATGTCTGCACGGCAGTTCTTACTCTTTCAGTAAACGCTGCATGACCTGTCTGCAACAAAGGACGGTGCATTGTGGCTTCCTTCGACGTCGTCAACCTCATTGTCATTTTCTTCACTGTGCGCAAACGCTGCTGTTGGCCGGCGGTCTTATCTCTGAGTTTTCGATGCTGCGAAAGGGAAAATTTCGGGGCTCCAGTTGGAGTCACGAACTTCGGAGGAGTACCATAGATCTGATCCACACTAATGACTTGAATCATTTAAACTCCGGCATACCCAAATACCGGATCTTGCCTGACCCTCTATCGACTATCACCAGCCTTGCCCATTCTTGTGTTCGGCAATTCCATCTAACTGGTGTGCATCGGTCTTCGCTGCACTTTCGTCAGCGCCAGCAGCCGCTGGACGCGCAGCCACGGGACCAGCCTTCAGCCGCCTCTAACCAATTCACAAATAAATCTGCCCCCACGCCCCGCTTCTGCGCATTGCGCTTCGACACGAACTGCAAGGTAGATTGAGCTGTGAAAGTTCGGAGACAGCCGGCCAATCACGAAAGAGGGGTCATCTTCTCACGCCGCAACTGTACCTCGAAGCCTAGACCAAACCACTTCTCTTGTTTGCACAGACATCAACAAGAATCCAGCGGTTCCAGCGGTTTCACCCTTGCGACCTCCCCAGCACGTTCACCCACGCTGTACGTTGTCGAAAGGGTCCGTTTAAACTCGAGCATCCCGTCCACTACCGTCATTATCTGGCCAGTATACGCTCTACACGTTGAGTGACATCTACGACCCATCTTTTGGAATGAATTTCGGGTTCAAAAACGATACTTCTCACTGGCCTGTCGGACAAGAACACATCAACCGATAGAATCCCACTTTTTGGACTGCATATTTAACCTCCGCACTTCACACATCGTTGAAAGTCCACATTGCTTTTTCTCGATCGAATCGGCTACTGGGCCTTCCTCTATAGGTCTTACTTCTCCCGAACCCCGGCCTTGGCTTCAGCCCTGTCAAGCAAGTACCCGAAGAGTACCCACTTCGTCACCCGCAACCACGCTACCGGTTGTGTTCCGTGGTCTAGTCTTATCTGCGTAGTTGCACGTCATGGAATCGTCTCAGACATTGATGAGCGCGGACATCAGGTTCCTGGTGCGTATCTTATCGTTCATTGCTGTTGTACCTGGCGTCAAGATATTCCCTGCATCATACCTGCCGGGTATGGCTGTGCGGGTCGTATGCACGGATCCCAAGACACCTGCTTTATATCCGCCATGTGCTCCATCCCGCTCACCTAAGACCTCTTGCTAACATGTTGTCATTCCAGGATACACAGCTCGCTCTCATCCACATTCCACTGCGTCTCTACAACAACTTCCTGCAGGCTATCCTGCAATTACTGTTGCCAAGTGCAACATGCGAGGACAGTGACGACGACAGGAACGGAGCTGTACAGCCGCCTGACGGGTGGGATGACGAGCAAGTATTTATCAACATCTCGGTTACACCTGTCGAATGTTCGATCGTTTGCTCTCGAAAGCTCGTGAACGAACTTTTCGTCCCCGTCCTCGATTCCCTCGACTCTTCTTCCAAGAGCGAAGTCCACATCACCACAGAAGACTTCGTAGTGATGCAGCTTGACGGCGAGGGACTTGATGCAGATCGGCGTGTTCTAGAGCTGACAGGTCCTTTGGCTCTTGCTGGGATGTAAGTCGCGATGACCGCAGCTCCACGATGGCCAGTCTGACAGACAATAGATCGATCTTCTTCATTACAAGCTACTACTCAGACTACATCTTGGTACCATTACGATACCGGAACAGAGTCACACAGGCTCTCGAAGAGAAAGGTCTGACATTTGTCGACTCCACATCGTCATACATGAATCTCGATCACCACAGCCGCAAGTCGTCAGTGCCGACTTTCGAGGTACAGCCACCAGGCACGCCACCACCAACAACCGTCTCAGAACTACAGACACGCACCTTTGCCACCCTCAAGCGCCGCAGTATTGTACCCACAGCTGACTATAACGTCCGCCTGGTTCGGTGCGGCACGCGTCGGGACAGCCAAAGCAACGGATGCTCAAACCCTGCACAAGATGCACTACATCTCGGCTTCGTCAAATGCCTCATCTCGACTCCACATCCCAAATTTTTATCGCTCACGCTAGCGGACATGGAAGCCCCATCGCTCCTCATCGACCACACACTGCTTTCCAACTTCTCGCCGGATGTCCTGATGGTCTCGAAGGATGAACATCTGGTGCCCATCACACTGGACTTGCGTGACCTTCCTGCGGAAAGTACGGGCATAGTATGTGGCGTGGCGGCGCGCTTACTCGGGGAGACGTCAGGAGGCTTTCAGAAGCCTGTGGAGATGAGCTATCTGAGTACCGCACTGGCCGGTACTGTGATGGTCGAGGAGAAAGAGTTGGCTCGTGCAATGGATGCATTGCGTGGAGCCGAGAATGGTGTTGCATCAAGCAAACATTGATCGCACCATGGAGTCCTCGACTATCGTGCAGCTAGATGGAACCACAAATGACGATTTCGAAGTCGTACACGTTATATCATTACTATATGATGTGAATATACTATCAACATGCAGATTGTCTTGTGGAAATGCTTAGATCCACACGTTTTTGTAGTTCTTTGAGACGTTCCACGATGTGCGGTTCGAGCGAATGTTCGTTGTCCTGCAGTTCCGTCCATTGTGGCTTCTCGAATTATCGACTGCTTTGAACTTACCCAAGCAATCCTTCTCGCTACTTCGCTCGATCTGCTGCGAATCTGGCCCAAGTGGGCGAACGCGGGATCTCTCTCCATGGGTTGTATTCGCATTTGCGACGATGGAGTGTCCGTGATCCTCCTCCGTCATCGAGTCAGAGGAGACCTCGTTACGAGACCGATACTTCGCGGTCAGCCAGAAGCCTTCCGCCCCGTGATTCGAGTAACCCCAATGTATCTAAAAAAAAAAAAGGTGGTTGATGGCATACCAGACCATGATGCCTACCCACAGTAATGAGACGAGAACCCACGCTACCACTCTCATCAGCTTCAGAACAAAGCAGGGCACGCTGAGTGGTAGAAGACGGTGGTCGCCTCGGCAGCTGTACGTCGCACGAGCAGGCGCCCAGCACACCGATACTTCTGACAAACCGCAGCTTTGTTTCTCCGACATTCTTCGCTGGTGCGCAAGTCCTGCGAAAGAGAGTAAGTCGTGACAAAGCGTTGTTGCGACTGCTCAACGGTCATTTGTTACCCGAGCAAGAATCATATTCTTCTTCTTATGTAGGCAGAGGCCGTTCCGGAGCTTTCGTCTGCTCAATCGTGAAGTCTATAACCGCCATGACTACGGCCCGGACGCCAATGACGGAAACAAAGATTTCATTCCATTTCCATGGACGGCGCGTGGAACTGTTGTTCTCTGCGATTGCGCACTGAGATGGACTTGTCGAAGATTTGGGTTCATCTGGATCAGGCTGAGCATCTAGCACGCTTCCCTCGTTCGGTGACCCTTCGTCAGGAACAGCGGTCTCGAGTTCGATCTCGATGGGCTCAGTGGTCGTTGTGAGCGACATGTAATCTGTTGTACAAGTAATGAAGAAGTGCAGCGTGTGCAGATGTTGCTGTTAATAAAAGCCTGGCACGGCTGTATACGTTCTATAGACTGATCAGAGATTGTGTGAACCAATCGTAGAAGGCCGCGAGACATCTTGTTGGACACCGGCAGGCTGACTGACCGCCATCAGCTACACCGGCGAAGCTTTCAAGAAGGCTCGGTTTACCTAGACAACTTCTCGATTTGCGTGTGTAACTTCACAAAGTTGCTGCACCTAGCTAAGATCGACAAATATGACAGCAGCGTTGCATTTATAAGCAACGAACCGCCATCCGCGGCCGATGCGCGCATCTCATGATATTTGCGCATGAATGTAGTTGTAATGTGGGATATGAGCTTTGTGTTCAACAGAAGCGCATTTGAGGTTGAGAGGGAACGAGTGGATCTTTGCACCGAAGTCTGGATAAGAACTCCGGTGAGAAGTCCGAGATGTGGAGAACCCATGAGCTTTCCCCCATCTTTGCAGATGGGTCTCCACAAAACTCGCGGCTGATCCGAGAAAATCACTGCAGATGCACGAGAGGCTGAAATTCACAGGTTCTTACTAATTTGTATCTAGCTAGCCTCCGCGGCCGGCGCGCTTGTTACCGCAGGGCGTGAGAGGTTCGTCGATTTTCGGGATAAACGCCGCCGTTCTTCAATGCTCCTGTGACTCTTTGCTGTGGCTAGTACTGACCCTCATACACGACAAACATTCTATTTTGCCGATCAATGAGAAAGAGCTAGGAGACTCAAGGCACGGCCAAAACCACCAAGATGGCAACCCACGACCCGGAAAAGGGTATACGCGATGACGACACAACAAATCACGAAATCCGCAACACCAGCAACAACCTCTACGCGCCCAGTCACACATCCTCATCAAACCACGACACAGAAGAAGAAATCTCAAGAATAGAGACCCACAACACCCAGACCTCACACACATCCCGCGCTGCCAAATCCAAGAATGCACTCACCAACCTCGCCAAAACAATCACAGCACGCAGCAACGCGTCCATCATCGACCCCGGCCCCCCACCTGACGGCGGCCTCAAAGCCTGGACGCAATCCTTCATGGGGCATTTCGTCGTGTTCAACACCTGGGGCATGATCGCCACCTTCGGCGTGTTCCAGGCGCACTACACCAACGACCTAGGTCTGGAGCCATCAGCAGTATCATGGATAGGATCGATGCAGATGCTGGGGCACTTCGCGCTGGGCATGTTCAGCGGGCGCATGTTCGACGCGGGGTATTTCCACTGGGTCATTATTCCGGGCATGCTGCTCGCTGCGCTCGGCACCATGATGACGAGTCTGTGTACGCAGTATTGGCAGTTCTTCCTTGCCCAGGGCTTGGTGACGGGGCTCGGGTGTGGGTTGCAGTTTGCGCCCACCATATCGCTGGTCACGACGTACTTTAGCAGGAACAGGTCTGTTGCCGTGGCTATCATGGCGAGTGGGAGTGCGAGTGGCGGCCTCGTGTATCCGACCATCGCGCGGCAGTTGATGCCCAAGATTGGGTTCCCGTGGACGGTTAGGATCATGGGGTTCATGATGTTGGCGGTGGGCTCCGTGTACTGCTCGTTGCTTAAGCCTCGCTTGCCGCCGCGCAGGTCGGGGCCGTTGTTCGAGTTCAGTGCGTTCAAGGAGCCGCCGTATAGTCTGTTCTTGATCGGTATCTTCTTGATCGGGTTGGGGCAGTATTTCGCGTTCTACTACATTTCCTCTTTTGCGGTGGATACTCTCAATGTTCCATACGCAACGAGTGTCAATGTGTTGCTTGTGCTAAACGGAGTGGGCATTTTGGGGCGTCTAATTCCGTCGTACTTTGCTGATAAGTATATGGGGCCTTACAATGTCTTGATACCGGCCTGCTTTGTTTCGTCTATTGTCTTGTTCTTCTGGCCTTTGGTCCACAGCGAGAGCGGCCTGTACGGGTGGGCGGTATGTTACGGCTTCTTTGTGGCGGGTTTCCAAGGCATCTTTCCAGCGGTATTGACGACTTTGACCAAAGACATGAGTCGAGTAGGCACGAGGAACGGCATGGGCTTTGCCATTATGGGAGTCGGTACGCTTGTTGGGCCACCTATCGCTGGTGCATTGATCCAAAGCCATGGTGGTAGCTACCTTGCTGCGCAAATGTTTGGAGGCGCAACGGTCTTGATAGGAAGCTGCGTGCTTGTCATTGGACGAGCAGCGATTACCGGGTGGACGATCAAGGTCAGAGCCTAGGGCTCGGACTATCTTACTACTCGAACGCACTTGCTATACCGAGATTCAGCCTTGTGTGACCCTGCAGCCTGTTGCTGACACTGCCCCGCTTGCTCAGCCTCGTCATATCACAGCATTCTTCGAATAACGCTCAGCTTATCAGGCACCCCGCGTCCACCATTATTCCTGAACAACAATACCTTGCGACTACAACTTCTCATCGCAGCTAGCCGAGAATGACAGAAACCTCAACGACGCGCAAGGTCGTACGCTATATCGCCCTTGGCCTAATCATCACCCTTCAGCTCTCCCACTACATCCTGCAACTTCTCGACCACTGGGGTCCACCGCGCAAGCCCAACCCCAAGCTCATGACCCTGGCGAAACTCACCGAACTCAGCTTCATCAGTATCACGTGCTCGCGGATCGTTGGGCAAGGTCCCGACGTCAAGCTTGGCAAGCGCACTGTCCGCGGCCTGGGCATTGAGATGCTGCTCTGGGGCGTGGTTTTGTGGAGCGCCGCATGCGTTGCATACGATGCGCTGGTTACGCCGGACAGCTTGATCAGCTTGGCGCAGTTGATGGCGGTCGATGTGATTATGTGGACGGACATGTTGAGTTCTGCGGTGGGGCTGGTGGAGAACAAGGAGAGCGCTGAATATGAGGTGCTCGCCGAAGATAAAAAGGTGCAGATCGTCGATGAGAAGATGGAGGTCTGAGCAGACAGCTCGGGTAGGCGTAGAACGGGCGCCTCATCGAGCAGGGTCGAAACAGGAGAATCGGTGGCGGTATGTTCTCGAAGATGATAGACGAGCGCAGAAGCAGAAGCTGCGTAGCGCTGGACGGCGGAGTCATGAATACTGGCAGCTCAGCAGCATCAGAAAGTGAGCAGAAAACATGGACAACGCTTTTATGAAGTTTGGAATGTGAAATTTGGTATTGATGCATCCTCAGAAATCCTGGGCTCATGCCAGTCGTGCAGAATCGACTGCACTCCTACCCATACGCCATAAAACGCCATATAGTGCCTTTTGTCTACATTGTAGTCGTAGTCGTCCCAACAGCTGCTGATCGCGAATCGAATGTGCGGATCTGGGGCATTATGTGCCCTCGAGGTCGTCTCTGTGATCGACGTTCACGCACGCGCAAAATGGTGTACAGCGAGTCTTCTTAAGAGCGCTCGGCGACCTTGTTCTCTGCAAGATAGTTAGCGCGCTGTTTTACGCTTCTGTATTTCTCCATCTCTCGCCGTGCTGATCACATGCAGCCTCTTCCACTAGATCTCGAGGGCCAAGACTCACTCTGCTGAGTCAACAGAAGTCCGTAACGCTTCTTGATGGTCACGCGATGCCTGCTGTACTTGTCGTCGGGCGAGAAGCGAGCCGGGTGCGCGCTCTTGGAGACCTTTCCGTCGATGACCTTCTGGAGGGTGTAGATGCGCTTGGACGCGTCCGCGGGGTCGGCAATGTACATGAGATGCATGGCGGCGGTATTTGCGGTGGAGCGGCAGGCGTTTGGAGATCCGGCGGTGGTTTTGGCGGTTGGTGAGCTTCGAAGCTTGCGAAATTCGAGATAATTTTCGAAGCGCGCTAGATGCGGACCGCCGGGCCCCACATCGAAGGCCCGCCCAATCATCGAGCAGCAGCGCTGTAAGCTCCACATCAGCAACACCACCACGTTTACCACGTCGTCACGTAGACTCTCGAACGCTACCCAGATATCGCGAACGATCTTGCACGCCAAACATGTTCAAGCTTTTCCTCTTACTCGGTCTCTGGACGCTGACCGCAACCGCACAATTCGGTTTCTTCGACCAGATGTTCGGCGGCGGCGGCCAGCAGCAGCAACAGCAAGCGAATGTGAGAAGCGACAGCAGCTGGTACCAAGCACAGTACGAGAACGGTGAGTCTTCTCCAACATTGACCATGTGCCATGAACCGTGACTAACAATGACACAGCGCAATGCTCGCACTACCTCTGCCCCGGCACTCTCTCCTGCGTGCACTTCCCACACCACTGCCCCTGCGCCTGGGAGGCCACTGAAGACAAGGTAGAGCTTGGAGAGGGCATTGCTATCTGTGGAAGTAAGGGCGGGTGGAAGGAAGGCGAGTTTGCGAAGAAGGTGGAGTTGGCAAGGAAGGGACTGTTGTAGACAATCGAGTCGGACATGAAATGGAGGAGCTCTGTAAGGCCAAGACGGTACGTTGTGGAGGAGAAATGTTAGGGCAAGACCTGCTTTTGCTACGACACGAGGGATCACTCAATGATAACGAACAACATGCACCAGGCGATCCAGCTATGGCGCTTTTCCAGGGACCGATTCATGTCTCCAATGCTTCCATTCGACTGCTCATCTTACACGCTGTGCAGCTCGCATTTCTAGCTTTCCACACAAAGATACCTGTGTAAACGTCGATATCTCCCAAATCCAATCACCTCAGCCTCATCCACCCATCTACCTCAGCTGTGTCTACAATTCTGGTGTGGATTCGTGCGTTCCTGTGGCCACTGTATCGGCCTTCCATCCGGAGTCAACGGCGGAAAGTCGGCGCCCTCAACGCCACCCGGGAATGGGTACTGCGAACGATAGAGCCCTTGACTCGGATCAAACCCAAAAGCAATGTAAGGACCCGGTGGTCCGGAAGCACTCGGTGGAGAGTCGGCTGGTGAGGGCGCGGGACCATAGAGGCGTCCATAAAAGTCCTCCATCTGACCGTTGCTCTTACTCTTGCCGTGCTTCTTCTTGCGTTCCCAGTTCACTGGTGCCACGGGGGTGGCGCCTCCCCGTGGGCACATTGTTCCAGGTGGATCCGAATGGTCTTGCTGACGGGGATCTGGGTTGTGAATACCCTGCAGTGGTGGATATGTGCCAGAGAAGCGTGTGAATGTTGGAGGGCTAGAACCGCGCCGTCCGCCAGGCGGGCTGCCATCCCAGCGCATGGTCATCCGCGACGGACCTTGTGTTGCCAGCTCATTAGGACCCGATAGATCGTGACCCGAAAGATCGTGACGGCTGTTTGGTCGCTCGCCTAGGGGGAGGACTAGGCCTGCGAAAATGCATTCGGAGATCGCGGGGAGGCCGGGGTGGTTGGCCTCCACCAAATCGTGTTGGCGACGGGCTGCGAGGTCGACGAGGGTCACGCGTGAACGGGTCCGGACTACAGGATATTTTCGTATGACGGATTGCGAGAGGCGAAGCGTGATCGGTCGCTGTACGCCGTCTCGAACTCACCATCGTCAGACACGGGCCCCAGTGGGGCGTCGTAGCGAATGTTACGGGCATCTGGGTAAACCCTGGTGCCTTGATCTGGCATGCGTGGTCCACGAACAGTGCTGCTATCACTAGCACTGGAGGTACCGTAGGTGCGTGATGAAAGCAAAGATGCGAAAGATCGTCCTTCCGCGTCCATCGCCTGTTCGCGAGTGATACGAGTGCCATACTGATCATAGAAGCGGTCCGTAATGGGTTCATACCTAACCCAGGACGGAGAGTATTAGGATCAGGAGGTAGAGCACGAACAGTGCTCGTGTTGCTGGCCTCTGAAGGCGCGTGCGTACGTGCAGTCTGAAAGCTACCGCTTGATGATGACGGGCTTCCAGTCGTCGATGAGCTAGCGACAGATGGTGGCGAGCAACAAGTTGAACGGGTGCAGTGGCGTCGACCGTGCAGTGCGCACGGCTCGCTCGAGGTGGGCATCGGATGGTCGAAAGTTGCTGTAGAAGACACACTAGGTGCTCGAGAGGTCCGCTTCGAGTTTTGCGAGAATGACTTCAGTCTGTCGGTCTGTGGCGTATTACATACCGAGCAATACTTGTCGGCGATGGAATTGTGTTGCTCGCACTGGTTGCATTTCCACTTCCTCGCCGTGGGCTCAGTATGAGCAGATGAGCGGCTAGCAGAAGAAGAAAGTTCGGATGCCTTCTTCATCTCGATACGTAAAGCTCCGCAGTTAGAACAGAACTTGTTAGTGACTGGGTTCCGTTCGATACATCGCGCACAGGTCCACATCGAGTACGAATTGTAACTAGCCGAAGAAGCAGTCTGAGGTACATGGCTTGCTGCAGAACTGCGAGAACGGCCATCCAGATCGCCTTGAGATACGCTGTAGCGAGAGCTTCGGCGTACCTGGGGGGGGGGGGGGGTGAGCCTTCATAGACAATTCGGTAAGGGTTAGACTGTTGCCGGGGGCGGATGGTAGGCGCACAACTAGGAGTGCGTACCGACTCATCTGGTGTCCCAGCAGTGAGGAAGGAAGCTGTTGACGAAGGTGCTGGAGGCGGTCCTTGCTCTCGCCCCCGGGCAGTCTCGAACGATGCTGTGGATGCAAAGTCTTCAGTGTCTGATGCTGTGTGCATTGACATTGACTCCCATCGTCGTCCAGTGCTGTCATACCGAGGCGCCATGTGGATCCGTTGAAAGGATTGTTTGGAGTGGAGTTTGTTGGTGGGTTGGTACAGGTACTGGAATTTTTGGGTGTGGGTAGACTGAGGGCGAGGCTGGAGTTAAGGGCCTGGGAGACGGAGTATGCAGGGCCCAGTTCGTGCACACTAGTGCTCAGTAGATGTCAGTGAAGTAGACGAGCTCGAGCATTGACCCGATTCATGAGGCGCAGTGAAGCGAAGGCAGAAGATCAGATGGATGCCTGGAGTGTGCCTTGCGTAAGATTTTCTCCGCGACAATCGACTAACATTCTGGTCAAAAGAAGATGTTGATAATAGCAACTGTGCTTATGTACATATGTATTTCTTTCCTGGGGTGCTGCAACGGCGATATCATCAAGAATATACCATTCCCTGAACGCCGTGCATGATGCAAATGCTGAATAATTGTTCAAGATTACAGCTTATGTTCGCCGCAACATATAGCTAAGATCAGGGAGGCCACTCAAGATGTCGATAATGGTCTGGTCCTCTTCAGCCCTTCGCCGCTGGACAGAGCCCGTGGCATTAGTCAAAGGCTGTAACGGCGGCGGCGTGGTGTCACGAGGAGGCGATCGGGAGAATGACTTAGATGCCGGGCGTGTCGACGTCGGTGCTGGGGCATCGAAAAATGACAATGGGTCAGACGGATCCGGTGTTTGCAATGGCTGCTGAGGTGCTGCACTGGGCAATGCAGACTCAAAGAAGGAGAAATCGGCATCCGCCCATGAATCTGTTGATGTTTGGACGGGTGTAGCTGGTCGTGCAACTGGAGTGGGACTTGCGGACTGCAAAGGGGCGACTGTGACATCGTCGAACCCTGGTGGTGAGGGCATTGGGTCCGAAGTGTCCAAGAAGGACAGAATCTCGTTGCTGCCGTTCTCATTGGCATTAACAGCTTGGGCGGCGCCGTGATCTTTCTTTTGACTCGGCTTTGCAGATGTATAGATCTCGAGCCTTTTCTTTTTCTCAGGCGTTGAGCGGGAATCCCGGTTAGTTGGTTTCAACAGCCCTGGGCCAATAGGGCCTTGCTCAACATGCAGCGGAACGAAGCTGTTAGCTTTAAACAGAGCTGAGGTCGGAGAAATAGTGCTCTTCAATCGTACAATGGGGGTAGCAGACATTGGTTCTGTCGACTCAGATTGAACGGGCGGGACTACAGGAGGGCTCGGTTTAGGCAACGGTGGCGGTGGAACCGTATCGCTGGCTTGTGGTGGCTGCGAAAATGGATCTAATTGCTGTGGGGTTGGTAACGTAGGCGTCTGTACCATCTCACCCCAATCATCATCGTCGTCAACAGGAGTGTTGGTAACTTCAATCGTGGAAGTCGGTGACTCAAAAGAATCCAGGTCGGCCCAAGGGTCTGATGGCTCGGCGGTCGGCTGCGTTATAGGAGGAGAGATCGAGTTTGCTACAGCCTTTGTTTCGGCAGGCGGATGCGACACTGTTGCTGTTCGCTTGTGCACCGTCTGCTCTGATTTGCGTGGCGTTAGGTCCACAGAAACCGAGCGGCCTTCTTGACGCTGCAGCTTAACTACGGTAGGGTTCTTCAAAGCCAGAGGACTGGGAGTTGACCGTTGCACCGGGCTCTCAATCTTCCGTGGATCTGCAGATGCAGAAGAGCTCCAATCGAACGCAGCAGACTGGCTGGTAGCCAGAGGGGGTAGGCTTTGCCTTGCTGGCAAAGCGGTCTTTGTTGCAGGCACAGACGATTGCGTGCGCAGATGACTGAAAGGGGTCTTTGCTTCTGCAGGCGCTAGTGTATCCCAATAGAAGGAAGCTCTTGCCCCTGGGCCTGTGCCGGAAATACGGTCTTCGCGTGCCCACCTTCCGACTACCTTGTTGACCTCAGTTCGCACGGTCGAGTTCGTCCACGTAACGCGAACATAGTTATCATCGTTCTCGCCATGGTTGTATTCGCGCATCGTTTGTTTGCGGGTAAGTCTGTACCAGGCTTTGCGGGCAGAGGTAGAGAAGATAGGATCGCCATGGTCTTCCAATTCCTGGGCGATCCCTTCGCCTTGAGGGAATAGCTGGCTCAGAAGGGCCTTGTCGCTGCTAAGTTCGGTCGATGGTGCTTGGGGTTGACTAGTCTCAGCGAGTGTGTCGAATTCTGTCAAATCCTTTTTGTCCCCATTGGCAGCGTCTTCAGAGTCGGCTGGTACCTCTTGGGACACTTCTTTCAAGATGTTCGTGGGCTGTGCTACTGACTCCTGTCCGTCATCAGAGGCGCTCACGTCGCTCAGCGCAGGGCCCGTTTCCCCAGGCAGTGGCTCAGGAATGGCCTCTGTGAAGATAGCACGAGGCTCAGCCGTGACCGGGGATATTTCTGAGTTCTCTTCATCCTTCTTTGCTGCTCTTTCGTCCTCGATCGAGGTCCGAGGAGATTCGACAGGCAGATCAGCGCGACTTGTTTCGGACGGCGAGGTGGAAGATCGCACAGACGATTCGACCTCTGCTTGTGGTGTTGGCGTAGTATGCTCGACCTCCTCTTCGTCTTCAATCTGGCTGGCGGCTTCCTCAAGCTGAGCCACTGTCGACGAATCGCTGGTGATCGAATCGACTTTCTCGAGCGGCCTCGGCATAGGCGACACAATCTCTGGCCAGTCCACATTCTGCCCATGCGTCACGGTGCCCCAACCAGCACTGCCTGGCGCATCGTCTGCAGCTGGCGTCTCCAGCACGCCAATATTTGCAGTCCCATTGCCTGTGCTACTCGCCGCCCAGTCTCCAAATCCATCATCGTCGTTGTTCCCCCATCCTGCATCGTCCGCGAAGCCGTTCACGGGTACCGGCGCGAAGTCGAAGGCTGGCGGCAGCGGTGACGTTACCGCGTTCTTTGTCGGCGACCTGTCGTTGGCATTGTCGGCCCACGGGTCGCCCCAATGATCCATGGTCGGGCTACCGTGTCAGGCGGCATAGTGAGCAGCTTCAGAGAAGCGGCATTCCTCGCGTTGAGGTGTGGGTGCGCTGGTGTTTTTGTGAACTGCAAGGTAACACCTGGCGCACCTCCGCGACTTCCGCTTCATTCCCGAGCCCTGCCAAGCCCCTTACCCGAACCTTGAATGAACCACGATCTGTCTCATCTCACCCCCTGCTTTCGCACATCTTTCGAGACAGGACAACGACATCATCTGTCGCATACAGCGCTGCTTGATACTTCATGACTCCGGAGGCCTTGACACAGCCTTCGCGTTCAGCAGAAAATCATGCATATATCTCAAGCCCTCGAAACCCCCAGTTTCATGCTTCACCTGTATAGACGCATCTTACTGCACACAATTCTGACCGAGCTCCAAATAGCAGGAGAAGAGCGCTGAAGCCCTGTTGACATGTTCGCTGTATACAAATCATCTCCACATATCACAATGGCAGGCAACAGCACTGTAGGCGTGAAAACAGCGTCGCCCCTTTCGTCCGACATCGTGTGGGACCAGCATGCAGAACGTTCACATTCACTACGAAGCACCCTTGTGGAAAGGTGCGTTCGAGATGCGTGCACAGTGTACTTGTGATCGCCGGGTCATTTGCTTGCCTCACCTTACATCGACAACCGGCAGCACACAAGCAACCAGATCATGTTTCCCCTTGACAGCCCTCCCCGAAAGTCAGTCAAGATGCGTCGTAGACCGAGCGTCCAGATCGACGTCGAGCAGGCCAACTCTGCCCCTGCACCCCGACGCTGGCCCACCGATGGTAGGGCCCACACCACCTACACAGACTTCGTGACTACCCTGCGTCGGAAAGGAGAAGCGACCGAGGCTCTGGTACACTATCAACAGACTGGAAAGTATTTGGGCCAAGGCCTTGGTGTAGAAGAGAGGAAGAAGGACAAGCAGAAGCTCGCAGAGCCGCGCACCCACGAGCCCGATGCCGACTTCGACAACTACAGCAATAAGTTCGAACAGACCCTCAGCGATGAGCTCAACAACACCACGAGGGACGGCTACATCTCTGAACAGAATAAGCTCGTTAGGCAAGTCCACGCTAGCGACGAGCCTACGCCGTTCTTCAAGATCATCATCGAGCGATACCCGTATCCTGGCGAGATCATCAAGGAGCGGACCGATGATGACTTCAAGGCCTTGTTCGATGACTTGCCGTCACCGAAGAAGTCGCCGAAGAACTAAGTGCTTTTGTGGAAGTCGAGGACACGGGATCATGATGGGACTAGATCGATATGGGCCTTTGGGCGCGTCTTTAGGATAGCACCCCAAGTACAGTAGAAGTGTACGGACATACAAGTAAACGCAATTGCGTGTAAGAACTACTGCCCGGGTTTCACTACAGGATGCATCGTCAATCTGTTCTGAAACAGTTGGAATGATGAATCATGCGTGGCTTTGAAGAGGTTTACACTCTATCCCCTAATTTGTGAGGCTTGGAGTATGCAAAATAGGAGGCATGCCGTACCTCTGGCGAGCTGTCTGACAACCTGACAAAATGCCTAGTGACTAAAAAGCTGCTATGGTCCTTTGGCCTCTTTCCAGTCGACTCTCCCTCTCTTTGCACACTACTCGATAATCTCCAACTCACTTGCGGTGTCCGTCACTACACGTCCATACTGCACACTGCGACCCTCGCTAAATGCACGAGGCAGGTGGTACCTGAGCAGTTTCCGTGCAGCTCGAAGCTTGCAATACCGTCCCACGTCTATGAAGGCTCTCCCTGCAGTTCTATCTTCGATGTATTCCGCATCAACGACTGCATTTGTCTGTGACCCCGCAATCTGGAGCCTGCGATTCCCCCCCCACTGCTTGTATCCAACACGCTTGTCTGTAACTGTGACGCGGCCGAGTGGGTTCGGGCGAAAGTCCCAGAAGACTGTAAGGCGCTTGATAAGGGCTTCGGAATGCGGCTTATGTGGACCCAGGCCGGATACGTTATCCTCAACCATGCGATCTAGGGCGTTGGTCATGAAAGTCTGTAGCGTTTCGATATCCATGGGCACATTCTGTTTTGAATTGCCAACAAAGTGAAGGATCAGGCTGCGCAAGTGAAGACGCAGGAGCCTGTTGAACGGCTTTGGCATGCGATTGTTGTGCGGTGCGAATTGTGGGAGGTTGCCCGTGCAGATCAGCGTAAGATCTTTCACGCCCGTAAGGGTGGCCCCATCAGCAAGTTCTTTCGAAAGTCGAATCTCGTGCTCGGTGTTTTGCTTGTAGGCACCGCTAGCGCACTTGATGAAAACCCGACGCTGGTGGTCGGCCTCCTCACGGAGTTCCTTCCTCGCCTGGCGGCAGGTCTTAGCGAATGCATGCCCATCGATACCCACTGGTGTTCGATGCAGACGCTCCAATGGTTCGAAGATCAGATAGGCATAGATACTGTCTCGGATGTTGCGGTTGAAGTGACCGAAGAAGGGGTCCTGCCGACGTGGGATACCTGGCTGTTGGCGAGCCTTGGTCTGGCCAAGCTTCTTCCACTGAGCGTGACCATCTTGGGCTAAGTCTTCAGAGGTGGTTGCGCGCTTGCGCTTCTTGTTGGATTCTATGCAGGATGAATCATCTGCTGTGTCCTCTTCAGGGTCGGAGAGCCACTCTAACGATTCGAACGATGAGGTGTCGGAGTCGGACAGGGGCCATTCTAAATCTGAGAAACCGGTCGGAGTGGACATGGCTACCTCTGCTCGAGCAGAAGATGGAGGTCAATTGTGGAGCGGTTGAGCCGATCGTTGTGAGAAAGGGGTGAGAGGTAAGGATAGGACAGGTTTGAGATTATGGGGTATGAGGTTATGGGGTATATATGCTGGGGTGTTCCTCTACGTACACGGCGTCCGCTGCATTCCACCATGCGTATTAGTGCACGAGCCAGTAGACGCTCTTGCAAAATGTGGGACCGACCCTCGACTAGATCTTGAGTCGCAGTCCGAATGGGGTATCCTAGTTCAAACGAACAATTTAAGATCAATCTCTCTTGATGACATCGATCACCCACTCCAGCGCTTGCTTGCCTTCGCTAATGCGATACGGGGCCGTCAGTACGAAGCAGTGCATCTGCTTATCCCAGTGCAGCCACTCTCCCTTCACGCCGTACTCAGAAAGTCGGTTGCGGAAGATGACGCCGTCAGGGCTAAGCACATCGTAACCAGCGGTGACGCCGTGTACCTTGATGCCACTCTTTGCAAGCAGCGAGAAGTCAGCATTGATGGGAGACACAATGCGGTCTGCACGATCGACGTCCTTGCCACACCATGCTTGTGCCGTATCATTAATGATCTCGGGCGACATGAGAGGGTCGAACTTTCGCAGCTTCTCGATATCAGGGTTCTTGCGCGTCATGTCGGTCGATGGACATATGTTGATCAAGGAAGTAGGTCGTGGGGTCCGCTCCATTGCGGGATCCTCGGCCTCCTGTCGCAAAGCTTCCATGGCAAGACACAGCACGATGTTGGCCCCAGATGAGTCTCCCATAAACGTGACAGTCTCCTCTGCCTGCTCTGCCATCTTCAACAGTTCGCGGTAGAGTTTCAAACACCAGGGAAAAGAGCTCGACGCAGTGTTGTTCGGTGCCAATGGAACCGAGATCAGTGAGATGACGGTGTCGGGCAGCTGTTGTGCGAGCTGTGCGCACACCCACCAATGCTGACCAGATGGTGCCATCTGCCAGCTACCTCCAGCAATGTAGTAGATGCGTTTTGTTGGCGTCTTTGATCTTGTATGGGATGGTATAATATCGTAGATGCGTATGTCGCATACAGCGCGCTCCTGAGCTGTACATGGGCGCAGGCGCGCCTTCGGTGGCTTGAGCTTGATCGATCCATCTTCGTGTTTTGGCTCGCCTGCGTTGAGTTGTTTACGAAAGAGGCGCACGAGCTTCATCAGAACGCCCATGAGCATTGTGCGGTCGGCGCGCTCTGTGACCTTGATAGATGGGCCCTCTTGAGCAGCATATTGGTGTGTCTCGGGGCTCGTCTCTAGCGGGTTCTTCTGGCGATCGTGGACATCTGAGCTGTAAGACATAACTTCTCGTGAAGGACCAAAAGTTAGATGTAAGAAAGTTAGAGCATGCAGGGCAAATTCATCTTAGAGCCAGGGTGGATCTATCCGATCTCTCTAGCGCACTGCGCGCCATCGACGCGTTGGCTGAGCGTGTCATTGTCCAGAGTGTCAGTAATGACGTCAAGGGCGGGCCCTCGGATCGCCATGGTGCGCCTGCAATCCGACTGTCAAAGAGCCTGCTTGCCTTGGATCACGGCACTGTGTGCAGAAGACCTATTCTGTGGGCGGGCGCGCAGCATTATCGATTGGAATGTACGTTACGTGTTGTCGCAATCTCAACGCGGAGAGGGTTCAAGGGTCCTGGGTCCGTCATGTCTTCAAGTTGATGTCATTAGACTTGGCAGTCCCTCGGCAGCATCCGTTGGCCTCTCGCCTCCACACCAACACCAGCACCAGAAAATATGTGAACTCTCTTCGAAGGCCTGTCTGAGGGCGTGGCACATGCGCCCGGTGCCAAAGCTATTGAGACAAGCCTGGTAGACTCAGCAGCTCCATCGATCGGTCTACAACATCGAAGAACACATCTTGTGAGTGCAGGGCATCACGGAGGCTATCAATGCGAGGGCGAAAAACGCCTGAATCAGGCGTGCGCGGAGCTCTTGGCCGCCACTCGTGTGTGGTTCCGCAGCGAGCGGAACATGCCCAGGGATCATCTTTCCGCTCCGCAAGCGTTGCCCGCCGGCATCTCTTCCGGCTTGAGGCTCTTGTCGTCTTGGTATCGTGCGTCGAGACCTTCCTGAAGGCACTATGTAGCCAATTCAGTCCATAGTGCCAACTGTTGTTGTCTCGGCGCACGTATGCTCACAGCGACTTGTCACGCCCGTAGATCAAACATGAAGTTGATATAAGGGGATACCTGAGCCACATGTGGCATCATTATTGACCCACTCTTTTCGACAGTACACTCAATGACTGACCAACAGACCTTGACCGACGCAGAGGTTAAAAAGTTCATCGAAGACTTGGACCACGACAACAATGGCAAGATAGACTACTGGGAGATAGAACGCAAGCTCGACCAAGTCCACAAGGAGATCGCGCCAAAGGCACAACCACACCACCTTCACCACGAATCGCGAGCCGAAGCACGACACGAGTTCCTCCGAAGTGTGATAGGGACGCGTGAGGATCGCATTGACGATGCGGAATTTGCTGAGAGCGTGAAGAAGTGGGACATTCCTTCATTGGACCAAGATCGAAAAGAGGCGAAGAAGGAAGACGATTACTGGAAACAAATGTCAGTCTGGAGGAGGGCGCGCGCCTACTGGGCCGTGAAAGGGCCCGAGATCGCGTTTCTGACATTAGTCGCTGCCTTCATGGTCGCATTCGGTGTTTGGCAGCTCGTCAAATACCTCACCTACGACGAATACACTCCAGCATTTGGCTGGGGTGTTGTGGTCTCCAAGACGTCCGCAGGTGTGCTCTACCCGACATTCTTCTTCCTCATCCTCTCCATGTCACGATGGCTGGCGACCTTCCTTCGACGCTTCTACTTTATCTCCCGCTTCATCAACTGGGATCTTTCTCAGTCATTCCACATCAAGATGTCGATCGTGGCATTGTGTTTTGTGACGCTGCACGCCATAGGACACTTGTCTGGATCGTTTGTCTTCGGCAGTATGGCGCATCGCCAAGATGCAGTCGCTGTCGTACTTGGTGCCGACACCGTTCCAAGATCATACGTCGACTATGTAAGAACCTTACCTGGATGGACTGGATTGACATCAATTGGCTGCTTCTACCTCCTCGCCGCCATGAGCATGCCGCAAGTCCGGAAGGGGAGCTACGAAGTTTTCCAATTAGGCCATCTCCTGATGTTCCCCATTATTGGACTCATGATCGCTCATGGTACTGCTGGTTTATTGCAATGGCCCATGTTCGGCTACTGGCTTGCGGTACCTACGCTGTTCGTCGTTTTCGAGCGAGCATGGCGTGTCGTTCTAGGCTTCCGTCCCGTTGAGGGGGTGCTCGAACTGTTGGACGAGGAGACCACATTAATCACTGTCAACGTTCCTCACAAACGACCATGGGCCTACAAAGCCGGTCAGTATGTCTTTATTCAAGTACCACAGCTGTCGCGCTGGCAATGGCATCCCTTCACAGTCTCCACCTGCATCGGCAACAGGATGCAAGTGCATATCAAAGCGGACGGCGATTGGACGAATGAACTGCGAGACACCGCAAAGAAGGGAGGCAAGAAGCAGACAATCAAGGTTGGCCTCGACGGACCCTACGGTGCACCTGCTCAGCGTTTCTACGACTACGACTACAGCATGGTGTTCGGGTAAGCACGCTTTCACTTCGTATCCCCACTGACGCTGACACGACACAGAGCTGGCATTGGCGTCACACCATTCTCGGGTGTGTTAACTGATCTTCAACATCACGAGCTTGAGCGTACCATGTCAGGCGAGAACTCTACGGAGTCCGGCTACGAGAGCGGCAAGGGATCCTCCCCGTACGAGGGTCATAGGCGCGTTGATTTCCACTGGATGGTTCGCGACAGGAACAATCTGCTGTGGTTCTCTGACCTGTTGAACGAAGTGTCTCGCACCAACAAACTCGATCGCTCGAATCTCGATATCCGCATCCGTACATACGTCACACAAAAGCGCAAGCAAATCTCAGAACACGTCTTCCGCTGGCTGCTCGAGAAGCACAGGACTGATGAGCACCCACAGTCGCCTATCACTGGTCTTTGCAACCCGACACATTTTGGTCGTCCCGACATTCCTCTGATCATGGAGGAGCACTATACAGACATTTGCAAGGAACTTGGCGAGAGAAAGACAGTGAACAATCCGAAGAAGAAGGAAGAGATCAACGTTGGTGTCTTCTTCTGTGGACCTCCGGTCATCGGTCAGCAGATTGCAGACCAGTGCTCGCAGATGAATGCTAAGGCGCGGAACGAAGGCAGGAAGATTGAGTACCGGTTCATGATTGAGGTGTTCGGATAGGTCGCACTTCTCTTCATATCCGCGTGCCTCATAGCACTACTTTAAAACGATAGAATCTCCGAGACCTTAAATTGCACCGTGATGGTTCAGACGGCAACAGGCACCGGTCTGATGGTGGTTGAAAATACTCGTCATGGTCAGGCACGCCATGCTTACCTCTAGGCCACGACTACCCTATTTAGTCCCACTAAGCCTCCGGTCATCCGCTCTTAGCCACCATCAAGGAAAGCAGGATTCCCAATGCGCTGACATGCTTCTACAATCGCCGCTCCTTTCCACTTCACACCACCGGGGCACAAGATTACTACTACTGTAACAATGAAGGACACCTTGGCCGAGCTCAGTTGTTCGACGGAACCGCTGACGAATAACGACTTCAATCATGTCTTCTTTCCCACTCTCTGCTTGATAGCGTTGGCCTTTCTCTTGGAAGCACTTTCTCATGATGCCCTCAATTGCTGCACAACCATTAGCGGCGTGGACGATGCCAGCGATGCCCATACAGACGCGACATCATACAACGCGATGTTGCCTGGAGTCGTGGAAAAGCAACCTCGCGCCCAAGCCCCACCTGAAGCAGAGGCGTTTTCGTCTTCGTCAGCGCAAAGCCCTGCTTCAGCGCCAGAGAAGACGCACACGGAGAAACAATCATACTGCCTCCCAAACGTCTCGCCGAACATTCGCGCGAATCGCCTCATCACGGCCATATTCGTGTATGCAGGTGTCCTCACCTTCTTCATCATACGTGTGCGCGACATCAGAGTACCTCATGTGCGTCCCGAGTGCGCAGGCTACACTTCACTCGATCGGGCGAGTGACAGAATGCCGGTACCAAACTGGTGGGTGGTGGTGCTGCTCAACATCTTGCCTTTCGTATGTGCGAGCTTTGGCTTGCTACGGACCATAACCGACTGTGCCCTTGTACGATGGGAACAGGGCTTGGGGTACGGCGACAAGAAGGCAGACAAGACATGGACATGGCCGGTATGCATGCCGCTCGTTGCGCTATGGTTCTTTCGATACATGGCCATCAAGATATTGTTGGTCTTCCCGATTGCGTGTATGATGGGTCGACCGCTCAAAAGCGCATGGTCAAATGCAATTCCCAAGGCACAAACGGCAAGAAACGACGATATCGAGATGCAAAGCGAAGAAACGAGGAGACTTGTCGACGACGTAGACGGAGCAGAAGAAGCAGAGGAACAGTCAGACGGTCCGCCGGCTTATGACGAAGCAGTGCATGAAAGAGAACACGAGGTAAAGAAGACGCGACAATGGCTGGACCGTAACTGACAAACCTCAGTCTGAGCCATCAAAGCGTGGCACCTTCCCTGTCGGCTGAACAGGACAAGCACATCTGAAAAGGACGTTGATAGTACTCACTGGCTGTGCATGATCCTCAGACGAGCACTTCAAGGTTGTTTAGTGGTTGAAATCGAGGAGTTCTAGGTCAATCGAACATTCTGTGGCCCACTTGAAATGTCGCAATTGTCTGCTTGATGAACGTCATCAGTTTTCGCCCTCACAAACCCTTCAGAGCCACCACGAAGCTGCACGTCAGACGCAAATGGCAATCCTACAAGTATCCACGTGCTGCACGAGCCGCAGCTATCCGCCTTGACACTCGTACCTGCCTGTTCGTGACCAAAGTCAGGCTGAAGAAGAGCCGCGACTACCCCGCGCCTCGTTTAGATATACCCCGCCATCGCCCTCGTCAAAGCTTTCCCTGGCTCAATCACGCCATCGCCGCCAGACCCAAATCGCACATCATGGTTCAGGTACGCACCCGTTTTGGACGCCTCTGCTATACAAATTACTATAACAGGTACACTGTTTACTGGGGAATACGCTACTGACGTCACTAGCTCGAATACTCTGTCGAAAAGCCGCTCAATCGAGAGCCGGAGCTCGACAAGCTTGTCTCAAGGTCCGTAGATATCGTCTCGAGCTCGAGCAACACCCAAAAGACATGCCTCTGACATCGGATGTAGTTTCATAACAACAGAAGGTGGTTATGACCGCAATCATGGACCCATCCCTCACCTCGATGCCGCTACACATCAAGTGTGCGTATACGGCTTGGTCAACAAGGAGCTCTCTCTTCACGTCGAAGATCTACAAGCACTTCCTCAACACAGCGTGATATGCGCATTACAATGCGCTGGCAACAGGCGCCATACCATGCGAACAAAACTGAAGGAGGTGTCAGGCATTGACTGGTTCGATGGCGCTGTCATGAACTGCAAGTGGACTGGACCACTATTGAAAAACATCCTCGACAAGGCGGGCGTCAGAGTCGAACAAGACAAATGGAAAGACGCACATGTTGCATTCTCCTGTTTCCAGACGCCAACCCAGGATGACGAGTACTATGGTGCCAGCATACCATTGTCACGGGCCATGGACCCCAAAAGCTCTATCATCGTAGCCCTACAGATGAACGACAAGCCGCTACCACCCAATCACGGCGCACCAGTCAGAGTCGTCACGCCAGGCATAGCTGGTGCAAGGAGCGTAAAGTGGCTGGACCGCATCACAGTACAAATGTGCGAGAGCAATAGCTACTACCAACAGCATGACTACAAGATCCTCCCTCCGGAAGCAGATTGCAAAGAGAAGGCAGAAGAGTGGTGGGGCAAAGTCGGCGCACTGCAAGACATGCCTATCAACAGCGTAATCGGCGTGCCCAAAACTGGATCGAAGGTTCGACGAGAGGAAGATGGCACGATAGAGGTTAAAGGCTACGCACTGCCCAGCGGCTCTGATGGACCGATCACCAAAGTCGAAGTCAGCGTTGACGGGGGCGAAACATGGGTGGATGCCGAGTTGGACCAAAGCCATGACCACAAAGATGCGGATCTGAAGTGGGCATGGACCTTGTGGAAGGCGAAGGTCAAAGTCGGGAAGGGGAAAGATGTGACAATCTACAGCAAAGCCACTGACAGTAGCGGGCAGACACAACAAAAGAGCGTTGAGTGGAACTTCCGCGGTGTTGGGTACAACGCTTGGGGTGAGGCATCGGACATTGAAGTGGTCTAGCATCACCGACTGTTGATATGATAGTAATAGTCCAGGCAGCGACGTATGACATATCTCTCCCACGTTACACATAATCAGTTCATTGCTCATATCCTAAACACCGTCCATGCCATGCTCGTAAACGATGATCTAATTTCACAGCATCAACAGTCTATCACAGACCCAAGCTCTTCTTGACATTCCCCCGTACAACCTTCTCGTATTCTTCCCTCTTGTTCCGCCACATCTTGGCCGCATCGATATTCGCAGGACTTTCGTCGTTCGGCTCGGCCAACATACTCATCACACTGATGAGGATCTTCTCCACGCTTTGAATCGGCGACCACCGCTCGGACGCTTGCTCGTACTGGTGTGGATCGTCGCCGGGCGGGTGCAGGATCGATATGCAAACTTCGCCGTTGTTGTACACTGGTATTGTCAGCACTGTCCGTTGCTCCACCCTGCCCTCTGTTGCTTATGTTAAAGCAAGTATGGGGGTACGTACCATTCGGATGCCACATATCCGTCAGAAACTTCATCTTTGGCGGCGCAAGGGGATAGTCTTTAGGAAACTTGAGCTCTGCGGGGAAGACGCCGCCTTCGAATGGTGTGCCTTCTGGCCCTTGGATAAGGGCTTCCCACAAGAACATGTCATCTTCGGTTACGGGGCCCGCTGTGATGCCTTCTGGCGGGTCCGAGGAGAGCGATTTGTACTCTTTGAAGAGGCGCTTTGCTGCAGGGTTCGACATGGTGGTGTTTCTGCGGTTGCGCGCAGTGAGGGCGATTATGGCGGGGTTGCGCGTTCAGGTGTCGCAGTTTGTGTGCTCGCTGTACAGGCGTGATCAAGTCACTCAGATGTTTTCGAGGTCGAGAGGCGTGATTTGAAAGGTCTCAAGTCATTCGTTCAAGGCGTTCGAGATTATTGAAAGCTTGAGCTGAACGTCTTTGTACATAGCACCGACACGTCGGCTTTCGGCAACGATCACTAGCGCAAAGCACGGGCCATGAATGACATAGTGGACCACTATAGACGTGTCGTTGACGCGTCTCTATGTTACGTGCCAATTGTTCTCCAACAATTTGACATTTGATGTTACGAATACATATATTGCGGCTTCCTCTATACAAAACTGACGTCGCTCTCCAGCTCAGCGCCTAGCTGCCGCTGCAATCTCGACCGACTCGACCCCACGTAGGTTGTCACCGCAGCAAGATCTGTGATCGTCGCCCCACCGGAAATCTCTCTGGTCTCCCGAAATGGTGCATTGCTTGTGGCCAGCAGCTTGATCGTCGCTCGAAGTGGTGGCTCCTGCATCAGATGCGCAATCATCCCAAGCACTTTGACTGTTTCTTCGACGGTTGTTTCGCGCTCATAGTTTCCAATGTTGTCGATGATGCACATGACTGTTCTGTCTTTGGGTAATTGATGCACTAGCCAGCTGAAAAGTCGACAGATTGGAGTGCCATTATTCAGCTGCACGCTCTCAAGATCTATATGATCTCGAAGCGTCAATGTGTCAAAGCGCCACGGACACAGGAGCTGAGCGATGAAGCTTCTCAGCATCGTAAACCCTCCACAAAACGAATTCTCATCGCTATGCAAGCCACAGAAAAAGACCGATGGGTTCAGGACCGCCCTTTGCCTGAATGCGTGGAAGAAGGTCGAACAGAAGACCGACGAGGCCGTCAATCCAGATGCAGACCCATCCGATGCAACCACACCCTCAAGATATGTATCAGGGCGTCAGCGAGTCTACCCAGCATCGATGCGTACCCAGCAAAACCTTTCACCTGCTATACACGCTACAAGTAGCGCTTTGCCTGGCTATGGAAATCCGACGTTCCGCGGTCCTCAGCAATCGCCTCTTCCCACTCATACAGGAGCTCGTCAATCCGAAAGTGACGCCGGAGCTGGCCACAATATTCAGTCTCAAGTGCGGCCATCTGCCTCAAGCTCCACTGACTTGTTCGCTCATACGGCACCGGGTGATTCACTGCGGTGACGGGCCAAACGTGTTTCCTCCGAATTGTGTTTCGTTCTATGATGAAAAGCCTACGAAATGGACCTGCAGTATGTAATCCAAATACAACACGGAAGTCACTCTGGCGAAGAGTACCTCGTCAATGCATCTATTTTGTTCTTGTAGTACATCTAGGCTTCAGGGACCTCATCAGCCCAGGGAATACTAGACTGTGCGCCCGCCTTCTGTACAGTCATGGATGCGGCGCGATTGGCGTGAGCGATAGCCGCGTCGAGGTCGAAGTCAGCACCCCGAGAAATTGACTTCCAGTGCGCTACGGCAACTGTATAAGCACCAGCAAACGTGTCACCAGCGGCTGTTGTGTCCACAACCTTGACCTTTCGTGCTGGTACGATGCGACCATTCTTGGACTCAGCTTGCTGCTTGGCAGTCTGGTAAAAGACACCCTGTAGTGTTTGTTAGTGCGGCCTCGGGAAATATTTCTACCCTTCTACTGACCTCGCCTCCGAGAGTGATGATCACGTTTTGCACACCACGTGAGATGAAGACCGCGGCGACCTTGTCCCATGATGTCGGATTGTCGATGCCCGAGAGAATAGCGGCCTCGGTCTCGTTGACGATGAGGTGACCCAGTCCCTCGTATGCTTCTGCAGGCAGAGGGGTGGCTGGAGCTGGATTGATAATGGTCTCGACACCCTTTTGGCGTGCAGTCTTCATGTTGTGAAGTACCTTGTACTCATCAGCCATACGCGCGTCACACTCTGACAATCTCAATACATACAACGTCCATGGGCAGTTCGAGTTGGAACAGAGCGACGCTTGCGTCATCGTCGACCAGATCCTGAACCTCAACATCGTAGTTGGCTCCAGGGCAGAACATGATCCTGTTCTCTCCGGTACTGGTCTCGACTGTAATGACAGCGACACCAGTCTTCTTTCCTTTCAAGATTTTGACAGCGTCTGTCTTCAAGCCATCTTTGTGCAGGCTTTTCAAGAAGCCTTCATGGAATTCATCATCTCCGACAGCTCCAACCATGCGCACCTCAATATCAGAGGCCATACCCTCGGACGCTTGCTGCTGTGTACGGGACAAACGCGCACACGCGACAGCTTGGTTAGCGCCTTTTCCTCCATAGCCAATGTTGAAGGATTCGCTGGTCAATGTCTCGCCCGCCACCGGCACACGAGCGGTGCGAGTAACAAGATCAACATTGAGAGATCCAATGACTGAGATGACTGCTTTCGAACTCATTTTGATATCGTGGGGAAGACGGTGGAGGTGGGATGACCGAACAAATTTGGGGCTCTTCACTAGTGCAGACCAAACGGGGTAGTGCAGCCGACGCGTCGGGTAACCGCGCTTCAGCACCACGAAGACAACGCTCTCTCTTCACGACAGCAACCGCGATGCCGAAACTCGACTGCCGACGCGGGCTTGATTGTCAGAGCAGGAAGACGAAGAGGGCGTGATAGGCTTGAATGGGACGGTAAGATGTATGACGTCACATCAATAATGTACTTCATATCAAGGCTTGGTCTTGTTCATCACTCGACAGCTATCGATACTCATATGTACAGATACCCCCCTCCCCTTTCATGCTGACGACCACAGCGATCTCAGTGCACGGTCCAGATATCACTTCTTCACCTCGACAACACTCGTGTTGTGATTTCCTCCTGCACCGGGTCCGCCCTTCACGCCAACGGCAACCTGGACCTCGAAACCCCATCGCTTTGCGCGTTCCTCAGCTAAGTTCGCAGCCTCTTGCTCTAGCTGACTTGCAGCCTCTGCGAGTTTGCCACCCACTGCTGTGAGTTCACCTCCCAGCTTGGCGAGCTCTGCGGCGAGCGCAAGGAGGTTGTCTGGTGTTGTCATCGTGCGTACTCGAGAGTAGGTAATCGATATGGGCAGTGGTGCGTGTGTCGTGGTGAACAATAAACTTGATTCAAGTGGACTCGACCAGAAGCGTTGTCGAAAAGATGCGTGCGCACTGGATTCGAGGTCGAGCCAAGGGAAAAGACAGAGCTGTGCTACTCGTGAATTGATGTCGCTGGACATTTGGCCAACTCAAATAGGTTGTAAGCATGGAAGTGCTGGGCGTTTGTATGGTAGCGTCACGCCAGGAGCATCACATACACGCCAGCGGCCGACTGTTGCAGAACGATATTGCAAACCAAAACCCATTGCATACGAAGACATTGAATCATAAGGCTGAGTCACAATGCTGTATGGGAACGCATGCTTCACATTGCGAGGAAGCTGTTGGTAGCGAAGTCAGATGATCCCCTACAGGCTTTGTTCAAATTCTCGAACAGAAACGCAGACGGCAAGGAAGATCTCCTCACTGTTGATAGAGCCAGATACAGATCGAGGGGGACGGAGGTCCCAACAATCACGATAATGTTGTGATTCTTTGTATTGAACATCATCGACAGAAACAACGTAGCAACGCGATCCTTCAATGCGAATGCAGGGTAGTACGCATTCGCTGTGATTACTATGGGTCAAAGTCACCTCCATTGATGGTATGTATGAGAAGCAGACCAGAGACACGTAGCGAGAGTACCATCATAGCAGCAACTATACAATAAATACAACAAGGCAACATCTAACACCAACCCTGGACAAGAGCAACGATGTCGTCGAGCACAGCAAGATGGATCCCTGAGCTCCTGGCCCATAACGCCCGCATCCAGGCCCTGGATGCAAGTCTGGAGTCGATCACTACCAAGCTTGACGCCGTCCTCACCGATAGCCTTAGGGTTCCCCGTCGTCCCAAAAGAGATCTACGAGAATTTCGTAAGATGGTGAGGAAAGAACACCGTCATGAGCTGGCGAATTGGGTGGTCAGTATGCCGGTTGAGGACGCCTCGGAGGACATACTGTTTAGAGCTTACGAGCTTGCCATTCACGGCTACGCGGCATCAATCGCCGCCATGGTACCAGGAGACGGCAGAATCGCGGAAACGCAAGTAAAGGAGCAAGCTGCCAAGGATGCTGCTGCTGTGGCGGCCGAAGCAAGGACGCTTATGGCCGACATCAAACTGTAAGATATCTGAGTACAGAGTAATCTTAGTGACCATTGCTCTTTTGTAGCGAGTGATTTACACCCTCGATCACACACTAATCTATCGCGAAAATTGAGTAGGATCAATTGCAATCACGATGAAAGTGGCGTTCTTTGCAAGGCCTGTTCGCCATTTCTCTATAGACTGTATACGCAGCAAATGCGAACCTCGTTGCATCCGTGAAGAGCAACAGCCTTGTTCGCAAGTTTTATTCACTCTCACTAGTCAACTGTTTGCCTTTGTCCACCACGTTCTCAATCACGTCGTCTTCCATGCTCATCAACTCAATCCGTCTGCGCACTTCTGCAACTCTCAGCTTGACATTTTCGAGCAATTGCTCCTTCTTGTCTGGATTTGCAGGTGGCAGCGTATGTGAGGGTGTGTGTGTTGAGGCCATACCACGCAAGACTGCGGGATGGATGAAGCAGAGCGTTGGTAAGCCGGTTTGCGGTATCGTCATGGCGTTCAAGGGATCTTCTGGACAAGTTCAGGGAGGACGTAGTGTTTGTATGTCGATTCATTCACACTATCACGGCAAAGCTGCTGCGATCGTGACGTGAATCATCTTTTGCGTAGTTAATGCCAAATCCTACCCATTGACACTCACGCTCTGGAGTCGTCTCTCATCTGTTGCAGCTCGAACAACACCCTGTGCTTGTCCCAACCTTCCTTCAATCCCTTTGTGACAAGATCTTGCTCACTACTTGGTGCCATGCCCGCTGTTTCTGGGACTCTCCTGTCCAGGTTGGTTGGAAATGGGTAGCCCTCCGCAAGGTTATTGACAAAAGCCTTGACTTCCTCACTCATACCTTCTTCCTTGTATCTCTCTGCAAGTAAATCCCATGTTCGCTCCACCAGGGGCAGGCTATCAATCGTCTCCATTGGCTTGCCGAACGCACTCGAAACCTGCAGGAGGTTGGCAGATCGTTGCACGTCAGCCGACGTGTTGCAGCCCGCCGCGTGGAAGAGAGCTGGGTTGAAGAACAGTCCGTCACCCTTGTCCAGCGGCACACTGACGTAATTGTCTAGAAAGTAGTCCTGAAACTCCTTCAGTCGATACGCCATGTAGCCCTCTTCGAACTTCTGACTAAAGGGCAGCAGCCTTGTCGGCCCGGATTCGAGTGGCATGTCGCTATGTGCGACCGCACCTTGAAGCGTAAGGAACTGGCTTGCGATTTGCAGGGCCTTGGGGAATTTCTCGCACGAGTTCGCGCTCTGAAAGCCGATGTGGTAGTCTCGATGGCTGATCTGAGCCGCACCACCTGGTCGCACAATGTTGACTTGCGCAGTCAGACGGTGGTACGGACCGAGCCATGCTGATGATATAGCCAGGAGCCATGGGTTGGAGTAGTATGCCAGGAAGCTCGACGGATCCGCGAGGCAGTGCTTGGAGAAGGAGTTCCAGATCCGTGAGTTCGAGCCGGAGGTGGCGAAGTGGTCACCTTTCTTGCCTGACCTCTGCTCCTCCTGTTTGATGATGGAGGAATACACGCCATTCACTTCGTCGATCAGGCCGAGGTCAGTGTATATGTGTTTGGTCGCAAAGACTCCTGGACCGTGCAGCAGAATATGGTACCACTCGTCCTGGAGCGCTGAGAGTTGGTCTGCGCTGTATGACGAAAACTCCGATAACTCGTATATGGGGATGTTCCTGATGATCTCCTTAGCGAGGGGGTAGTGGACCGAAGCAACTTCGGTCGTCAGAGCTTTGAAGTCGTTCAATGACGGGGGTTCACTCGTCGAGAAGACTCGAGGAGTGATTCGAGGCGTAACCGTGTCGCCATTGCATACACTTTGTGGCGCGAACAGTCCGTTTGCTGTGATGCCCATTCTTGGAGGAAAACGGTATCTGTGACTTAGAGTGTATGTGGTGATCTGTCGACATCAGAGGTTCCTTTTATCTCAGATTGAAGCTGTTGCACTGGCAATTTCGCCCGCTTCAAGATCGGATGTTTCTACCGGAAGTGCATTGTCCAGCTTTGGTGAAGGTCAGGGCGGGCTTTTGTTTTCCCGCAAATCGATGAAGTGTGTGATGCTTGATCCAACGTCACGCTTACTTCTGGAGAGTCGAGATGCCCAGGTGGGGCACTCGGCTTCTGCGGCATCTTGGCTCAAATAGCCGGAGAATGTTCACGCATCCGCATCGCCAACATCACTCATGGGACACCGCATTGCCCATAAATCGCGGGCATGTCGCCTCTGTTGCGGTAGCAGCTTACGTGCAATGGTAGAGGAGGGTATGTGTTCAGTGATTGAAGGCTGAAAGGTCGGTCGACAGCAACGGAGACGAGTTCCCGCGTCAAGTGGGGCACTGTAGCCGAGCTCTGCGCGTCGCGAACCTTCACGGTTCCTTCCAGAATATCCAACCCTACGGTGTTTACGCTCGGTTGGACAGAACACACCATCAAAGCGCAGCGATCTCGAAGCTGAGTGTTGTCGAAGGCCTATAAGATCGCTCGAGCGCGCAGTCACCTTCACGTCTGACTCTTGGAAACGTCACTCTCGTTCAGGCGATAGGCCTATCACATCTACAGAGCGGACTTATCACAAGCAACAAGGCACAGCGTCGCATTGCAGCTTCACCGATACATGCGGGACGCTCACGGCTCGTCGGTGGAAGGATGCGTCAGAAGAGTCGTGTGGCAAGCAGAGGTTCAGTACGACTTTTGAATCGACAGACGCGGTGCTAGATCTTCGGTAGCGTGCGAGGGCGTGTATGAAACCGCGCTGAGCCGTGATGAACAAGCGATGTCCTTGTCAGATCTGTAGGTCCTGAGGGCAATATCCTACAGCATTCGGAAAGCAAGGTGTTCATGCTTGCGTTAGGCCGCATTAGGTAAGTGACTCCGAGCAGTATAGGAAGGGGATCCACGCAGTGATTACCACAGGTAGGAACGGTACGTCAATGCTTACCATGGCGGAGAAAACCCTACCAATTCTTCAGATATCTGAGGTGCCCCACTCCCTTGCTCTTCCAATCGATTTGCCGGCTCTTGCGTCCGATTCACCTTGGCTCAGGCACTCTAGTCGCATGAGCCGCTTTCTGTCGGGCACAAGAAGGAAGGGACGTCTCAGGCGTCTAAGAATAACGGAGTATAATGGAGCTGACTTGATGAACAGATCGGAGCGATGTGACAGCCGTCGTCCAAGGAAGCCCGACTAGTCCGAAGTCACAAACGCGTAACTGCTCAGGTGATGCCAATTCAATGATGGAGCAAAGAGCAGGTGTGACGTGGTATTTAAAGAGTTCCAAAGTTGGCTCTGGAAGAACTTCATTTCCTCATATACGGACGGAACGATAGAACATCTCTACGCAGTCATCATTCTCACCCCATACATTCTTCGATTCCAAGTGTCTCGAGCTCGTTCAGATCTTCTCTTTCACGCTGAAAAACATGGCAGACAAGGGCGCAACTCTAGATATGTCCTTGTTTTTCGGAACTCCGGATGAGAAGAAGCACTTTTGCACTGAGCTGCTCCGTCTTTTGAAACTTGGGGGGGCGTGAAGCTCCAGAACCACAGCATTCCTGACGAGGACGTCCAGAAGCTCTTTGAGATGGTAAATTTCTTTTCTTGACACATCCACATATGACCTCAACTGACCACGAACAGAGTCGCAAGTTCTTTGCTCTCCCGCTTGACACCAAGATGGCGGCAAAGCACCCTCCAAAGGCTAACCCTAACCGTGGATACAGCTTTATTGGCCAGGAGAATGTAGCCAACATCAGTGGGTATGAGAAAGGCCTTGGTCCAGGAAAGACCCGGGACATCAAGGTCTGTCTTCTCGTGGATTGCGTATGAGCGTGGGTTGACACCAGTCAGGAAACACTAGACATGGGTAGCGCTCATGACGAGCTTGTCGATAACCTCTGGGTACCTGAAGAGAGCCTCAAAGGTTTCCGCGGCTTCATGGAGTCCTTCTATGAGAAGGCTTTCAAGACAGAAATGCAGCTGCTTTCTGCTCTCGCCATTGCACTCGACATCTCCGAGGACCATCTGAAGTCGCTTCACAACCGAGCGGAGAACGAGTTCCGTCTGCTGCACTACCCGGCGATACCAGCTTCAGAGCTTGCAGATGGATCTGCGACCCGCATCGCCGAGCACACCGACTTCGGTACCATCACAATGCTGTTCCAGGACTCTGTTGGCGGACTGCAGGTCGAGGATCAGACACAACCGGGTGTCTTCCGCAGTGTCGAGTCGGCCAAGCCCACAGACATCATCCTCAACATTGGCGATTCTCTACAGCGTCTGACAAACGACACTTTCCGAGCAGCATGTCACAGGGTCACCTACCCACCACTCGTCAAAGCTGGCGACAACGTTGAAATTCCGGAGCGCTACTCAATCGCTTATTTTGCTAAGCCCAACCGCAGCGCCTCATTGCTTCCACTAAAGGAGTTTATTACAGATGCGACACCTTGCAGGTACGACGATGTCACAGCTTGGGATTGGAACAATCGCAGAATCGCGAAGTTGTTCGGTTAACGAAGATGTCTAACGGGGACCACGGCTCATCCTTTGAGTTATCAAGTGGGCTCGACAGTATGTAACGGAGACAGACTTCAAGGACGCAGAACGTAGTTTCAGGCCATAGCGTTGATCAAGTTCGAATACCTCAAAACAGACCTTACCTTTCTCCGCATCACTTACCGCGCATTATCTATGTAGGCCGTCCGCAGCACAATGGCTTTGTCTTTGCCACCGAAGGAAGGGACGCCAGTACCATATTGAAAAAAGACGGATTTGGTTTTCTTAGGTAGGATTTATCACATCGAATGGAATGTCCATTAGAGAGAAATTCGTTTGCGTAAACATGATACGACTTGGCTATCTTATGCTTGGCAATTGATTCAAACTATTGTGACGACCCCGGGACTCATCTCAGTCCACATTTCTAGCCTCTCAAATGTAAAGAAGCCGATCCTGCGGTAACACGTATTATCAACTTCAGTAGCGCCGAAGAGAGTCCACCAGTCCAGATTCGCTCGCGGCATTGTCCACAGGACTCTGCCTGCAGGTGGTAGAGAACGAGCTCAGTCTTGGGTACCGTGTACCTGCGTGGGATCTGCCTTCCATTCATGAACAGCAGCATCTTGGTGAGAGACAGAAACGGAGAGTTGGTGACATGTTTGCGCCGTTGACGTGATGTGAGAAGGCTGAGTTCTCGACATTGAGGGGCTGGGCTAAGCCGATCCGACACTAGTACGTGCAAGTCAGCACAGCGGTAAAGTGCAGGAAACCGAGTACTGACTGCTGTCGAAGCAAGGATGATAGATGATATAGGATGAACAATTGAAACGATGTATTTCTATTATTCACGGAGTTGAGTGAGAAGGGTGATGCTTTGGAGCAGTGTGGTTTGTCCTAGGAGCGGCGAGCAGCAGGAATGGCAAGGCCGTATCCGGAGAAGAGCCCTAAGGGATCCACTGCTGTCTTGATCTTCTGGAGCCGTGCAAAGTTGGCACCATACAGCCTTGAGCTCCACTCCTTGACACTGAGCTCCGAGTTGACGTAGTTGACGAAACTGCGAAGGGGAGCTGACTTTTTCAGCGCGCTCTCGAAAGGATTGAGAAGGTTCTGCATATAAGCAACGCCATCGCTGGGCCAGACACCCGAGCTTGCGACACCATCGACACGTATCAGCCAAAGATTGTCGCCGTGCGCGAACGCATGATCGCTGTCCGCGATGTCACGGCTAATACCACCCCAGAGGTCAAGGAAGCCAGTGCCGATGAGATCGGTCCTGTTGAGCGCATGGTAGCTGTTGAACAGAGCCTTTGCCTGTTTGAGGTTGAGGGGATGCTTGCTCGTTGTTGTCCAAGACTGAACGAGGGAAGAGCGACCGCCAAGAGAGCCTCCGGTAGGCAGGTTCATGCCAGCACCAACGGCAGCAACCTCCGAGTCCCAGAAAGAGGGAATTACAGTCTTTGTCAAGTTCACCGCGGGGGCGACTGAGTTTAACGACTCCACAAGTGGCGCGAAGACGGAGTCGAAGTCAGCCTCCGGGCCGTAGAAGAACCCAGAAGACGCAAAGTCAGCCAAGGAGAAGCGAAGGGACAGCTCGTCTGGCGCCTTTCTGTCGAGAACCCACTTCTGGATCACGAGGAGCGCGGATGATGCGGTATCAGCATCGACCTCACCCAATCCCAGTGAGTAGCTGACGGCTCCGTCAT
The DNA here is from genome assembly GCA_030271015.1 of Didymella glomerata. NCBI lineage: Eukaryota > Fungi > Ascomycota > Dothideomycetes > Pleosporales > Didymellaceae > Didymella > Didymella glomerata. The sequence continues at coordinate 551,035 of JAJOHN010000016.1, forward strand.
GGGACAGCTCGAATGTCTTGGTCGTTGCGGAAAGAACGACACCAAAATTTGCACCAGCGCCCTGAGCAGCCCACAGCAAGTCGGAGCCAGGACTCGTGGTAACGATCGTGCCATTGTAAAGCATGTACTTGACGGAGACAAGGTTGTCGGAAGGAATGCCGAGGAATCTGCTGGTTGCTGTGAAGTGTTGTCAGTTCGTTGACCTGCAGTATGTGCATTGAGCTACTCACTCCCATAGCCTCCACCAAAACTGCTGCCCACAAGACCAACATGCGAGCCGCGTACGTGTGGAAAATGACGTTTCTGAGTATCCCACAGGAACTTGGCAGTTGGCCCAACATTCGAACCTCCGCCATAGGTCAATTGGTTCGTAGTTGTGTCAAAGCTGAGCTCGGTAAATGCTTCCATGTCAATGACCAGATTGCCTGGGCTGCCGAAGCTGTAGCCTTGGAAAGAGTGACCACGACCGAGGACAGACACCTTAACTGAGGCGTTGCGGGCACAGCGCAATGCCAGTGCGACTTCATCTTTGTCCTGTGGGAATGCTACAGAAACAGGTGCTCGAGAAAGACGAAGTTGGAAAGAGGCAGTATCGTTGGACCAGGTGTCATCTGTCGAGATAGAGGCATCGATGCCTCCATCTGAAAGACAAGCATGAATGCTCCCTGCTTTGGAAGTCTGACCAAGCGCAAGGGCCGGTACTAGGCACAACAGTCCAAGGAAGCTGTGCTTGTATGTATTGAAGGGTGCCATTTCGAAGGTTTAGTCTTGTGAGGCCTAAAGTGAGGACCTCTGCCGACGCTGTTGCTTCAAGCTGGGGCGGGCTCGGAAGCTCGCGGCTTTTGAAGCATCTTGTCCAAGACTCCTATATTCGGCACAATGGCCGCCGCGGCTCTTCTCATGTGCAGCGACGACGCAAGAGGTAGTTGAGCTCGGTGCATCTCGGTGGACAATAGCAGCAGATTGCGGCGCCTGCCTGGTGCGACAAGGCCAAGCCTTAGCATCCTGCGCACTCTTTGCAACTGTCTCTTAGGATTGCCACTTGCTCATCGCGTCATGCTCGACCACATGCTACGGTCAATTTCCTCTACTCTTCATCTGATGTTTTGCAGTCGATCAATCCTACCGTGTGCTGACATTCCTATTCCGGCGACATAGCCGGCGCTTTCGTGGGTCCTGCAGAGATTGCCATCTTGTTCGAGCAGTAGGATCAGATAACATCTCTGGGCGACACATCGATGTAGCACACCACCCGCGATTGGTCAACTGTTATTGAGCAGGTAAGGCTGTGCCGTACACGCGAAGGCAGCTAATTTATCAGTCTGCTCGCCTAAGGTCTATTGCGGTCGTATTGCTGCAATCTCCTTCCAAGATCTGCGACGTCGATGACTCGGTAAGGTGTATGCCATAGTTCGAAATGGAGACGAGGTGTGCAACCTGCATCGTATTCTGCACGTTCTCGAGCGGCGCTCCTACCTGGCTCAACGGAGTCTATCATCGAGCCAGTACACGCCATAGCCGTAACCCATTGCGCAAATGGATGTGGGCACTTTCCAGACCTTTGCGACAGACACAAGTGGGCGGTTCTGGGACTCGCTGCCACGTATTCCAACTCCTTATGAGTAGCACTTGCCTCATACATGCAGATACACAAGGTCGCAACGGCTGGCTGTTGGTCAAATCCAAACGAGCTTACTATGTGACCGCGTGAGCTATGGTGCCAAAGCCTGTCACTGTCTGCCATTGATGTTTGCTCGTAGTCGTAGATGAAGGAGTACGACGCGTCTCGGGTGCTCCCGCCTCAGGCGTTCAGAGATCTGGGCATCGCCGGGGGACCGTTCCGGTTGGAGACGCGTGACATGGAGGTTGCATTGTGTACTGAGAAATACATATCGTTTGAGAGGAAACGATCAGTGGCAGGAAGGCGTTGGGTGAGTTCGCGCTTGCGAAACGGCTCGCTTAGCGCGTTTGTGTGACATCATTCACCTATTCGGCATCGTTTACGCGGCAGAACGAAGACTGCCCAGTTCATACATATACCAATTCGCGGTCGAGATACGGCCTGCATTGTGCTCGACTTCTGCATTGTGCAGCTGTACCGAGCCGCTACCCTGGACACTCAAGCCACCACAAGCAAAATCGTCGGCTCAGACCTATAGCGCTGCAAATCACTGAGCTCGCTTCAAAATGGGATGGAGAACAGCGGTGGCTCGGCTAAAGAAGGCGGGCCTCTGCTGAAGGCGCTTAATGAGAGAGATGAATCGGACACCTCCACGTGCATTCTTCCGGATCGAACTGGAGGTCTTCGTCAACGCGTGCCTCCACAGTTTCGAAACCTGGTGACACCTGGCAAAAGATCAAGGCTCATGTCGCCTTCACCAGAGCGCTGTTGCCTATCGAGGCAGTCACTATCCAGCTCGTGAGACTTACAATGCGAGGCAGCAAGAGTAGTGGTTGGGTAACCAATCTTGCTAGGCAGCGTCAACCTGCCCGCAAGATGCATCCTGGGCGAGGCTACAATCACAGCATCCGGGAGGTTCGTCTGCGCCATTTGCAGGACCGAAAGCCTATCGCCATACAGACTGCGAATCTTTGCGCAGAGCCAGTAACCGAGGCCTATCTCTTGATGCCGCCTTTGTTCTTCCAGGTTTTGCTGGATTCCGCATCGACAGCGCGTACGCGTCTTGCCGTTATATGATTTGCAACTTCGGCAGCGGGTATCATCGCAGGATTTGTGATATCAAGACTCGGTCAAATGCTACCTCTCATTCAAACGGGCAGTCTTGATGGCCCTGGGTACCGGGCTGATGACCTCACTGGGCTCCTACGACAGCACCATGAAGTACCTTGTGTTCGTCTTTCTGGCGAATTTCGGTCAAGGTATCACCTCTCCAGCGATGCTATCTCCTACGTTGGGCCCCTTTGGTCGTTCCGGTCAATCTTCCTGTAGCGCATTTGACAGAACTGATCCTACTAAGGTCAAGCTATGTTGGCATGCATTGTGTACCTCATCCGTTTGTTGGGTAGCAGTTGAGGTGTAGACATAACCGTCTCAATCGTGCACAGCACCGTCAATAGGAGGCTTTCAGAAGTGCTGCCCAGCGTTACAAAGAAGGAGAAGGTGATTGAGCATCACGAGAAACCATCAATCCACTGGCAAAGTTCCTAGATCATAGAAAATATCCAGCACTCCGTCACTGCGCCGCAGGCATTCCACCCAAACATAGAGCCCAATGCTTCCTCGGTCTGCTTCGATGGCATTAGGTAAGATGTTGTCTCAGCCTTGATTTGAAAAGCTAACCACAACTGAGGTACTTCTTCGTGGCATCAACAGGGATCGCTGCAGTGGCCATTATTGCAATTTTATTCGCGTACAACGCCGGACTCGGAGTACTAGGTGAGCAGACCCGACAATAAGACAGCGAGACCCATAATTCGAACCTTCTGTGCTGTCGCCCAGCACAGCATGTCGAGTAATGACTCGCAAAGGCGGCTGATGGCCAAGACCGCAGAGCCTCATGGCCCCACAACTCACTCCATGGTCACGAAATTGTGCCGCTCTAGTAAGCTTCAGCATGCAACTGCGGTAATGTTGGGACCTGTCGGAGGTCAGATGGATCCTCATCTTGACCTGCTGGAGGCAAACAAATTGACGCCTGAGATCTGATGCAACGCGATGCGGGATGGTCGGTGTCGTAGTCTGGAGAATCCCCACAGTGTCAGAACGTTGGGAATTTTCCCCTCACCAGCCATCTGCAGGCCCTGATGTCGGGTAGCGCACACGTCTGTGCGTGCTGCTGCGCGCCGGCAGTCCGCCATGTCTTGATTCGCCTCACGTAAGTTCCCAACTCAACAATACCGCTTGCAGCCACGCAATGACAATCGTCTTGCACACATTGAGAATGGCACGTCGTGTTTCTATGCAAACTGCTGACCTGAACTCAAGTCAAGGTTCCCCGCATGGCAGCTTTGTCGAAGTCCCTCAGCAAAAAGCCTGCGGGGTCTGAGCCGCTCGTACCTGCCCTCATCCTCCCGGGTATTATCCCGACGACCTGGTCTGCTCAAGCATCACGACTTCGCCGGGCGAGCGTTGCCCGGGAGCGCAAGCCAAGATGTAAGTCTCCACGTTAGCGCGGCATGTCGTCACAACCTGAAGGTATACTGCGGATGAAATACTTGCGCGGAGTGGGTGGAGTACGTATATAAGTTGCAGTGATGTCCCGACGTAGTAGATATTGCACTTACGGTCGACCGCATTGTACGCAACTATCAAGATGCATTCGTACTTGTCTGTCTTTGCGGCTCTCACGAGCTTCATAGCATCTGCTCTCGCTCAAGATGCTTCAAGCACGACCTCTGCGGCTTCAAGCGCAGCATCTTCTGCAGCATCAGCCACTGTGGCGCCATCCCCGACTTATTCTCAGTCGAACGTTCCCACCGGCACACCACTTCCAGGCAACTACGGAGGTCAATATCGCCCACAGGTCCACTTCAGCCCTCCCGTGGGCTTTATGAACGATCCGAATGTCCGTGTCATAATACGAGAAACAAGCGAAATGACTGACTTGATCAACAGGGCATGTTTGTGGACGCAGATGGTGTCTACCACCTTTATTATCAGTGTAAGTCACTCTAGGATACCCAAAAATGGCAAATACTGATAGTAACTAGATAATCCGACCGCCAACGTTGCTGGCAATCAGCACTGGGGACACGCTACTAGCAAAGACCTGTACACATGGACGAACCAGCAGATCGCCATCTTCCCTGGTGCTGCGGACGAAGGTGTGTTCTCAGGATCTGCCGTCATCGACAGCAATAACACTTCTGGAATGTTCGGCAATCAAACCAACGGAGTTGTTGCGATTTACACCATCAACACACCTAAGCGTCAGACTCAGGACATCGCATTCAGTTACGATGGCGGCTACACTTTCGAGAAGTACAAGAACAACCCTGTTCTCGAGTCAGGAGGCACTCATCCTACTCAGTTCAGAGATCCAAAGGTCATCTGGCACGCACCGACCGAGAGCTGGGTCATGGTTGTTGCATACCCTATCGACTTCGTAGTCGGATTCTTCACGAGTCAAAACTTGATGGACTGGACGCCTGCTAGCAACTTCTCGAGATACGGACTGTCTGGTCTGCAGTACGAATGTCCCAACTTTGTCGAGATTCGCGTCGAGAATGCTACCAGTGGCCAGCCAGAGTCTCGTTGGGCAATGGTGATCTCGATCAACCCCGGAGCACCCCTCGGTGGCTCCATCACGCAATACCTCCTCGGCGACTTCAATGGCACTCACTTCACGCCCGACGACGCGCTGACCAGGCTCACTGATTTTGCGAAGGACAACTATGCCGGTCAGTTCTTCTATGGTATCCCCTCCGATCAGGACCAGATCAGCATGGCATGGGCCAGCAACTGGCAATACACCAACGTCGTTCCCACTGCTGGTCAGCAGGTTGGTGAAGGTTTCCGTAGCGCAATGACCGTGCCTCGCGGACACTACCTGAAGGACCTTCCCAGGCAAGGTCTGACCATGGTGCACTACCCGATCGGTCTTGAAGCAGTCATCGAGTCCGAGCTTGCCTCCAACAGCTCACTTGGGAATGGCACAGTTCTCGTTGACTACTCCCAAGTCGAGTCTGGTGCTTTGTATTTTGAGGCCAACATCACCGGTCTCTCCAGTGACGCGCTCGATGGTACCCTAAACTTCACGTTCCTCTCCTCCGTATCTGGCGAGTCTGTCTCGGGTGGTCTGGTTCTTCCTCCTGACAGTCAAGTCTGGCTGAACAGGGGAAAGACCTATGGTTTCGAAAACCCCTTCTTCACCGACAAGTTCTCTTACGGCGCACTCTACAATCCAAACGGCGATGGTGCATTCCGTCTCTCGGGCATTGTCGACAGGTCAATCATCGAAATCTTCTTAAACGGAGGCGAGGCTGCTGCGACCAGCGTCTTCTTCCCAGACAGGCCGCTGGACACAATGATCCTCAAAACGGCAGGCTTGAATGAGACTGTGACTGCCAGTGTTGCGGTCTGGTCTCTGAAAGCTACATGGCTTGATCAGGCGAACTCGAACGACACCGTATATGGCAACATCACGACTGGCGGTGGCAACTCCACATCCTATAAGGGATCCATGAAGTTATTTTGAGGGCAGTAAGTATCCTTGACATAAGGGTCTTACTTCTGAAAGGTTGCCTGTCTACCCAACCATCAAAAGCTCCATCAACGATGTTTTCGCGAAAAACCCCCCTGTGTTATAAACCAACTTTACAACCTCTGCGATACGTCACTGCAGCAGCACGAGCCTCCTCACATCAAGAAAATCCATCTGACAAGCCGCATAAACATTGTGAGGTCAATGAGCTGCCGAATAAAGCTAGACCTGGAGTCTCCTTGTAGATACCATTGGTACGCAGATGACCATGCTTCTGCTCCAACCTCTTCAATGACGTCTCCGTGGCATGGAACGATCCTTTCGATGTCCCACTCTGCGACACGTTTTGCGTCTCGCCGCATAAGAGCAAAGTCCACAGTGGCTATATAGTAGATCAATCGTCTGAACCAGACAGATCGTGGGTGCGCTCGTTTGGCAAACTCGCGTGATCCTGGTCCTTGATCTGCGGAGGATGATTCGTATTGCTAGAACTTGTTAAAGCCTACCCTGGTACCCTCGTGCAAGCGTGTCGTTCACTTACTTCGGTACATGGCAAGTTCATCATGAGATCCGACTCTATCAGCGTCTTTGTGGGCTTATGATGCCACGCAACACAGTACGTGATGAAGCCCTCGAACAATACCGTCTCGATCTCGTCTGCGAAGCCAAATTCTTTCTCTGGCTTCGTCATGCTGTCTTTGTAGATCCAGTCCCATCTGACATCCTTCCGCTTACCTTCAAGACCAGGCACTCCGATGAACTGCGCTGAGGGCCAGACTTTGAGGTACTCGTGGATGTACATGTGATGTCCCAGATCACTTGCTACGAGATGCACGCCGCCGAGTCGATTGAGTTTCTCTTGCACCGCAGACTCCAACTGAATCGGATTGAGAAACAGTATGCGCCCATCTTGGAGACGAATGGCTGTTGCTCGATTACCTACGGCAACGAATTTGCGGTAGCCCAAGGGTGCGAAGCGGTTGAACGGTGTACTGAAGGTTGTGATGTTGGGCGAGATATCGCGAATCGAGAGCCCGGAGGTCGGCATGTTGAGGCAAGTCTGGAACGCTTGCTCGCTGAAGTTTTACGGCGTAGGTCATTCATCCTGAGTATCAGGCGACGTTCCTTCCTCGTGGAGCGCGTCGTGACTTCGAGATGTCGTCATGAGCACGGGCCACTCCCCCGTCGCACCTTCATCTTCTGCCTTTTGGTCTCCTCCTTTGCAGTCGCAACCTAGGTTTTGAAGATACAGTGACCTAATTTCCAGAGGATGTTCTTCTGCATGTGCTTCAAGCTTCTGCTCTCCTGCTCTGGTGAGAGCGCCCACGTTCAAATCTCTCCGCTTCGAAACCTGTTCACCTCACAACGTGATGGAGGCATCTGGGGAAGCTGCTCGCGAACACCTCCCTGCGCTGCAAGCACTTCAATTCACCCGTATAAGTTGGTCAAGAGTGCCGGTTGCCAATGCCAGTATTTTTGGAGTGGCTTTGCAGCTCAGAAGGAAGATTCGGCCCCAAGTGAGTCTGACGTGCAGGGGCCTGACGGTAGGCCTGACATCCTCCCGCCAGTGAAAAGCACCGCCCACCCGCCTATGTCAGCCTCGCGCGTTTCGTGATCTGCGGTTCACCTTGTGAGGGCGCAGCAACAAGTTCCGTTCACAGCCCTGTCAGGCTGGAAAGCATGCATTTGATCTCAACGTACCTCTTCATCTTCTTTGACCGTGTTTGGTCACAGTCTACTCCCGTTCACGACTAAGGACTTCAGTCCTAAGTCAACATGATCGGGGTCCTCGTTACCATCCTCGTCGGCTTCGCCGTCCGTGTCTCTAGCTATCCCGTCCCCGTTTACCTCGCCTCATCATCGAGATCTCAAGGACATGTGCAATGCGAAACCGTCGATAAGTACACAGTCGACTGGTTCGAGAAACTGGCTTGGAAACAGAAGAGACTTGACCTACCACTTGTCAATGCTCTGTTCTACACACGCGGTATGAGCGAGATGGCCCAGAAGTACGCTTGCGACCACGACCTTGCGACCATATGGCACATTTGGCCAACCGAGCTGTACCAGCACGAAGACGAACCCACAAATGCGATGCGCTGCATCCACAAAGACGCGTCTCAACGACAACGGTTCTTCGAGAACATGTCAGAAGCATATGCGAGGCTAGCAGAAGGGACTGTCATCGTTATGCATAACGCCAGCGACTGGACAAATCCACCGCAGGACGGCATCTGGTATCGAGTGGAGTACAAGACAATGGTAAACGCTGCAGATGCAGTTACAACTATCTTGAAGCTCAAAGAGGACGAGAATGGTTCTGCATTAGTGGTCTGGGATCGAGAGCTTCCACTCACATCAGTCTTTGAGAAACCCATCTCAAAAGTGCTGGCGATAGGGCGTCATGTCCCCTCGTGGTTGGGTACGAAGCTCGATTGGGTGGCAGGCTCTATCGAATCGGCATCGCAAACGATCCTGCGGATGGATGCAGATGCTGGTGCGCACTCTGGAAAGACGGTCTGTGAGCCAATGGTGCATTACCCGTACGAGATAGCTTGAGTGACCCCTGGCCTATTGGCGACACTTTCTAAGGCTAATAATGGCCTCGGATCACGTCCACTCGTCAGTATCGACACAAATTTTGTATCTTCAGAACAGTAGAAGGGAGCCAATATATTTAGATGCATCCTTCGAGTATAAGTCGACCCTCTGTTGCATACAATGAGTTCAATGTCATTTGAAAGTCGTGTCCCTGGAGGGGTTGTTCTTTTTTTGCAGATTCTCGCTTACAGCACCTCCAATTGAGCTTGAGTCAGAGGATTCAATCGACTTTGGGCGCCGTGTTCTCGCTCTGTATTGACTATCTCTGCCTCGGTGTATTGTGTCCGACGCGCCAGTGGCGGTGTAGTAGAGTCCTCTAGCGGCATGAATCGTTCCGTTCGTTCTGAGTAGTCAGTTCTTACAGAGAGTAAAGTAGTTGGAACTAGGCCATAAAGTTGTGAAGGGCCAGTTCACACGTAGAGCGGAATATTGTGAGGATAACTAAGATTCATTCTCTTGACACTTGAAAGCCACTACTGACGTCGTGCTAGCGTGAGCACTGTTCGCGGAACTCGCTATCAAGCTCACGGTACGTTAGTGGCGACGGCATCTCAGGGACCCGGTGTTCTCCCATGCGGTAGTTCCAAAGCTAACTCGTGTGGCGCAGAGACACCCCGTCCGCCTGAGCAGGTAGTAGGGAGCCATGATCTGCAGGGTTCGTGAAGTAGTGTGAGGACTTGCGGCTGCATGATTGCGGGAAGCGAGGCTCAGCAACATACGGACAGCGACAGCCATGCTCGGCGTATCGTCCCAAGTCACAATCATCATGCGCTCGGACAGTGATGCAGAGGTCATGTATGTCATATCATTCTATGGTAGAACCTGCCACTAATTTGATCTATACAGGCGATTTGGCAGTGTGCGCCGACTCGCCATCCTCATTGAAGTGCGTAGCAATCGTCGTTTGGACGTGGATACCCTTCTCGTTGGACAAGCTGGGTGTGCCAGACTCGATTGGCATGTTGTCGTTGACGAGCGAATCCTCCGAGTCGTGCGGCGTGTGCCTTGTCATCCTTCTTGGCGACATGACACTCGCAGTGTGTCCGTTTCGGGTATCATTCGTCTGACGTTGACCAGATGTGAGTTCGTAGTGCTTGCCGTAGCTGCTTGTCGCGTTCTGTGTGTTACCACCAATAAACATCGAACGCAGAGCGGGCAGACATGATGCAATGATGGCTATAGCTGTTTCGACCATGGATACGGTGCATGTCAACATTGTCTCGTTGAGGTGCGAGTAGTATGCCCGAATGACTAGGCAGGCGTCAGTACGGCTGAGTCGGTAAAGGGGATACTCGGAAGGCACTCACTACTCGAGATGATCACGAACACACCAAGCGCGAAGACTGCGGCCACACCCAACTTCTGCTTCAACTTCATTTGCAGTCTCATAACCATGGTAATGGGCAGCGAGATGATAATGGCATCTGATACGATGTTGACTGCTCGAGGGTTAGTAAAGGGTAAGCGTCGATCACTGGATCCTAGCTTACAGAGAATGGTGATCCAGTAGTTTGCTTCAGCGGCTTTAGGGTCGCATTGATCTGTCCAAGGTCAGAGTCCAGTCCTACATTGAATGCTATGCAACTCACAGGCCGGATCTGCAGACCATCGCTTATCATATGGATAGCACTGGAACAAAATGTCGAAGAAGATGATGAGGAATGTGACCACCAGTCCACCCAGAGCGACGTTGTACACTGCCACCAGTCTAGAGCCCGGCACAGCCAGGCGCTTGTAGAATAGTACCAGCGCGAACTTGACCGCCCACAACGAGGCCACATACAGGACGGAACCAGGTACAATCATTTGCATGATGCCTTTCAGGTTCTCTGGTGTCACTGCAACCATGTTGCCGAGTCCCAGGTTCCACATGTGCTGCTGAATCGCAAGGTCGCCGATCAGACATAGAAGGGCAAGGACAATGAGCCCGTCTTCAATGGCCAGACCGCCGAACTTGGTCCACCGAGTATACATCCTGAGCACTACGAAAGGCACCGCAGCTACCGTACAGATGTACCACGAAACCTAGGCTACGGCTTAGTTTCTTCTAACCGCGACAGTGAACGGCACTTACCACTTGACCGACACCCTCTGCCATTCTGCCTATGCTCGTCGATCTTTGCCTTGCGGATTGCTCGGGCCTCCCTGTAAAGTCCTTTAGGTGCGTGAGATCGATGGGGCGGATGTAAAAAGGGATCAGATCGTGGGGTGCATCCTGGTATAAGTTGTAGCCTGCAAACTCCTGAGATGCCCTCTGATTCAGTCGCCGTGGGGTACTTGGGTCATTAAGTTTGCGGAAAACGAAGCTGGCATTTGCCCCTAGTGGAGTTACCGAATGATATTCTTCGGTCATAACAATGACTAGTGGTCTTGCATGAACGATCGAGCTGGTCGAAACCAGCCCTGCCGAGCCATCGCGGACAAAACGATTATAGGTTTGGCGCGATATTGTGGAGCTAGAAGCGACCTTGGTACCGTCCGGTTGCTTCCTCGAACAAAGAGGCGTTCTTTTCGGAGCGTACCGTGACGAGGTTGTTGACTTACGCTCAAATCGGCAGCGTGCCGCCTCGACTGCCGCGGAAGCCCGCAGCCGTCCCGTTCGCGTCCCACTGTTTAAGATGCTGATTCGGAGAGTTACCTTTGATTCGGGTGGCTTTGACAGCTCGAGCATCCAATTCTATCTTTATCAAGGCTGCCCTTACACTGAATTACAATATGTTGCATTCGGGTGAGGCGACGTGTTCGCGTACAGAGTCAGGATCGATGTGATGGTGGGGACAACCGAAGTGATGAGTGGGACCGGATCTTGATGATCCGCCGACGTTGAACCGGTCCTCCGAAGCTGCATCCATGCTGGTTCGTGTTAAGGCACCCATCTGCCTGCCCTTATGTCATGTTACCTGTAGGGAAGCACTGTCAATAATGTCGTTACTTATCGCCGCCCCGGCCCATGAGACCCTGCTAACATCATTGGGGAACCAGTCCCCGCCCGCATTTGCCGGAGGGTGGCAGCACTGCCTCCAGCAGAGAAATTTTTCAGGGTCCGTATCGCAAGGACCACATCGTGTGCATACAGACGCTTCTGGTCGAGCAGATCTCAAATGGATTCACACATTTTGATTGGGAGTGATCCTTACACGTGTGGGCCACGTGCAGTACATAAATGATCGTCGGGACCTCAGCAATCGAACGTCGCCTACGCCTTCCATTATTCTTCCATCGATAAACTTTACCGGTACAATGGGTCTGCTCCACGGTTTGATCAGCCTGCTGTTGGGGATCTGCATCGGTGCAGAATGCAAGAACGCAGCGCCCATGCGGAGGAAGATCGTAGGTGGAGCGCCTCAAGTGACAATCCCACAAGCGACTGTTGAAGGGTTCCTCGATCTCCACAATAACACCGTATTTTTGGGCATTCCCTTTGCTGCCACAACAGGTGGACAGAACCGGTAAGTATCGCTTGGTACAAGTCACCTACAGGCTGTTGTACTCACGCTTCACAGATGGAGGGCGCCTCAGCCACTTCCGCCGTCTAAGCCGCACACTGTCTTCAACGCATCTCAGTATGGCGCGACATGCCCGCAAGCAATCTCGGGCACGTTGTACTCGCAGCAGGGCGAGGATTGCTTGAACCTCAACGTATGGGCTCCCGCTGAAGGCTCTAACTTGCCCGTCTTCGTGTACATGTATGGAGGCGCTATGGTCACTGGCTCCAGCAGCAACCCTCAGTTCCAGGGTAATAACTTCGCTCGCAAGGGCGTTGTGTATGTCAGCTTCAACACCCGCGAGAGCATCTTCGCCTATCCCAACTCGGCCGAGCTCCAGGTTGGCCCCGAGTCCCAGAACTTCGGAATTCTTGATGTCGACAAGGCCATGGAATGGGTTCGTATGAACATTGCTGGTGCGTATACTTTGCCTTGTTATCATCCTGTTCTCCGAATCCAGAGCTGACGTGAATCTTTGTTGCAGCCTTTGGAGGTAACCCGAACCACATCGTGTTCGGCGGCCACTCTTCTGGCTCTGTTCAAGTTGACCACTACCTCTGGAACCACCCTGACGCCAAACTTGTGGGTGCCGTTCAGATGGCGGCGAACGCAAAGTCGGGACCTGCTGTCGCTCCCGTAAACCAGGCACTCGACATTGTTGCGGCTGAGGTTGGCTGCCCCAGTGGTAAGGGCCAATTGGCATGTCTTCGCAAGGTCAACTTGTACGACTTCCAGACCGAAAAGTTCAACGCCACCTACAACACCTGGTTCACACCGGTCGTTGACAACAAGACCCGTTACCAGGATTATGAAAGCCGTTTCGCTGCTGGCAAGTATGCGTCGCACGTTCCTCTTTTGACCGGAAACTCTGACGGCGAGGGTAACGTCTTCGCTCTTGTGTATGGTGGAGAGAACACCAACTTCAGTGCATGGCTCGATACCTTCGACGCCGATGTTGCTGAGATCCCCAAGGATCTTCTCTTGGCTGCGTACAACGCCTCGGACTACAAGACAGTCTCCCAGATGAGCGGTGCACAGTACGGCGACGCTCGCTTCTTCTGCCCGGTCGACTACCTCCGAGACCTGAGGAGCACCACCCAGGACACCTGGACCTACCGCTTCTTCGGAGATTATGCGAACGTTTGGGGTCTACCCGTCGCTGCCCCTACGCACGGTACCGAGATTCCATTCTTCCTTGGTGGCAACGAGTGCTTCGACGCCATTAAGAACGTCACAGAGGCAGAGCAGGCACTGGCTGACTACCAGAACGACTGGTTTGTGTCCTGGATCAAGAATCCCTCTGCTGGACCTGGGTGGGACAAGGTCACTCCGAAGTCGGGCACGCTCGCTAAGCTGGGTGTACCTGGCAACGAGCTTGCAATCGAGCTTGCGAACACGGACGACTTCAATGGAATTTGCCAATCGGTAAGCTATCCTTATTTTTGCGCATGGGGCAGTCACTAATTGAGCTTTCAGGTATACAACCCGTACTTACCGAAGTACCCTGTCGTGCAGTCCGTCGCCGGGAGGAAGGGCATGATCAGCTATTGATAGTGGATTGATTAGATCTAATGTTATGGAACTGACACGACTCGCGTTGCTGACACTGACAAGTCACGATTGCACATTGAATTTCGAGTCGTGGTTTGTGATTTGTTAACGTCATTGTACGATACCACCGCATCGCGATGTACACAACCTTGCTGAAGGCACAATCCTACAACTTTCGAGATCAATGCGTCCTGCCCCTTTGAAAAACGCGCGAAGGAACAGCGTCCTCGGTGTAATGCCATCCGAAACTAGCCAGACCTGGACATGCGCAGGGTGAACCCTCAATCTTCAGGTGCATCCATCCTTCTCCAGCCTTCTGCACCGTTACCCCAGATTTTCGGTCTAGAAACGAGCCGAATGATGAACAGCGCAAGCTCCGAAGAGCCAGTACTAATGGTGCCGGTCCGCCGTCTCAATGCTCACGAGAAGACTTGAGCTGCAGGGTTGTGCAGTTATACCAGAGCCTTTCACCGCTCGCATCTTCTCCTTGCAGGTGTGATCGCTCTGCTCAGCCAAGTACGACTGGGTAAGCCATTTTTATATCAATGTGTACGACCACAGGCAAGCGAACATCTATTCGTTGATTACGGTACCGTTACGCCCAAGTTGTTCTTTCAGCAGCCAACGCTGTCAAGTACCTGCCTGTCACCGTGGACCGACGAAAGACTGACACTCTCGCCTTCTGATCCACTTGCCACGCTCGAATACGGAACGGAAGTGGCTGGGTTCCCTTTCTTTCCAACATATTCGCTCTCTCTGGTGTTGTACAGATCCAAGTCAAGTATGCCGATAAGATCTCAGAACTGTTCCAACCTTACTCTGATGGCCCTTGGACGTTTTCAAACGGACTTTCAAACATGTTCCGTGTAGAGACTTCCAAGGGCACAGAGATTGGCTACATCGAAAGCTTCGTCGTGCAGGGAGTTCAGCGATGGCAGAGTGCCAAGTTGGTCACCAACAGGTTCGTTACAATCGATCATTTAGGTCTACGCTCGACAGCGGAGGACATTCCAGTAAGCGACCTCCCAGCCTATCTCAAGGCACAAGACAAGGTACTCAAGACGATGTTCGACCTTGGCGGTCGTGTTGTTCAAGCAGCATCTATCGACGCTGGCAATGCTCCTTCTACTAGGGAGATCTGCTATGATGGAGCATACATCCGAGGTCAGACCAGCGCTCAGTCAGCACTCGAAGTCACTGCCTCATACACGTTCGAAATCTCATGCGAAGATTACTAGGAGCGGGGCTGGATGGAGGATGGCGAGCGCAATTCTGTGGACGGCGATAGCTCGTACAACGGGCAGATGGAGGTATCATGTGGAACATCAGACCTCAAACTCATCTTGTAGTCAGTGCAATACTCAGTCACTACCCCTGCCTGTTGCAGAGGGCATGTAGGATGATCATCGAGGGGACAGCATTTGAGAGCACAACGATGCATTAAAT
The DNA here is from genome assembly GCA_030271015.1 of Didymella glomerata. Taxonomy (NCBI): domain Eukaryota; kingdom Fungi; phylum Ascomycota; class Dothideomycetes; order Pleosporales; family Didymellaceae; genus Didymella; species Didymella glomerata. The sequence goes on from JAJOHN010000016.1 coordinate 566,282, forward strand.
CTTTATCCCGTCCAGCGCCAATATACGTCCCTGCCTACAAGTACATGTAGCACATGGGGCCTTCAGTGGTGCTCATTAGGTCATTCATCGTAACAGGGGGACCTGCGGCATAGCCGAGGTCGATAGGGGTATCAAGTGTAGTGTTTGCGGAAGGAGGGTTGTTGAGGAAGGTACCGGTTCCGGAGATACCGTCCTCACCAAAGGCCGTCTTCGCATTCAAGTTCTGCCAAATCCACCACGTGCGGTCGATCATGCCGTGGTGCAGATAGAAGAGGGGGTCGCCGGGAGAGGTGAAGAGATCACGACCGGGGTCGCCGCCCATAGAGTAGTGACCTGAGAAGTCGTCAGTATAAGTGCACGAATTGACTGAGGATGTTGAGCACTTACCGCCACCGTGGACGCCAATATTGCCGCTGCCGGGAATACCTTGCATTGTCATCTGGAAGCTGTCGATGTCCTTGTTCTCGAGGAGAAGGCTGACAACGGCGGTGGCGTTGGCCCACTTCTTGTTGGCGTAGTCGGTCAAGTCGCGCTTGAGGCATCTGGGGTTGTAGGACAAGCCATTGCCGTTGGCGATGGTGCTGCCATTGGTGAGTTGAAGGGCGGCAGGGCCAAGGTTGACGCTCATATCCTTGAAGGGCCCAGATGTGACGCAGCCACCTCCGCTACCAGCGGGGATCAGAATGTCAGGTAAACCATTGCCGCCAAGGTTGACGCTGCCACGTCCAGGAATGAACTCGCCGTTGCCGGACATGGAAGTATCGGAGCCATCGAGCATAGGGGAGTTCTCAAGACCAGAGTTGGCGGTCTTGGCCCAGTTCCAGTAAGGCTGGTAGCCCTTGTAGCCGCACTCATTGCGGAGAGCTTGCTCGTATTGCCATGTGAAGTATCGATGCCCTGAAAATCATGTCAGATCTTGAGTGAAATATGGAAGTAGAGCATGTTGTAAAGAAATTCTGAACTTACATCCAAGGAAAGTGCCAGTGTAGTGGATGGTCAAGGTCTGATTGATGTGCGTTCCAACCCAGTCATCGAACCGCGAGCGCGCGCCCGGGATCAGAGACGCAGGTGTCTTGGTCTGCTTCTTCTGGAGGCACTGAACAGCAGCGATGTACGCCTTGCGATCGGTCTTGGACAGAGCGTTCCATTCGCGGCGAACAGCAACGTTTGAGAGGTTGCATCCTCCGCGCTTCTTGTTGTTCTCGGACAGAGTAGCGTTGACCTGCTCTTGAGCGAAGCTCGCGAGCTGGTCCAGCTGATCAGCAGCTACTGCTGTATCGGTGCTGGCAGAGGCGAACGTGACCGAGGAAGGAGCGGCATCCGTGGTCGCGGTAGGCCCGTCCTGCGGAGCAGGCAGAGCGTGCGACAGTGTGCCCGCGAGGAGAGACAGAGCCAATGGCGAAGTGAAACGCATCGTGACTTGAGCAGATTATGATGAGACGAAACGATGGAAGAACAAGAAGGTGCTGCTGCAGGACAATTAAGCCACAGAGTACCTATTGGTTATATTTGATTCCAACCTTCAGGCCGTCACGGCTTCTAGAGCTCAACTGCCGTCGAGCATCGGAGTAAGATCCCCACTCGGACCCTTCTGGCGGCGAACACTTTGAAGGATTCTGATTTGATGCTATGCATGCGTGACACAGCAGCATGCAGTTCCTGAACGCTCTATCCGCATTCACGCTTGAGCGCAAGGCGAAATTGCCATTGTCAGCATAGCATGAATGTTTGCATCCTTTCAGGGTAGGCTAACGTAGACCAAGATATCGTAAAATTAGTGCTGCGTACTTCAGGGACAGGAGATCCAAATGCTGCGGCAAGCTCATGCCGGCGGCCAAGTTTCTCGACCCGCGGGCCCCTGCAGAGACGGTTGGTTTGGCTAGCTTTAGCTTATGTTGCGGGGCTTACACTGCATCTTGGCCATTCCCGTTCATACTGCCGGTGGTAAGAACGCGGGCGACGAGGATGTTTTGGTATGGTCTGTGTGGACAAGTGCCTGGAATCTAGTTCGCTTCTGCAATGTTGAGACTTTATCCCGTGGAGGCCTCACGATTGTTGCAGCTGGCAATGCACGAATACGCGCGCCGAATCCATGGAGTCGGTCAGACATCGTTTGCTTATCGTTTGCATGCTTTAAAAATTTCCGCGAGCGTCAACGTTGAAGACACGTGGGAGGGTGGTTGCTGGAACCTTGTGACCGATGCGTTGAACAGGCGGTTGCGTTACGTCCATCGAAGATCAGGATCTGCTCGCGCAAGTTCCAGCGGTTTGGTGCAGCTCGGTTGCACATCGTGTTCATCGTGTTTTCCGTACGATTCTGCTGATCTCTACTGTGTTGCGTATGGCTTCGGTGGATAAGACTCCAGTTAATATTACCTGCCACAGGGGGATAAGTCACCCGCATTATTGACAGTAAAAACGTCGAGAGGTATTGTTTGGATTGACCACGACTCAGGTACAGAACTCTTGCCGAATGCCGTGAAGCAAAAGAGCATTCCGAGGACGCCATAAATCTGCTGGACTTGCGGATCGCAAAATGCCGGCGGCTGTAGAGGAGGCTGATGCTAGGAAGCGATGAAGTGGTTGGTGCAATTCGATGTGGACCGGGACGCGCCTACGAGATGCGTTAGGCGCCTTCCGAGATAGCGCTCAACGGCTCGGCGCCCTAACAAGTTCCGCGCCTTGTGAGTTGTCCCCCGCTGCAGGAATCCTCTAGGATTTATTTCGTATCAGGTACAAGCGAACATGCAGGTGCTGACGGCCTGTGATATAAGTATTGAAAGCACGTGAAAGAACCCCTCGATTCCTCGAGTTCCGCGACGTTATCCCCATATTGTTCAATTAGGAACCGCTCGCAGCTGCCACTTCGGGAGCGGCGGAAAATTGGAAACACCATGGCCCACAACCACTTCGGTTGGAACGTACCGGTTGCTCGGCTTCTTGCCGACGGCGAAGTTGGCAGGTACCATTAGAGTTTGCGCTACCATCTGAGCTTCACCCTACGTCCCGTCCCGTCTCCCCTAGTATGACAAAGAAGAACTTCACACCGGACGACGCTTCCGCGAAGTCTACGTATTGCTGGGGCCTGCTTGAGGTATGAAGTGAGCTTACGTATCCGCTGATAGACAGCCAGCATGAAAGTGGACGCGAGATCTTCCCTCGTTATCTAGAGCCGCGGAGCACGGTCGATGTTCATCATCGATCAGATTTTATTTGCTTCTGCAGCCCGTTGTGATTGCGCAAGCGCCCACATCGTCGGTTTGAAGGCCGCCTTTCAGGAGCAAATGATGCATCGGCATGCCCATATCTGCCAATTTGACGCTTGGAGGCACCCTGCAGCCTCGATAATGGGACCCTTGATCAATGCTTCCTCCCTTCTAGGGCCGACTCTGGTACATGTCCCGAAACTTACCACAGACTTTGCGACACCATTAGCGAAGCTACATGTATTGGCGCTGCGCCACGCATGCAGTGGTCCTTCGTTTGACGAATGCGGGTGCGAGAAACCCGATCTGTATCGCTTCGTAGCGTGTTCTGCTCGTAGAGGAACCATGCTGCCGGAGGCGCTCCCTATCAAGTTCGTGTGGTTTGGGCTCTCGTACGCATCTAAGGCCAAGGTACAGCACTTATGATTCCACGGCAACTGGGGAGAACTGAAGTCGTGCCGAGGAACATGTCAGTCAAACTCACTCCCCTGACATCAAACTTGATGTTGTTCCCGTGTCCCAATATTGTACTTGACTCGATGACCTGGTACTCCTGAACATCAGGATCCCTCGCTGCAAAGCGTCTTCCTTGAGAAGGGCTTTCTTCTTTTGCTCGAACGAGCTTTCAACAGCACAAGAGATCTCAGCAACTTCAGCCATGTCATCGCCAATCGGACCAGTACCACCTAACGAGGACCAGGGTCCGGTCATCCTGGGGGCCACCTTGACGGTCACAATAGCAGCCTTGGTTACTATGTTGACGAGGCTTTATGTTAGGATCTTCATGCTCAGACATACCGGATGGGATGACTACGTGATGATCTCAGCCATGGTGCTGGTGAGTCTCCACTCTTCCCTTTTTTTTATTGCAACCAGCACAAGATGTTGGATCAAGCGAGAACTGTGCCACATACGGACAGCTCGGATCGCTATCACGATCTATGCGGCGTGGTCACAGAATCGACAATCATGCAGTCTGAATCAACATGAACGAAACAGAACTGACAACATACCACAGTGCGTTATTGGCCAGGTTATGATCATTCCAGAAGTCTACTATGGAGCCGGACGACACATTCAATACATCGACCCAGATCACTTCGCAACTGGTTACAAACTGAACTTCATCACTCAACCAATATACCTGTTCGCCATCGGCCTCGTCAAGATCTCCGTCGGACTTTTCTTGCTGCGCATCGCAGTGCGCCCATTGTACCGCCGCATCATCATTGGCATCATGGCCTTCATGGCCTTTTACACCACCGGCTGTTTCTTCACCCTAATTCTGCAGTGCACAAACCTGGCAGTGCAATGGGACCACACCGTCAAAGCGACATGCTGGAGCGCGCACACGATCAAGACCCTTAGCTACGTCAACGTGTCGCTGAACATCCTTACAGACTTGCTGTTCTCGGTCGTCATCCCTATTCCATTGCTCTGGAGCGTGCAGATGAACAAGCGCCAGAAGTCATCACTGATGTGTATCCTCGGTCTTGGAGTCTTGTAAGTCCACTCATCTACCCCTCTTCTCTCTTTCTACCCTGGTGAATTTCTCCCCCTCTCCCTCCTTTCATACGATCTTCTCGACCTGGTAGCAAGAACACCAATGCTAACCCACCGCAGCGCCACAGCCGCTGCCCTTGTAAAAACCTCCTGCATCCCCTCGTACGGCAAAACTGGGGACTGGCTGTAAGTACAATAGCTTGAAAGACGGGAAAGCTTCAATACTGATACTATAGCAGGTGGGACAGCCGGAACCTAACAATCTGGACCGTAGTCGAATGCAACACCGGCATCGTCGCGGGCAACCTGCCGTGCTTGAAGCCACTATTCCGCGTCGTGCTGGGCTCGACATACGGGCGCGGGAGCCGAAAAGCGAGCGCGCCGGCATACGGGTACGGCTCACGACCCTACGGCGCTGGCACACAGCGCAGCGGCGCAAAGGGATGGGGCACACTGGCAAGCAACAAGAGTGAGGGTGGAGATGCCCCGAAGCAGTATGGAAAGCAGGGGGAGAGTTACATGCTCACGACGATCAACGCGGATCGGGACTATAAGAGGAGGAGCCCGACGCCGAGTGCGACTGGGGAAGATGGAGAAGGATCGGGGAAGAGCAGTACGGAGAGTCTGCGTCGAGGACATACTAATGCTGGAGGGTTGGGTGGTATCAAAGTCGATACTGAGGTTAATGTGGTTGAATCGCATAGTCCGCTGGAGTTTGGATTTGACGATGCGCATCGGAGGGAGAGGAAGGATATGGTGTAGTCCTGGGGCGTCGTGCTTTCCTTGATGCGTTCGATACCCCTAATAATGTGATCACGTTCTCTTTCTCATCGTGTGCGTCCGTGGAGTTGATGTCGTGTAGTGAAGTAAAAGTGGGTATCATACCTTGCGCCGCTAATGCTTATGCTACGAAGTGTTGCGCCAATCCAAAGACCCTGCTCCATCCTTGCTCTTGCACCTAGTGAGCTTCTTGCCTTGCTCTTACATCCCGAATCAATGCCTTGGCATCTTCCACCTCAAAGTTGTCCTGACATAGCTCATTCGCCAACTCGCTTGCTCTTTGGTACATACCACGTTGATACTCGTACCTCGCAAGCCAGAGTCTCGCCTTACTCGTTGTCGGTGTCACGCCAACACCTCCGCCGTCGATTTCGTCTTCGGATCCTTCTTCCTGAGCAAGAACGAGCTCCATGTATGCCGAGCACTCGGCCATGTTGCGGATGCGTTCGTACAGGAGGGCGATTTGGTAGAGTACTTCTGGATCGAGACCGCCGCGGAACCCTCCTTCGCCGCCGCCGCCGAACGACGAGCCTGCTTCACCATCGTATGACCCGGCTACAAGTGCACGTTTGTAAGCCCGAATGCCGTTCATGATCTTCCCAACCTTGCCAAAACACTGCCCGACTGCCATCCACAGCTTGGGGTCGTATGGCCGTAATGCTGCAGCACGTTGGTGGTAGAAAAGTGCATACGAGTGCATCTCCAACACTTCGTATGTTTGACCCAGACCATACCACGCGCGGTAGTCTTTCCGGTTCACGTCAACGGCGCGGCGGTAAGATTCGATGGCAGCATGGGTATTCTTCATCTCGACGAACTCGTGACCCATGAGTGTCCAGGCGGAGAGGAAGTTGCGGTCCAGTGTGAGAGCGCGACGGAAGTACATAACGGCTTTCTCGTGCTCTGATTTGAGCGAGTAGTAGTTGCCCACGACGCAGCATGTCTCCGGTCGAAACTTGTCTGTCGCTGTTGCAATCTGGGCCAAGAACGCGAGCTTTGGTCTCATTTCCATGACGTACAAAATGTTGGAGTAGTGGTCAAGGTGATCGAGACGGTGCGGATCCGTGATCATGAGATCTGAAAATATCTCCTCAGCATCGTCAAAGTCTTTGCAGTGATAGAGCATCAATGCTCTTTGCGTCTTCAGGAAAGCTGACGTGGGGAAGATGCCCATGAGTTGTGTTAGAGAATTCTGTACTCCTTCGGTGACCTGGTACAGCTCCTGTGAGGCGGTGATGTGAAAGATAAAGGCCATCAGAGTCTGAGGTAACCGTGCAGACAAGTCTTGAAGCTGAGGGACATTAGTAAACGCCACTCGAGAATGGAGAGGTGTCCTTACCTCTTCGCTTGTGCTCAGCAGGGATGTGAGTTCCTGCCATGCGCCCCAGTTGAATTCATATTGATGCACACTCTGCAAAAAGTAGTCCATCGCGAGCTTGTCGTTCTTGCCTTTGGCAAGCACAATGCCGTAGAGGTACTCTAGCCATCCCTGCGGCTGTCGTCCACTATTGGGCAGCGCTGTGAACCACTGCTCGAGGATCACAGATATGCCAGGCAGCTCCTTGTTGACCATGACGCCGCCATCTTGAGGCCCGAGGATCATCTCGCTGTCCTCGTTCATGCGCCGCTCGCCAACGATGTACTTCGCGTACAGCGCAAGGAAGAGCGACTTCTGGCTCAGTCCGGCTACAATCTTGGCGGTCGAGGGTGGAATGGTGGATGTGCTGGCTCGCGCCTTGCCTTTGGCCGCAGTCTTCGATTTCGCATTCGGTGTCGAGGTCGCCGGGATGGCACCTTTGGGTAACGGCCCTGGCAGGAATACAGCGGCGCATCGATCGTACTCGCGACAGTCAAAGTATGTCTTTGCGAGGAGGTACTTGTGCGCCTCTCGCGCCTCTAGTCGCTCCTCAGTGGCATCTTTGGGTATTCGGTGTGGTGTCTGAGGCGGTGTATGCCCAGACATAGGCGAGTCGATGTCTGTATCAGAACCATCGTCGTCTGAGGCAGGTAGCGAGTTGAGCAGTTCTGCAGCCCTTGGTCAACATCAGTACAGTCAATGCGTGATGGCAAGCTGTGGAATGGCCTACCATTTCGCCGAGTTGTAGAGACAGCGCTCGGTGCAGGATACAACTGCGTCCTGCAACTGCGCCTTCAGATGCGCCGCTTGATCGTCTGGGAGCGCACTCATGGTGGGAGAGTTGCGTGTGTTAGTCGGCTATGACCGCATCGAGCTGGCTGTCGGTGTTGCTTGCACGCGCCGACGCGCCTTCCTGCCCTGGGGTGACATGTGGGGCACCAACAAACAAGGTCGGAAAATGTCGCGCCGCTCGCCGCGGAAATTTGGCCTTCACCGCCTTTGTCCCACCACTGCCCCTCACCCCTGAGATTGATTGTTGTTCGAAGTTCGATTCGAAGTTTACAAACAAATTGAAAGTCGAGATGCCTACCACATTGAAGGAGTTTGAGAGCGTATGGCCGCGCATTGTAGCCGACTTGCAGGACCACTGCAAAGGCTACAACCTGCCGAAGCAGTCCCTTGATTGGTTCACCAAGGTACTCCCCTGAACAATGCTACCACAAAGTCACATGCTCACCATTCGACCAGTCTTTGGACTACAACACCGTCGGTGGAAAGTGCAACCGTGGAATGTCAGTTGTCGACACTGTCTCTATCCTCAACAATGAGACTCTCGACCCCAAGTCCGAGGAGTACTTCCGCCCTGCTCTGCTTGGCTGGATGATCGAGCTCCTCCAGGCCTTCTTCCTCGTCTCAGACGACATCATGGACTCTTCCAAGACACGCCGTGGCAACCCCTGCTGGTACCTTGCACCCAAGGTTGGCATGATCGCCATCAATGACGCCTTCATGCTGGAGGCTTCCATCTACCTTCTGTTGAAGAAGCACTTCCGTCAGGAGAAGAGCTATATTGACATGGTCGAGCTGTTCCACGAGGTCACCTTCCAGACTGAGTGCGGTCAGCTGTGTGATTTGCTGACTGCTCCGGAGGATGATGTCAACCTCGACAACTTCAGCCTCGAGAAGTTCACCTTCATTGTCATCTACAAGACTGCGTACTACTCCTTCTACCTGTCCGTAGCACTTGCTCTTCACTACAACGGCGCTGCCACACCCAAGAACCTCCAGACCGCACACGACATCCTTATCCCCATGGGCGAGTACTTCCAGGCCCAAGACGACTACCTTGATGCTTTCGCCGACCCTGAGACACTCGGCAAGATTGGCACTGACATTCAGGACAACAAGTGCTCATGGCTGGTCAACCAGGCCCTCAAGAAGGTCACACCAGAGCAGCGCAAGATTCTCGAGGAGAACTATGGCCAGAAGGACTCTGAGAAGGAGGCCAAGGTCAAGGCCCTGTACCACGAGCTCGAGCTCCAGAAGTTCTACGAGCAGTGGGAGGAGGAGCGTGTCGCCGAGATTAGGTCGAGGATCGACAAGGTCGACGAGAGCGAGGGCCTCAAGAAGGAGGTCTTCGAGGCTTTCCTCAAGAAGATCTACAAGCGTAGTAAATAAGCGGCCTCAATCAGCAATCGAAGACGACACATAGCGCAGCAGTCCCACGAAAAATACCCAGATCATTCACGAATACAATAGCGCTTTCAACGTCGTACGAACGCGCCAACGAACCGCCGCAATTCGAGACAGTGACTGCCAGCAATGTGACTGCTGCGCAGTAGAGTTGACTAACAGCCCGCTAGGCCTTCACTGACGATGTTACAAGCAGCTCAGTTGTCACACGACAAACATTTGTGCGCATTGAGGGACATGCAACGCGCCAGCTGTCAATGATTCCTGTAACATCTTGCTATGTTTCCCGTCAGCTCACATGTATAAAGCAGCATAGTCTCCAGTTAGCGCTCAGACCCACCAAACCCGGTCTTGTACTGAATTAACAAAGACTTAACAAGCTAAGGCACGCAGCACAGATCCAGAAGCAGAGCGATCATTCGCAACCTGGGATATCTTCATAGACCGTCTTCCAGCGTGGGCCAGAGGCTCCCTACCCGGCCAAGACCCCGCAAACAAGCTCCCAAATACGCATAGCCTAAGTGTTGTTAACACTCAGGAGCACTAGAGCAAACTCCGTATAGCGACTTCCTCCAGCCCCAAGCTACGTAGCGCTTACAGTAAGATGCACGAGCACACTCGCCCTAGGGATAGGGGACACTCATACTTCGTCTCATTCTAGGGAGTAGCGGACTACGTGGCGTGGGAAATGGAGCAGCGGTACTACGGTCCGACGAGAGAGCGACGCGTTGTTACACAACGAGGCGGCTGAGGTCTTCACACGCTGGAAGAGGATCCCTACTCGCACATACCAGGTCTCGGACCAGGAATGTATTATATAGATGAGCCTGGACACAATGTGTACATGCAGGACTATGGAAGACCACGCGTCCAGCACGTCTACGAGCAGGCACCGCCGATCTACGTCTGTTGTGCAGTACGTGTATCACCAGCTTTCGCCGCAGATCGGCAATGAGGATGGACCATTACAGGCCACTATTCAGCGCTCCGGCATGGCTTGCCCATATGAGCGCCCTGCTTCAGAGCCTGAGGATGTCGAGTTCAGGCTGAGGTTGCTTGAGCTTCCTGACGATTATGACTCAGACGAGGGTAAGCGGCGCAGCAGGTAGAGCAACGGTATCGGTGACGAGGACTGACATCTGAGGTATAGCTTCCCTATCTACTACAATTACAATCAGCTTCCGTGCCGCACGGTAATGGTTTTGTGTCATGTCTCAAATCGCCTTTGAGCAAAAGCAATGATGTAGTGACGATGCTGGAGCCTATGGATTTTGGCGCACCCATAATATGTCCGTGTCCCATGTCAATCTGGACAGGAAGCAACGGGGAAAGATCCCCCCAACCAATCTACATCAACAGATGCCAACCGTAAGTGCAAGCAGAACATTGGTCCCGCGAAAACTGACAGAATCTAACCGCCTATTGCTGAGACTGCACCTGAACCGCGCGACGAAATCTACGGCTACACCATCGTTCTGACAAAAGAGGCCTTCAGCGCCTTCCGTGGATTCTACTTGGCGTACAAGCATGTCCACGCTGAAACGCATCGAACTTGTGCTCGCCTGCTCACACTTCATCTCGAGGAGCTCGAGACTTATCCGTTCCACTTCCGAAATCCCGAGCTGCGACTCCAACGCGCATCGACACGCGCATTTCGGCTACTCCATCGAGTGACTATCGATGTATGCTTCGCCACCGGAATCCCACTCTACATACAGGGCCTTACTAAAAACATACTAACAACTCGTGCCTGTCTTTTAGCTCCATCTAGACGAACGCACGCTCGCCTTCTACGGAACGTGTACCAAGAGCAGACCCGCAACGTCGTCTTACCCACATGCTTGGCTTTATCAGCTATTGGACGTGTCATCCACGGCTCTTCCCGTGGACGCTCAACGTCTCGTGATAACGTGCCTAGATTCGATTGGGCGACCTGAGTGGCAGAGCACACAAAAAATACCGGAGGCTGGGTCGAGGAGCTGCCTTAGTTCAAACCAGTCACATTGATCTACCCACGTGACACGATGGCCTGGAAGAGAGACGCACCTTCGCAGGGCCTGTTGGAGCGCTGGCGTAAGAATGGACATATGCCCACTATGCAGCCTGTAGCGGTGCTACTTACGTTCTTGATGGTATTGGTCTTGTTGTCTGTCATCGTGTTGATTGTCTTGCTCTATGTTGATTACTGGCCTGATCTGTGGAATATTGTTCATCTTTACTGCGAAAAAACCTGGAGTACATCCTGCTTCTCGAAACGGTGAATGTGCTGCGGTGGCTATACGTTTTCTGTACTCGATAGGTGTCATCTGCAGATTCAGCTGCCACTAGCGCTCGAGCTTGAAGTTTAGACGCTTCTTGTGCGAGTTGACACAGCGGAGGGTTTGGAAGAAGGGTTGCGAGGAACGGAGTGGCGTGCTGTCGAAAGTGGGTGGGTAGAAAAGAACATAGCGTATCTGTGGAGGTAGGTGGACAACAATCGTAGCGCGCGGTATCATGAAAACGAAGAGAAGAGAGAAGCATAGAGTGCGGAAAAAAAGTGATCGTGATGTTGGACCATGGAGGTCATCCTGTTCGTCGACATCACCACGCTGCACATCACCACGCTGCACATCACCACGCTGCACATTTGCCTAAGCAGAGCCTGGGGGCAGTCACACCCTCGACCTCAATGCCCCGAACTTCCTTCCCCAGCACCACTCATCCCAACCGCCAAATCCTCTCTAATCCTATTCAACGCGCTTTCCTCCACATCATCAACAGCCTCATCCTCGCTCTTCTCACTATCAGCCTCATCCCCACCCGTCACATTCCCAGAATTCTCTTCCCTCTCTTCATTATCCGACTCATCCGTCGACTCGCCATCATCCAGCTCCTCATTATCGTTCCTCGGATCGCGGCCCAGCTCGGGCTTCTTCTTGCGCTCAAAGTCCTGCGCGTGCGCGTTGCGGAAGATATCGCCGACGTGCGTGAACGCACGCTGCAGCGGCGAGGGGCGAAATTCATCCTCGGCAGTGGGGAAACCGCGACGCTGGCGCGCGGAGGAGCGAGAGCGCTCAAGATCTGCGCCGGTGGCGGACGTGGTAGGCGTCAGGCCGTTGGGCGGTGCGGTCTTGGACTTGAGCTTGCGACTGGGCTGCTCCTCGTCTACTCTCTCGCCGCGCTGGTCTGCGGCGGGCGATGGGGTCTGGGTGCTTGGTGGGAGCTCGTAGGGTAGGGGCACATCCCGACTGGCGCGGAAGCGGCTGACGTTTGTGCAGTGCTCGTTCTCGACGCGGAAGACGGACCAGATGCCTCTTCTGAAGATCTCGGCAAGCGCAGCGAAGAACGAGGTCTTGGCAGAGTGTTGTAGCTGCAGCGGGTCGACGATGTAGAGAACCCAGGCGAATCGTAAAATGGGGTCGATGACCATGGCTGTGTAGTACCACCATATCTTCTTATAGCCCAGCTCTTTGCGAAGGAACGGGTGCTTCGCACGCGGATCACCAAGACTCCAATCATAGTAGATATCCCAAAAGCTCGTGTAAATGGCGTTGATGACAGCGAAGGTGATGAATGCGGCCTTGTTCGGTCCAGTTTTGTTGATGCGATAGATGCTCAACGTCATGTAGTAGATGATAGTTGCGAAGTACTTGCCGCAATTGAGCAAATGGGGGAATTTGTTGCCTGTATCCCAGTAACGGCGGATACATTGCAGGGCACGCCATATGCCAGGCAAACAGGCAAGGAAGCCCATGGTGCGCAGATGCGAGGAGTTGCACTGTTGAGGCTCATCCCAGAACCGTGCGTACAGGCAGAAGAACAATGCAATGTTCTAGTCACAATTAGTCTCCGTAGGGAAATGTATGGGGGCGTACGTACACTCATGCTGTAAGTGAGCGAGCAAAACATGTCACCGAGATAGAAATCGCGCCACTCGACAGGGTAGATGCCAGCAAGGAGGAGGCGCCACTGGAAGCATGTTAGCGCAGTCGAGATATCGCATCCATCGACTCACCAGAGAGTACAGTAGCCACATCCTACTCCTGTAGTAGAAGATCCGGATAGGGTTGACGAGGACAAGGACAGAGACACCAATCAAAACGACCGGCCAGTACAAATACATAGCCTCGCCTCCCACGCGGTGGAAGTTCAGCTGCATAGTCAGACCGAGGAAGAAGAAGTACCAACATGGCAGCTATCGGTCGTTAGTCAGTCCTCGTGGAATAGGTTTTGGATGAGCGTACCTCAGCAAGCTGCCTCCAGTCCAAAAAGTGACGGGTATCATATTCGAAGATAAAGACAAAGTTAATCTTATGCTCATGCCACACGCGGCATGCAAGAGAGAAAAGGACGGTTAGGAGGTTGACGAGGAAGAAGCCGGCGTAGATCTGTCGGTGTTAGCATTGTCGAATTATCCAGACCAAGTTTATCATACCTGCAGCAGATAGCTACTATTGACTGACAATGTCGGATCATCTGGGTGGTACGTGTCGGCTATACTAGCAGCCTTGATGAGACCTTGTATGCTCAGGCTAGCTCCAGCGGCAATGAGTAGTCCATTGCGGAACGTGTTGTCTGTGTAATCGCCGGCGCGCGCAATCTTAATGCGTAGCTTGCCAACAGCGACTTTATGGTTTCCTCGCTCGAAGTATCTGGCGTAGAGGTCTTCGACTGAGCGAATGTGGCCCTCGATAACATCACTGTTTACGAAACAAGCGTTGTTGACTTTGTCGTTCATGTACCGCATCGACGGCCTTGCGTGTACGGTCTTATCGTACTTTTTGTTGATTTTGCGGAAGGCTGTGCGGTTCAGCAGAGCGTATGATTTGAGCAGTTCCAGACCGCGGTAGTACTCTTGGAGAGCGACCTTCAGCTTCCGCTTCGCCGATTGGTAAGGAACATCTGGCAGCTCTGGTCGACGGGCGAAGTCACGACGGTCGTCGTTGTTCAGCATGGGTTTGAGCACCGAGGGAGTCGCGAGCGCGGTCATGGCCCTCGTACTGTTGCCGTATTTTCCAGCATTGACTGCCTCGAGTGCAGCGTCTATTGGATTCAACCAGGCATTGCTCACCTGGTGGCCCTTCTTGACCTTGTACTCGTGCGCATGCTCATCGGTGGAACTGTAGGCTTGACCGTCTGTCTCGGGGCCGGCGGGAGCAGAGCGCTTCTTATGCGCCTTGGTCTTCAGCTTTGCCGTCTGCCGCTGAATCAGCTCGTCCAGCCGGCGATCTCGCATGATGTGCAGCTGGTCTCGGAGGACGTTCAGGCGGTTGGTCGACTCGTCCTCCTTCTCCTTGTAGAACTGCTCGACCTTCTCCAGCTCTGCGTCGAGGAACTGGAAGAACTCTGCCTGGCGGAAGTCGAGCTCGCGGTAGGCTTCCAGCGGCACATCGCCCGGATTGGATTCGGCTTCTTGGGCGCCCATGGACATGACGCGCTTGATGAACGGCCGGGGATGAGGCTCGACGCTAGAGCCAGGCCCGGGCATTGAGTTCATGCGCTTCGGGCTGAAGATGCTGCGGTAGCGCGCCGGCAGCGAGGCGTGCTTCTTGGGCGTCTTCGTCTTCCCCACCTCGAAAGCGTTGCCGTTGCTGGGCGAGGGCAGCTTCACGGCCTTGTGCTTCCTGAGCGAGGCCGCGGCTGGGCCAACTGCAGGCGAGGGGTTCTCGGGATCCAGTGCGGCGCCTGGCAGCTGCAGAGACGGCGGTGGTCGTCCCCTCTCAGAGCTCGCATCTTTCCCGCTCGGCGGGCTCCCTACGAAGCTGCCATAGCTCGCGCCCAGTCCACCGTATCCATTGCCGCCCGTTGCGAGCGGCGTCTCCTCAGGGGTGCGTGGCAGGTTCGACGAGTATGCGCGCGTGCGGCTGCCGTTGGGGCGGATGGAGAGGCTGCGGCTGAGGTGTGGCACGTCCACGTCGGCCGGGTCGTTTGCTTCTCGGCCCAGGCTGTCGCGGTTGAGGAACGAGTACTTGGGCGCGACGTCGGAGGAGTTGGGCAGCAGGTTCGTGCCCCGTCGGCGCAGGCGCGGTGTCTGCGCATCGCGGTTCACACTGCGGAGGGCGCGGTCGATGGCCTTGAGTTTCTTTTTCCCGAGCTTGTAGTCAAGATACTTCAGCCGCCATTCGGGCACCAGATCGCGCTCGATCTCCCTAGTCCTGTTAGCTGCGCTCCTAGTTGCGCCTGTTGCGTAGAGCGCCTTACTTCGCGAACTTCATGGCTGCGCTGCGGACGCGTCAAGAGCGCTGTTCAAGGTACGAATGCGGGACGCTGCAAAGACATGGGCGCTCAAGACGCTCCTCGGAGAATACTGCGAATCCTCTGCGGGACCGTGCAGGAGGGTCTGGGGCCACAGTGCGAGATAGGATCTGCATGTTATTGACTCGCAGCGACAACTTCTCGCACTATGAAGTGGATTTGCTTGGCTGGCAGATCGCCAACCGGCACGGGCTGGCACACGTCATTGCCACGGATTCCAAGACTGTGCCTTCAACATCACCGTCTCCTCAGGCTGCGCACATTTGGTGTTGCAGCATCGCGGATACAGATTGAAGAACGTTGAGTCTGGCCACAGGCTCGAAACCGCTGTTGCCCATTCCGCAGCACTACAGGATGCAGGTGCCCGAAGGCCCCTAAGGTAGTGCAACAGCGCCGGACAGACCGCCGGTGCCTGCAGTGCACTTTGCAAACCGGCAGATGTGCCCACAGCAACAGCCATACAAGCGCTCATAGTCTATCATATTTGGAAATAACCTTAGAATCCTACTACTGCGTCTGACATCTGCGTCACTCAATCACAGTCACTCGCAGAGGGTAGAAGCAGAGAAGCATAGTGTTCACTTTCTTTCATTCATTCATATCTGCCTATGCGCAGTGCACAGCATCTACCAGCCACGCTGCTGGAAGCGCTCAGGGCGGTCGTACTGGTTGGGGTCGTACTGGTCGGCACCGTGGTTGTCAATGTACTGCTCATCGTACATCTTCTCCGCATGCTCCTTAGCCTGGCGCTTGGCCTTCTCGCGGTCGAACCAGTCCTCGCCCTTGGTCTCAGCGAGCTGTTCATGTCAGTCCAAGTACCAGACGGATAGAGTACAAGAGTGCTCACCTTGTCGACCTCAGCAGCAGCGAAGCCAGCAACGAGCTCCTTGGCGAAGGCGTGGGAGACGGGCTTGCCCTCGTTGCGCTGGTGGTCCTCGAAGGCCTTGAAGCCAGCAAACGCAGCACCGCCGGCTACGAGCTCATGGCTGAAGCTGGACTTGTTCTCCTCGAAGTTGTCGTTGTTGTAGACCTGCTCGTACGAGTCCTCGCCCTTGTCTGTCGAACGGTCAGTGCCTTTCCAACCTCAACCCTGAGCTGGACAACGTACCCCAGAAACCCATGGTGAATGTGTGGTTGGTATGTAGGTAGGTTAAGAAGGGGTAAGTTGTAGTAAGTTTCGAGAGGTGAGGCTTTGAGTTGGAGTGTATGAATGCAGCTCAGTGACAGGCAGCATGTTGCCCTTAAGTAGCTGCAGCTCTCGTACCCCACCATTCTCAAACGGAGTCTCCGCTGCCAGCTTTCGTCATTGCAGCGAATCGCTCTCACCGTGCCCCTCTCTGCTTCGATTGCATCAGCCATCCAGGGTCCATTAGTGGCTCAGCTGCGGCACTTCCTGCAAGTAACGGACCGCTATGATGCACTACGGGGCGATGTCGTATCTTCATTGGCTGTCTCCGCGGCCAGCTTGCCTGGTTGGCAGGGACGCAGCATCAATTAGCACCTTGATGGGCCTAGACGCATTCGTAATGTTGTGGCCGGACAGCGCCCCGATGCTAAGCTCGAGCCAAGCTTCCTTGGTAAAGCTTGGTTTCGGCGCTGGCAGGGCTACAAGCTCGATACGAAGATCCAACCAGCTGAAGGCTGTGGCTGTGCCGTGGAGGAGCATGCATGATTTGTGTTACAGAGTGCTCGAGCGGTTTTCGAGTGTTCGGTCCTGTCGTTGTGCTGTAGCAGCTATCACGATCACCTCTTCGAAGCTTTTCTGATCTCTCGGCAGCGATCTCCCGCCTCCTCCACCACCTGCGTCAGACGCGGTGGACCCCCCATCAACATGCCTGCAACAACCCACAACCCGCCTTAATCATGCCTGGGCGACTGCCCACGAAAGCCGACTTCCCGTCCTCGGTGAACCTTAGCATCACGCCCGGTACGTCAGCATCCACAATTTGCGGCGGAGCGAAACCTGCTCGAATGACACACCAAGCCTGGAGATGCAGACGTAGCTAATCACTGTCGCAGCACCATCTTCACAGCAGCCCACCAACATCCTCGTTCTCCTGCATGGACTCGGCGACACGAATGCCTCCTTCACGCGACTGGGGCAGCAGCTGAACCTGCCTGAGACGGCATGCATCGCCGTACAAGCACTTGCACCGCTGCCCTTCGACCTCGGTGGCTTCCACTGGGGCGACGACATGGTCTTCGATCAGAATACGGGCGAGATGGATATGGACACAGGCTTCAAAGCATCGACACGGCTAGTGCTTGACAAAGTCATCCGTGAAGGGCTGATAGGCAAGTGCGGCTACAAGCCACGCGAGATCGTTATCTTCGGGTTTGGACAGGGAGGCATGGTCGGTTTGCAAGCTGCTGTAGAGCTTGCATGCGAGGAGCTGGGCGGTGTCGTCAGCATCGGGGGCAGGCTGCCGTCGTCGTTGTCTCTGAGAGCGAAGAAGAGCAGAACACCCGTCTTGATTTGCAGGGCTGCGAGAGCGTCTGCGGTCACGGACAGTGCCGTCTCAAAGCTGAAGGACGCCTTTGAGTTTGTGGAGATCAAGGACTGGAAGAAGAACGGTGATGGCATGCCCAGCAACAGGGATGAGATGCTGCCCATTATGCAGTTCTTCGCCCGCAGACTGAGGAGTACGAAGGGCGTGCCTGCTGGAAGCGTCGAGCTCAACTGATCGAAGCCCTTCTTGCCGTATGACACCTTGCGCGAGAGCCATTCTGATCAAACGACGGGTCGTCGCAATGCCAGCGTTGATGACCCCTCGAGCTGAAGCCATGTCTCGAAAGACTCGCAACGCTCCAAATCTCACCAGGTTCATCATGAGCCGCCTGGCAGTATTGTGAACACCAAAGGACCCCTGTCTACGGTTCTTAGGAGTGCTATTCCGCACGACACTAAAATTATACCGTACGACACTACATTCATAGCCCTACAGAATACCTACGTCACGTGACGAATGAACAACCGCTTACGTCATCGCTTGAGGCTGCTCCTCCACTTGTGTATCCTCCATGGTTCGTCTAGGACACTCCACATCTCAAGATGGCGGTCCCAAGGAACTCATTGCGTGGCTTCCTTACGCATGCAAAGACTGCTCTGCGCTCTGCCATCAGCTCAAATCAGAAGGTCACACTTGTAATTGGCAATGAGTCTGCCGGTCAGCCACCTCACATGCCTTGCACAAGCATCTGAAGCTGATGGATGGTAGACCTCGACTCCATGACATGTCAGATCCTGTATGCATACGTCCGTTCCATGGCACCGCCGAAGAATGCGTTCACGTCCCTGTACATCCCGGTGACAAACATGCCAGCCTCGGGCATCAACATGAGGCCCGAGTTCCACGCAGTGTTCAAATATGCAAACATCGAGCCAACACATCTAATCACCCTCGATGATCTTCCAGCATTGTCAGACATCCAGGCCACGCTCAAGCCCGAGAACACTCAATGGATCTTGGTTGACCACAACGCGCTCCAAGGCCAGCTCGGCAAGATCTACTCCAGCCGTGTGCAAGGCGTGATCGACCACCACGACGATGAAAGCAAAGTACCCCAGGACACCGGCGCTGAGCCCCGCATCATCGAGAAGAGCGGGAGTTGCACGAGCCTAATCACAAACTACATCCGCGCCTCCTGGGACATGCTCTCAGGCTCCGCCCTCTCCTCCGGCGCCGCTCACGCGCAAGGCGACAGTCTATCCGACGATGACGCCGTCGTCAAGCGCTGGGACGCAAGTCTCGCTCAGCTCGGTCTCGCCAGCATCCTCATCGACACATCGAACCTGCAGGATGCGAGCAAGACGACCGAGCACGACCGCAGGGCTGTCGAGTATCTCGAGGTAAAGATCCTGCTCTGCCCACAGCTTGCAGCGAGCTACGACCGCTCGGCGTTCTACAAGGCGATCGATGGTGCGAAGAAGGACATCGGCCCGCTGAAATTGCAGGACATATTGCAGAAAGACTACAAAGAGTGGGAGCAGGACGACGCGCAGAGACTGGGGATTAGTTCTGTCGTCGCGCCGCTTTCGTTCCTGCTGTCGAAAGCCGCTGATGAGACCTCATCCTCATCCTCACCTTCTCACGCCTTTCTGGATCAGTTGAATGCTTTTGCGAAACAGCGTAACCTGGATCTGTACAGCATCATGACCACGTCGACCTCTTCGGACGGCCAGTTCCAGCGCGAGCTACTGCTCTGGGCGTTCAACGCGGAGGCCGTTGCCTGGGCAAAGAAGTTTGAAGCCAGCTCGACAGAGGAGCTTGGGCTGCAGGACTGGGAGGCGGACACAGACGTGGGGCATGCAGACGGCAGCGAGCAGTGGAGAAGAGTGTGGTGGCAGCGTAACGTGCAGCACAGTCGTAAACGTGTCGCGCCGTTGTTGAGACAGGCGAAGGGGAATTGACTATTGGTGAGCACTGGCATGAGGCGTGTATGGCATCTGTAGCCCGAGGTATTCATGGTTGGGCTGATGGTCTCGTGACACCGTGTCCTTGCTGAGATGCAGTCCGCTTGTGTCCGGGTCGCTGGAGGCGGTGTCGTCGCACGCTGTGGCATGGGCGATGCACGTCTCGACATGTCATCCTGGTCTTACCACGGTAGTGATAATGCTGCGGCTTAGAACAGGTGATACCGTGGTAGCGTGTATACAACGCAATGTTGCCAGCAATTCCTGTCTTCATCGGTCGCAAAAGGTGAATGCATGCACAGCATCGATTTGACTTCGTAACGCAAACCCGTGATGGGCGAACGGGCTTCTAGCTGCAGATGCAGATGTAGATGCTAGAGCCAGTCAACCCCCACAACGTGCCTTCCATCTGCAGCGCAGGTCGAATGCAACTGCGATATTGAACGCAATCCCCACCCAGCAAATCGCAGAGACAGCATTCTCGAACATGGCAATGGAACATGACAATATTTCCAGGCCAGGCCGTCAGACGAATGCGTCAGGCGAATTGGAAGCAGGTGTTTCGTGACAGCGAAACAGTGCATATGCGCAGCGCTGGTTAAGGGGTGCCAGCACATCAAGCGGCAACGCCTATGGAGACCCCGGCCAGCGCAGCGCTTCAATCCACAGAATCGAGGGCACGTCACGGGTCGAGACTCGGTGCCTACACGCGTACATGGACATGCAGAACGAATGCGGAACGAATGCAGAACCAAGCGACTGGAGGGCTCTGCAGCAACAAGAAACACAACAACGCCTGCTGCGTGAAGTGGTGTGCTAATTCCAGGCTAGTGGGGCGGCTGCAGAATGGGCCACGGGAGGGGGCGGGAGGGCGCCAAAGGCCGACGAAACACCAGCCTTGAAGCGCGGCTGAGGGTCGACTTGGGATGTGCTGTTGTCAAACTGCTACCGCGGGGCTCAGCTCACAGCGCACTGCTGAAACACCAGGACCCCTCGGCCTGGCGACGACGGCATGCTCAGCATGTCAGTGCTCGCGGTGAGGCATTTGGGCGGGCTGCAGCGTGATGCATGCAGCGCTGCTGTGGCCCCGCGATGCTGGCGGCCCATTGGCTGCGGGCGGCCAGCTCATGATGTGGTGCTGCAAGTCATGGCGGTCGCTTTGCTGAGCGGGCGCTGGCGGTGTATTGTCGCCACCAGGCTGCGTGAACAAGTGCGCGAACGTCTTCTCGACTGCCGGCGCTGCTCCTGCTCGCCCTCGCTATCCTCAGATCCTCCGGTAGTGTCCTCGCTTCCCGGCCAGCGCCGTTGGCTGGTGTTGTTGTTGCGCAAGAGACCTGACTCGAGCCCGCCAATCGCGACCATCTGCAACGGCGCGCGAAGCAGATCCGACTGACAACGCATCCGCTCCTCGAGGCGCGCCCAAGCAGGCGATGCGGGAGACTGCCCAGGAGGCATAGACTCTCGCAGCGTTCTGTTTCTCCTGGTACTTGTCGGGCGGCCCTCATCAGATGCTGCCCCATGGCGCCGACAGCATGCTCCGGCACACCCCTCCTCGTAGGTGCCGTCCAGTATCTCCTATGTCTCGATGTGTTCGGGGCCCGTGTGCCCTACGATGGCCCAATCTGCAATCTGCAACAACCCGGCGCACATCAGTGCGCCTGTACGATGAGCTGGCAGCTGGAGCAGCTTTGGGCCTTGGGTTCGCGCCTCTCATTACTGACGCTTCCCAGCCAAGTCGCCCGCCGTAAACACTGGCAGCAACGCGCCCGCCGTCCACACCGTGCATAGTCCCCATGTGTCGAGCGTGTCCAAGGTGTCGTCCCGCGCCCACACGCCGCAACACCAAGCACATACAGTAGAAGACGACCCGCCCGCAGAGGCTCCCCGGTCCTCTCCTGCCCCGAGGTCTCCTGCCCCGAGGTCGCCCTCGCCGTCCCTGCGCGCCCGCAACACGAACATGGGGTCACGGCCAGCCCACGAGCACGCTCATGGCAGTACGACCACTGGTGGTGCCGTGCAGCGCCCGCACATCGCGTCCTCCATCTCCGCCCCCGCAGGCAAGCTCCCGCGCCTGCTGCCCGCCGACCTCTCTGCCTACAGCGACGCCCTGCTGCCGACCGCCGCCATTCCCACCTCTGCCACCTCGCTCGCCGAGCTCGCCCACCTGATCCGCCTGCAGGGCTACCAGGAGCAGCGCAAGGCCCACTCGCGCGTCCGCCTGCACCGCTGGCTGGTCTCGAGCGCCCTCTCCGCCCGCCTGGTGCACTGCGGCGAGCTGGCCTACCGCACCCTGGTCGACAACTTCCGCTCCGACGACAAGAAGAACTTCGCCCAGCTGTACAATGCCCTCAACGATGTGCGCAACTCGTGCGACGCCACCCGCCAGTACGCCCTGCTGGAGCCGGACCTGGAGCTCGGAAAGGCCAAGAGCGCCCTGAAGACAGACAAGGTTTCTTTCTCTACGTTTCTCACCGAAGTCCCGTCCAAGATTTTGGACGATCTCCTCGATTTCATTTCAGAAGTCCGCACCAATCCCGATTTCCTTGCTGCCAGAATCGCGAGCTTGTCCCAGCAAGAACTCGCTTCTCTTTCGTCGTTTCGTCAAGCCCTTGATCCTGTTGAGTCTGTCATTGCCATCACTGGCGCCCGGGGCAAGAACCCTGCGGCCAGCAAGCCCAGCCAGAGCGGCCCCAGCCCCGTGGAGCGCCTGCTGAGCTTCCAGCGTCATGATCCCCTTGCGGCGCTCATATACACCATCTTCGCCAATTCTTCTGGACCGGACTCCGCCGAGGACTTGCGTCGGACCGATGTTTGGGCCGGGACGTGCGCCAAGATGATCAAGGAGAACAGACCTGGAACAGATAGATTCGTCAAGACCATCCTTGACGTTTGGGCTGGCATGCGAGAGTGGCCTGGGAAAGCTAATTTGGAGCTATATCTCATGCAAGCCCTGCAAGATGGCCAGTTCTTGCTAGAAAAGGCCGAGGACCAGCCTACACGACAGGGCCAGCCGGCACCGCGGAGCACCAAGGACACTATTGCCGCTGACGAGTTCTTCGACAAGGCTGTAAAGCGCCTGTTCGAAGTCGTCGATGACGAACCCAGCGCGGGAGGTATCCCAGAAGGTGTTTTGGAGATTGGAAATGCTATCCTGCGTAAGCTGGACGACGAGCGGGGCGTCCGTAGAGGCGCGCAGATGTTTTTCGTTTCGCGCTGGCTGTTCACCACTTACTTGATGAATGCTATCATTCATCCCGAGGCAGGTCTTACCTTAGCTGTCTCGCGATGCTAGGCTAACCAGGACAGACACATGGCATCATGATCGAGCACCACATTAGCGAACACGCGCGCCAGAAGATCCTCAAGGAAATCGCAGTCCGCGCACAGAAACATGTCTTGGACCTGACCTACAATTGGTACGAGCTTTCCTTTGGTTTCCGCCTGTTCCAGGAAGCTAACATTGGTGATAGGAAGCAACAAGTGCCCGTTCTTCCAGAGATACGAACGCACATCGAGAACATAATAGCCAGGTTCAAGCACACCAAAACGTACTCGAAACCCATTCTGCTGCCAGCGAAAGCCATCACGTCTCCGCGGGAGACTGTGGAAGTACAGCCGTTCATTGTATTGTGTCCGTCAGATATCATCACGTTGGTCCACACGTTGTTCCCCGAGCGACGCCCGTCGTCGAGCCACCTGAACAAGGATGCTGAACGCCGCGGTGGAGTCGCTTCGTCTGCGTCGTCCATGTCTGGAATCTCAATGCCATTCCGCAGCGCTTCTGCAACAACCACTGATGCAAGCTCAGTCCTGAGTGCCAGTGCGTCGTCCATGACTAGCGATACTACATCCCGGGAACCTCTGTTGGACACTGGTAACGTCGATCTCACCCGGCCTCTAGGAGAAGCATACGCCGAGTCGAAAATCGCGCCTAGCGAGAGCTACGGGCGACATTTGAGGATGGCATGCTCCGAGATGACGCGCATTTTGGGTGGTGAGGCTACCTCTGGGACATGCCATCCTTGCAAAGAGCGCTGGGCCGTGCTGTATATCTCTGCTGACGGCAAACATCTGAAGCCAAGGATGCGCAAAGATTCTGACGACGAAGACGAACATGACGAGGATTCGCACGACACTGATAGCAGCGACGATGAGGGCTCGGGCGCGATCGACCTTGAGAACGACTACCACCAGTTGAAGGAAGCCATTGCCAAGCTTGTTGAGGAGTACGAAATACCCAAGGAACTGGCACCCGACAGCGAGTCCAAGAGCTTCAGCAATCGCATGACGACGCGGAAAGGCGGCAGAGGCCGTGGGCTGGGCAGAGTCGCCAGCGAGTCTTTTGCGTCGCGCAATCCTTACAACCAACCGCAATCTCAGACCCAGAGCCAACTCACCAATTTGATCGCGAGCCAACGCAACGTTCCAGCGCGGCACCGCTCGCCGCAGCATCC
The DNA here is from genome assembly GCA_030271015.1 of Didymella glomerata. Classification (NCBI taxonomy): domain Eukaryota; kingdom Fungi; phylum Ascomycota; class Dothideomycetes; order Pleosporales; family Didymellaceae; genus Didymella; species Didymella glomerata. The sequence continues at coordinate 590,423 of JAJOHN010000016.1, forward strand.
AAGAAGCAACAGCAATCCACAGAATCCCAATGACAGGCAAGAAAGCAACTCGGTCTTGGTCACAATGCTCGAGTCGGCTATGCTACAGTGTCAGGCTCGTTCAGATTTCGTCAATGCGCTCATGTACCACAAGACATTGGCGAGCCTCCGCAGGCTCAGTTCGCCCACACTCGTCAAGAACGGCTATGCTGCGCTTCTGAACTACTTCTCACGCGGCCCCCGCGATTCTCTCAGTAAGGCCGCGAATGCGATTGAAGAGTTTGAGGCTTGGTTCGTCTGGCTGAAGCAATCTCAAGAGAGAGCCGACGGTATGATCGACGAGATGATGGTCGGCTTCAAGAACCTGAGAGACAAGATGTGGTACATCAGCGATGTACGTGGATCGAAAGAGTACGATGATGCGAAAAACGTTGCACTTGCACTCAAGATCATGGGTCAGCCTACGAAGACACTGGATGGCAAGCCTCTGCAAACACCTCGATCGCGTAACTATTCCAAGTCATCCTCGAACAACTTCGCACTGAGGAACGAGGCCCAGCTCGTGGACGTCATGGCTGCCTCGCAGGACTTTGGAGGACCGAACAAGCTGTCGGACGAGCAGTCCGAGATCACGTTGAAGTGGATCAATCAGTATGGCATTGAGAACTTCTGCAAGGGCGAGGAGCGCATCCACCGCTTCTGTCTTGAGATCGACAAGTGCGTCAATAAGATTGTCGCAGATAATCTGATGGAAGGCCCAACACTGTGGGCCAGCGACTTATACAAGCGCGATCAGCAAATCCTCGACAGCGGCCGCCAGAAGGGAGATCTCTTCCTCACAGGTGTCGGCACACTGTCCGTTGCTGGCGATGAAGAGTACGAGACTCACGGTCGACCTGGCTCGAGGAACCTCGACTTCGCACAGCGCCCGAGCCACAGCAGCTTGCGCTCGGTTGCCAACCGCAATGTGTCGGGTAACTTCGACCAAAGCCCTTGGGGTACCAGCCCTATTGACTCTCATGATTACTTTGATGGGCCGTCACCAGTAATGGCCATCGACTCGGCTACAACGTTCTGGTCGCCCTTCCAGACTCAAGCTCAGTCGCCAACAAGCGCAGCCAGCATCCGACCGCGCACCGCATCGTCCTCAAAGGGCACAGTCATGTTGAAGCAGTCGGCTAGCGTGAACGAAGAGAAGCGCCGCTTCCTCTTGGATCTCAAGCAGACACTGACTGGCTTGCTTCTGAGCGATCTTGGCACCATGGTCTTCGCCAACGGGAGCGAGACCGACTCCTGGTTCGGTGGTGACATCTTGGAGGACTGCATCCAGCGGAGGGACGAAGAAGAGCGTAAGCGAAAGAAACAGCTTGCCAAGAAGAAGAGCATGAAGAGTCTGCGAAAACAGACTCATGTCGATCAACGCAACGTGCCACTCGATACCCTGGGCAGAACCGAGAGAGGCCAAGCTGCTCTTCCCGTTGCAACCTTCCAGCACGCAGGCTCTGATGCGCACCATTCTGCAGGCGAGCACTCATCAACATCGAGCGATGCTACTTCGCGCTCAGCTGGGGTTGCTGCTGCAAAGAAGGCTGGACTGTTGGAATTCCCGTACAATGTCGCATTCCGACGACTGCTCACAAAATTCGCGACTCACCCCAACCCTTACTCGAAGCTCCACGCTTTGTATGAGCTCGAGCTTCTCATCATCGCCTCCCTCTCTTCACGCTCTGGGCGCTCGTATGCTAATCGCCGCGACACATTGCCCACCGTTCCTCAATCACCCACCCTCGGCGCTGTCCCCGAGTACAGCTCTCGCGAGCCAGCAACCCAGCACTCTCGCGCCCAGAACCTCGAAGAAGCAATCGCAAACTGCTCCGAGCGTCGCGCGCACACCATGACCGGCGACCGCTCCTCCCCCGTCCCCCACCGCAGCGGTGCGCGCTCCCCCGTCGGCCCCCCCAGCACCGACATGATCGTTGAAGTAATACAAAACCTGCTCCGCGACGCCGACATCCGGCCCAAATCCCTCTTCCGCGACCTGCAATACATCGCCTCCTTCGTGCCGGCCACCATGCTCGACAAAACCGAGCGCGGCAAGGCGTTCTGGGACGTCGGTCTCGCCGCCCTGGGTCTCAAGCAGGACGTATGCCGCATCATGGTCGAGCTCGTTGACGAAGTAATCAACGCATCCAACACGTCGCGCGCCGCAACCGTGTCTCAATCCTCCCAATCTTCCTCAACTGAGAAGTCCAGCGGCGACCGCACCACCACCCCTCTCCCCGTTCCTGATCCGCAGCCTAAATACACCATGCCCGACGCCGCGCGCATGCTGCTCATCACCGCCAAAGAAGGCGACGCCGTCGCCGAGCGCGAGCTGGCCATCTTCTACCTTACCTCTCCCGAATTGCTGGACCGCGCTGTGCTGCCGCTGACCAAGCCGAGCGAGGTGTTCAAGACGGAGCTGTTAAATCGCGAGAGGAAGGCGAGCCAGGATCCCGCTAGAAGTGATCCGATGACGATGTGTGTCGCGCAGCACTGGATGGAGCAGAGTATGAAGGGCGGCGATGGATTGGCGGCGAAGTATCTGAGGCAGAGGAGTGAGTTGGAGAGTTTGCCGAGTCGTGCGTAGCGCCTTGCGTAGAAGGTGGAGGCGGTATACCCTTGTTTGTTTGTTTGTTTGCTTGTTATGCGTGCGCTGTTGGACGATTGCATGCATAGCGAGGTGTTGTTTTGTCTTTTCGGCGTTTGGTTGCATGAGCATGATTCCCCCTACTGTGCGTAATGTTAGCGGAAGTCCAGCATATGAGTTAGCGAGGATGACGACACGATACACGGTCGCGGTGGGATGGGCCAGGATGGAGCGAGTTCTGGTAACGAATCTCCTAGTACACGTATGGGCTGCTATCTGTCATGAGCATTCTCGAGATACCACATAGGGTAGATTTAGCTCCGGGTTTAGCTACAGGCAATGCAAGATTACACGAGACGTTTTCGCCCTTTTCTTGAACTTGCCCTCTTGGCCAAAAGCAGACAACTCATAGTAGCTAGGAAACCTCTCCATCACCCGGTCTCGCATTGACTCGAATCAGCCCTTGTAGTACCCACTACCATAGACACTCCTCCCTTTCGCGCCAGATCTCACGCTCTTCTTCGTGACCATTGTAGTGCTCGAGACCATGCGCTCGAGATCCGAACCCGAGGCGTAGTCGTCCTCAAAGCCGGCGAGCTTACTGTGTGCTTCGTTTTTGATCAGCCTACCGCGTGCAGGTACATCGTGCTCGCTGGCTTCGGACTCGGGCTCGGAGATGGTGTCGGCCTTGCCTTTCTTGGACTTGCTGCTCTTGTGGTCGCTCTCTGACTCGGCTTCGTCCTCCGAAGACTTCTGCTTACGGCTCTTGCTCTTGCCCTTGCTGCTCTTGCTGTCCTTGCTATTCTTGGACTTGTTGGACCTGCTCCGAGGTCGCTCTCTTCAGGCTCGGATTGCTCGGCCTCGGATGACGACGATAGTTCTTGCGTTTTGCTCTTGTTCCCGCTCTTGCCTGCTTTCCTCTCAGATTCCTCATCCTTCTTTGGTCTGGCCTTGTGGTCGCTTTCGTCAGGCTCAGAATACTCTTCGATTGGCTCTGGCCTACGGCTCTTACTCTTGCCCTTGACAGTCTTCTTGATTGTAATCGTTTGTTCGACTGTTTCTCCACATGAGTAGCCAGCTGGTAGATGCAGCTGGTAGATGCACATGGATAGTCGTACCCGATGCTTGAGCGTTAGTGGGCTTCGTCTGGGTTGGCTGCTCTTTCTTGCGAACGACTGTCGTCGTCTCTCGATAGGTGCGATGCTCCCGTGACTGAGAAGTTCCTCGCTCGCGACGTTCAGATCGGCCGCTGTCAGTAGCTATGAACGGACTTCGTCGTGACTCGTCTCGATCAGTACGGTCTTTTCGCTTGCCCCTATCGCTCTGAACGTAGTCAGTCAGATATTTTCGTCCTCTCTTAATCTTCCCCAGCTCCTTTGTCTCTTCATCCCACAGCCAACCTTGGTCTTCTAGTTCTTCGACAATAATGTCCACGCTCTGCTGCCAGCCATCGTTGTGATTGCTCCGCTCGTAGAGCTCTTCCAGAAGGCCTTGTAACACGTCCTTGTTCTGGTCTCGGACATCGGACTTGTTCCACTTCTTCCGAAGGGCGGGAAAGTCATTGAGATATCGTCCTTTGGAGCTGCTTGCTTCCGAGCGCTCTGTGATTTGAAGCTGCGACCTAGACTCGGTGAACCGAATCTTCATGAAGGTCCGTTCGTCGACGTCACATCCTCTCTTCCGCAGCCAGGTGACAAGCAGCTCCTCTTTCTGCCTGAGATCGCGTATCGATCTCCCCTCCTCTTCATTTCGTGGAGTTCACAGAATGCACCATACAATTCCTCAGAATCCAAGTCGTTCATGTCCACCTCAAGCCAATTATCATAGACGGGCGGAAAATAGTCCAACCAGCGTGCTCGCGTATAGCAGACCGGAACAGCGTAGTCGATGAATGCGTAGGATGGGTAATATGGTACTGACCACAACATCTCGATAACGTGAGTCTGGATGCGGCCAGGTTTGCAGAGATTTGGATGATGGTATCGGTGTTGTCGAATTGGAGCTTGACAGTTGTATCGAACAAGAGAGACCAGTGGAAGGGCAGTACTTATGCTGCCACGACAGCAAGGGAGTCGTCGAGATAATTGACTGAATCATGGACTTTGATAAATACAGGAGAATTTATACTACCTTTGAACTGATTCCGACTACAAGGTTCTTCACCACTTTTATCATCTATCACGCTAGGGCTTCTGCTTCTCCAACCACTCCTCAAAATCGGCCTCCCCGACCACTCCATTCTGGTCGTATGCTTTCTCTCTGATCTCATCGAGCAAGGTATCTTTCGCGTTGTTAACCTCACACATCCGATCATAAGCATCTTGGATCTCGGCGTCTGGTTTGCCATGCTGCTTATCAGGATAAAAACGCAATGAGAGTGTTCTGACAGTGGCTTTGATAGTGGCGATAGTGGACGTAGGAGGGAGAGAAAGAGCAATGTAGGGATTAATCTTCGAGGGGAGCGTCGGAGGTGTTATTTGTGATGGGCTAGTTTTTGGCGGCTCATGGACGGTATTCGAAGCTTGTGGGACGTCGTGCTGTTGCTCGTGAGATCCAGGGCGCTGTCGCGAGGGTCTCATAGATTTTGATCGAGCGGCAGAACCAAGCTGAGATCCAGTGTAGCTGTAGAGAGTCGAGCGCGGTCGATTAGAGGTCTGTCTGTGGTTGTTATGACGATCTGTACAGACTTTGTAGGGGGAAGATGTAGATGAGTAGCCCCGAGAATAGCTTGCTGCATGGCCAGGCTCGTTCAATGAACGCAGTGTTTGGTCATGTTGGTCGATTCTGGGAGCGACTGGCTTGCTCTTCGACTTACTGTGACCTTCGCCTTTCGCCTTACCTCTGACTTCGTTTTTTTTAGTTCGGGTGTGTCTCCGTGGGAGCTCGGAGCCACTCGATCTGCTGTCATCGAAGAGTCTGTTGGAATGAGTTCGTATATGTGGGCGCTCAGAGTCATCCTCGCTTTCATCGGTCAAGATGCTGCCATGCCCGTTCTTCGCTGACCTTGAGGGTTTCTTACGCTGATCGTGTCGTTGAGCTCTACCTTTCACTTTTGTTTGCTCCTTACTGAGAGGTTTGGTTTGCTGTTTACGCTTCCGCCTCGGTTGTTCGTCACCTGTAGACTGTTCGGACTCGTTGCTCTGCGCTGCGCTAGACCATTCTGAGTCGTTATCTATGGATCGCCCTGGATCGGCATATGTCCACGGAGATAAGTAGATATGCTCCTCTCCAGAAGATGGGCGCACATATACAGTCCTGGTAGTAGCACAACCAAGATCGAACACAGGAATCCTGCGGGCGGCCCGTCGCTCATCGATGATATCCCAGGCTATATTGATGCTTGAGAGCAGTTGTTTCAGTGACGTGCGCGTATGTTGTCTTGAACTTTCGCACTTATCATGGACTCTCGTGGCTTCTCGTATGAAGAGCTGGAGCTCATTGGCAGAATACCTGTCAAGGTCCCTGTAGTGTAAGGGGAACTCGACGCCTGGTGCATTAAGCCGTAGGCCTGGACGCCAGAGTACCATGGGTGATTGTTAAACGCCACCCGGCAGTTGGAAGGTGTTCGCCTCGGTACTGTTCGATTGAAGATGCCTGTAAATGGAAAACTGAGCGAGATTCTTTCTCCACTTGCACCCGGATGTAATCGGTAATAACGGCTCTTGGCTGGCAGCACAAGTGTTGTTATACGTTTCAAAGCCTGGTATTCACATTCAAGGTCGTGATCCTTCTGCCTAGGACGGTGAGTTTGCCCATCACAATTTTCGGCAACAGTTGGTAGCGATCGGGAGTTGCCGTCGGCAGGAGCGATTGACGTTGGCTGTCAAATGAATCAGTGTACCAATTGTGATGTGGCAAACGTAGCTGCCGCTGCCAGTCTGCACGTGGGAAGAGGGCAGGGTGTGTCGTTGCGGTGAAGTGGAGTTCAGGCGGGCAGCGAGTTTCGTCCGTGGAAGCCGCCAGCCGTTCTAGCGCAGTCGCCCTACATCGGCAACTGACATGCGCAATGACCTTCTTTCCCTTTTCCTCACCTAGCCCTTGTCGCGATATCATTGCGATGTACAGAAATCTTTACAACCACGTCAAGATCATCGAGCAGTAATACCGAAGAAGCTGAACTATGCGCAGCCCTGTGGTGAAGAAGGTAACGAGCGGCGAACTGCGACAGGGCCCCTGGAAGGCCGCGAGGTCGTCGTCGTAACCATCCAGACCGCTACACTATTTCGATCAACCACACATGCGGTCGCTGCCGAGTCGTGGTTTCTGGTCGAGAAGAAAGCTGTGTGCTCGCTAGACTCGATCGTGATATTTGTCAACGTACGAAAGGAGCAGGAGGATCATTTGGCGACGCAGATCATATGCGCTTTTTGGGAAGGCAATTACAGGAACAAGGAATGGCACCACCACGGCCCAGCAGGCCCAGGCACCGTTTCCTGTTGCGTCCTAGGATGCAGCCTTGCATAGCCGCTGCGCCACTACGAACCGTTAGACGTTCAGCCGCGTTCCCCAGACGTTATGGGTCGGAACGAAGGCATTTAGAATTTCGAAATGAAGACGACGGTCGAGGTCTACGAACAGCGCAAGAGCTCCGTGTCACCAGTCTCAATGAGGCGGCGACCCACATCTAGCCTCCGACCAGCCGCGGGAACGGATCGAGATTAGGGATGGCTGTTCTGCGCATGAGAACGTGCGCTACCGCCCGTGGATCCCTGGAACATGCAATCTAAACTCGAGCGTCACCAGCGCATGTTTGCTACATTCTGAGACTCATATTGGTCCTTCATCAGTAGGACTACTGGGTTTCGTGCCAATGGACATGCGCAGCGTCTTGTTGTTCTGCCAAACGTCTGGAACACGTGCCTTGTCCGCCTAAAAACTCGACCTCGGACATTACCTGTTCAAGGGGACCCTGGACAGCGGATTACATCCACAGGATGGCGTGTCGATCATTGGCACGGGCAATAGTTGTTCGCTTCGGGTTTTCCATACCAAAGAGGATCAAGCACCGTACGCTTTGTAGAGCGAGTAACTACAAGCACCTAGTGCCTAATGACCTTGCAGGGCAACTATGGACAGGGTTCTGATCTAGAGTAATGCGGCATCCAAAGGGGCAGTGACATGTCGATGGAGGAGTAGTATAAAGATGCAGAAGGTCTCTAGCCTTGGATCAGCAGGTGCTCATTCATTCGTAAGTCATCCTATAGGTGCTTCCCCAACAACCACTGACCGCTATAGGACCTCTTATACACTCACTCTCGTTCCTAATAATCATCATGCTGTTCCGTCAATTCGCTCTGGCTGCGGCCACTCTCTCTCTTGCCAAGGCTGCCGACCTTACAGGGTACGAATATGTCGTCGTTGGAAGTGGTGCTGGTAAGTTGGACGAAGCAACGACCACAGAACTGATCAAAGCTGACAACGTATGCAGGTGGTGGCCCTCTCGCTGCCCGCCTTGCCATGGCCGGCCACAAGACACTTCTGATTGAAGCTGGTGATGACCAGGGTGCCAACCAGAACTACACTGTACCTTCGTTCAACGCGAAGGTCTCTGAGGACCCCAACTTGGCCTGGAACTTCTTCGTCAAGCACTACGCCGATGAGGATAGGCAAGCCAAGGACTTCAAGACCTCGTACGATACACCTGATGGTAGCCTGTACACTGGTCTGTCGCCCCCGGCTGGCTCTGTCCAGAAGGGAACGCTGTACCCCCGCACTGGTACTCTCGGTGGTTGCACAGCTCACAACGCCCTGATTGCTGTCTACCCTCACCGATCCGACTTCGAGTACATCCAAGACCTTACTGGTGACGACTCTTGGGCCCCTGACAACATGCGCAAGTACTTTGTCAAGCTCGAAAAGAACGCCTACCTTACCACTGGTAAGGGCCACGGCTACCAGGGCTGGTTGGGCACCCAGTATGCCCCTATCGACATCGTCACCAGCGACCCTCAGCTTCTGAGCTTGGTTGGCGGTGCCGCGTTCGCTCTTGGAAACAAGACTAACGCTATCGTCAACCTTGCCACCCTCCTTGCTGGCGATGCCAACGCCGACACCGCCGCTCGTGACTCCAACCCCGGTCTGTTCCAGATCCCCATCAGCACCGCTGATGGCAAGCGTACCGGTTCTCGTGAGTTCGTTGTCGCTGTCCGCGACGCCAAGTTCAACAACGGCACCAAGATGTACCCTCTTGACGTCAAGCTCAACACCCACGTCACCAAGATCACCTTCGACGGTACCACTGCCAATGGTGTTGAGTTCCGCGAGGGCCAGTACCTCTACAAGGCCAGCCCCAAGAACACTGGCGCCAAGGGAACTGCTGGTTCTGCTAAGGCCTCTCGCGAGGTTATCGTCGCTGGTGGTACCTACAACTCTCCTCAGCTTCTCAAGCTCTCTGGTGTTGGCCCCGCCGAGGAGCTGAAGAAGTTCAACATCCCCGTCGTTGTCGACCTTCCCGGTGTCGGAACCAACCTCCAGGACCACTACGAGATCTCGGTTCAGGGCACAATCAAGAACGACTTCTCTGCTCTGAACGGCTGCACCTTCAAGGGTGATGCTGCCGACGCCTGCATCAAGCGCTACAACACCCCCATCCTCGGCAACCGCGGTCTTTATGCTTCCCCTGGTCTCGGTGCCAACATGTTCTACCAGTCCAGCGTCGCCGAGAACAACAACTGGGACGTCTTCGCCTTCGGCGGACCCGTCAACTTCCGCGGCTACTTCCCTGACTACAGCGTCAACGCCACCGCCGTCCACAACCTCTTCACCTGGGCCATCCTCAAGTCTCACCCCCGCAACAACGCCGGTTCCGTCACTCTGCAGTCAGCTGACCCTCTCGATGTCCCCGCCATCACCTACAACTACTTTGACACCGGTGTTGGCGAGTGGCAGAAGGACGTCACTGCCATGCAGGAGGCCATTGCTCTGGCTCGCGACGCATTCAAGCGCCAGCTCGTCCCCGTCACCGAGATAC